>OX493405.1:23007500-23607500 GCA_950371165.1 Lacanobia oleracea | reverse complement strand
CCGATACTTTTTTGACTGAATGTATGCAATCACGAAATCATTGACACTTTGGTTGTTATAAATTCTATTTAGACGTCTGGAAAAATGTGGGCGAACTTTTTCTTAAAAGAAGAAGTTGGCACATTTCTCATTTAATTTAAAACGAACACAATATTTTTGTCCTTCTGCATCGTTTCCCCAATGCTGGTTGTGACCATATCGTGGTTCCTACTCCTTTTACTCTCCTACAAGTTTCTTATTAAAAACTCTCCTTTTTTCGGGTTCCAGGGTTGAACCTAAAACTACATACTCAGCAGCCCTATTTACAACCATTTGACCAAAAAAACCTAACTCAATTGAAGCCAATAAAAAGCCCATTTAGCCAACTAAAGAACTTACAAGCCTGATCACGTACTAGAGTACAGTGAACCAAACACCAAACGCAAGACTTTCAATAAAAAAATCATCCTTACTACTAACATTTTTGATCCGTAGTTACTCATTGGTTTAAAATCATGGGTCTCTGAAATTCGTAAATGCGCATTTTTAATTTTTATAATGTTGTGTAAAATTTCAAAACAATGTAAAATTGTTATAAAAATAAATTAAATTAAATGTTTGTTGATTGTTTTATACCTCGAATTGTCAAATTACTATTAATTAAAAACTATTTCAATTCAATTCTAGGTATTTGTTCATTTCAGATAAATTACAACCACATTAGGTAATTATAACCATCCATATATGTTTAAAATATCTACAATAAAAAAGTACAAGGCACACAAAAATAGATGACAACACAACAATGACAGTGGATGATGGTTCGGTTCGTAATTAAAAAAATATCGAAGAACGCATTTAACAAATTTTAAGGATTAGGAAATTCGCCCTAAGACATTAAGGTGCTGCCAAATTCTTGCCTTTGGCAGATGTTTGTTTGACTGTACCGACATGTGGCATCAATAAAGTGTAGAACAGTAGAAACAAAGAAGTAGGAGTTCTATTGTCAGAACTAATCTGAATAGATTCGTTCTGTTGCAAGTTATATTGCGTTTTATCTTAGAACGAGGACGTGAGCGGGGTGAGAGTGGTTTTCAATGTGTGGCCGCAGTGGTAGCGGGAAAAACTTAAAACAATTCATTTTCTGTGTTTATAATATAACTGCTGAATGGGTTGATCTCCGAGGTCATGCGATATTTGCTGAAGTTAGTGTGAGAATGGGGGACCATCTATTACTTATCGAGACTCTTCCGTGCCTCGAAGGCTGAACACGTTAAGCACGCATGCACCTAAGCACGTTAAGGTTAGTCAAACTGTCATTAGAACACCATTAACAGTCGTTACAGATACTCGGAAGCCAGACGATCTAGTGCCAGTCTTGCCAAGGAGTTGCTGGGTAGAGGAGGTATTGATACGTACTGAAGCCAATCCGAAATGTGTGACATCGCTGTGAAATTATGTTTTACACTAACTACTTCTAATTAACATTGCTTTCGTATGTGCATTGCATGAAATAATAATAATAGCTAAAACCAAATTTTCATTCATGTGACTTAGATATGAATAGGTTAAATAATGTCTATTATTATTATATCTCTTTCCCGCTGCCAGCATAACCCCACCCAATCCTCCAGTCAGACAACTTTCAAATATCTGTACCTATAGACAGTTTTATAGAGATAACACAGCTTGATTTATTATCATAGACTAGTACCTATTACTCTGTAGCTATGAATATTATGTGTCGTCATGGAATGTGGCGGTAATTTATGTGCGTGACGTATTCAATTTACTGTTCATAGAAAGCAATTTATGGGCATTTGGTGACGACAGTGTTTCGTTTTTAGGTAGGAACTAAGCAGGGCTGTTGAAATTTGGCGCTAGATTTGCCAAAGTTTTCGACAAAGTTCAGTAATTTGACATTTGCCAGCGATGATTTTAGCGAATATCGGCGAATCTCGATATTTGGTAGTCTCTACTACCAAATATCGGGATTTTCAAATGGTTATGGCTTATCGACCGAATTCGGCCGGTAAGCGATCGGTAACTTTTTCGATACTGCAAGATTTCTACTTCTACGATTGGCCTGCTGCGATACTCTTGCCTGTGGCGATAGTGAGATTGGTTTTCGTTATAGGATCATTTGTTATCTATAATATGTATGTATTTAGAAATATATAAGTATGTTTATCAGTTGTCTAGTACCCATAACACAAGCTCTGCTTAGCTTGGGACTAGATGGCGTTGTGTGATAGTTGTGTGGAATATTATTATTATTATTCCATTTATTCATATTTTAACATATTATTTACATTTTTAAATATTTCTAGAAAAATACAAAAAAAAAACATTTAAAAATATAAAAAATAGTAGCCCACCGGTATCGGGAACAGGGTCCAAGCTACCGGTGGTCAGGGCTCCCGAGAGAGGAACCTCCTAACGATGCGCGCCGTGTCCAGGAGGACTGCTTTCTGGATCAAGCTCTTGATCCAGCTGCCCAACGAGAGCCTCTTGAGATGTTGGTCGAGGCTCTTAGCAATAATGCCATTGGCCGTCACGACTATCGGCACAATGACTGCAGTGTTCACATCCCACATGTCGACAACCTCGCGAGCCAAGTCAAGATACTTCGATTGTTTATCTTTCTCTGACTTCACGAGGTTCTCGTCATGAGGGACTGCTATATCAACAATCATTGCGCGACGCTCTAGTCGGTCTATCACCACTATATCAGGCTTATTGGCAACAATAGTCCTGTCAGTGATGATAGACCGATCCCAATACAATGTGCAACTACCACTTTCGAGAACTGGGTCGGGCACATACCTATAGTACGGTACTTCCGATTCCACAAGATTGTATTTAAGAGCAAGTTGCTGGTGGATAATCCTGGCTACAAGGTTGTGCCTGTGCAAATAGTCTCCGTTAGCCAGACTAGAACAACCGGAAATAATGTGGCGGATGGATTCCCCGGGCCGGTGACATGCCCGACATATGTCAACCGTACCGTCCTTCACAATGTATTTCCGGTAGTTATTAGTCATCATAACTTCGTCCATAATTGCACAGACAAAACCTTCTGTTTCCCCGAAGAGGTCACCAAAACGAAGCCAGGCTACGGACGCTAAGAAGTCTACATCGGGCCCATGTAGGACCCGATAAAAGCGTCCGTGAAGCTCCTTGCTCTGCCATACCTCCCTGCGGTCGTTAGTATCTAATACCACAGGTTTGCGCCAGTTCTCGTTAGCCAAGGAGAGTGCGGTAAGGCCTTTGTCCACCGCTACCACATCTCGATGCATACCCACGTCGGCTTCTAGGAAGTATTCCCTAAGGCTGCATACCTCGCGGTTGTGCAGGGTCTTAGCATTTAAGAAGCCACGACCCCCGCACTTCCGCGGGATATACAGCCTCATCACCGATGACCGTGGGTGATGCATCCGATTTGCGGTAAGCAGTGAACGTACCCTCCTATCCAGGGCGTCAAGTTCCGTCTGAGTCCATTTGAGTATGCCGAAAGAATACATCAAAACCGGCATGACCCAACCGTTGAAGGCGCGCACCTTGTTTCCGCCTGATAAAAGACTGTTAAGTACTTTGTTCAGGCGGCCAAAGAAACGCTCCTTCAACGATTGTTTCATGTCAGTAACACTGATGCCTAACGCTTCCGACATACCCAAATACTTGTAAGTTTCGGTTGAGGCGAGGGACCTAAGGTCTATGGAATCCGAGAGTTGTGTTCCCTCGGATTCCATAATCTCCCCTCGCTTTACATGCATGACCGCACATTTGTCCAAACCAAATTCCATCCTGATGGCGCCACTGAAGGTTTCTGTTACCTTCAGTAGCTTCATCAGTTGCAAGTTGTTAGGAGCAAAGAGTTTCAAGTCATCCATGTAAAGGAGGTGCGATATGACCTGGCCACCTCTTCTCAACCGGTAGCCTTGGCCCGAACCCTCCAACAATGTACTGAGAGGGTTGAGGGCCAGACAAAACCACAGTGGACTCAGACTGTCACCCTGAAATATGCCACGCTCGATCCTTATCGGTTCGCTGTTCGCCTGGGTCTGTCGACACCCTGGATAGTGAAGAACCGTCCTCCACTGCCCCATACACGACATCAGGAAGGTGCGTAAAACTGCATCAACTTTGTACAGCTCCAGCACCCTCATGAGCCATGTATGTGGCACCGAGTCATAGGCCTTCTTATAATCTATCCAGCATGTCGACAGATCTCTTCGGGAACGTCGAACCTGTTGGCTAATGGCTATGTCGATGAGGAGCAGCTCCTTAGTACCGCGGGAACCGTTCCTACATCCATTCTGAGAAGAAGACATTATTGAATTACTATCAATATGATGGTTAATCTTTCCTCTCAAAATGGATGTAAGAACTTTATAGACCGTCGGTAAACACGTGATCGGTCTATAATTTTTAGGCTCCGCGGTACTACCTGATTTATGGAGCAGGTGGGTTATCCCTGTAGTTAGGAACTGAGGCAGCGACCCTGACTCTAATGCAGACTGGAATTGAGATGCCAAGCGAGCGTGCGATCTTTTGAACCATTTAATCCAAAAGTTGTGCAGCCCGTCCGGTCCCGGAGATTTCCAGTTAGGCAACGGACGGACTGCACGAGCTACGTCTTGGGGGCTGATGTTAATTGCCCCCATTTCTGGTATCGGATCGCACGCGCGCTCGACCTCTCGAGTCCAATCGCCCTCGGTATGACTGACAGGCACCGACCAGATGCTGCGCCAGAATGAACACATGGCATCATCATCCGGTAGGCGCGTATCAGTCACACCTTGGTCTGGTCGCTCCCAAGCCCTATAAACCCACCTCTCATTGCTTTGGAATGTGCGATTCTGAGTGTATCGCTCCACTCGCCGCTTGTACCGACGTATACGGTTTGCCCATGCATAGACTTTCTGCTTCAGGAAGTCGATACGCTCTGTGACGCGGGTCAGATAATCCCGAGGACTAATATCAGTCCCCGAGAACGCCCGCCTCACAAAGCGCATCACTCTGCGGCGAGTGTTGCCCTCCCTGAAGCAGATTAGTTTGCCGATGAGTGCTCTAGCCTCACCGATACGACGCTCGATCCTGCACTGCCAAGCTGGTACAGCTGGTCGTGTAACTCTGTCATTACTAGGAAATTTGACATGAGCTACACGACATGCCGCTGCAGCCGCACAGTACAAGATCGAGTGGGTATCGGCAAGGTCTTCGCTGCTATCAAAATAACTTGTTAGCTGCGAATCTAGAGCACACACCAGCGCCCTATTTTTATTATGCATGGGCAAACGAGGTAGACGAGGTCTAAGACCAGGCGGTGTGGAGCGATACTCTCGGAAGGCATCCTCCAAAGCGCTCCTCAATCGCTCATTGCATTGGGTACTCACGGATGTGGCCCCGTCATCATCATCTTCACCGATGTAGTTGGGTCGCGGTGAAACACTTGCACTGGGTTGTATTTGCACCGCGGCCGGTAGCGAAGTAGGTGAGACGCGGTTGCTCCGTGATTCCAGACGCAGTCTATCAAGTACGGCGTCATCCAACATACGGTTACGCTGGATAACCCGCACCTGATCCGATAATCGCTGGGCTGAAACGTTGACAGCTGGCTCAAGTACCTGAAACAGAGAGAGCATCCGACCACGGTACGCAGTCAGGTTAGTTCCCCCCTCTGTAGCCCCAAAGTATGAGCGTATTACATTCTCGTTTATCGATTGCGACCATTTCATACGCTGCACACTTCCACCGGTAGCGGGGACCCTGTCAGAGGCCGGTGGGCCTCGAAGTCCTAAGCTGGCTGGTGGTCGGCCTCGTCCGCGCCGACGCGCAGGTGGCGGTGTCGTCGGCGGCGAGAAGTATTCGTCGCTCGAACTCGACGCAACTGCAGCTACCAGAATCCCTGGACTCGCGGCTGGCGCAGGTCCCGGCGGCTGCGAGGCGGAGCTGAGCGACGAACCCGAAGATGGAGTTGGTGCATTTTGTTCTCGAGCTCGGCTTCTTGTCAGCATTTTATTTTCATGTTGTCGGTCAAAAAGGCGTAATTTTTTTCGTGTTTGATTTTGCTATAACGTTACTGTTTTTTTTTCCTTGTTTTCCTGATGATTTTTGCCATTTCGATGAAAGTAATTTAATTAAATTGTATTGAAAATTGCGGATTGAGTAAAAAATATGACGTTCCAGTTGACAGCCGAGCCACAGATTATTATTATTATTATTATTTCACCAGAGTTAACATCCAATGAACAAGTGGACAAGCAAACATTTTTTTAATGTGTAGCCTATGTTTTCGCATTGCTGAGCAAGGGCCTCCCACATGTTTTCCAGCTAACTTTATCTGCGGTGTCTTTTTCCGAATCCAAGCTCGAGCACAGCTTGGCTCATCGATGCAAGGTTGTCTGTTTGTCGGTCTTCTACAGATTGTTCTGTGTCCGAAAACTCCACGACCTCATCCCACCCTACCCCTTCTACCATCGGACATCCAGACGCAATGCAACATACCATCCCTATTGCTTTTGTACTAAGTGTTTCGAAGCTTCTGTAATAATGCGCACAGCAAAGGAGTGGAACTGTGGTTAAGCTCGCTCCATAGAAGACTTTGTCTCTGTCATCTCTGATATACAAATAAAAAAAGAAAAGAGCATCTCTAACGAACAGCTGTTGGAGACATGCCACAGGAGCCCGATCAACTGGAGATGAATTAGTTACATGTTCCGGAGGGATTCCGATCACATTTCCAAATTGGCTATGGACTGGAATCCTCAAGGGAAAATGAAGCCTAATTAAGTCCCCATCAAACCTAACGACACACTGTTGACATATGCTACGAGTATTTTTTTTTTAATGTTGCCCCACACTAGGAATTTCTCCTGTATCGTAGCATTTTATTTCAAATAAACCATTTACTGGCACTTGAAACGTCAAGGTCGGTCAGTCAAAAACATGGAAGCTATTTGCATGTTCCAAAGCGTAGATCTCTATGGAGAAGAGAATGCAAAAAACTCCAGGGACACTTTTTTAAACCATGTGATGTATTACAAAAATCTTATTAACATTATTTTTGATTGCTTCTAAATGTGAGGACAATGAACAATTCAAAATGTACAGATTAAAATAAGCCAGTGGCAGGTAAGAGATGACGAGTCTTAACTGACGACGCCCGTTCACGAACATGGCGCGTGTATCAGCAATCATCTACATAGCTCAACCATTTTTAAGGGAACCAAATGATCCAACACACGCGCCGCCATCAGCGAAACATTTGTGTGAGCATGACAAACTCTCACCTGCCACGCTCGTATTAGCTACGAGTACTGGAATGACGTAGAGCGAGCAAGGTGAAATTTACAGCTAAAGCCTTTGTTGCGTTCATCCGCAATGGACGCATATGCTACATAGTATCTTAATTCAAGCAAGTCATGCCATTCAAATAAATCAATGTAGTTGTAACATACTTTTATCAACCGCTAAGATTCTTGATATAAATTGTAGCGATTTGATCCTAGCGTTTAAAAACTAATTAAATTACTAACTGACTAGAGGGAAAATAGTTTTATAGTAAACTAGTTTAGCAAAATGCCTTCGTTGACGTGGTGTGGAACTTTAACTTGTGGGCAATAGATAATTTATTAATTAAACGTTAAGTTTAAAGTAAGCTTTTACGTAGGTAGTAGTTTTACATTGTATTACATACAAGATTATTTCAGTGCGGCTCCGTGGATGCCATACCATGCTTGTCAGGGTTGACAATTTGTTCGAAAGAGGCACCGTATCCTGGAACGCAAAGGGCATTAGGAGGAACACGGATGGGTTTTAGTCAGTAAGAGTCTGACACTCCCTTCTGCTTGAGCGGGAGGAGTCATTTGAAAATTTTCCATCTTTAAAAACAAAAGACTCTATGGATGAGATACCATCCACGAAGCATGGATCTATTGTTATCAGCTGCCATTAGTATGGCAGTTGTTACGTGTGTGTTCCCCAGTCAATGTAAAATACTGTTATATATCTACATTTCGTTAGATCGGAAGTCAATTGTCTTGCTATTACGGTTCAAGCTGATAGACAGACAGATGGTTCAGTTCGTTACCCCAAGTCCTGAGACTTTAATAAGTTTTTTTTTGTTATGAGACTCTAGTCTAGGTCAGAGATGACAGAGTCAAAGTCTACGATGGAGCGACCCAGAAAGAGCCTGTTCACTCTAACTTTGAAGACCTTTAGAATTAGAGGTATATGTGGTTAGCCACATTTAAAGTTTCGACCCTATTTCGGATCATAGCCATGGTTGCGGAAGTTGTTCGAAAGAGTCATTTCATGATTTTCCATCCTTTAAAAAAAAAGGTATGTACTGGGTTTATTTATTTCTTTATCTGCTTTATATTGAAACATTTAAATAATAAACGGTCTCTATAAAATGCGATGATACTTAATTATGCATTTGAAATTAATAAATGAAGTTATTGTTTCAACGATAATAAGACCAAATAATAATAATAATAATTATTCCTTTATTTCAGGCAACGCTGGCCCACACAACACAACATAATGGTTTTGTTCAAACTAGATTACCAAATGACTGAACTGTAGGATAAATTAATAAATGTCTAATGTCTACGGACTTATAAGAATAATTTATAATACTGAATATTTAAATAAAAAAATAGTAGTTTGAACAAATTATAACTAGGACGGTTAATAGTTAACTTTGGAATGATATTAGTTTGTTCAAATATTAATATTTGAACCAATTCAATTAGTTAAGGTCACGAGTTTTTGAGTTATTTTATGTTATTGAGTTAGTGTTATGCGTCATAACTTTTAGTGATTTTGAGGCCATTCAAAGAATATAATGCCTCACCTATTTACTGGACCAGGATCAGTAATTGAAAAATGAATAAATAAACATTTATTTCTATATTTATTAGTAATAATGTTTTCCTGTAAATTAGTGTTAGTAACATTTTATTCTAGCTGCGTGAGGCACACCCGTCCTGGATCCTGAGGATTGTCTACTTGACTGCGTGCAGTCGTATCCACCGCCCCTAGATCTAAGAGTCCCCCTTTTATTTTTGGGACAAGCCTGCCACACGTTCCTAACCACTGCATGTCCTGAAAGCCAGAATCAACAGTGGTGACCACCAGAAAACGTCGTGCCGATGAAGCCCGATGAGTACCGGAGAAATGATCCCAGACAGTTGGTCTTGGATTCAGTAACGAAATTACTCAGAAAAGTACAGTGGAGTAGGAAAAAAAAATATATTATTTCTACTTATAAATATTGGTGAGGCTCACCTATCAGCCAACGTTCTAATGATGGTGTTGAGGCCGGCGCGGACACGGTGTAGCAGAGATGCGCATCTCTTGCGCATGGTGGCCGAAAAACTATCAACGTTCGCGTCAGCAAACATGCCGGGCGCGGTACAAAAACGCGGCAGCCCCTTCAACACCCAAATGACCAAGCTGTCCAGGACACCGTACTTTATTCGGACATAATTAGTTACGTTTAGTAACTAAGTTACGTGAGGAGTTCGTAGCTAGATAATAACAGCTGCATGGGTCGATCTTCAAGGTTAAGCAACGCTTGCCAGGGTTGGTCTGTGGATGGGAGACCGACGTAACATAACGAGTTTCCGACGTGCCTCGGAAAGCACGTTAAGCTGTTGGTCCCGGCTGTCATTTGTACATCTTTGGCATTCGTTACGGATTGTTAGAAGCCCGTAAATCTGACTCCAGTCTTTCTGGGGTGGAGGTCTGGTAGGCAGCCGCTCCTTGTAAAATACTTTATAAATCCGGCTTGACTGGAAGCCTACCCCAATATAGTTGGGAAAAGACTAGGCAGATGAGTAACTAAGTTACGTCAGTTTAGTTGTCAATAGAGTCAAAAAGAAAGAGAAGAGGACTCATTTTATTTCTTCGTGTCTCATGAACATCGTTATTATTATAATCCCGTTCCCCAAAATCAAGAAAAAAATAACAGTAACAGTTTATTTCGAGTATATTATTTCCTTAAACGCTTAGCAAACCACTTCTGTTACAAACCATCACTTATAACAATAAACAGAAAAACATAAAACATGGCTACCTCGCCTCATCCTGTATCCTAACAAAAATCTAACGATATTTCAAAATATATTAACAGCTATTACTAACGGTAAATAAGGGAAGCTCAACAAACGGCGCAAAACAAAGTCACATATCAGCCATTTCCGGTTCCGTCGGAAGCGGATGTCACCCGCACCCCGCGGCCCGCGCCCCGCAACCCCGCCCGCGCCCCCGGCCGCCATTGTCCGAGCTATCGCTGGCGATAAACGGTTTATGTTCAAATAGATACTTGATATAGTGGATGTTTGATAGTGGGGATAGCCAGGAGATGTGTTGTTTCATGTTACATATGGAGCTATAGGTCCATAGGGATTTTTATGAGGAATTTCCTACAATCTAAGGAGATTCCAAAGGTTGGACTTACAATTATCTATGATTAGTCTGATATAGTTATATTTGGCCATCAATTAATTAATTACCATCGGACATCCAGAGGCACTGCATCTTACCATCCCTACCTTGTAGCTATTCTAGTTTTCAAACGTCTTTTATAATGTGCACAGCAAAGGAGTGGAACTCTCTGCCTGCGTATGTGTTTCCAAACGCTTATAACCCTAATCTCTTTAAAGATAGAGTAAACAAGCTTTTTCTGGGTAGGCTCGCTCCATCGTAGACTTTGTCTCTGTCATCTCTGACATAGACTAGAGTCAAGAGCAAACCCATTACAAATAAAAAAATAAAAATATTTTCTTTTTCAAACAGAGTGCCAATTCTACTAATTTCATTAAGCAACGTTTGCATTCACATCTCAGTCGTAATCTGTCAAAAATGTATGAATTATATTCATACATTTTTGACAGATTAATTATTAATCAGCCCTGTTTTTGCGTGATTAGCACAAAAACAGAGAACGTGTCGAGTGTTTAAAAATGTATGGATGATTATAATTGTAGTTATATGATTGCGCGGCGCGCTGCGATCCCAGCACGCCTCAAAAAGATGTCAGCACGGAAGACGGGGCCCGCTAGGGCAAGTGTCTGCTGGGGCTGCGGAATCTATTCGAAAGAGGTACCGTAGCCCTGGAACGCAAAGGGCACTAGGAGGAACGCGGATGAGTTTTAGTCAGTAAGAGTCTGACACTCCCTCCTGCTTCACCCAGAGCGGGAGGAGTCATTTGATGATTTCCCGTTCTTAAAAAAAAAAAAAAAGTTAGATGATTGTAATTTATCTATACTAATATATAAACCTGAAGAGTTTGTTTGTTTGTTTACTTGAACGCGCTAATCTCAGAAACCACCCAACTAACACCAAAGCGTTAAAAAAACCTATATAAGACTCGTATATTAGTTCCATTTGAGTATAAAAGTGTTAACGCATACCTGTGCAACTGAGTTAGAGCATGCTCTAACTCACTTATAACCACGAAAGAGGCCCACAGTTTTACAGGTAAAAGTTATAGAAGCCTATAGTACGGTGTCATAAAGATATTAAAGCTGCACAAGAACGCTTATTCATCGTCAGCTACTACTTTAATCTGTATTACCGTTGTAAAATAGAGTTGGTAAACGCTACAGGTGCTATAAATCCTATAGTAAGGTGTCAAAAAGATCTTAAAGCTCCACAAGAGCGCTTATTCATCGTCAGCTACTACTTTAATCAGTATTACCGCGATAGTGAGCACTTCAGGTGGTAAAAAGCGCACGTCAAGATAAAAAAGCCTGTAACCTTACTAAAATTAAATCTGTTCGTAATGGAAGTGTTTTGTCATCCATTATTCAACACAGCAGAATAATATTATGGAATATTATGTTATTTAAGTATGTGAAGTGAAAAATGACTGCCCTTATGATTTCACAGTAAATGTATACCATGTTTCTCATCTCAATTTTAACGCGCCTAGGATTTATTAAAGATTTAAAAGAAAAATTATGATAACAAAATAGGTACCTCAAGCTAAACATTACTATTCATTCCTGCTTCTTGAGCAGTGGTATGTAAAATTAAGTGGTATTCATGGAATGCTTCAAATAATGTAAGAAATTTTGTTTATTGTAGTCAAATGTTGAATAACTCGAAATAATATTAATTGTTAGGTTACCAAAACAATGGCGAACTTTACAAAAGTGAGGTTAGTGTTAATAACGACCCATACTTGCGTTCTTTGACACCAATACCTTTAGAACGTCTGTAAAAGAGGACTGCCTAACACAATAAGCTTTAGTTAAACCCTTTATTACAGGTTAAACCTAGATAGAGGAGTTGTTTGACACCTTTAGTTTCTCGTGTTACTAAACTCTCGATAAACTCTATTTTATAGCTTATGACTGCAATAATAGTCAATATAGCACCTTAAGTGGTATAAAAGAGTTCATTGCAATAACTATACAACAATAAGTGTTAAGAGGTGTCGGCGAACACTTTTATAAAGACTTGGGTGTCACAAAAAGGTTAAAGCTATAACGTATTAAGTATACTTGCTGCTACTAGCGCCATTATAACTCTCAAAGCTTTATTACATCATCCATTAGCGCTAAAGTGCTGCGATTGGGGCTAAAACTTGTTTGTTAACTCCTCTATATCGTCTTTAGTAATAACTGAGATAATTATAACCCTGTTATATTACTTAAAGTCATAAAAAAGCCTGTAACTGACACCAAAATGTTAGTTGGGCACTGGTCCGATTTGAAAAATTCTTTCATTGTTAGATAGCCCATTTATCGAGGAAGGCTATATAATCACGCTGAGACCAATAGGAGCGGAGCAGTAATGAGAATTGTGACGCAGACGAAGTTGCGCGGGTCAACTAGTCTAAAATAAATAAATTGAATTGAAGTGACTAAGTCGAGCTGTGCAAGATGATACCTGTGTTCCTTGATGACTACAACTTAGGGTTCTTCAAGTTAAGAAGTTACTTTCAGTCAAGCGTGTTCCGTCACGGCTGCTATAGACGCACAGACAAACAAACAACCGAATGACCATAAGTGAGTTCCGTTTTTCCATATGAAGATTCCAAATCATAAAAACATGTTTACATTACATATAAGTACTCAAAGCAACGCAACTACGTGCATCCAGCGCAGAATTAAATCTGTGTCGTACATTTTACAGGAGCTGAAACTATTGGGACCGGTTCGATTGGAATTCTTCAAAGCATCCCTGTACGACGTACGGCGATGTGGAAAGCTGACAAATTGATGGAACGAAGGTATTCGTTTATGCATCCTTCTGTATGTTAAAACTAGCATGGCTAGCTACCAAACAGATAGAAAATATTGATACAGGAATGTAATAAAATAAAAAAGCATGATATTTTTTAATAGTTGTCATAAAAGTTTGAAAAAATTAAAACCTGTGAGAAGCCTCCAGAAAATGTCAGTTCCCTCTATCTGTCATGACGTCCATCCAACGTTTTTAATCTAAGTACCCAATCTGTATTTCAACTATTTTCACGAAATTCACAGACAACAGACAAAAAATATATCCTGTACCGAAGGGTAACCAACGGAACCCTATTACTAAGCCTCCGCTGTCCGTCTGTCCATCCGTCCGTCTGTCTGTCAGCGGGCTATATCTTAAGAACCGTAATAGGTAGAAGTTGAGGTTTTCACAGATTGTGTATTTCTGTTGCCGCTATAACAACAAATAATAAAAATTAAGATTTATGGTACGAACCCTTCATTAGCGAGTCCGACTCGCACTTGGCCAGTTTTTTTCAAGTGAACGAAACCGTATTAATATAATCCAGTCAAATCAATAATTATCTGTAGATTCCAAATTTTCAGAATAAAGTTATCAAAAACTATGAAAAAAAAAATTCCGAAAAAGTACAAAAAGCCTATTGATAGTACAGGAAATTCGTGACCAGACTGGTGGGTTTACGTTCGCTCGCGTTTGTAATAATTTATCACAGAGAGAGTGTATTGGCCCATGGGCGATGGATGAGGGCTTTATATGGTGTTTGTTAGCTATCGGCCCGCCATTCGTCTCCCGGAAGTTCTCTGGATTGATTTTGGCCTATTTTTGGGTTAATCAGCGTTGGTAGTTTAAATGATTAATTGAAGGTCTGAATTAGAATTAGACTGACTGATTCTTACGTAATAGCATTTTTTTGCTTTTTCTTATTTTTCCGGTAGCATGACAGATTAATTGAATTCGCTAGCTCAAAACTTTGCCGAGACTCTTTGAAATTTACGTGTTCTCAAAAATATTAAATTGGTAAAAACTCCTGTTTAGGTCTTATATTCAGTGGCATTCGAAAATCCGATCAAAATAGATTGTTTAACACTAGCCAGAAGGTGACACCGATTTGGGCTGGCGTTCTGAGAGCAGACTATAATAGTTAGTAAAAGACTAACTAAATGTTGACGACTAATTGTATTTAAAAAATAAAAGCAATTTCAGTGTTTTATCAAAAAAGGCAATAAAAAATAAACACGATAAAGTTCCTCAAATGGTAATACAATACTATAATAACTTGACTTTGTCCCCACAGTATACCAGAACTAATCCAACAATCAAATGTTCAAAACATAGATATAAAACTTTACATCGCTATGTAGCGCAAATTCTGTGCCAGACTCGACTCAAAGCAATTTGTATTGAAAACTACTCGTAGCGCGTCTACGCGGCTACGGCGCTACGAGGGCCGTAGCGCTACGTGCTACGAATTTTGTAGAGCTTTATTTGCAGAAGTTTTATCCATTTTTAACATAATGTAGTCATATATTCATAAATTATTGATTTTTTATTAGTAAAACAGAATAGTCTAAAATATGCACAGCCTCAAATATGACTCTTTTTAGTTTATTTGCGTGTGTAGGATTTGTTTTTACGAATTTAGCAACTTGGCCCTTCTGCATTTTTTTTTCTGTGACTTCTTGCTCTGAAATTGAGGTGCTTTTAGCTACAAAAAGACTGCCCCGCTTGAGTCGTCGAACAAGCTGTACTAAATTGAGCTGCTCAGGTGTATTGTGTTTAGCTGATTTTTGCTTGTGAGCATTTTTCTACGAAATATTGCAAGGTGGCTGTGACATTATGGTTGTAACTTGCATACGTTTTTGACGATGAAAGGTATTGAGTTGTGTGATATAATATGATTTTTGCACAGCGTGCTTTTGTGTCTTTCTAATTGAAATAATAATATGATTATTAACATTTGCTTTGTTGGTTGGTAAGAATTTACCAACCAACAAAGCAAATCCAATGCAATCCATTTCTCTGTGGAATGCCCTTCCCCAGGAAATCAGGATGGCAACCAGCCGATTAACCTTCAAAGTCAAGGTTCGAGAGCACATCCGTAAGAAGTTGGCAGTAGTATCGTTACAGCGCTAGTTATAATTCATTGTTTGCTTGCATCACTTGTTCAAGTATAGTTGTGTGTTAGTTTATTAGTTTGAGTATATATTATAGTATTTTATTGAATTTATAGTTTATATATATGTTTATATATATATATATATATATATATATATATATATATATATATATATATATATATATATATATATCTTTGTATTAATTTAAATATTAATCGCGTTTCTGTTTTTTTTTCACAATTTGCACCTACTAGTATTATTCTCTGCATCACCCAAAGGTTGACTGGTAGAAAATGCCTCAGGCATTAAGTCCGCCTCTGTACATCTGTGTGCGTAAAAAAAAAAAAAAAAAAATTATTTAATAACCAAACAGAAAGGTTTAAATTGATGTCCACTCCAAATTGCTTGAAGCTGAGACAACGGTTTTTTTACACCCTTGGCACAACAACCGGTTCTTTATTGCAACCAGTCTATCCACTCGTCCATGTGGCACTGCGGGATGGCAACTGAAAACCATCGCTGGGGGTCTGACGTCCAATGTTGAGATGAAACCCCTTTCAGTATAAGCAAGCTTCGCCCAATTTTACTGTATAACTCTATACTTCTCTTGTATGTCTGTTATTACTGTCGTATTTTGCTTGTGTCAAAAAAAGGTTTCTTTTCTGCAATATTCACTTGAAACTCTACATTTTTTTCTTCACACCTAAAAAGATAGCAATCAAATGAAACAGTATTTCAACATTTCTTTTCGGCTCAATAAGGGTGAAAAAGATCTTGTTTAAAATGCGAAATCGTCTTCGTTTATCGACATTGAACTCTGTAGTATAAAACGGTCGATTTTTCTCCGAACACAAGTAAATCATTCAGCAAATTAAACGAGCCTCCGAAACGATCCGACGGAAAAAATAGATGATTTTAAGGTTCCGTATGTGAGAAACGAATTTTACCTTTAGAAGTTTTTGGGTATAAATGTATTTGCCGTAGGATACTGCTAATTTAACTTATCGTATCAAGACAGAAATGTCAAAGATTTCATCACGTTGAGAAGAGAAAGTAATGAACAACTTACGATTAAAACTTGGTTTTGATACCAGTCAAAGAACTCAGAATCACACATGAGACATGTAATTAAAACTTCTCTTAGGGCCAAGTTTAGATATAATCTCTTGGCGCACTTAGCTTTCTCTATATTTCACTTATTACCAAAATCATACATAAGCTACCGATGCATAGTCATCTTTGCTATTATTAATAGGTTCACGATTAAACACAATCTCAACTGATGGAAAGCGAACACACTTTCGTAAATGTAACCTCTTCAGCAGAGAATTCCACTTCTCCGCAGCGCAATGAAAATTTTCTAAAAGCGTATGAATATTATAAAATTATCTTGAGCTTGAACATTCAAGCAAAAACTTAATCCTAAAATAAAACAAATGAAATACACAGAACCCTCTAATATCAATTCAAACTCTGACCTGTCTCCAATGTTTTTGCGTCACTCACTTTGAATTCCGTGGCGTCACTGCGCGAACGGCATTAGCATCCCGAAGACACACGACGGCGCACGAAGGCACACGACGACACAACGGCACTAACTTAACAGGAACTCAGATTTTTATCAGTTAAGAGAATACTCACTTTTAGGGATGTCTCTTTTGCGGCAGATGACGTTTGTTTTACTGCTTGGGTAACGTAAAACCACCGCAAATCAGACGAACGTTAGATCGGGGGTTTCTTAAGCCCTATGCCTCCTTTAGTTGAAGGGAATGTAAATTCGACTTCTTTAATAATCTAAGCTACTACAGCTGTTATCAGCATTCGCATTAAGACCGACTATAGTGGTCAAAAGCGTGCCTATCAATAGTAAAAAAAAACCGGTCAAGTGTAAGTTGGACTTGCACACGAAGTTCCGTACCATAAACCTTAATTTTTATTACTTGTTGTTCTAGCGGCAATAGTTTAATTAATAATTTTGTTACTCGTTGTTCTATGACAATCTGTGAAAAATTCAAGTGTCTACCTATTACGGTTCTTGATATACAACCCGCTGACAGACAGATGGACGGACGGACGGACGGACGGACCGTGGAGGCTTAGTAATAGGGTTCCGTTGGTTACCTTTTGGGTACGGAACCCTAAAAAAGACAAGCTTTTCCATTGGTCTTGTTCATATGGCATATCTCACAAATCTACTGTTATTAAATGAAGCCAATGACACTTTTTAACTGAATTGTTAGAGACTATATTTTACAAACCTTTAAACAAACCTCTTTCTTGTTTAATGACCAGCAATAAACCATTTTTTTTATTTTTTATTACTCATCCCGAGATTAACCGTCTCGTTCGGTACTAGGTCTAATTGAAACTGGAAAGGCCAACCTCCGCCGGCTCGGTAGTAGGTCCAATTGGAACTAAAAGATACGTCATACGACACCCTTATTATTAACGCTGTTATTGATAAAGCTACTTATAAAATCTTATGTATAACAGTTAATTAAAAAAATTGGATAAAAAGCTCACATGATAATGCCAATAAATCTTTCTTATTTGACCCGTAATACGAGTATTAAGAATTTTCATAAATAAAATCCAAGTGTATAAAATGTGATAATCGCCATCCACCATTAGCCATATTGCTTTTTTATTTTTAGGGTGTACCAAAACGACATTTTTTTAAAGTCGATCTATTCGACTGATTTAAATGAGCGATTATCGAAATTCGGTTCAATTTTTTTTTAAGTACCTTTAAGGCATGAAATACAACAAGCAATAATGATTATTATGTCGTTTATTCATTATCTTACACTTATCTTTTACATTTTTAAATATTTCTTATATAAAAAACATTTAAATAGTCGCCCACCGGTATCGGGAACAGGGTTCAAGCTACCGGCGGTCAGGGCTCCAGAGAAAGGAACCTCATAATACGAGCCGTGTCCAGAAGTACCGCTTTCTGAATTGATCCCTTGATCCAGCTGCCTAACGAGAGCTTCCTGAGGTGTTGGTCGAAGCTCGTGGCTATTGGCTGAAACGACTGTCGGTACAATGATTGTGGAATCCACATTCCACATATCGACTTCCTCGCGAGCCAAGTCAACATACTTGATTTGTTTATCTTTCTCAGCTTTCACGAGGTTCTCGTCAGGTGGGACGGTTATGTCTACAATCATTGCACGCCTCTCGATTCGGTCCACCACCATTTTATCAGGCTTATTAGCAAGAATAGTCCTGTCACTGATGATGGATCGATCCCAGTACAATTTGATATTGCCGTTATCGAGAACTGGGTCGGGCGCATACCTTTAGTCTGGCACCTCCAACTCCACAAGAGAGTATTTCAGAGCAAGTTGCTGATGGATAATCCTGGCTACAAGGTTGTGCCTATGCAAGTATTCTCCGTTAGCTGGACGAGAACAACCAGAGATAATGTGGCGTATTGATTCTCCCGGACGGTGACATGCCCGACATATGTCAACCGTGCCGTCTTTCACAATAAATCTCCGGTAGTTATTCGTCATGATAACTTCGTCCATAATTGCACAGAAAAAACCTACGGTTTCTCCAAATAGATCACCGAAACGCAGCCAGGCTACGGACGCTAGTTGATCTACGTCGGGCCCATATAGGGCCCGGAAAAAGAGTCCGTGAAGCTCCTTGCTCTGCCATACCACCCTGCGATCATTGGTGTCAAGTACTGCAGGTTTGCGCCAGTTCTTATTTGCCAAGGAGAGCGGGGTGAGTCCCTTGTCCACCGCCACTACATCTCGATGCATACCCAGGTCGACAGCTAGGAAAGATTCCCTGAGACTGCATATCTCGCGATTGTAGAGAGTCATAGCATTTGAAAAGCCTCGACCTCCACACTTTCGCGGGACATACAGTCTCATTATCGACGATCGTGGGTGATGCATTCGAACCCGCCTATCCAGAGCGTCAAGTTCCGTTTGAGTCCATGCATGTCCAGTTTATGCTTTCTTATATCATTCAAATAGGTTTTTGGACGTAAGGAATAATCTAGAGCAGTTCGCATTCATCCGCTTCCAGCTACCTTTTTCAAATTAATCTGTAGCATATTGAATTTTAATAGGTACCTCTATAAAAAAACAACCTGATCCAGAACCGAACCATATCAAATTAAAGATTAAAAATATTTTTAGGGATGCGGAATTAATAAATATTTTCGTTGAATTTGTTGAGTTGGTTTTATGCCTTAATGTCCAAAAAACTATTTCAATTGCTTAAGAAAGCACAAATAATACTTATTATAAGTGCTTATATAATTTCATGAAATAACCAAATTTGTTTTTATTTTTATGTATCGATTTACTGTAATCGCTTATTTACGTTATACGAGTCAAACAAAATTTAAAAAATATCGATTGTCAAAATCGTTTTATCACAACCTAACAATAAAAAAAAACAATATGGTTTGCATAATATTGGTTGGTTAAAATAAAGCAGTGGTACTAAATATTACGTGTCATTGGATTTGTGTTTAAAAAACGCATTTTAGCCTCGAACACAGCTGCCAATAAAATTGCAACGTAATTATTTTTTTCAAAATAATCATCGTATTTTTAATTAAGTTATGTATAAAAAATTATAAAATGAAGAACGCAAATAAAATTATTATGCTTTGATTTTGATCTTTAGCATCTTTTCAGCCAGCGAGAAAGTTGTTAACGTATACTTAGGTATATTTTCAGTAAATCTTAGTTGAATACCTTTTGGAAATTCGTATTTAAGACACATTTCTGACGTGATTTGAACTGGCATAACATGTAATTTAAGACATTTCTCACAAATTTATCGTAGGAAATAGCTATGGAAACAATTTTTTATAATAAATTCGATTGCCGGAAGTTGTTCCTGAATTTCACGACGTAATACGCAACACCCCGCGACTCAGCTGGTGTATTATTTGTCAAAATCTTGTCGAGCAGAGTGGTTAAAGGTTCCATTTCAGAGATGAGATGGCCTACACGAGGTGACATTGTGTCAGTGAATTTCAACAGTAACTGTCAAAAGTGCAAAGCGTCAATCTAATATATTTTGACCATTTTGAAACTTGTCAAAAACATAATTTTCCCCACCCAATTCCTATCATTGGCAGCCCTACCAGAACTCTATTGTAGGTATCGTAAAACGGAATGTGTTTGTTGCTATTGAATGCTACCTGTGATTAGTCGCGAGTGTGCTGAAGTGCTATCGAAATGTAATTATCAATGAAATAGTCGCTGAAACACCAACATTTCAGCGGCGAAATGTACTTCTATTTATGTGATAATTGAACTAGATATAGGTGGTGCCATTTTAGTCATAATACAACGGCAGCCCACTTCATCTATCCAAAGATTACTACTACTACACATTAATTTAAAATAAATGTATAGCATAATAGCATAACCAGCCTATAATATTCCCACTGCTGGGACACAGGCCTCCTCCCGGTAAGATCCCTCGGTGGGCCGTAATCCACAACGCGGGCTCAGTGCGGGTTGGTAGATGTCACATGTCTCCGAATTTTTTAGTTTTAGGACATGCCGGTTTCCTCACGATGTTTTCCTTCACCGTTTTGAGAGCAGTGGTGATGAAATAATTTACACAAAGTAAAGCGCCTACCTGGGTTCGAACCTACGACCTACAACTCGTAAGTTGCAGCCATTACCACCGGGCCACCACTGCTCGAAAATATATATGTTTGTTGGAAATAAGTCAGTTAATTGAACAATCGTCACACCAACGCCATCTAGTGGCGTTCAACAGAGTATAAGACGTTATGCTCGACAGAGGCTGAGCTCAGTCTACTGGTGGCGGGCGAGCAGTGCAGACGTGCACACGTCTAAAAACCGCCGCGTATTCCACATACTTGTTTAGTGTACCTGTTGTGTGAGTATATTGTATTTGAGACTTTCAGTATGAATAATAATTTGATTTTAAAGCAAACGGTGTTTCTATTTCGCAATAACCAACACTTCCCATAGTACGCTTTGTTTGTAGTTGACTTTGACTTTGACTAATTTGATTTGAATTATTAAAAAAAATATATATTATTCATTTTCATGACGCATGTCGTAGTTTGAAACATCCAGGAGCGAGCGCAGTCCCAATTTTGCAAAATCATAATGCATTATTTATTTGAACTGTACCTAAATCATCTTCATGAATTATTTTTAAAGAATAATCGCGCTTAGAGGTGGTTTATGTCGGGTACAGTAAGTAAGTTCCCTTTGTAAGACGACTAAAATGGCAACGTGTTTAGTAAGAAAACTCATTATTATATACAAAATTACAGAAAAGTCAACCTGCCAAGACTTTTCCAAAATATTTTGGGCTCGACTTCCAGTCCAACCGGATGTAGCTGAGTACCAGTATGCCTGTCTGACCTCCAGAACCTAGTAACTGGGTAACATTATACCCCTTTAGAAGACTGGTGTGAGAATTCCTAGCTGTTGACTACCCGTAAGCCCCGTAAGGACTGTCAAGTATACTGAAATGGTAGTCGGAACCAACAGCTTAACGTTCCGAGGCACGGAAGAATCTCGGAATGTTAAGATGGTCGTAGTTATTTAGACAGAAGCTGAATAAGCATTGAATGTTTAAGTATTGAAGGTTTAATTTAGAAATTGTATTATAAGAAGAAACATTCTCGAATGCTAGCTTTAGTAAAAGTTTGAATAGTTTGTTTTTTCATTTTCTTTAACTTTGTTTATAATATC
Source organism: Lacanobia oleracea (assembly GCA_950371165.1). NCBI lineage: Eukaryota > Metazoa > Arthropoda > Insecta > Lepidoptera > Noctuidae > Lacanobia > Lacanobia oleracea. Next base: position 23,585,437 of record OX493405.1, on the reverse strand, counting down.
TAGACTACCGTACCAACTGGGATCTGTAATATAAATACCTATCTATTTATTTTTCAACATAGTTTCATTCTACATTCATTCATAAAGCTAACAAATAACTCAAGTTTTTGCTCCATTATTTATGACAAAATAATCAGTACTAAAAATCTATTATTCACATCGTACCCTTGAAACTTCATTCTTTTCCCAAACTTCCCCGAGTATACGCTCATGTAAACTAAAACAAAACTACAGGGAGTTAATAGCTCAGTTCGGCTCAACTCGCCTAACTTCGGCTCCTCCCGGTTGAGCTCGGATCCGCTCGGCTAAGCTCATTGAATTTCATATGCGTGCGTTAAGCTCACCCTACCCGGATATTAGTCAAAGTACAGTCGGCTATTATAGAATATTCGTACTGAAATATTTTTCAACTAAATTAATTTTGAAAACCTAATCAAATCATCAATCAATTTGCCTAGCCTTTACCAACTATACAGCTGAATACCAGTATTTTACATGGAGCGACATTTTTATTGGGACTAGCTCGCCATATATTCCCAACCACTGCAACTCCTGAAAGCCAGAATCAACAGTGGCGACCACCAGAAAATCTCCAAGCCAATGAATCTCGACGAGTCTCGGAGAAACGATACATCTTTTGGCACAGTTGGCGCAATGGTTGAGCGATTGATTGCTACGCTACTTGTCGCGGGTTCGGTTCCTGCATGGATAAAAAAATGTATGGCCTACAGAGACAAAGTCTACGATGGAGCGAGCTTACCCGGAAGGAGCCTGTTCACTCTAACTTTGAAGAGATTAGGGTTGTAAGCGTTTGGAAACACAGACGCAGGCAGCAAGTTCCACTCCTTTGCTGTGCGCATTATAAAAGACGTTTGTAAACGCTTAGTGCGAATTGCTGGAATAGCAACAAGGATGGTAAGACGCAGGGCGTCTGGATGACCGATGGTAGAAGGGGGCAGGTGGGATGAACTACATTACTACCGTCTTATTTATAGAAAACTACACTATTTACTACTTTTTACCCTGAACAAATGGTCGGCTTGTATATTGGACTAGCTGATGCGCCCATTAGGTCTGTTTCACATTTTTCATGAATGTTTCGCTCCTATTGGTTATAGCGTGATGTTATTCAAATTTATAAAATTCTTACGTTACTGACCGTCTGAGTGACTGACAGACAACGCACAGCCGAGACTTCTGGTCGTAACGAGCTAAAATTAGTTCCTTGGAGAGTGTAGCGGAGCGCTAAGGGAGGATTTCCCAAAATTTCAATGGGAAAAGACGGGTTTCTACGATAAATGGGCTATCCAAAACTAAAATATTTTTTATTTCGAAAAAAAAAAGTTCCTGAGGTTACCGCTTTCAACCAAACAAACAAACTATTCAGCTTTATAATCTTATACTTACTAATATATTAAGCTAAAGAGTTCGTTTGTTTGTTTGTTTACTTGAACGCGCTAATCTCAGGAACTACTTGTCCGATTTGAAAAATTGTTTCAGTGTTAGATAACCCATTTATCGAGGAAGGGTTATAGGCTATATACCATTACGCTAAGACCAATAGGATCGGAGCAGTAATGAAAAATGTGACGCAGACGAAGTTGCGCGGGTCAACTAGTATTAGTATAAATAGCCACAAGAGCAAAGCCATGAGTAAAAACTAGCTTGCAATAACGAAGCCCTTGTGAAAATTGGACGAAAGAACGAACATCTAATCATTGTTAGCCAATTCAACACCCCAAACTTTTATACGCACTCAGCATAATTTTCCCAGATTTCTTTTCATAATTTCAGTCCCTAGATTTTAAAAATTCAATGAACCAGAACAAACAGCCAGATAATTGGCAAGCTGACTGTACTCGCCCTATGAATACAGTTAGAAGTTCTAATTGTTGAATTAATTGGCGATTTAGCCCGCCATGTTATCAATTAATATGTTTTTACTGTTAAATTTGTATTTGAACGGTTATGGCTCGAGTTACTAACCACTAATATGTATGTTCTAACTTTTGATATGAATTTTAAACGTATTTGTGTAGAACGTTGTTAGAAGGTTCAAATTATGGATAGTGAATTAGTGATGATGTAATTAAGAGACAGACAATACAAGACTAGTTATTAGGTAATTAAATAGGAAACTTTTTGATTCAGTAATTATGCACTAAGTAGGAGTGAAATGGCGATTCAGTTTCTTTTTTCTATGATAAGAAGAAAGTTTATTTTAGAAAAAAAAAATCAGTGTACCAATGCGAAGAGTTGCATTCCAAAAACCTAAAAAACATACTTCTTGTATGCTCCCATTAATATGTTTTGTTATAACGGCAATAGAAATACTCACTCTGAAAATTTCAACTGTCTACCTATTTATGATTCTGGAGATACAGCCCGCTGATAAACAGACGGACGGGCAGCAGGGCCTTAATTATAGGGTTCCGCTGGTTACGGAAGGAACCCTAAGAAACGTTCAAATTCTAGTCGCAAATTCAACTCGAGGCGACAATGAATATCAAAATGCAAGGAAATGAAAGGTATCTTCAATAGTTTTAGATTGCGATGCGAATGCAAACGTTCATGTTACGTTTCCATCTAAAATCATTGATTCGAAAATTTATTTTTACATGCAAAGCTATAAATCAGGTACCTACCTACCTAATTCCGTTAAACCAAATGATAAATTATGATGTCTCAGATTCTAATCAAATAACAAAACCAAGTAAAGCCTAAACCAAAACAAACAATCACTACCTATGTTCTAAATATATCTACAACAAATTACTTCATTCATTCACTACGAACATTTGACGCTTTTGTGCGTCAAACTGACGGCCGCTGATTAATGTATCTACACCACACAGCAACACCGCCTTTGTTACCCAAACAATACAGCGTATATTCCTTTGAATTGTTGAACACAAAATAAGACTAGAACATAAAATATTTCATTGAATTATGAGCTTTGGGAATGGGAATTTAAAGATGATAATTCTGTGTGTTTGGCTGGACACAATGCTCGGTAAGACCCGTAGGTTTGATTTATTTGGGAGGTATTGGCCCATTGTTACCTGTGACTTTTCCTTCGGGACACTATTGTGGCGGCGCTCTATTAAACAGGTAGTTTCTGAGCGATAATATTTTGAAAGATGGTTGGAATCAAAAGGGAATTTGTATTGGGAGTTCTATATTTTTCAGTTTCGGTATTGGATGTATTTAAACTTTTGTTATAGTTCTGGAATCTACTGGGGGGAAGTTAACGCTGTTTATTTGCTAGAGAGTAATGGCACTGTATTGAAATAACGGTTAGGGCGGATTTTGCTCACGGATATATAAAAAAAGTTCAAACTTTATACAAAATACATTAAATAACGACTTTGAGAAGGCGTGTAATTAACGCGCTGATATAGTTATATAGTGTTTTAAACATTTAACAATCATTGCTGGCGTTGGCATTATGTCACGTTTGTCAAAATTCAAACTCTTGACACATTCTATTTTATTTTTATAGCAATCACCGCGTCATCAATACAAGTCGTAAATCACGTAACATTCTAAATAGATCTAGCTGAATCTTCAAGATACAAAACGGACATAATCACGTTCCCATTTTTCACACATGGACAAAAAACATCGTCCCGAATCTACCAAAAGAAATTTACACAAACGTGGTCCTTTTCAATTTATCATTCGACCCAAAAGACCCGTTATTATCTCGCCAGTTACATGATTACCTCAGAATTATTTTATTTCTTTCTTTCCTTCGTTTCCCGCTCACCGTGGGTCGTGGTCGACCGATCACGTACGAATACTGGCTTAGAGATGGAAAGAAACGGTTGCCTTGCGTTCTAAAACAATTCTGGGTTCCTTTCTGAGATCGTGAGTGAGTGTACTTGAGGATTTTATGAAGGTGTTAGGAGAGCTTAGTTTGTTGGGCGGTTAAAACTTAAATAATAAAACACACTTGCAAATTCAGTCAAAATTGGCCAATTACTTATTGTAACTCCATGTAAAATATTTACGTACGTTTGGTAGCAACATTTTATATTGGTAGCCAACTCAGACATAGTTATAAAAACCGCCAAGTGCGATTAGTACGACTTTCCTGTACTATCAATAGGCTTTTGGTATTCATGAAACTCCCATAATTATTTAACAACTAGCTTCTGCAAGCGACTTTATACGCGCATATACCGTTTTCTCCCGCTGCCGTTGGGATTCCGGATAATCCTCTCTTATTACTTCTCTACACTTTCCAAGAAATCTACATACCAAATTTCAGCGTTCTACGACTAGTCGTTTCGGCTGTACGTTGTCTGTCAGTCACTCTCTCAGTACCGGAAGAATTGTATATACAGTGTAATCTCTTTATAACGTCACTCGATTTAACGACAAACTCCTAAAAACGTCGAATTGGCTTGACTGTGGTAGGTTCACTTTGTTTTCTATGCAATAATACACTCTATATAGCTGAGGAGCTCGTGGCTAGATAATAACAGCCGCACGGGTCGATCTTTAAGGTTAAGCAACGCCTAGCCAAGGTTGGTCTGTGGATGGGTGACCATCTTAACATAGAGAGTTTCCTCCGTGCCTCGGAAAGCACGTTAAGCCGTTGGTCCCGGCTGTCATTTGTAGATCTTTGGCAGTCGTTACGGATTGTCAGAAGCCAGTTAATCTGACTCCAGTCTTGCCATGAAGCACCGGATTACCCAGTTAATGGGTTGTGGAGGTCTGGTAGGCAGCCACTCCATGTAAAATACTGGTATTCAGCTAAATCCGGTTTGACTGGAAGCCGGCCCCAATATAGTTGGGAAAAGGCTAGGCAGATGATGATGAATACACTCTATATAGCGTCACGCGCACTCTATTTAACGACACCAATACGGCATTATAAATCATTAGCCAGTATTTTCTAAGTTGCCGAAGTTGATAAGACTGCAGCTATGTACATTTTTCGTTTGCTGTTTTGTTGTTTTATTATCTAGCATATGTTTACTTCGACTGTCGTACCGGAGATTCTAAGAAATATGGACTTTTGTTTTGTATAATGAACTTACAATTAAAATATTGGAGCAGAAAAAAACATCAGACGAAGATAACAGACTATAAGATCCAAAGGTTGTCTTGAAAAGATCGCTTTTAGCGATAAGGCCGCCATTAAGTCACCCTGTGTTATATTTTCCTCATGTATATTTTCTGTAACATATATGGTGTATGTTGTTAATATGCCAGACAAACGCGTCATGTGCAAATTGTGTTGTGCAAATAATAGTGTGTGTAAATTGTTTGTTGATTCACTGTTCCATACAAGTAAAACTAAGGACAAAATTATGTTAGTAGATCGTTAGAGATTATTTGACTAGAAACAGTTCCTTGCACGCCCGATGGCTATCGACCAATCTACCCAGCCTCTACGCCTAACCAAAGTTCACTTGACTTGAAGAGCACACCGTCCCGTCGTCCATTTCGGTGAGATTCCAACTTGAGATACACTCCGTGTTGTTTGTCCATATGTTCGCAATTTACATGTATCAACAAACGCCCTGGATGAACGTTTATGGACACCACAAATGTTTGTTGGTTTAGCGAGGTGAAATGATTTAGTTAGTGATGTAAAAATATTGGACAAAGATTTTTCAGGTTCAAACAAAAGTATGATGGATTGTGATGTGTGGAAAAAACATGCTGCGCTGCCCCAAATAAATTGTAATGGGATTTTTTGAGTTAAGCTACGCGATTGCAGATATATACTCCATATTTTAGCACTACTAGTATGCTATCGTTAAGAAAAATTAGTCAAGGGGAAGGGGGGGGTTATAATTTGTACAAGGTTACGGTTAGTAGTTTGTTGTTGTTTGAAAAGTGTCTTTTTCGTTCTTCTTTCAGACGTCTTGTCTTGTAGTAGTAGTAATAATAAGTATTTAATAATAATATATAATAATAATAAAGGGCTGGAGGAGCTCGTGGCTAGATAACATCAGGAGCACGGGTCAATCTTCAAGGTTAAGCGACGCTTGTCAAGGTTGGTCTGTAGATGGGTGACCACCTTAACATACCTACCGAGTTTTCTCCGTGCCTCGGAAAGTACGCTAAGCCATTGGTCCTGGCTGTAATTTGTAGATCTTTGGTAGTCGTTACGGATAGTCAGAAGCCAGTAAATCTGACTCCAGTCTTGCCATGAAGGGTACTTAACCAGGGTACTTCAGGGTGTTACCCATTTAATGGGTTGTTGAGGTCTGGTAGGCAGCCGCTCCACGTAACATACGTCTACGTTTTACACAAAAAAAGATAATGATCCAAAATTAATCCAAAATATTGACCAATCGACTAAAACCCGTCCTTACCCAAGAAAATCCATCTGAAAAGGCGAGGAAAATTAAATTACTATATCCACGAGGCTAGAAAATTTCGCCGAAACATCTTCAGATGTACGTGAGCGATAGTAAATGTATCAAATAGATTGTAGCATTTGTTTTGATGGCCTTCGGACACACTGTGCGACGGGCACATTGATCGACGGACATGTACCTCGCTGTTTAGGGTTACGATTAATCTTGAGATTTTATTTAGAGAAAAAGGAACATAGTGTTTTGAGTTTCTTACTTATTACATAGAAGTTTTTGAGTAAATAATAACAGCTGTAGGGGTTGTTCTTCAAGGTTCAGCAACGCTTAAAGAAGTCGCTCTGGGGATGGGTGTCCATTGTGCTGTGTTTCCACCGAGGATTTGTTACGAGGTATATGTTTGTTATTCCACTACAAATAAAGAATCTTAATAACAATATGTTTAAAAAGAAACTGAAATAATTTTTAATTCATAATTTAACGTTACAATTCCACAACTGAGTTTATGGAGGACTGAACTGATATTTAGCTTATATAATATTACATTTAGATTATTATCATCATTTTGACATTAGTATTTGTGTGTTGTTAGTATGTAAGTAATTTAATTATTTTATTTCAAATGTGTGTCTGTTGTTTCGACACCACCAATATTATTATTTGTACGCTCCCGAGTAAAATGTAGCGAACTGACTATATTACAGTAATATCCTGTTGTATTGAAACCTACATTTACGAAGATTGATTAAGAACCAATAGAGTCGCTTCATTTACTTAACCTTGCTCAGCGCAAGCGATTCTATTGTTTTTTTTTTCCAGTCGCAAAAAACGTTTTGTGGAAACATTCAGTGTGCGTACAGCTAAGAAGTGAAATTCCCTGCAATAGTCTGTGTTTCTTGATAGTTGCAGCCTGAGAGTCTTAAAGTCAAGAATAAATAGGTTACTTATTGGCAAGCGTACTCCATCTTTACGTCATCACACACAAAGAGTCATCGGCATCTTTACCTTTTCATTATTTTTTTACTCGTTGGCAAAATAATAATTATCAATCAAAATTCTTTCATTACTGACTGATTGAGTAACTGACAGACAACGCACAACCAACACTCCTGGTCGTAGAAAGCTGAAATGTCGCTCTCCTTCACTCCATAGAGGAGCACTTCCGAAATTCCTATGGGTACGGGAAAACCCGAGATATGCGCGTACGAAGTCGCGGGCAAAAACTGGCTACTTAATAAAATAGTTTTGTTATCTAGTTATGTTCCTAAAAGTATGTATATTGACACCAGCGAACACCAGCTCTCACAAAGGTTCTTGCGTAAGGCAAAAATGTATGTTATCAGTAAATTACCTAATGTACCTTTACGAGAGAAATAAACTATATGTAATGTTATGTATGAAGAGTAGAACCATCCAATAACTGTGTTGTGCCACTGTATAATACTGTAAAAGAAATAAACTATTTTATTTTTTTAATTATCTTCGACCGTATCATTGCTTACCATAAGGTCAGATAATGGGCAAACGTGTGCCTATCAAAAGTAAAAAAATAAAATAACAAACACAACCTCGCTACGGATCCTTGTACATCTCCGGTGAATAAGCACCCTAACATACCAAGACTTCTACGGGGCTCGAATGATTTGTCAAGCTGTTGTTACTCGCTGTCATTTGTAGATCTATGACGGTGGTGATGTTTAGACAGAAATCGGAAACTCTGACACAAGTCTTGCCAAGTGGTATCGTGTACCCAGTTACAGTGTTATCCGGAGGTCAAATACGCATTTTCTTCGTGTATAATACTGGTGTTCAGACTGGAAACCGAATCAGAAAAAGGGCTAGATAGATTGAGAAAGGATTGTATTTAATTTTTTAGGTTTATTTTGAGCTAAATTTAGCGGTGTAATCATTTATAGTGGAATAGCGGTTAGACCTCGAAAAGCTCTTGAAAATCTATTTCAGATTAGTATTTGCTATACAAGTTCTGTACCAAAATTAATTGTAGACAATTAGTTTTGGCTAAACTATGAGCCTGCCAACGTCGACATCAATAGATATACGCCCAAGTTTGGTATTTATTTATTAATTACGAATGTAATTCACTGCTTTCTGTTATTCATACTCATCCTCATAATCATATCAGCCGAAAGTCGTCCACTGCTGGACATAGGCTGCTGTTATATACTATTTTTCTAAAACTTAGCCTTCACACAGCTAGATGCCATCGAGGCATGTCGATGAGAACATGGAGGGATGCCTTGGATAACTTCCTAGTGAATTGGCGTGAAGAAGCAAAACACAGACTAAAATGGAAGGAATAGTTTTTGTCTAGGAAGGGGACAGTTTAATCTCATCATCATCATCATTATCAGATCTGCCGAAAAACGTCCACTGCTGGACATGAGCCTCCTCAAAGTATCGCTACAACAACCGATCCTGTACATCCATCGGCAACCCGCAACCCTCACCAGGTCATCGGTCCACTTTGTGGGAGGCCTTCCAATGCTGTTTCCTCCGCTACACGGTCGCCACTCCAGAACTTTTCAGTCCCATCTACCATATGAATCTCATCAGTGAATGAAAAAATATCACTATGATTTTATATCACTGTTGCCATCTCGATATGAAATATTTGCACAAAATAAAGATTTCCTATTGTATTCTTCTCATAAGTCCATATCAACTGAATGAGCCTTCAGAAATAAAACACCCATTGACATAATTATTTATTAGCTAAAAAGCTTAGACGACCCTCAAACTAACAGAACCTTAGCACCAAAAGTACCCTTACCCTCAATCTAATTTAATAACCCGATTCAATTCCATCTTTTTTCTCACAAACCCTAAAATGCTCAAGAAAATAGAAAAAAATAGGAAAGAAGTCACGTACCGTTGTCCTTTATCCTTGAGATCCTCATGATATCAAGTTAAGTGAAGACTAAACCGTTTCTGAGCAAGATGTTAAGTGGATAGTTTATGTTTTTACACGTTATAGTTTACTGGGTACACGCTGCATAATCTTATCGTGGTGTTTGAGAACGCACTGGGTGCAAATGACGCTGCGATGTAATAAAATTGAGATCAGAAATATTTCCTCATGAAATGATATTTGTTGCACGATTTATTGCTAGTAAACAGCAACCGTGATGGTCTGTGGTGCTTAGCAAAATTTTAAACGTACTTTTGTACCTATTGGCCTAACTCTGTTTTGCCTAAAGCTTGACCAGGAGGGAAAAGGACATTACGTTTATTTCACTCCACTTCTGTTCTTTGCTGATTGATTGCGGACAGTTAAATGGTTTTTCCGAGACACGGAATTTATCTGTTGTTCGCGTCTCTTGATTCTGAATTTTAAAGTAGCAGTACATGGAATTGATACGGGATTTATTTAATAAATTAAGCCCTTGTTACATCATCATCTGCCTAGCCTTTTCCCAACTATATTGGGGTCGGCTTCCAGTCAAGCCGGATTTAGCTGAATACTAATATTTTACGTGGAACGGCTACCTACCAGACCTCCACAACCCATTAACTGAGGGTAACACGGTATTTCATGGCAAGACTGGAGTCAAATTTACCGGCTTCTGACTATCCGTAACGAATGCCAAAGATCTACATATGACAGCTGGGACCAACGGCTTAACGTGCTTTCCGAGGCACGGAGGAAACTTGGTATGTTAAGATGGTCACCCATCCACAGACCAACCTTGGCAAGCGTTGCTTAACCTTGAAGATCGACCCATGCGGCTGTTATTAAGTCCTTGTTACATCAGGCATAATTACCAAGTAACGATATCCAAAATTCCAAACCCTGTGATATTGATGAGAGAATTTTTATTTAGTTTTCTGTTACCAGGGAGGAATTTAATCTTTTGAAATGATAATAAGAGCATTGCAAACAGATTTGAAACGTTATTTCGCCTTTTCAAACGCTCTTAAAACGCAGCGTTTCCCCTCGACAGTGCACGTCCTGCCGCACGCGTCCGCGTTTGATTATGCTAATGTATGTTTGTGCACGTGCCCGCTGCGTACCCGCCGCGAATACGCGCGTTTAGCAAACAGATGACTTTACTATGTGTTTAGATGCTGCCCAAAATAGTATGACTGTTAAGTGGGTAATCTATTTATAGAAACATTTTTAGATAGTTAATAGTCAGTATTTCAGTTTTAAGGGGGCCATATTTTGAAAACCATAAAAGGGTGCCATATTTTGGCTCACGGTGCGCTGTGTTCCACGCGCTTCAAAGAGCTGTCTGCATAGAAGACGGGACCCGCTAGGGCCAGTGCCTACCGGGGTTGCGGAATCTGTTCGAAAGGCCTTTTTTTTACTCTGTAAGAGTCTGATACTCCCTTCTGCTTCACCCAGAGCGAGAGGAGTAATGATTGATGATTTCCCATTCTTTTAAAAGGGTACCTTTTTTGAAAAGATTTATCTCTTTGGGAATGGGCAGCAGTATTCTCTGTAAAACGCAAAACCGTACACTGCGATCGCCAATCCGCCTGCCAAGCGTGGCGATTATGGCAAACCCACCCACCCCCCACCCCTTTTGAGCGAGGCTTATGTCCAGCAGTGGACGTCTCTCGGCTGTTATGGTGGATGGTGGTATCTGTTTGATGACTAGTTTAAAGCTTTTTTAATTATTAGATACTAAAAAGTAAAATAAATTAACACTAACGTTAATTTAGTTTACTTTTTGTGTATCTTGTGCGAGTCCTAAATAAACATCATTATTTCTTTCTTTATTATCAGGCTTTAAGAACTTACTAGTTTTGGTCTGCTTTATGCAAAAATAATAAAATCTTAAACACAGATAACTCGCAAAGTACACACACAACCTTGAATAATTTGGACCCACAATCCTATCTGGTCAGTATAATACAACTTACATTTTCATGAAAGCGACACGAACCAATATTTTATATTAGCTTCGCAGTATTACTAATTATTATTCGAATTACTGCTGTCTATAACAGAAATGATTTAATATAACTGAACAGCGATGCTATAATGCTAGATTATGGCCAAGGATGTAAACAACAGACTGGTGTTCTAATAACTTAAGGGCTTGAAACAAAAGCTGTAGATACCTCGCAGATTATCTTTGTTAGCTATGAACATATTGGGTTAGCTAACAGCACACTGTCATACAATTTGAAGTTTTGTGTTAACGATGTTCTGACGTATCTGGATCTAGGATGTTTGAAAGTCCAATTAGTTTACCAGAATCGATTGGTGGAATGAATTAGAGCATAGTCTTCTGAATATGTTACACACATCAAAAGTGTCTAAGAATCAAGTATTAAATACCGGCCAAGTGTGAGTCGGGCTCTCACACGGAGGGTTCCGAACCATAAACCGAAAAAACAAGTTTCTTAAATAGGCTCCTATTTAAGAAACTTGTTTATTCGGTTTATATTTTAATGTATTTTTTGTTTTAGCTGCATTAATACACACTATGTGAAATTTTTAACTGTCTATCAATTACAGTTCTTGAGATACACCCCTCTGATAGACAGACGGCCCGTTCATAGAAGCAAAAGCTCAAGTGGCTGCAAAGAAGTTGGGGATCCTAGCAAAGGTGAGACGGTACTTCACGCCGGAACAGCTGCTCAAACTCTGTCAAGCGCAAGTTCCATCGTGTATAGAGTATTGCTGTCATTGAGAGGCTCGACGATCGTCGCAATGAAGCTCCAAAGTCTTGAGCATCGACGACGAGTTGCTAGCCTGTCGGTTTTCTACCGGTTGCATTTTGGGGAATGTTTGACGGAATTGCATAATTTAATTCCGCCAAGCCCGTTCCATCATCGGACCACAAGACGAACGGCGATACGCCACCGGTACACGATGGACATCCCACAAACGCGCACAAAACGTTTTGGGAACACATTCATAGTGCGTACAGCTAAGGAGTGGAATTCCCTGCCGGAGTCTGTGTTTCCCGATAGCTACAACCTGGGAGTCTTTAAGTCAAGAGCGAAAAGGTTACTTCTTGGCAAGCGTGCTCCATCTTCGACCACATCATCGCTTACCAACAGGTGAGATAGTGGTCAAACGCGTGCCTATCAATAGTAAAATATAAAAAGACGTATGGACGGACAGCGTAGCCGTAGTAATTGGGTTTCGGTGGTTACACTTTGATTACGGAACCTTAAAAAGTACGAAGTTCAATTTTTTTCGACAAAATAATATATTAAGGTTAAGGAAACGTGCTACTGCCACGCTGAAGATAGGGGCAGTGAGTGTGTTTTTTACGGAAGATATTTTCACAGAATTAAAATTACTTCTAAAGATATATCTCCCAATGTAATATGCTTATCTGTGAAAGCCTTTACTTTCTCTCATTTTTTCTAAAAACACAGACAATAAACCTCCTCGCCCAATTTATGGCCGAGACCTACTAATAAAAATGTGTTTATTGCCTTTGGGCTAAAATTATTTTCTTCAAAACTTTCCTCGTAACAAATAACTCCCAATTATAACAATATTATAATTCGGTACTCAAGGAAAATCTGAAAAAGATACTTGGTAACATAAAACTTGAAGAAAAATCAATATATTTGTAGACAGACCGTAACAGGAGTGATAAAGATGCAGATATTGATGCCGAAAATTGATTTTGTGCTGAAGCGGTCACCCTTAGACCAGAGGCCAAACTTAATATCAGTAAACAACAAAAAAAGGCGAAACAACAAAAACACAAATTCACAACAAATCCTACATTCTGAAAATTGTGGAACCGACAGAGAAGAAAGCACAAATAAAGTTGAATATTCCAAAATTCATCGGCTTAAAATTCCCGACAATTTTGTTCAAGTGTTTCAAAGAAAACGTTATTATTGAGGGTAGGAAAAATTCGGAACAATAATTCTCGATACATTATAAGCATCTTAGAAATTTCCCTTTGAATGTAATGTAATCATCTGCTATCGATACATTTGTTTGTTGTAATGAAATTCCAAGGTTTTGTGCTTCAGAATGTGGGTACTTGTTTCGAATACTTTTTATTGTTCGAAATTGATACTCCATGTTGAGAAGTGTATGAGAATGTAATTTATGTAAAGTGGGACTGGGAATACGAGAGGAGTTGTCGGATGAGCGATGAGAGATATTGAGAGTTAAGATGTTCCACGTGACGATTGACGTCGAAGATAATAATTGAAAACAAATTATTGTTGGAGCGTTTGTTTTTTCTACTGAAATAAAAAAGTACCTTTCATCGTTTTGTTTTTTTGTTTATAACAATTAATGAGGAAAATAATATATTTTACTTGTCATCTGAATGAAACATTGGTTAGACATTAACCCAATTATTATTCAAAAGATATCAAAAAGTTTATTTATACTACAACAAAATAATACCTAGTTCTAACGGCCTTGCTCGAAAACTATAATTCAACATTTCTAAAATTGGTATAAAACATAAAAACACAAACTAGACTACAGAGCACTATGAAGTTGGTCTAAATTTTTAGATCCCAAAATCCTGATGGAGCCCGTCGATCAAGCCTAGAAAGTGAGCACTTAACCCAATTTCCTCCAGTACGTTTTTGGTCGAAAATCTTCAGTAAATCCGCCGATATAGAATCAATAATCCGAGTCGGAAATGATTCGGTTCCCATTTGCCGTGTCCTGGTAAAAAGACTTACAAATGTTCCTGCGGCGTTGCGCCCTTTGGGTACACGATTTGGTACAAGAGACAGAATTTTGGCGACGAAAATGTTTCCTGACATTCCTCTCTCTTCAATTTAAGGTAAATTATTCTCTGCATTCCAAATCGTCGTTTGACCTTTATTTATTGCTGTCTGTTTACGGAAATAAAAATGGGGTTCAGAAGCTCTGTAATGGAAAATCAATATACGACCCGAGTGTTCTTTACCGTTACTCTTAATTGTAGAAATATGAGCCTCTATTCCATCATTCTTATGTGTTGTTTTGCTTTTGTCTTTACATCCAAAATTTTGCGCCGCATAATCCATCCTTCAATCAGGGAGTGTCGCATCCATCTCGCATGTAACTTGTCCCTCGCTCTGGTCCGAGGCAATGAGATTATGGCCAGGTTCCACCGTGTCCGGAGCTCACCAATCTAATTTTTCACTCACCTCCAGTATCCTGGATTAGGGCCTCGATATTTCGTTAGGTCGCAGCTAATCCATCGGTTATTGAAGCGTATCTTACGGGTCGATAACTTGCTTATAGGACAGTTTTCCGTCATTTTTCAACCGACTTCCAAAAAAGAATAGGTTCTTTTTTGTAATTTTGATTTTGAGTAGTTCATATCGCCGTGGTAACATCGAAAAGATCTATCATTTTGTAAAGTTTTCTGAAAATAAAAGTAGAACGATTAAGGTCACGTCTAACATTCCGCACTGAGACAGAAATGTGACACGCTACAACTTAAATAATATTGATGGAGCAAGTTTACAAGACAAATTCGTGAAATAATTCCAGAAAAAGTAAAAGAAGTTGACAAATACTCGTACCAACTCAATTCAAGTCTGAAAATATTATGAATACGAACACTGCTTCAAGAAAAGTAACTTTCCCAAATTTTATTACCCTTCAGAAAAAATCTAGCGCTACAAAGTATAAAAACTACGTACAAGAGAACAAAGATACATAGTTGAATATATGCGATATTTATGTATCTCGTAGCATTATCTCTGTCTTTTCCAGATTAAAAACTATATGAGCCCCACAAAAGTAACATTCAACAAATATTATGATAGAAATACTAGGGTAAATACCCATATATATCTTTCAGTAGATTAAATAACTGTGATTTATTACGTGAGCCGAATGTATAAGGAATAAATAGTGGCGGACGAGCCTCGAATGCGTAATAAGATACGTCTCCTTACGAGAGAAAAAATTAAATTATCAGGAGGCCGTGTCAGGGCAACTCAGGAGTAACTTCGGTTTGAGGTAAATAAGTACTTTTCGGGACCAGACTTGTTTAGCGTTTGTTTATTTTTTATTTGAAAAATTCTGGGACGCCGGCTGAATATCAATTTGCTCGACGAAGTCGTACTAAGTGGTGAATTTCTTTAGAAGCGATGTTTTATTTATTTTTAGTTAAGTCAAGTCCTTGCTTGGCCGTCGAGATCCGAGGAACGGGATTCATATTTACAATTTTTTTAATTTCTACGTCTTCCTCCATGTTTATATTTCACTTCTTGGATTAGTTGAAGAGGTTATAAACTTGTTTTATTCAATATTTTTATTTATTTTCGTTCTAGAGACGAAGTTGCTTAAAAGAGCAACAGAGGAAATCAAACACGTAGCCCCAAAAAAAAGACTTAATTAAACAGTGGGCGACTTTGTGTTTTGCAAACCAACGAAAAAAATACACAAGTATTCGTTGCAAGTAAGCGGTCCTCCTAACACCACAATGTACCTGTTCAAAACAAACTGCTTCGTCACGGAGCCCGAGAATCAGGTGCTGCAAACCTTCATCAAAAATGACTGTAAGCGGAAAATAAGGCAAGGATTTCCATCTTTATGTTATGGACTGATTTTGACACTAACATTTTTTATAGTGTTCGCATTCGCTCGTAAATCATAGGAGAGTTTACAACGAATGTGCTTACCGAAGGTATACGACCGTTGTATAGTTCCGTCCAGGGGCGTAACTACCGCCATTTCTGCCGTATCAAAGATACGGGGCCCCCAGATTACTTATAGTTAATACACACTACCTACCAATGGAATTGCACTACTTCTCCGCACCACGTGAGTCACTGATATTTTGTGCAATTCCATTGGTGACGTTTTGGGGGACTGTCTATTTGTAAACGTTGATGTTCAAAAAGTGCTGGCACTCAGCCTAATTTGGATAAATGACTTTAATATTTCTCCGTTTCTCGGCTCCGCTGTAATTGATAGGCACCCTAAGGGCCCCAATGTGTGGACGCAGAGCTGTACAATATACATTTAAGTCCCACCGTCTTTTTAGCTAGTAGGATCTATTTTGTTTCAAAGACAATACCCCTAAATACGGGCCCCCAAAAATGTTTGATATAGGGCCTTATTCAGACTCGCTACGCCACTGGTCCCGACGCTTAGTTTTGAGCACTTGAAGTGGTATCGTTTGAAATATAAAAGCTTCCGGAAGGCTATCAGGCTGATGGGATTTCAAAAGGGTGAAAAGGTTCGGTATTGATTTGCGTTTTACAAAGATTATTATAGGCGAGGTTTTTTGTAACAGTTGACTGAATATAGTGCATTGAAGTTTTTGTTAATCAATGAAAAACCAGCCCAGTGCAAGTCGGCCTCTCACATGAAGGGTTCCAACTGAAAAAAACTCTTAGTTTAATCATTTGTTGTTATAGCGACAATATAAAAACACGCTCACAACACGCTAATAGTTTTAATTAAATTTAAATCTGTCTGTTTTGTGCGTGTCCCAAATAAACATTTTTCATTCTTTCTTTCTCTATGAAAATTTCAACTGTCTACTTTCTCGCTTCCTGTTCTTCAGATACAGCCCACTGACAGACAAACAGACGCACTGACGAACGGACGGACGGACGGACGGAAGGATGGACAGAGAAGGCTTAATAATAGGGTTCCGTTGATTACCCTATGGGTACGGAACCCTAAAACACAACAAAATAAACTTTAAGGTCGATAACTATGTAGTTCAGGTACGCCATGATGTATATCACATCAAGCCATGGTTGGTATTTTGTGACATAGTCTGTTAGGTTAACAGACTTGCTCATGTGCTCACAATTATTTTGTGACCGTCGCAGTCGGCACCAAAATTCTGTTAGCACAAATTCTTTGTATGGTTCCGAACGTTCGAATGAAAAAAAAACAAACGAGCTAGTTTATTTGACTGTGCCGTACTACAACAATTGAAAGGGCTTATTATGACAGTCTCAAATATATTTTAATCATATTTTAATAAATTGTTTAATGTTTATAATAGTGGACAAATTTGTAATGATTTCATATATATGTAATAAGTATAACCTACCTACTTACATTTGTACGCCGCCGTTAAGGCAAAACATGACTGATATATTATGTCAATTAATTGTAACATCTTGCATGCCATGTGTGTGTATACTCATATTTTGGACAAATAAATAATCTTATCTTATCTTAAAGAAAGTCCCGGAAAAGTCGAAAAGTATCCCAAGGGAAAATACTTTTCCATTGATGATTCTGAAATACGTTCAAGGACATTGTCAACTCGTGTGCATTAAAAGCATGACCCATTAATTCATTGAGGAATTGTCTTATTTTCTCTCTGACAACCTAAGACCTAACCCTAAGAGATTAAACCAAAAAAAACATTGGAGCTTTACGTATTTAAGTAAGAAATGTCGACACAAAAAAAAACATGAGTTAATAATTTCATTTCGCCCCAAATTGATAAATAACACTTCAAAGCTACGTCCTAAACCCAAGTTCTACGAACTCACACAAACAAAACGGGAAAAAGAGAAAAATTTAACTGAAAAAGTCCCTCGTTCTACACAGAGCGTATTACTAAGAAACAGCGAGCCGCACCTGAGGACAAATTACACCAATCCTCTGCGACAAATTACGCGATTACCCGAATAAATTACAGACTCACTTACCTCCGTATAATAGTTTACTGGGGAGCGGTGACGATACATGGCCGTGTTATAATCATAACGCAAGCGAGCGCGCTGCTGTTATTTTTCTTAGGAAGTTGGGTTCAGTGCTTACCCAGTAGTTCGAGCTTAAGAGGTTTTAGTATTAAGAACACCTGTATCTATTCTGTAGGTTGATTTATGCATGTTATTAATGTCGACAATTCTTTGGAAGAGCTCGTGGTTAAGGTTTGTTTCACACGTACCACAACCACAACACGGACCACATTTGTCGAAACTACAACGCAACTACCAGCGACACCGCATACTACCGGCCGACCACATCGCAAACACATCCACATTTCGTACGTACTATAATGCAATCGCAAGAAGCCGCGGTAACATTATTCACACACTGTGAATAGTCACACACACACACATTTTGTCGCGACGGTGTGGTGTGGTATGTGGTAAGTGTGCAAGAAGCCTAAGTAAGAACGAAGGCACGGGTTTGTCTTCAGCGTTAAGCGACGCTTGCCGAGGTCGGTCAGTGGATGAGTAACAATCCATTACGTGCCGAGACCCCTGCGTGCCTCGAAAAACACGTTAAACAACTTGTCCCGGCTGTCATTTAACATCATTTTTCATCTTTGATAAAATTTAGAAGTACATAATTGGCCTCACATAAAAACGTATTAGTATTTGTACGCCAAATGGCAAAACATATCTAAACTATAAAATTACTATTGTAACATCTTGCTCGCAAATGTTACCAATGTTTACAAATAAAGACTATTGATTGATGATGATGATTCAACTCTTTAAATATGGTGGTTTGTCTTTGACGATTCTAATGCAGATCTATGGCACCAATTCTACAGTATATGAGATTCCGAGCTTTTCATAATGAACTTATCTACGACAAAATCGCACGCAAGAATATATTAATTCCCAATAATTGCAAAAATCCGTGCTAACCGACATGTGGGGTTAATTACTGATCGTGAGATAATTACGTATCCCGCGCGAGGTGTGAGAAGGTAAAAAAGTAATTTGGTTCGGTAATATAACTATTTAGAATACAGAGTTTTTCTGCCGTGTAATCTAGACACGAAGCCAAACAAAATAAAGTGAGACATATGATGATAGATGAAAACAAAGTCTTATTATTTCCACTGCCAACCTAACTATGAATACTAACTTCAAGATACTTTCCAGTTTATTTTCCCCCAAACCACATACATTACGTTTGCAAAGGAAACTCTCTTCAAGAAATTGCTGCATTTTCCTCCGCCATTAACATGAGGACCACTTTTGTAGCGGTTGTTATTTCCTTCTAAAACTTGGCCGGCGGCCATCTTGAAAAATGGGGTGTCCTTGACCATTTCACTTTCCTTAGAGATCCTGAAGATTTATAACATGTCACAACATGTATTGTGGAGATTAGTTTGGGTCGGGATTAACATATTATGTGTTGTATGTTTCAAGGTTTTGATTTTGTGGGGTCTATTGTGAATGTTTGTATTGTTCGGAGATATTGATCGGGAACTCATTAGCATGGCTGGCGGTATCTATGAAGATATTTAGAAAACAAGTGTGTGTGATCTTAGTCATAGGTGGAGTAAGGCGGTGAACGAGTGGCGTTTCTTGGAAGACGTGAGGGTCATGCGGCAGCGAGATGAGCAGACTGTTGCTGACACGGGTAGACACAGGAACTTGGGGATTGGAACAAGAAAACAGAGGCCTATGCTCAGCAGTGGGCGGGATCAAGCTGTTGATGATGATGATAGTGGAAACCCGGAGAATTTATGCCGCGTGCTTAAGCTACTAAAAAGGTTCTAAACTAGCTTTACGCGCATATCCCGTTTTTATCCGTTGCCGTAAGAATTTTGAGAGATCGTCTCTTAGTGCTCCCCTACACGCCCCAAGAAATCTACATGCCAAATTTTATCTTTCTACGACCAGTAGTTTTGACTTTACGTTGTCTGTCAGTCACTCACTCAGTAAAGGAAAAAATAAATATTAGGATGTTAAAGTAATTCTGTCTCTATATGTTTGTTACCCTTCATGTCTAACGGTTGAATGGATTTAGGTGACGGTGACGTGACTTAGCACACGGACAGACCATCTCCTACAATAAGTCATAAGATAACTTGGTACATTATGTTCTCTTTTTGACTTTGACTTATATACGGGCGAAGTCGTTGACAGAAACTGGTTTATATTAGAAAAGAGCTTTTTCTGTCAAATCGTTAATTCTGAAGAGAAAACTATTTGACATTTTCCGAGAGTATTGACCTACAAACCCAAAATATTACCTTTAATAAGAACTTCAAAGATGATATATTCTAAAATCTATAGCTTCATGAAACAGTTACCGCCCAGTAATCTAGAATAAGCTTCAAAAGGATTTCAAAATCAATAATCCAATTATAATCTACTGGTGAGAGCCAACAGTCTGTCTTCATTATACAGGGTGGATTGTTAAAGTGTGCGTAGATGTCCAAATCCTAAACTTTGAGGAATTTCTTCACCCATCCCAAACAGTGCCTGATGACGTGATCCGACCGATTTCGGCCAAGGCAATTGTTTCAACTCCGCTGTAGTTGTCTCGCTCGTGAGCTCGCATGTGGCTTATGTAATAAACCTTCTTTGTGAAGATCCGCGCACATCTATAAAATTATAGTTAATCACCGCAGGTAGTCGGGCTTTCAACTGGTCACGCTTGGCATCAAGCTCAGGATGCCGCCGTAATTCAAAATCATGAACTTTGATTTTAACCAAAGTCCTCCACTCAGGTCTTTAGGCGGCTTGCTGCTCCCACCGGAACGAGTTTAAGCCGCACTTTTTAAAGTGACGCTTTAGCACATCTTTGTACATGGAAAGCTGTCCGCCATGCTTGCGCTTGCCCTGTCCGCAAGACCGACGCCGACGTTGACGCCGCATGAGATAAGACTCAATGCCACCAACATTAACCCTACATAGCACTTTGGTGTTCCGCATACGATCAGACTATCAGATCTTCAGAATTCTCCTAAGGCATCAAAGGTGGAATCGGTCCAGCATGCGGATGTGCCGGCGGTGCACGGTCCAGATTTCAGCTGAAAAATAAAATGTTAGGCAGCAGTTATTACACCCTTCAAGTGCCGCTAATGATCAAATTCTGGGAAGTAATAACACATGACCAACTAAAGGAAAGCGCTCATCTTTGTCTCAAACTTTTTTTAAATGTCTGACTAAAACTGAACCGTAATTGATATTTTATCAACTAATGATTTATCAACCGGTTCGATTCTGGCTAGGAATACCGATTATTAAAAAATCTAATAATTCAGTTTTAGTTTTCATCAAAATCGGGATCAAGACTCAATACTCAATACTTTATTGCAATCCATGTGTATCACATAGATTGTAAAAAACAGGGTAAAACATCAATATGAACCCTGTCGGGCACAGAAAAAATTAGGAGAGAGGAAGAAATCCTTTCAGAATTTTTAGATAATCCTCATAGTTTCGGATTTGGCCATTCACGCACACTTTAAAAATTCGCCCTGTATCTAGACCGACCTAGATGCCTAAGTTATTTCTAAATTGCTAATATTTTCCTACTAATTAAAAGTTCCGCCGGGATGCTTCTGTTTTATTACGGCCACACATAAAAGATCGACCTCAGCTTAGGGAGGCACTAATACATTGAAAGAAATAAATATCAGACCATATAACAGATTATTCAGGTGCTAATATTTACGTTGACCAACTTATCTTTGCCGCTCTACTAATCCTTATTCTTAAGCAATAAAGTTTGGTTTCGGATGTCTGGGTTATGTGTGTGTAACGTCATTTTTATGGTGAACATTTATAGGTTCTCGGAATCGCTCAGAGATATTGCCTTTGAATATTATATTTTACAGGTGGAAGCGGGATCCATGAAAATATTCATATTTTTATGTGATGTAATGCTTAATTTTGAAGTGGCATAACTGACTGGTTCTTCAAAACGATTTGAGGGTTGCGGGTGTTAAGATATTTTGTCGAGTTTTTTTTTTTTATTTGAAGTTGGTAAAAGGGCTTTTGGTGAAAAGTGCTCTTGGGTTATTATAGGGTTCTGAACGTTTTTTTGATTACTCGTGAGTATAATGACAGATTCTAATTCTTTACTTACAGATTACACGAATACCTATGAAAAGTCAACAGTTTTAAAGTGTGTATTTTGATTCAATCGGAACCCTTTGCGCTCGAGGCCGATTTGCACTTCGCTGGTTTCTATCAGATTTTGAAATTTCTTTTAATCTTGCGCGACCATAAGGAGATCTTATTATTTTTTTGATTTTGAACAGATTGTCTAACTTATTTTAAGTGGCAACCATTGGACATCACCATTACGAGTAAAGACGCATCGCCAATTCCTTTGTATCACAGACGAAATTTTAATGTTTAATTTGCTGTACGAGTTAATTATACTATGTATTTATTCGAATATTCATTACCAGTCCGCGACATATCTCGTTTTCTCTCGTTCTAGTAGGAAATTTGGGAAATCCTTTCTTAGTGCACTCCTGCGGAGTGTGGGGAGCTACACGCACACCAAATTTTGGCTTTCTGCGACCAGTAGATCTAGCTGTGTGGTGTCTGTCGTCACTCAGTTACCAGTAACGGAAGAATTTTATAAACATTGATTGCTATTTTTAACTGACTTTAAAAAAGGAGGAGGTTCTCAATTCGGTTGTATTTTTTTCTATGTTATAACCTCATAACTTCGTCATTTATGAACCGATTTGAAAAAAATCTGATTTTATGTGAAAGGGAGTACTTACCGATTGGTCCCGTTTAAATTTCATACAAGTCGGTTTATTAGTTTGGCTTTTAAATCAAAATAGCTGGAATTCATTTACTTAGATGACGTATTTGTCAAGTTTCAAGTAAACGAAATTGCGTATTTTGCTTTCCCGCGACTATCCAATGATGTTGTTAGGTGTAAGGTACCACAAAAAATAAAAAAAAAACCTTTTTTACAAAAAATTACAAACGCTTCCAAATAAAAAAAAATATTTGGAAGTCGGTTTTTTACCATCAAAGTTCCAACAATAAATATTTTCTGTACAAGAAGTAAGGAAGACCTCAATTAAATCATGGTGTTCAAACCGTCACCAACATTGCAGCTCCTAATCCGTTTGATCTCAAAGTCGTCACGATTCAAATACGGAGAGAGCCGAGGGCGGAGATAATCCTTATTTATGCTACAACTTGAGTTGACTGACCTGTCGACTGGAATTAATGATGGAAGATAAATAATCCAAGGAGTTTAGAATCTATTTTTGAAGTAAGTAAACTTACCTACTTTAAAAATAGTCTGTTGGGTTCGTAGAGGGCGTAATAACATTACGAAAGACTGCTTGGCATACCTATGCGTTCTATAAAAACCAGTCAAGTACAATTCGGACTTACACACGAAGAGTTCCGTACCATAAGCCGCAAAAAATATGTTTCTCGTATGGGGCGCCCCCTTTATTATTAATTTTATTTTGAATTTGTTGTTATAGTGGCAAAAGAAAGAAAATTTCATCTGACTACCTATTACGGTTCATGTCTGCCCGCTGACAGACAGACAGATGGAAAGACGAATGGACGGACGGATAGCGGAGACTTAGTTTTAGGGTTCCGTTGGTTACCCTTTGGGTGCTTAACCCTAAAAAGTGGATGATTTTGATCTGTTACACACGAGTAAGTTAATTCGTTTGTATTGTTTTTTATTACGTACGCAGTGTGGTAATTTTTGCCTTTATTAAAATTGAAAACTTAGTTTTTACTTAGCTTAACCTTTTCCCAACTATACTGGGGTCATCTACCAATCACACCATATTCATTTGAATATAAAACACTAGTATTTTAGCTACAGATGCAAGATAAAATAATCTATTTACTATTTTAAGAAATATGATGATGACTTTTTTTATTCTCATATATGAGGCTTTTAAAATATAGCATCAAAAAAATCGACCCCAACGCTATCAGGCGGTAATGTGCCCAAAAGACTGGCGGCATTGCCACGTTGAATGGCAATCCTTTATCTCTGCCCAAAGTAAAAGCCAGCTCTTGGGTCATGGGAAGTGTCAACCAGCCGTTTCGAACTTTCTTTGAAAAGGCTCACAGGCGAACACAAGGGCCCCTCGACCCGAGGGTTTGATGTTATAATTTAGTTTGTTGTTAGTTTAGTGTAATTGTTATTAATAAGAGACTTTTATAGTCCATCTAAAACCAAACACAAAACAAAACTCTCTAACTATGCATCAAACAAAAAACCTCAATTACAAAACAATTCGTATTACCAACACCACAGCTCATCTCGTCGCCCAAAAACAGCTCAAACATACAAAAAGCAGAGCTATACGTGACAGCTTGGACAAACAGTTTATTCTCATTTACGCAAAAACAGATTGGGAATCGCGATCCATCACGAGGGATTAATCTGCCCCCCTGCCAACAGGGC
This sequence comes from Lacanobia oleracea, assembly GCA_950371165.1. Taxonomy (NCBI): domain Eukaryota; kingdom Metazoa; phylum Arthropoda; class Insecta; order Lepidoptera; family Noctuidae; genus Lacanobia; species Lacanobia oleracea. The sequence goes on along the minus strand of OX493405.1, from coordinate 23,561,050 downwards.
CGGATTTAGTTAGCTTAGTGGCGGGTGCAAACGCCCTAATTGACGTTGTAACCTTTCAATAATTAATTTTATGAATTGCGTTTCCGGTTTCCGGGGTCTTTTAGTTGGGTTGGTTGGTTGTGTTGATTTTTAGTTTATAGAGATGATGTGTTATCGATTTCGAAACTCATCATGCAGTTAATTAGACTATTAAGGATAGTGACAGTATTGGTATATAGAATACTAGCTTTTGCTCGCGCATTCTTACGCACATTCCGGGAGTATGATCCCTCGGGATCACGCGGGCGAAGCCGCTGGCAGAAGCTAGTTTCATATATTGGTGTTGGCTGTGACTGCGGAATAATTATATACTAGTAATTGCAGTCCGAAATAAAAAAACGGTTAAGAGCGAATCGGACATGCGCACCGAGGGTTCCGTATCGTCATATATAAAGTGAAATGTTTTTATATTTTCATTGGAAAGGCCATCGGAAAATTCGTCACTGTGGTGTATATTGCAATTTCAGATCAGCGTCATCCTTTGACCGCTAGTGGAACTAATGTAATTTTAGTTGATGATTTCTGAAAAAGTGTGTTATTTAGAGACATCATTTTATTTTTCCTGTAATTTTTACACAAACTTCTATCATATAGAATAATTTCAGATTATTCTCTATGCAAACTTCGGAGATAAGGAGGGGGATGGAAATGGCCAGTTTTTTTAACAGTTTTCGTCATAAGTCGAAAACCATGCGGCCTCAAAAAAATATGTTAACTGAACAATGTTACACAATATTTAATTGTTCCTGATAAATAAATAAATATTTGAGAATGTATAAATAGCACTCTTACAAGAAAAATAGACATTTTTTATTTGACTAATAATTGAACAAACGTCATCTAAAACTATTCCAAATTTCAAGCTGATAGCATTAGTAGTTCTTTAGATATCTAGTTGTGGTAGACCGACAGACTTAGTCAAACTATAAGGGTTCCTTTTTACCATTTCGGTACGGGACCCTAATTAACATGACTGTTTGCCATGAACTAAAAAAGTTATCCAACTTCTTCGTGAAGGTGAACCATAATCTTATTCCGGCTGACGTAATGAATTGCTCATGTACTCATGATGCTGAGTATTTTGGTCTGTTTAGTGAAAATACGCCGTTTTTTACAACTTAAAGTCAAGTCAAGCATCACAAATTGAACATCCATTCTTCATCTCTTTTCGCAGCCAACAAAAAAGCAACATTTTGCACCCACTCATGCACCCAATTCTGACGGCCCTGCCCCGCGCTCCCAAGAGCCTCTTTTTGTAACAAATGTCTTCTCAAATAACGCGTCTTGACAATTTTAAGCCGTCGTGCCAGGCCCGGATTCGGCATGTCGCTGTAATTAGCCTAGCCTCTTTAATTAGGGTTCCCACCATCTTTCTTTGTATGCGACCCGAGCGTGGGTTTGAAAAAGAAGAATTATGCCAGCCTTGGAGTTTCTTGTGATGTGTTTTTTGGGGCGTGGAAAGGCGGATTTAGAGTTGTTGAGCTCTAGTGTTTAACATCGAGGTTTTAGAGCCCGGCCATCATGCGAGTTTTTAGACTGACTCGCATTAATTCATACGTTCGTTAAGTCGTATGGATAACCGGGTAACCGGGTAAGAAAAAAATTTTGCTCTAAGGCCACAAATTGTAACTGGTCATAATATGGCATGTATTGTTTCCACAATATCCGTTAGAGAAGTTGGATGAAGCATTGATTCAAAGACAAAGTTTATTCACTTTTTTCGACTTATAATTTTAATGATGGACTTACTTTCAGTTACATAAACTTTATTTTGCCTTGAATAACCTTTTTGATGGTGGGCCCTCAAAAGGGTTATTCAAAGCAAAATAAACTTTACAAAATTAGTCCTAATTAACTGAAAAATCTCGTCTAATAAGCAGTAATACCCTTGCTCATAAGCTCTCGTAATCCCCCGCCTCGCTTCCCCGGTGACTCCGGCAATAATTGTAACCGCTCACATTATGATGACGTCACGAGCTAGGCTCGGCTCAGAACTTGTGCCGTAAAATTGATGAGCTCGAGTTTTCTCCAAACACCGTCATTGTCTCAAGATTTTTGGTGTATGGTGGAAGGGATGAGCAGTAGCGTTTCTTAAGTATACGCAATCGTTCCTGAGCCTGAGGCTCTAGCCTCAGGAATTAATTACACTTACCTAGAGTCTCGATAAGACGATTTTTAAAACGTTAAAAATGTGAAAACAGTGAGATTGACGAAATTTGTCAAAATGTCACGTGATGAATCCCTTATATTTTGACATTTCAACAATTACGCTAATAGAATGGCACTTTGTCAACCTTTGGTATCACTCTTATTTTAAATAAGAATTCATGGTTCGAGAGTTCAGAATTACTACCTGAAGTATAACAAAGTTCATTATTATTAACCTTGAGGTCTTGAAGGTCTATTAGAAGAAAGGTAAGAAACAAGTGTTGCAGCGCAATTTGGAACGTGCCCATAGTTCGCAATGTGTTGGGACAGGTCGAGCGAGCTTTTGATCTAGTGACACAAATAAATATGTTGCTCAGCGCAAATGAACTCTTTTTCTTTCTTAAATATCGTATCTATTAATCAATTATCGTATAATGGCTGGCACAGCTTGTTCTGTATGTGTACTCTACATAATAATATGATTAAAGGTTGCTTGAAATAAATGTATTTTTTTTTATTTAATCGCTAATAGCTTGTAACTTAACACCACATAATCACAAAACCATGGCTTGAGAGTTTAGAATTTTAATGGTTTTATTGGTCGCGCAGCCTATTCCAAGTTTCAGACGTGTTGGAATAAAGAGTTAATTGTTTTATGATTCATTTGGGTTGTTTGCCGACGGCCGATAACCATCAAAATCTTCTGGATTGGCTTTATTAAACTAGGTACTGGCTGTTGTCTATAGCTTTGCTCGCGTTAATATAGGTTTACACAAAAATAGGAGCCAATGATCATCATTTTCTAGGGTACAGTTTGATTCTATGGTCCGGGGGCTAGGAGGCATGGGAAGCGGTCACCTCCTTCTGCGAAGCAGTAATGCTAGCAAAGGAGGAAGCCGAACGTGTGAGGGAGAGGGAAATCTCACGTCCCAGTCGCCGCAACAGAAGGCGACGCCCCAGGCGTTGGAAGTCGCAGGACGATTCCCGGCCGCCGTAGGCGCGGGCCTGCGGACGGCAAGCAGTGGGTGGCTCGCCGTCTGATCAGAACTAGGCCCGAGTCGGTGGTGCGCTGCGATCCCAGCGCGCCTCAAAGAGATGTCAGCGTGGAAGACGGGGCCTGCTAGGGCAGGTGCCTGCTGGGGCTGCGGAATCTGTTCGAAAGGGGTACCGTAGCCTTGGAACACAAAGGGCACCAGGAGGAACACGGATGGGTTTTAGTCAGTAAGAGTCTGACACTCCCTCTTGCTTAACCCAGAGCGGGAGAAGTCATTTGATGATTTCCCATCCTTAAAAAAAAAAATAGGGGTACAGTTTGATATCGAGATCGATTCAGGATTTACTTTCCCATTTATAATATTGGAAAACATATAGATTGAGCAGATAGTTATAACCCTCGAAATCTACTGGATTAGTTTCATTACACTATGAATTATATTGAACTTTATATTTTGCGTAAAAGTTGTGAAATACGAAGATATTTTCTGCTCTATTCTTTAGCTTAAGATTTTAGTAAGTTTTTATTACCAGTTTCGTAAAATGAGAGGTTTTCCCTTGACCCGACCCAGATCGTTATTATGAGGAAAGTACCTAAGGGTTATTATCCAAATACTTTTTTCTTAAAAATAAGCTTATAAATTCTCAGGTCTAGAATTATTTTATAGGCTACTCCTTTAAACTGCTGCCATAAATGATTTTAGAGCACTTTACTACAGTATATAAAATTTTATTTTTATGTGTGCTAAGCCAGGTACGCTGAAATATCCTTAAAGTTCCACAGTATTGTACCAGAAGTACTAATATGATAAACTGTTTGTTTGTTTATTAATCACGCCCAAACTGCTGCACAGATTTGAAAGAAATTCGGAACAAGAATGGACCATGTCCCGACTTTGAAAATTAGGTACTTTTCATCATACATGTTCCTATCGGGCAAAAGTCGTTATCAAAAGCTGTCTACTATAGAATCTTGATAATTTTACAATTAATTAATAATAATAATAATATAATAATTTTTATTATTTTCTCGCCACAATACACATTTCCTACAAGGTTTCCAAGGAGCAATAGTACACAGAAAGTGTATTAAGTATATTATGGGAGACTGGAGCCTAAACTAGGCTTGGGATCTGTATTTCAGGATACCATGTCTCCACCCCTTAGGTGATATAACACATTCTTCCTTATTTATTTAGTTAGCAGACAGTGGGCGTGAATAATGTAATAATAACTTACGATCTAATTTATATATCTATACAACCTGCAACACAATAAACGCAATATCTCTTAAGGGGGCATTGTACTCATCATTATGGACAACTTTCACTGTGGGACCAACATTGAGATCGCGAAAAAAAATCGTCTCCCCATACATTTTGATGCGCATAACACGACAAAATGTACCGAACAGCTGGTTTTTTTCGTGATTTCGGGATTGATCCCATAGTAAAAGTTTTTCATAATGATGAGTACAATGACCCCTTAAGATGTATTGCGTTTATTCTGTTACACGTTACATAGTGAACCAGCAATTCCAGAGATTAGCGCGTTTAGCCAAAGAAACAAACTTGATTTTGATAAACTTGAGCCCTGAATTATTGTTGAATAGAGTGGTGGAACGCGTTTAAACAAACAAACAAACTCTTCAACTTTATAATATTAGTAAAAATGTTAACTATATGTATACATTTTTATCCCAGTAAATGAACAAAGTTTCTATACAATATTCCACGAGGAGAAACCCGCCGGCTGGCTAAAGCTCCTGCTCGAGTAGTGTTATAGCAGCCCTGGAATGCAAAGAGCATTTGGAGGAACTCGGGAGGATCTCAGCCAATACGTACCGGAAGAAGTTATTTGATGATTTCCCAAACACAAAAAGACTGGCAAAAGTTAAGCAAGTAAGAACGTAGTACAAAACAATAATTTCCACGAAAACTGAGATAGCAAATAAAAAAAAACATTCTAGAATGTTTGCTTCAAATTCCTGGGATACAATTTACTTAGTTTCTTGAATTACTCGTCTTTACCCTGAATTCTGTCTACTGACTGAACAAAAAACTAGACCCTATTATTTTCCAACATTTTGCTTTGGATACTTAATATTATTTTTCTCCGATATTTGGGAAGGAATGTCGAACAGCCTCTAGGATATTAACATCGATTTTATTTATGATTGGATACAGCTGTAGCTTGCTTTATTTATAACACTTATTATTTCTTATAAAATAATAGGAAAATCTGTCTTTGACGAAGATCTTGTTTATAAGGTTGAGATATAATATTTTTTAACAGAACCAATAAAATGTTACCACGGACCATTACCTATTTATTTCATCATTTATATTGATATCAAAGTTTTATAAAAACTCGAAATAAAATCTTACTCTTGAACCCTAAAAGTCATTATTAAAAATCCAATTGAAAATGTTTTATTTCACATAGACCTATACTGGCATTTACAAAACGTCATTAGCTCGCGCACGATTTCAATTGGTCGTTTCCTATGGAGAAGAACTGGCCAGAAAATTCAAAGTTTTAATAAATAATTAATTTTATAATGTTTTCATATTGCAGTATTAAAATGTGTGAGAGGACAATGTAGACCAGTCAACATAACACCAAGTAAGTTTGGTCTTTCAATTCATCTACCTTCGTATAGTACATCCAAAAATATCCCTTTCTATGGATGTGTAGTTTCTACACAAGCCATTATATTCTCCTTTCTTCTTCTTTTTGCATTTTTCCACATTAAAAAGCTTGTCCATACATGTGAGTAGCAAAAAATTATTATGTATTTCCAATACACAATATTTTTTTCCAAAAAAATATTATTTTCTGAATTTTTCGGCGACACAGGCAGTGACAGATGAAGGCAGGTGGCATTCGGTGATGCGTCACAGAATTGACAAGCCCTGATTGAGTAAATTCACGGGAATGTTCGGTAGGTATATATCTACCCACCCCAAACACATGAATCTACACGTTTTTGGGGTGGGTATTTCTAGATAATAATGTGCTGTGTTGGTTGTGTGGGGCTCGCAGACAATAACTAATACACAACAGTTAATTTGTACATAATATTAGTTTATTTGTGAGAGCTTGTATAATAGGTAGGTATGTAATAGGATTCACCTGTCTGCTACTATCCAATAATAACTAGAAATAAAAAAAGTGTTCTGTTGTTTCTATTAAAAGGTTTTTCTGGCTTTTTGTTAGTGGAAACAATCAGTAACGTTTCTTCTTTCAATTTCAGTTATAATAGTGTAACTTAGAAATTATATCTAGAATACTCTTCTTTGTAATTTATGCCTTATTTGTTCAATATTTTCGTGAATGATTTCAGGAATATTCTTATTATAATTAGATCTTTTCTGCAATCTTTAAGTTTAAATATGTGGTGGTTGATGGCTGCAAGCACTACTTTTGAGCATGAGACCCTAGGTTTGATTCCTGCCAGATGTTAGTGTGTTGGTCCATTTATGTCCAGCAGTTGACGTCTTTCGGCTAATATGATGATGATGGTACATTTCTCAGAAACAATTTAAAGTGTGGTCTTGTGACCGGTGGATAGATGAGACTCAAACATACTCGTAACTGACAAAATATGGATCTACTATGTATAAGTACACCTCTGCTTAACATTTAGAGGAATTAGGCATGATGTTATTACTTAGCAAAGTAATTGGGCATAACTAGCCCATTCCTGAGCCCAGCTAAGCTTGTATCTTTACATCCCTCGTGCAATAGCATTCAAAATGCAGAGATTTCGCTCACCAGTCGCACTTAAATATCAAAACGCGCCAAGTGCAAGTCGGACTCATGCATAAAAGTTTCGTACCATCGCCATTATTAAATTTCATCCAAAAAAGTCTCTTTTATTATCTTTTTAACAAATATAGTGTTATGAAGGTACGAATAAAAGTACCTATTGTAGAATAAGTGGATAGATGCCTGCAGCTAGGTTAAGCGAACGACTGCTGCGTCAGTCCAATATATGAGCTTGTACGTATCAGTTGTATTATTTCCTATCCCCGCTCCACGTGTATAACAGTTGGCGACGAGGACAAGGTTCAAGTACGCGTATATTTCAAAAATGGCAAAATTATTGGTGGGCACTATAACAGTGTTTAATCACGAACATCAAGAATGGTCACTGTACAAGGAAAGACACGAACAGTGGTTTATAGTATAATATAAGGATAAAACTGGTAGTAAACTTCGAGCTATTTTGTTGAGTAACTGCTTAGAATCATGTTACAAGTTGATTCGTTATCTAGCTTTACCGCGATAGGTCGGTGCCAAGGCAACTTCTTCCTCGTAGCTCACGAGGAAGAAGTTGCTTTATTGGATGGACATTTTAAACCGAAGAAATGCAAGTTCACGGAAAGGTACAAATTCCACAGTCCCACTCAACATGTCGGCGAAGGATTGCCGGATTGGGCAGCTCGAGTCCGCGGGTTGGAAACTTACTGTGGGTTCATGGCGACAAATCAGGATGAATAGCTTCGCGACCGTTTTGTGCTTGGCATAGCTTCTGGACCAGAGAGGGACAAACTATTTACGAAGAAAATGTCTGGGTTGACCCTGAGCAAGGCTTTGGAAATAGCTGAGGGCGTGCGCAGTGCGCGAATGAGAGCTCAAGAAACAGACAGGGGTTCACTTCAAGTGATGAAGATGGACACGACAGCACGGGAGAGAGCATAAATTTATATAAACTCTGTAATCATTTGAAGCGTCTATCTGTTGCCAGTATTAATATTGAACAAAAAAGCGCTAGTAAAAAACGTTACTCGTATAGAAAGAAGCCCCTTTGAAGTTTTAGTTTATTGTATTATTTTTGCCGAACACACAGTCTGTGAAAATTTCACCAATAGCGGTTCATAAGATACGGCACCAATCAATTTTCAATTACCTCCTCATGCCATTACATCACAAAGGAACTTTCAGCATGAGGCAATTGGCAAACACCGTCCTATAGCCGTACTCCGCACTCCGCACTCCGCACTCCGCACCCCGTAGCCGTACATGCTAAGTGTAGCACTCTCAGGCGCCTAATATTGCAGCTCACGATCCTGGCCCTCGTCGGTGCAAATGGATTCCACTTCTCGATTGTCCACTAAACTGGCTGATTCTGGGATGTCACGGTGAGATTGTTACTGCAGCGACCTGAAATTATAATATTTCAATTGACACATTGGTTATAATATGTGTAAAAATAAATCGAAAATCTTCAAGGAAAAGACAGAACAAAATCCTGAAAAAAAAATGTTATAAACGCGTAACTGACCATTCAATTTAACACATTTTAACTGACGAAACAACGTGAAAATTATAACCCTGAAGAAATTAATGTGTAAGATCTCAACAACATTCCATTCATCAATCAATTAAATTCATTTATCTCATTTAATGTGTAGATCAACAGAACTTAATCGTCCTATGTCGCTCGAAAGAAAGACTGTAAGCAGACTAGCTTTTGCCGGTTTTCATAGGAATTTCGGAATATCCTCTCCCCTACACTCCCCAAATAACCTCCACGCCAAAATTCAGCTTTCTTCGACAAGTAGTTTTGGGTGAGCTTTGTCTGTCAGTCACTCGGTAATGTAAGAGTTTCAGATTTATCTACAACTTGAAACGAGTGGAAATCTTTAACAATAGTAATGAAAAACCTGTTTTTGCCCAATCTATTCCTATTGATTTTGAAAGAAAGACAGAAAGGCAACAGTGACCAGTGACTTACAAAGGAAACAAATTACTTTTCACCTTGGACAATTTCCGGCGTCACTCGCACACCTGGTGCAATGCAATAGCGAGTTCCAACTACAATAGTTACGTTTAGTTTCGAAGCTACACGTTTGAGCAGCAATACTGCACAGTTATTAACAGATCACTGGGCTATAGCGAGCATTTAATTTCAATTGCATTCTGTTGTACACCGGTCTTTGGTAATTTGGAATAGAAATTGTGGCGTTGCATTGAAAAAAAAACAGAACAGTGTTTATCTCACAATCAAAACTATGTTAATTAAAACATTATATAATACTTAATTTGAAGGAGGCCAAAATTTGCCTTAGGCATAGATTTATGGAGGTTTGCGGAACAAAGAGTTAAGTCCCGCAAACCTCCGTTGAAAAGGAAGGATCCTCCGGTCTGACGGTTATTGTGTCCGGTATGAGGAACTGCCCGATAGTTGATAACTGTGCTTGCGCGATGTAGATTTGCTCCGTTGGTTTTTCTTGTGGCGGCATTGATGCCGCTACATAGATGTCCCTAAGGCCGATTATAACAGGTTCTATCTCTGGTCCAGCTTTTATATCTGGTATGGTCTGGACTCTGAGCTGGTAGCAATTGGTCCCCACTGTTACTGGTTGATCTTAGACTTTACAGCGGAATAGAAAGTGAGAAACCAAACTTGCCAAGGGGTATCGGGCTACCCACGAAGTTGACTTATGGTGGTCCAGTCTTGTCACTCCATGTGAAATACAGCTGCAACCCGTCAAAAGTTGTGAAGACGACATGAAATAATCATTAATCTCTCTATTTCTCGCTCTATTTTTTTTCATTTGCTCTATTGCAAATTAATTAATGTCTATTTGAATTAATATAATACATTTAGTCAAAAAAGTATCGGGAATGGATGATTTGTTTATGGTTCCAAATTCAAATTTTTGTTTTTTTTTGTAGTTGTTAGATTGGCATAACTGTTTTCCATTTTGGCGCGGAGTTTGAGTTGCATCTGTTATTTATATTAAATACAGTGCTGGTTTTAGTAATATCATAAATATAGTGTGTATTGCGAATTTCATAATGGACAAAAATATCGAACAAAGAGTTTGTCTTAAATTTTGTATCGCCAATGGAATTTCGTGTTCGGAGTCACTGAAAATGTTACAGAAGGCTTACGGTGAATCGACTTTATCAAAAACTCGTGCTTATAAGTGGTTCAAAGTGTTCAAAAGCGGTCGAGATGTGATGGAAGATTTGCCTCGCTCTGGTAGGCCGTCAACGTCTGCAACTGAAGTTAACATCGCAAAAGTGAAGGAAATAGTGACTGAAAATCCCCATTCAACTCTGAGAGAGATAGCCGCCGAACTTTCTGTTTCTCACGAGTCGATCCGTACCATTTTAACTAATCATTTGGGTATGAAACATGTTGCTGCTCGGCTAGTCCCAAAAGATCTGAATTTTCTCCAAAAACTCAATCGCATGAAAGTCGCTGAGGACATGCTAGAACGAGTCAGTTCGGACCCAACATTCATGAAACGCATTGTTACTGGTGACGAGACGTGGGTTTACGAGTTTGACATGCAAACTAGTCAACAAGCTTCGAAGTGGCGCCTTCCAACTGAACCGAAACCGAAAAAACCACGCCAAATTCGATCAGAAGTCAAAGTCATGTTGACTGTTTTCTTTGACTATCGCGGTGTTGTGCACTCTGAATTCTTACTGGAAGGTCTAACGGTAAATAAAGAATATTATTTGAGCGTTATGCGGCGTTTAAGAGAGCAAATTCGACGAAAAAGGCCAGATATGTGGAAATAAAATTCTTGGATTTTGCACCACGACAATGCGCCTTTGCACAAGGCTATCATTGTGAACGAATTTTTAACCAAACACTCAACAAATACCATCCAGCAACCACCATATTCACCAGATATGGCTCCTGCTGACTTTTTTCTTTTTCCTAAACTCAAATTACCACTTCGTGGCACCCGTTTTCAATCGATAGAAGACATAAAGGAGAATTCGCGGCGAGAACTGAACTCAATTCCGGAAGCAGCGTATAAAAAAAGTTTTGATGAATGGATTATTCGTTGGCGCAAGTGTATCGTTTCTAAAGGACCATTCACCTTCTACTTTGAAGGTGATAAAATAAATTTGGATGAATAACAGACATTTTGTGTATTATTGATCTTTTCCCGGTACTTTCTTGACAGAGTAGTATATCAAATAAGTAGTCTTAGGTCCAAGACAAACAATATGCCTGATATGGTAGAGCAGTTCAAACGCACACAAACTAACCTAATAACAACTCTGTAACCACTGTCTCACAATAAAGATCTTTGCCTTTGACTTTGACTTTGAAATACCAGGATCGGCTTCTCATTTATGGGAAAATGAAATACTACTCAGTTTCAATTCGATTATTTTTTCTACAGACAAGATCATATATCAACAATTTAATCACTGAACAGCACCTTCAAAACCAGCGTGTCCAGAATAAGGGTGCGTACAGACGGCGCCAGCAAACACTAGAGCGTGGCGGCGCGACACGGCGCACGCATTAGCGAGTGTCGACTCACACTCGATGAGCACCCGTGAGGACTCTCGGCGCGCCCCACGTGATTGACTATCTATAGGCTATTCTGATGAGCTCAGGAGAGGCTTTATCTATGGGTACAATAGGTGGCCATTCTTAAATTAATGAGATCCTTAGCTTTACCTAACCCACAGCTTTAGAAACAATCACTGTTCTTTAACAACAAACAAAAATCTATTTGCCAAAACAGTATCAAATACTGACAAAGAATAGAATAGAACAGAACAAAACACAACGGAACAGAATGGAACATAATAGAATACTCTTTATTATGTGCACCATATAAATTACAAAAAAAAAAATATAGAAACAACAGGAAAAAAAAGTTACCTCCTAGATTTGATTGGCTTCGTTCGTAAATTTTCGTAAAAGGCTTCAATCTGTATCTGTACCAAAATTCATTAAAATCGGCTTAGAGATTTAGGCGCTGAAACGTAACAAACAAACAAACTCGCTTTAGCATTTATAACATTGATTAGGATTTGAAACAACTGTAATTAAAAATTAAGTATTTAAAAGCAGCAAACAATTCTACACACCACATACCTCCCTCCACTTCAGTTCTGCAATATGACCTGGCCGACATAGTTCCCCAGTTATGCGCGGGAGTTCCCTCAATGGAATAGTTGGGAACTTGCTCGTCTCCGCGATATTTAGCCGCGTGTAAGTTTGAAGTGGGTGTTATGGCGGGAAGCCATGTTTTATAACCACTTTATACGGTAATAGCTGTTGCGGAATATAAAATTCCTGGGTGTAGAATTGTGTGGTTATTGTTGGTGAGTTCGTATCGTGAGTGATTATAAGCAAGTTACATGCAATTACCGTTTTATTGAACAAGCCAATTTGAACTGTAATACTTTGGTGTAATTTAGGATTTTAAATTAAGATAAATTTATGTTAAGCCATAATTATCATATAAATATCATTTTAAATATGTTTCTTTGGATGGTTTTTATTTAGTTGATCAACCTGTTGTTTTAGTTATCCAATGACTTTGAAATCTTTGTTTTGCTGTCGGTGAATGATTATTGTTTAATCCAATTTAAAATTAGGTCTGTGTAATTTTAGTGAAGTTAGTTTATTTATCATTTTAAATGGGCAATATACCTTCCATCATCAGCTCAGCAATATGAGATGATGATTACCAGGCAAAAATATCTGAATCGCGATAGAAAGTTTATGAAAAACATTGTATGTGCTTATAAAATTTTAGGGATTCCCTCGATTTTCATGGGATCTCATCATCAGATTCTAATTTGGTGACAATGGAACCATCTCAGGAGTATAGGCTTTCGAATAAAAAAAATATATTTTTAATATCGGTTCAGAATTGGCGGAGAAATTGAACATACATAAAAAAAATCATACAGCCGAACATAGACCTTCCTCCTTTTTGAAGAAATCGGTTAAAAAATATGACACCTCACATTACAGGTATGTTATTAACGGATTCAAACTACAACATACTATTGGCAAATAGAAACTGAAATGTGAATGCATTTTCGTCTATAGATTTTTTCACTAAGGTGAAATTAATTATCAAATAAACTTTTTGTAACACATCTAACTAAAACTAAAAAAAAAAACAAATCAGTCTGAAAATGTAGGCAACATTAATTACAAGCAAAATGGCAGTACTACGCAACAATCTTCAACATTACATGCAAAAAAATGACTCAAAAAGTAAAAAAAAAAATGTTAAAAGTTAAGCAACGGAAATGGCGCACGGCAAAAGGCTCGGCTCTATTAAATTATTCCGTTTGGTCGAGTCAAAATGGCAGATCTTAATGTTGCCAGCATTGAAAAGAGTCCCGCTGAAAGGGTGGGCTTTTTGCCTTATTTTTACACTGTGGTCAAGTGCTTTCGTGTGGACGAATTGTTGATGTTAGGCCTCACTGGGTTTTTGTTACGTTGGACAAGTTAGGTAACTGATATTGTTAAAATAGTAAAACGTAAAATCATTAATTATAAACTACCATGTTGTAGCAAACTATATTGCATTCCAATAATTGAATTCTTAATTTAAATTCTGTTTGAAAACTAGCTTTTGCTACCTTCACCGCCTTTGTGAATATCACAAATTATTTTAAAGGATAATACAGAAAGAAAAATCTATATGTAATTTTAGGTTAAGTTAGGTAACTGATATTGTTAAAATAGTAAAACGTAAAATCATTAATTATAAACTACCATGTTGTAGCAAACTATATTGCATTCCAATAATTGAATTCTTAATTTAAATTCTGTTTGAAAACTAGCTTTTGCTACCTTCACCGCCTTTGTGAATATCACAAATTATTTTAAAGGATAATACAGAAAGAAAAATCTATATGTAATTTTAGGTTAAGTTAGGTAACTGATATTGTTAAAATAGTAAAACGTAAAATCATTAATTATAAACTACCATGTTGTAGCAAACTATATTGCATTCCAATAATTGAATTCTTAATTTAAATTCTGTTTGAAAACTAGCTTTTGCTACCTTCACCGCCTTTGTGAATATCACAAATTATTTTAAAGGATAATACAGAAAGAAAAATCTATATGTCATTTTACCCACACAGATAAATGTACAATTGTTAATAAAAATAAAAGGAAACTTAATTTTAAAACAATAAAATTGGTTGTTTCAAGGCTGTGCTGAACCTTACGTTACGTTGCGTACAGATGTAAATCAGTTTTGTAATATAGGATAAATATTGCAAAATTGCCAAAAGCCAGCTGCCAGTCGTTACGAATAGTCGGAAGCCAGAAAATCTGCCACCTGGCTTGTCAATTGCCATCGTGTTAGATACTGGATTGTGGAGGTCCTAATAGGCTTGTCCACTAAAAAAAAAAATAAGTCCGTCAGTTAGATTATCAAAAAATATTTAACCCGTATTTTTTCTTTATTCACGTAAACAAAAAATAAAGGAGATACAGTTTGTTGAAGACACGCTTGACGTCATCTGGCTTGGTAAAAATGTACCAAATTTACCAAGCCAGATGACAATTTTTGTTTACGTGAAAAAATAAAAAATACGTGTCGAATATTTTTTGAAAATCTTTCAGACGGACTAATTAGATTTTTTTTAGTAAAATACCCCATTGTCAATACGTCACGCCGTGGTATAATTTTTAGTGCGTTCTGACGTCACGAGCCCCCACTCCCGAGTTTTGATGCGTTTTATCTTTGTCAATATTCATTGATTTACAAAAACAAAAAATATTTGTCCATTTTTTTTCAATACTACTGAGGGACTAAATAGAATTGCAGTTTATTAATAGTGGAAACTAGCTTATTATGTAAGCTACTGGTGTTTAGACTAGAAGCCGAACCCAAAATGATAAGAAATAGGTTAGGCGGATATATATTTAACAGAAAATGGGCTTACACAGGTTCACAGGTACTTCCTAAACAATATTTCCAGCATCATTTCAGCACAGCCTAGTGTTTAGGTGTGGTCGTGTTAAAGCCACAGGCGGAATAATTGATCTGTAAGAGCGGCGCGCGGCGGTAGCACACCACAAATCAATTATTTATTTAGGCTGTGGTTATTCTACTGTAAATTGATTTCGAAACAATCTAAACAAGGTTGAATTTATTGTTCTGTTGTAGGATCGGGTTGCGGATTTAATCAGGTTTGCGCGCAATTAGTGTAATTAATTAATGTGTTCATGTGGCTTCTAGTTATACCTGCTTGGGGTATTTGTGTCTGTTTACATACGTAGTAATAATGGATACCTGTAACTCATCATCTGCCTAGCCTTTTCCCAACTACACTTCTGGACACATCTATTGGCCCACCTTGGTTTCGATGGCCCCTACCGAAATATGATTGCTAGATTGAACAAAAACTGTTGATGCAGTTTTAAGCCTGATACATTTTACCATCTTTTTCGATCGTATTGTTTTAAATTTGAATTCAGAATACCATACGACATGTGGCTACGCCTAACAAGTCGGATATGCGCCTTGTTAAACGCAATTGATTTTTGAATAAAAAACATGTTTTATCAAATAAAGGTTTAATTTAATAACGCGTGTTGCCTCCATGGGCATCTACCACAGCTCTCATACGATTAGGCATGTTATCCGCACTTAGGCTCCCATTCGCGCCGTTGTGCTTAGGAGTCCTGGCTAGGTTAGCCAGCGAAGCTACGCATATAGGTTTCGCTGAGCGTCTTCATCGTTCCGAGTATTTTTGCACGTTGTTGACAAACAACGTGCATAACATAGACATCTTCTTTTTTTGGGACAAGCCCGCCACACATTCCCAACCACTGCAACTCCTGAAAGCCAGAATCAACAGTGGCGACCACCAGAAAAACGCCGAGCCAATGAAACCCGACGAGTCCCGGAGAAACGATTCAACTGTCTTGGATCCTGCAACGAAATTAATCAGAAAAGTACAGCGGAGGAGTAGGAAAAAAAAAATATATATAATTTCCACTTCCCTCCGTATCAAGCAGGAGACAGAATAGAACTAGGCCAATAGGCACCAAGGGACAAATACAACTGGGTTAAGCCCAGTTGCCAAGCACCACGGATTATATTTTACCACTTAAACTAATGGGTCCTAAATTGTGAGCTACTTTTGATTCCAGTAATAGGTATGGCAAAATCGCTTGAACGCACGGAAATTTGTACTGGTTTCAACAAGGTCCGTATAGTAAACTACCCCAGATGTAACCTTAATACTATCTAACATAATATTGCGTTCAGTTTGCCAAAGACTACACTCCCATAAGATGTGATGTGCGGATTGTTCGTATTCATGGGCAGCTGTAGAACATTGACATAAAGGCGAGGCCACAAGCTTAAAGGAAAATAATTTACTCTTAAAATTGCCATGACCTGTGAGAAATTGGGCAACACAGTGATCCACCTCCAGCCATGTCCTGTCCAGCCGCTCACGAACAGATGGAAAAAATTGGTGGAGGTGACGGCCTTTGATGGAATTTTCCCACCTACATTGCCACTCGGATAAAAGTTCCTCCCAGACATCAGTCTGGGGTTTTAGTAATCTAGAGATCTTAGCACGGCCGCGTTGCGGTAAGAACTCTGGGTCCGTAATCTTTCTAGCGTAGTAGTACATTGCAGCACGCCGCTGCACTTCTAGATCGACTGGGAGAACACCCGCCAGCACTGGTAAGGCTTCAGTACTAACCGTCCTATACGCCTTGCATAAGAATATCAAAGCCAAACGCTGGCTTTGAAGCAATTTACGTCGTACCGCACCTATGGTGGCCCTATCGGCCCAGACAGGTGCCCCGTAGCACATACAACCCAAGTAGGTAGCCCCATAAATAGTTTTTAAGGTTTGAAAAGATAGACCCCAAGTAGCTTTGGATATTCTCGTCAAGGCGTAGAAGTTCTTTTTTGCTTTCTCACCTACTGTTTTTATATGATCAATAAATGAAAAGTTATTTTCTAATAGCATACCGAGATAGCACACGGATTCTTTTCTTTTAACGGGTACGTTATTGAATTTAATACTAGGCCAGGATTTAAGGTTTCCTTTTAAAATAAGTTGATAGGTTTTATGCGGTGCAAAGGTCAGACGGTTTCGATCGCCCCACTGAGATATTAATCGTAGGCATGTGTCAGCCAAATTCTCAAGGCCAGCACGAGTACTTGCCTGAATGAGAAGCAAGCCATCGTCCGCGTAACCGGTTAATGAGCAGCCGCATGGGAGCGGAAGCGCGAGGAAATCATCGTAGCCAATATTCCAAACATATGGACCGATAACTGAGCCCTGAGGACATCCCATGGTTAGAGACTTAGTAATGGAATGATGTCCTAGTTTGAGTTTCACGGAACCGTTTAGAAAGTAAGAAAGAATCAGATTATAGATGTTTTTGTAACAACCACGGTTTTTCATTTTAAGTAGTAGCATCGGCCACCATGCGTTATCAAAAGCGCCAGAAATGTCGAGAAAGATTCCAACCACATATTTATGTTCCGATAAGTTAATAATTTTACGAACAGAGAGCACCGCGTCGACGGTGGACTTACCAATAGTGAAACCAAATTGATTATTATGAAATTTAGGTCCATTCGGTAGTAAGCGCGGAACGATTAGTCGCTCTAAGAGTTTTCCCAAAGATGGAAGTAGGGTTATGGGCCGATAGGACTTAGGGTCATCCGGGGGCTTATCGCCACTCTTCGGAATAATGCGTATAAAGCCCTGTCGCCATATTCGAGGAAAAATACCTTCCGCAATGCATCGGTTATATACTGATAAGATCGCGTCTCCGGCTGTCTTACACGCTTCTATAATCATTCTATTAGATATTTTATCTTCACCGGATGATTTGTTAAGAGGTAGTTTCTTCACAACGTTTATGAATTCGTCAGTGGATGGAAGATCTGACTCCGGCGATTCAGGTGGCACCGTGGCCCACGCTCTGATCTGTTGGTGGTATTCATTATCATTTACTGATGAATCGTCTGGTATAAGGGATTCAAGCAGAGCATCAGTTGTTTCTTCAATGCCGGTTGTATGTTTATTGTTTACTTTAATGTTTTGAACGTACGCAAGGTCGACAGATCTATTAGCTTTGAACTCGTGGTACAAAGGAGACCACGGACCCTCCCTATCAAGTTTATCAATAATTTTCCGCAATAAATTACCCTTAGATTTTTCAACAGATGCTCTGTAGCGTGACTTGGCAACTCTAAAAGTACTTAAAGCAAGATTAAGGAGGTCCCCGGTAACCTTACGTTTTTTTAGCTTGTTAAGCTGTCTACGAGCTCTACGAAAGCTTCTACGTTGTTCAACAAGGTAGTCACTCCACCAATCACATCTACGAATATTGGTCATGGATGCGCGACCAATAGCAATGTCAGCACAGTAAGTGAAGGCGTCCGACATTATCTCAGCACTTTCCTCAGCTGACAGTCCGTCGCGAGTGAAGTCTTTGACATGACCAGAAAAAAGTGAGCCGAAGAATTCCCAATTCGCGCCCTTACTTTTATATCTAAAATTTCCAATTAAGTGTGACGAACCTTGAGTAAACATAGGAACAAACTCGTACACGATCAGGCGATGATCACTACAAGACGCGTCAGGAAGGACACGCCACCTATCCAAGCGTACGTCTGCACTAGAAAGTGTGACGTCAATACAAGATTCGCCCATTTGGCTACAAAAAGTAGGTGGTGCGTCTGGGGTGTTATGAATTGATAAATTCATCTCAGCAATAAAATCTTCAACCGCACAACGTCGTTCAGAATCAGTGGATCGAACTTTGCCATACCACAGGGAAGAAGATGCATTTACATCAGCACCTACTATAACTTTGCAGCCCGCGAGCGACCGCAAGACGTGACGGAGATTATGTATATGTGGAGTAACTGGGTCTGAGTATTGAAAGTAGCAGCTCACAACGTAAACCTTAAAGGTAGGCGATGATACTTCCGCCACGGCGCAATGAGGCGTCATGAGATTACTTATAGATGTTACAGTAAAGCCCGAAGAACGCGCTACATAAATTCCGGCCCGCGCCCTGCAGTCCAGCTGAACCACCCTGTGACGTAAGCGCGCGTTTTGGTATTGTTCCTGAATAAGCACTATGTCAAGATTATAATCCACAATCAATTTATCCAGCTCGGATGTCGCCACCCTATCGTTATGGAGATTTAATTGTCCTATGGTTAAAATATCCATTATTAGTAGTTAGTGTTTAGGATTAATTGTTCGAGTTTCAGTTTGTAGGTAGTACACTCTTGAGATCCGCAGCGATGATCACACGGTTTTTTAAAGCGTTTGCACGCCACGCAAGTCGGTTTAAAATTTAAGTCGTCCTTATGCGGGCAATCATTTGTTTCGTGTGCCTCCGAACAATTGGCACAGGTCGGTTCCTTACTAGCGCAGTGTTTCTTAACGTGACCGAACTGTTGGCAATGCAAGCACCGAACTACTTCTACATCATCAATAAAACGGCAGGTAGCCCAATCAATAAATAACTTATCCTTGGTAGTCACTAAATGTTTACGTACCGCGGGTTCTATTTCAATGCCAATCCATTTCTGACCGTTATCTAAAGACCGCCTACGAATAATTTTGGTAGACTTTATAAAGTCATCCTCTTTAATTTGCATCTCATCCTTAATATTTTGGCGGTAAAGCGCGTTTAGAAAAGCGCCATCATCCATTGATGATGGGACATCCTTCACTAACACTCTAGGGCGTCTACCCTTTGGCTTTTCTAGTCGTAAACCAGCGGCCTTGATAGCATCCACAGATTCTAACTTTCTAAGTTGAATTTCATTAGCAACGCGTAGTACGACTCCAGATTTCGCGGTTTTTTTCACGCCTACAATTTGAAAACCGTCGTCACTGGGCTTAATTGCCTTCATGAGCGCTTGTTTTGTCGCGGACGAAGTGTTATAGTCAGCTGACCGGTCCGCGGTAGGGTATGCGACCACACAGGGTAACGGTGGTCGGGACTGCATAATTGCTGGAGCTACTTTTGGCAAACGTAGTTTCAACGAGTCCGCATATGAAATTTTACAGTTGTTATTGACAGGATCGGGATTGACAGCGTTATTCGACTTGATTTTATCTAATTCGCGTTCAGTATTGGCTAACTTCGTCTCGTTGCATGATGATTTTATGGCCAGCATAGAAACAATGGCCGTGACACGCTGTGTCATATCCATGATAGCTGATTTATTTGCAACATTAATTCGAGAGCCCTGATCATTCACTAGGTCGTTAATTTTAGACAGGTATGACGACGCCTCGGAAACTAAGTCACAATAGTCGGTATTGCTCACATCACTGATATTTAAAATCGGCGAGGATTTTTCCACGGTTTCGAATGTTTGATGAAGCCGTTTGGACCTATCATCGGGCGAAATGTATGATGGAGACATTTCGCTGAATAAACGTTTCGAATTAGCGGAGGTCGCCACGGGCGACCTTTGGGTTTTAGTATTTCTACGAAATATTTCTCCGCCGCGATCTGGTGGGTCATCATTTGTTGACATCATCATTGACGGAGAATACGATAAATAAACGTATTAGAACGCGAATGAATGAAATTAAAGAATTAAACAAATAAATATCGATCGATTAAGTTATTTCGCGGTACCCACACACAGAAAAAAATAAATGCACTTACCGAAGGCTGGAGAAATTGACTAATTAGCAATAAAAGAATAGACAGACAGCTTTAAAAACTTACAAAACACGCACTTAAAACACTATGGCACAGCTAGGAACAGTTCACAAGCCTTAGAATAGACACACAATGCAAATTCCGAATTTACAGAACGGAGCGATATAATAAACACCTCACAGCGCACAAGCGGGAAGGGAAGTGTGATAGTATAACATAGACATATGGCAACTGTCATCATCAAATGATGATGCCAGCCAATTGCCGTCCACTGTTGAATGTAAGCCTCCCAAAAAGCGCCAACCATCCCGGTCTTGTGCCACCTTTTTTAAATCATCGATCCATCGTGCCGAAGTGCCTATGTTTTTTAGGAGGCAATAACCCGTAATTATACCTATTATTATTCGGAGGGTATTTCTACTTGGGTTGAGAAGTCCCTTAGTTAGTCGCATGTATAGGCTTAACATTGCCATTTTTGACTGCCTGTAATTTGTAGCCCGTGATCATTTGTTGTCTTGAAGTTCAGTTGATCTCTGGAAAATTCATGTACGAATCAGTAATAAAGGTAAGAGAAGAAGTGGGTACAGGTCCAGCAGTACCGTTTTGTAAACTCTCTTCGCGAGTTCGTCTCTGACGTCATTGCTTGGGGATCTACAGTTTCCCATGATCCACTGGAGGGTGAAACGCGCAACGGAAAGTTTGTGCCCTAAGCTGTTGCTTCACTGGGAATTGAAAAGTTTTTAGCCATGCCGGAGCAATCAGCTGAAATATTATTTCGGCTACTATGACAGTTTGTTGGATACGTGTGACTTTCAACCGAGTGCCTTTGCAAAGTTTTTTAGAAATTACGTATTTAAATAGAAATCATAAAATTTCATCGGATGGTGTCTATCATTTTCTTCCTTTGCGTTTTCATGGAAATAATTTCCTTATTTTTTCCAAAAGCATTTGTCAATATTATACTGCTTGGTCGGTTGGCTCCCCGTTCACAGAAGTAATGTATTAATGCTGAAGCAAAGGAACAACACAGGCTATCTTCTAAAATAACCTAACCACTTCTTGATTGTGGTGTATACTATCGTCAATTTTTTCGTAAAATAATGCGCATTTGAGTGGCCTTCTTATATCATGTTCGCATTTTTCTTCTTCTCCGTCGTTACTTCAATGCAGAGGATCGCGACCACACACGACGCGTATCCATGCAGTATTTTGCTGCGTGGACCACTCTGTGCGTGCTACCATTAACAGCCTTCTTTATGGAGCCGGGCCACAAAAAGGTCATATGTTTGCATATTTGATCTTTAGTATGCTGATATTATATGAATGGTGCTATTCTTCAAACTACAAAGTTAAGAAACTACTTGATCACGTTAATTCTCAATTTATTTCGAATGAGGAACGCAAATCGATACGATTTAAGTTTTTAGAACTCAGTTAGACATCCGATTAACCAATCTAATTCAACTCTTTTCGCGACTCCTCTATCATGGGACTTCGCCAGCTGCTCGCGTGACCCACGTCATACGTATCGTAAAGATTCATTTTTTAGCAACTCAAGTTAAGCTTAGCAAATGTAAGCGCACGCCAGTTGACGATCCAAAAAATTAAATCTAATGCATAACGCCATCTATGGAATCTGAAGTTGAACTGTCTTAATATTATTTCTGAATTTGTTTTATTTTTATTAATAGGAATTGGTTCAGAACGATATTTTAAAGGTATTAAAAGAATCACTTATTTTAAGACGTTTTAAAAGTACCACTAATAACTAAAAATATGTTCTGATTTAATTGTCATGCTGTCATCTGCCTAGCCTTTTCCCAACTATATTGGGGTCGGCTTCCAGTCAAGCCAGTCATGCTGTGTTGAGTATAATTTGGGCCAATAGATGGCATTACGGGTATCTGAATTACGTAATGTTGGTACATTGCCACAATTTCTATCCGGTTAATGTGTAAAAATATCTACATTGGTTTTGCAATTATCTACTTTTGAACTTGATGCGTTCTGTTAATTATCCTTTAACATCCTGGCCATTATATTTTAGCATGCTAAAAAACTAAATACAATAATAACATGTTATTTATGTATAAAAATATTAGTAAAAATAAAAAAAGAAAGGAAATGAATAATTTAAAAATATGTACAAAATTCAAAAATATTCATAACTGTTGGGTTTCGAACCCACACCTAGTCGTTATAAAGGCAATCTCTTAACCGATGGTCTATGAGCACTGTCGACAAATGGATGAAATAGCCGATCTTATTTATGTCATGGTTTTTCGCTGCTCAGCTCCTTGAAAGTATAGCGTAATGATAAACGTTGCTAAAGTTAGACGCATAAGTATCTGCAATATTGTTATATATGTTGTGGCTTCTTATAACAATTTCTCACTAAACTGTTAAGAAAAATGTGTATTATAAACTTAAATTTTATTTTAAGTGCGCAAAAACCCATTTTATTATGTTTTTGATAAAATTATGGTGCAAAAATACATTTCAAGAGACAAAATAAATACAAAAATAATAGCGGTTGCTGGCCGGGGATTGAACCTTGTGCCCGTCGTTAAAACGGTCATTTTTGAATATTACTCATCCTCCAAAGCACATAGCGTGATAATATATAGCCTAAAACCTTCTCGTGATCAGAACGAACACAACAAAAAACGAATTATCGAAATCGGTCCAGCCGTTCAAGCGTGATGCGATGACCAAGAGAAATAGCGATTCATTTTTATATATATAATAATAATAATAGATAATAGATGTATTTAGGCTAATCTATTTGTGTATATTTTTAGTATGTTTATTTTAGTTTATATCTTTATTGGGTAGTACTTGATATACTCTAGTTAGGTTAGTAAAGTCTATTTTAAGTTTCCTTCTCTGTCTCTCTACACACTGTGTCTACGTTTTTTATCCCACTATTCTGTCACAGGTAGAGCTCGTGGCTAGATAATAACAGCCGCATGGCCGATCTTAAAGGTTAAGCAACGCTTGCCAAGGTTGGTCTGTGGATGGGTGACCATCTTAACATACCGAGTTTTCTCCGTGCCTCGGAAAGCACGTTAAGCCGTTGGTCCCGGCTGTCACTTGTAGATCTTTGGCAGTCGTTACGGATTGTCCAAAGCCAGTAAATCTGACTCCAGGCTTGCCAAGAAATACCGTGTTACCCAGTTAATGGGTTGCGGAGGTCTGGTAGGCAGCCGCTCTACGTAAAACACTGGTTTTCAGTTGATTCCAGTTTGACTGGAAGCCGACCCCAATATAGTTCGGAAAAGGCTAGGCAGATGATGATTCTGTCACAGGTCTGCTGGAAGAAATTTCTATTGAAATTAGCAGTATTTTTGTGCTCTTTTGTTTGTATGGTATTATCTTTTGTAAGTTTTTTGTGTGTACATAAATAAATAAATAAAAATAACCATTTAATAATATAATTATGTAAGCACTTGATTCATAAGGACCATTTTTTTTAAACGTTGCCCTACACTAGGAAATTCTCCTGTAAAGTGGGTGCGTTTACAAATTCACATACACAAACAGTCAGACCCGGAAAACCTATCTGTAGGCCATAAAAATATTTGTTTCGTGCGGGAATCGAACCCACGACACGCTGCGTGGCAGTCGATCGCTCAACCACAACCACTGCGCCAATCGTGCCGTCAAACGATACAAAAGCCAAAAAGAAAAGTGGTTCATTAATTGCACACAACAAACCTAGATCCTCTCCATAATTCCCAGACATTCAAAGTAATTAAACAAAGCAAAGTACCCACACGCAGAGCATTACCGCGACTTTAAACGTAAAGTGTCATAATTTATTCACACACCCTCATCATTACAGGATGCTGTGTCGTTCCCAGTGGCTTATGAGGACCCTTTATCAGGATTGAGATCAAATGATTTATTGTGCACACTTTGTTAAACAAGAAATAAAAAAAAACATGTCGGGACTGGTTGCCGGTAAGATATCATTAATAGTTGAGAAGGTGGAGTCCAAATTTTTCCTTTATACAATCCGAAAAAACTGCATCAAAGCCTGTCATTCTAAGTTTGGTATCTGTCTTATTTATTGTGAGTTATCTTAATTAAATAATTATTATTAAAATCAAATTTATTAGTTATTATCTTAGCATATTAAATAATTAGCTACAACCTGGGAGTCTTTAAGTCAAGAGTGAATAGGTTACTTCTAGGCAAGCTTGCTCCATCTTCGACCACATCATCGCTTACCATCAGGTGAGATGGTGGTCAAGCGCGTGCCTATTAACAGTAAAAAAAAAAGTAAAATATTTTATATATTATTTAAAATATTCTTTCCGAAACAAAATCCTTTTTAAATCTTATTGTTTTTGTTGTACGCCTACCACAGTGTTGTCTTTTAAACCCAAAGGTTAACTGGTAGAGATCGTCTTGTTGCATTACTCGTAAGTCCGCTAATGTATCACTATTGTACATACAGTTTAAATAAATTAATAAATCCACGTGATACAAAAATTCTTTAAATGAAATTATTTGCCAAACTTATCGCAATTTAAATTGCAAAGAGTTTCGAGGTTATATGTATTACGTTCAAGTCAATTTATCTAATGTCATTTTGAAAGTTGCCTCGACCTGACGTCTCAGTGCTATCACCTGAAGTAATGATTTCAGAAAACCTTCATTAAACGTAAAAAGTTACAGATGATAGTAACATCACAAAAACCACCAACAGAGTCAATTACAAACCCAGTCTATCATTCATCTACACCAACACATATTGTCTCTCGATAACCCATTCGAAAACATAGCATTTGCGACAATTTACGTTCAGCAGCGATTTACCGCGATGAGATATGTTCCCCCGCGTGAGTTACGAGCGCGGGCGCCGATACAGCATTTATTACGTGACGTACTTGCGAACGAAATATTGTATCATTCCGTATTGAATGCCGATTGTGGGAAGAAATGATATTGTGGCGATGAGTAATTGTGAGAATGTTGCGAGAAATGAGAGAGGAATATGTGCGTATGTCGGGTGTCTGTGTCCGGAATGGTATTTGGTTCTTGCTTATTTTTACAAGCGTTTTGGGAACACATTTATTGTGCGTACAGGTAAGGTGTGGAATTCCCTGCCAGAGTCTGTGTTTCCTGATAGCTACAGACAAGAGTAAATACGAATAGGTTACTTCTAGGCAAGCGTGCTCCATCCTCGACCGCATCATCACTTACCATCAGGTGAGATAGTGGTCAAACGTATGCCGATGAATAGTAAAATAAAACAAGCTTGCCTTCCTAGTTGTGTAGTATGTGCAAGTCACATCTTTTAACTGACTTTTGTACCATAAAATGGTTGAGCGAAACTGCATACATGTTAGATTTGGATAAAAATGCACAGTTAGCGAAAGTGACATCAGTCCAAATCCATTACACTGGACTCTCAAAGATGTCACTTACCTAGCTTTTAGCCCAAATATCTCGGTGTCGGCCACCATTTTAATTGGATGCAGAAAATACCAGTAGTTATTTTAGACAGAGTGACTGCCTATCTATTTGACGTCAACAACCACCCAGGTAATACGACTAAGGCGTTTTTCTTCACGGCTTTTGATTTTGCACGCTGCAGTATCTTATACCCTTTCCTGCTTGTTCCATCGATTAGGAAACACGGAAAAGAAAGAACGATAATAATAATTATGCTACTCTGTTCTTTAAGGTATTTATTGTTTGTTTCTTGCTATTGATGACTAGCTTTTTCAAGATTTTTCATCTTTTCCTCTAAAATAGCATTTAAACCGTAATTCCCCAACAGAGTGTGTAATAAAAAGTGTGTGTGGGTGGGAATCTGTCGGCGCGTAGTAAGCCGGCGCTGGCGGCGGCCGCGCATCCATCAAGCGGCATTAACGCGTCAGGGTGGGGCGTGGACGCTGTGACAGCGGGAACTATAGTATTAACTGCCACCCTTGGCTTTGCCCGCGTGATAGGCGAACATAATTTCAAGAGAACTTACTCCCGGGATGAAAAGTGTACTGTGTAAAAGTGAGCCAAGTTTTATCCAAACCCGGCTGGTAAGACGTGAAGGGAAACAAACAGACAGACAGAGTTGCTTTAAAACTAGTATAGATGGTCAAGACGGCAGACGGCGCGTTTTTCTGGCGCCATACTTTGGCTTGGACAAGACATAGGCTCAAAAATACCGAAGAAAACTAGCGTGCTTTTTGAATTCCTACAACGTAATGAGAGTTTTCTGAAGTGATTTCAAAAAATCCAAAGGCATTCGATCTAAGCACTGGTTAAATCGTTTATGTTTTCCGACATTAGTTAAAATGACGTCAACGTTATGTTAACATTAAAGTTACGTTTTCAACGGTGGCACGAATTTTCCTAAATCTCTAATTGGTTTAGTTTAATCGCTCTCACTGGCACCCCGTTACGCTGCAAAAAACTTTTTTTACATCAATATGGCGCTTCGTGTCGAGACATTTACGGCTTTTTGCTCGCCATTTTGGATTTCAAACGTCGTACCAACAAACATACAAGTTTTGAAGTTTTGATGAAGGCTTTGCTTCATTTCAGTCAATCGCCGTCCACTGCTGAACGTAAGCCTCCCAAAGAGCACCAACCATCCCGGTCTTGAGCATTCAGCATCCATCCTCTGCAAGCCACCTTATTTAATCCATCGTGCCGCAGGGCGTCCCATACTATGTTTTCCCATAGGCAGTCTCCACTCTAACATGCACTCTACACTCTAAGTTTGCTTGTTGAACAGTAATTGTATTTAAACGTATAATTCCTTTTTTTATTTGTGATCGTTTGCTCTTGACTCTAGCCTAGGTCAGAGATGACAGAGATAAAGTCTACGATGGAGCGAGCTTACCCAGAAGGAGCCTGTTCACTATAACTTTGAAGAGAAACACAGAAGCAGGCAGAGAGTTCCACTCTTTTGCTGTGCGCATTATAAAAGACGTTTGGAAACGCTTAGTGCGAATTGGTGGAATAGCAACAAGGTAGGGATTGTAAGATGCAGTGCGTCTGGATTTCCGATGGTAGAAGGGGGCCGGTGGGATGAGGTCGTGGAGGTCTTGGGTACACTCTCCGAAGTACAATCCATTTTTTCATTAAGCTAACATAACACTTAATTTAAAAAACATTAATAACTAGGAAAATTAATTTCTAACTCGAATATTTAATTTGTTTGTAAGAAATTTAGAAACATATTAATAGAAAGTAATTGAAATATCAAGAAACAAAGAAAATAAAAACTTCATACAAATACTATTTCTGTTAGGCCTTATTCCGCAAATCCGACTATTTTTAACCGACGAAAAAACGGAGGAGGTTCTCAAGTCGACGCGTATATATATATTTCATTTCCTGAAAGCTTCAGTCATCATCTTTTCATTGGCTCTTTTCTAAATTTATTTGTTGTCGGTGCAAAATGTCCTATTCTCTTCCATACTTCTCTTTTAGACGACTAAAACAAAACAAAACTAACAAAAGGTTAACTACTGTAATGACGACATTACAGTAGTTAACCTTTTGCTTTTGTTAGTGCATTCATCAGTTTTCAGGGTTTCGTGCCTAAAGGGTAACCAACGGAAACTTCTTAGTAAGCCTCCGCTGTCCGTCCGTCCATCCGTCCGTCTGTCTGTCAGCGAGCTGTATCTCAAGAACCGTAATAGATAGATAGTTTAAATTTTCACAGATAGCGTAGAAATACGCAATCTGTGAAAATAACAATATTTAATAAAAATTAAAGTTTATGGTACGGAACCCTTCGTGTGCGAGTCCAACTTGCACTTGACCGGTTTTTTACCTTTTCCTGGGTTTTCCCCTACTTTGCAGCCGTATACACATTCATACTCAATCTTTTCCTCACGACATTTTCAAACTCATTCCATATTTAAATTAAAAGTAAAACAGTGAATCAACCAGAACAACGTCACAACTTCCTCAAAGCCAGGTACAGCCAGCATATCGGCGGCGTCTGCAACTAATTGCAGGATTTACGTACCGCTGCACAATTCTAAGGATTGTTTTGCTGACAGTACGCAGGGTGAGGTTTTAGTGGGTGGTAAATTAATTTTATAAATTGTTGAATTGTACTAGCAATCTACGGGTCATTGACATTTGGAATAACAGAAAGGGTGATCTTTCTGTTATTCCTACCTAAAGTAACTAAATCATAAAAGTAAAAATGCCTTCAAAAAACGGAAAAAAAGTGTTTTTTTGAAGTCGGAAAGAGAAATCGATTCAATTACAACTTTTTTGAGATATGACACGCATGTTTGTCGCTTTGAGAAATGTGATGTCCATCTATGTACTTCCGTTTGTGTCCTTAACTATAAATAAATCTTAAAATATTAATGAAAACACTTTACATTTACATGTATTTATGGCAAGGTATAGTGTGAACTTTCTTCTTTTATTTTTTTATGCAGCTATGATTTAAGTAACTGATCTTTGTGTGTTTTTTGAATTGAAAACTTCTTTAGCGGCGTCGTGCACATTTTTTTATGGGTAAAAATTTTACCCATTACAAAAATAGTGCACAACGCCGCTAAAGAAGTTTCCAGGACATGTGATCGTCTTACGAATTTTCGATCAGGGTCACGTGTCCTGACGCGAGTTTAACATTTTTTTACAAAAATAGTGCACAACGCCGCTAAAGAAGTTTCCAGGACATGTGATCGTCTTCCAACATTTTGTTATGGGTAAAAAATTGTTTTTTCTTCTTGTTGTTCCTAATAAATAATTAATATATTTATTTTCTTCCCGCTCCTCTCATGTCATTAGTCCCACCTCAACTAAAGAGTGATGAATCCCCAACGTTTTGGGCTTCTACACGAACTTTCTGCTCGGTTGACGTTCTATGGCTAATTACTTCAGTGCTACCAACATTAAAATAAAATATTGTTAGGCGAGCCTCGAACGGCAAGTGCGGTTACCTATTTACGACTTAAATGACTTTAATGGTCGGAATTGTGGAATTTATCGGGTGTTTAGTGAATTTACATCTCAGTGTGAGAATCGAGTGTAGGTTTATGTGAGTGTAATTTAGCTGGCTGAGGATTTGCAGCTGTGTTTAAGTTTTGGTACCTACTCCGGTATATAGAATACTAACCGACATCACGTTTTTTATGAATATTCCACTCCTGTTAGTCATAGCGGGTATTATATATTATGTAGCATTAAAATATTATTTCAACGCTTATCAGTTGTTCCTGAGATTAGTGCTTTCAACCAAACAAACTTCCGCTTTATAATAATTGTATACTTAGATGTAGATAATCATCCACCGGCCCCCTTCTACCATCGGACATCCAGACGCACTGCATCTTACCATCCCTACCTTGTGGCTATTCCACCAATTCGCACTAAGCGTTTTCAAAGGTTTTTTATAATGCGCACAGCAAAGGAGTTGAACTCTCTGCCTGCGTCTGTGTTTCCGAAAGCTTACAACCCTAATCTCTTCAAAGTTAGAGTGAACAGGCTCCTTCTGGGTAGGCTCGCTCTATCGTAGACTTTGTCTCTGTCATCTCTGACATAGACTAGAGTAGAAAAAGATAAAAAATACTTGATTTTGATAAACTTGAGCACTGAATTGATGAGTGGTGAAAACGTGCATTGTACATGCAATTTTATAGTGGAATGTAGTTTGGCAATTTCAAAATCATCTGCATTTTCTCACTATTAGGTACCAGAGAGAGTACCAGTATTTTACATGGAGCGAATGCCTATCTGACCTTCACAATCTAGTAACTGGGTAACACGACACCACTTCACAAGTCCATAGTAACATTGATTGTACTGTCCGCATCATCACCTGCCTAGCCTTTTCTCAACTATATTCGGTCGGTTTCCAGTCAAACCGGATTCAGCTGAACACCAGTATTTTACGTGGAGCGGCTGCCTACGACACCTTCGCAACCCATTAACTGGGTAACACGGTAATTCTAGGCAAGACTGGTGTCAGATTTTCTGGCATCTGACCATCCGTAACGACTGACAAAGATCTACAAAACAGCAAGGACCAACAGCTTAACGTGCTTTTCGAGGCACGGACGAAACTCGGTATGTTAAGATGGTCACCCATCCACAGACCAACCTTGGCAAGCGTTGCTTAACCTTGAAGATCGCCTGTGCAGCTGTAAATACACGCAAAACGCAAGACAAAAATGTGCCAAAAACAAAAGCGACAAAAAATTGCAGACAGATTTACAAAACGTAACAAAGTAATACAATATATTTTTAAACATAATAATATCCCGAAAAAGACAAAAACACCATATTCAGTTGCACACGTTCATAAAACGATGAATCATCGGAATACGTCGAGTTCTGAGATAAAAAGTGAAAAACATTTTTACTAGATTAAAACAACGTCAGTACTGTGGAGTTATTTCATAAAATAATGTATTTTATAACTTGCATTTTGCTGGAATTATTATGTGAGAGTTTTCACACACGTACCACATATAACTTTTCTCATGCATTTAGAATATTGCTAGATATATCTGGGATATTTTTGTGATGCAATGATCACAATTTCACAGAGGTATGTATAACGAAAGATGAAGACAACATTTTACAGGATGTAACAATAGGCGGCCGGCCATCACTAAAATCAATCTTTAAAGGCAATGTTTGGATGCATTTTAAAAGAACATACAACTTGACCGCGATGTCGATGAATTATTTGATGCTATTGATTTCTTTTGTTTTTTTTTACAGATTTTCGTGAGTGTATTTTCCAGCTGTTTATTAGTATTTAGGGCGCCTTCAAATTTGTCGCAAGTGTCGCGCGGCAGCAGCACTGCAGACGAACTGCTGCCGCGCGACTCTGTTTAAGCGTCGCGCGTGGAAGGTGCCGCACGCGCTGCAACCGTGCTACGGCCGCGTGTTTGTTATTTGTATGGATTTACAAAACGGCAGCAGTGCTGCAGCCGAGCTGCTGCCGCGCGACACTTTGCGAAAAATTTGAAGGCGCCCTTAGGCTTTAAGTAACATGTACATAAGAGAGAAGTCGGTGGATCTAATAATATTCTACTCACAATAACTACTGTATTTGCAATAAAAAGTCAAAATAGAAAACCATTTTTGTAAGACCAGTTTCTTTTATAATACAGGCACAAAAGTGCACTACATAATAAACCAAGGTGAATGACCTTTTTAGCGGAAAGTAAAGTAGTACATAAATAATGTTGAAAATAGAACATTCTAGTAGCGAAGACTTTTTCATGAAATAAGTAAGTTGATGTTGTATTCTCTCTAAAAAAAATACACACTGTAAAAATTTCAACTGTTCAGACGAACGGACGGAGATACAGACTGACAGATGGACGGCGGAGGCTTAGTAACAGGGTTCCTTTAGTTTCCCTTCGGGTATGGAACCCTAAAAATTTTATTGTGACTTTGTTGATTTTCACCACCACTGCAACTGGTATCAAAGCCAAGCAAGTTTTAGATAGTCAATTGATACGTTTAACATTTTTGACAGATTTTTCACTTTTATTGTGTTTCAGAAAGGGTTTCAACGCAAAAAATAAACCCAAAATGTTGTTTATCCTTAAAAAGAAGCAAGTATGATAAGTCAACAAAGTATCTTTATCTTCAAAGCCACTACACAGAAACGAACACGCAAACGAGATTGTCAACTTTAACACCGCGAGGTAACCGAATACCACAACACAAGAAAAAACTTCCAAATCACTGAGGAAAACGAGAGAAATAAAGAAAGAAAAAAAAACAATAGGTTAGTTGAAAGTATAAATAAAGAAAGATTTATTTCGTGAGGCGAATAAAGTCGGTTGCAGACATGTGGGGCTGAATGTAAAGTAGGACAACGTCGATTCTATTGTTTCTCTTGTGTTGTTTTAAGTCCTTTTTTTGTTTAATCTAATTTCATATGTTGATTTGGGTACATACAGAGGCGAATTTGTGGCTGAGTACGTGTTCAGCTTTGTGGGTCGTTAAGTGTGCATACTGCCTAAAAGTGGGTGAATTATGTGGAACGAAATTTTCGTGGCTTTGTAGTGAGTACTTACGATTTATATTTCCATTACAAAAGGGCACATATTTCAGTTACTATACTGAACATCGGTGTAGCCTCAAAATGGTCAGTCATGGAGGTTTAGTCAAAAATTGAAATTAAATTTTCGTTTGCAGATATTAGCGTATATTAGTATTGCATTAACTTGCGATGCTGCTCCTTGCCATGCTTCCCTGGTACCCAGATTTGTATCTTCTAAAATGCCATGAATCGATTTAATTTCGAAAGCATTATTCATTTATTATTTACGAACTTATGTTGAACTTCCAATGTTTGTATGTGTGTTAAGTTTATTATGGTTAAATCGTGCAAATTAATTTTAAAATAGGTATCACCAACCGTTTGAGGTGGAACAATGCATGGTAAGTTAGGTGACATTATTATACATCAAAATTTTCATCAAATATTGTCTCAAAAATTGCAGAGGATATTAAATAAAATGAGTAAAGAATTATTGTATATTGAAATGAATAATTAGTTGAGTTTGTTGAATTGAATACGAAAAACAAAATGACGTCACTCGAAAAAGCTTGTTTTAATATTTCTTTTTACATTTACAATACTATTGACACAGTTCTAAGCACTTCTTATTACCTCATGATAACCTAGTACCTTCCACCCATATTGACCAGCTCATTAATAATTAACATTAGAATATAGTACAGCACTAAAACTAAATTGAATAGTGCACGATATTATCCGCAACTGGGGCAATGCAGTGCACTAAATAATGATGACACTGTTCTATACATTATGCTGATTTATATTAGTGGTGGTATTTGGACAAAATATAGTATGCAGGCTATTTACAAAGGGGAGGTTAATGTAAATAGTGGTGAGCTATTAAATAAATTATGGGCTGTTTGCATTTAAATAAATGTTGTTTTTTTACAGGCTCCAACTGGCTGATGTGACGCGACTATCAATATAAATTTATTTGTTTGCAACTGACAACAAAGCTGAATTTTGGCATATAGGTTCCTCGGGGTTTGTAGGGGAGCACTAAAAGAGGAGGGAAAAACGGTAAATGCGCGTACGAAATCGCAGGAATAAGCTAGTGTGTAAATAATGCGAGTTTTTTATTTTCTGAAATCGTACATTTGCTAGACAAACAGCTGATAGTTTGGTTGTTAATACAAGTGCTGATCTGACCACACTATGTGCCAAGCATATTTTTTTAAAAACAACAAATAAACGTTTTATGTCATATTAAATATATATAACAACAGAAAATACTAGCAACTATAAAAATAGAAAGTACTGGCATTGTTCTGAAATACAAAAATAACTTTTTAAACAAACCAGAAACACTTACAACAGCAAACGATAAAAATAATTAAAACAAGCTATAATTAAAGAGGAAATTAATACAGAACACGTTATTAACAAGCTTCGAAGCAAATTACTTTTGTTTTCACAAAAACTTTTCGTAACGAATTCCGGAGTTTTTTCTCGTTTGTCCAAAGTGTACTTGTTTCGTTTTACGGCGTGTTTCAGACTTTCGCTATGTTTAGGAAATAACTGGAAAGTGGGCCGTGGGAAAACCCTTTAGGATTATTGTATGACTTGCTTCAAATTATTGGGGTATTTTAGATGGCGAGCCTTAGGTACCCAAGCTACGTCGTGTTCCAAATACATAACATGTTTTCGAATCTCGACAATTCCAGATGACTATTTTTAGCCACTTGTCCCACCGCCGGCGAGGAAGCGAGTAGCTATCGACCATTTGCTCGCTGAGGAAAGGGACAAAAGATATAGATCTAGTGTGAGTAAAAGAGACACGTACATTCATAGTTGGCTGTTTACACTGCCGGCTCTTACCTCAAGTTGATCGCAATGACAAGAAATAAAAGATTGTACTCGCTCGGCGATGCTCGCTTGGCGGTCGGAACTCACCAAACAGCGGTAATTTCTACCTATAGTGCAGGCCAGCGCAAGTATTGCGAGTAAAAGCCCATCCTCTTCCTGCCCTTATCCCATAATACTTGGGGTCGGCGCAACACGTTTTATTCTTACATTCTGTTCTATCAGTCGTCACTCTATCACTAACTCCCTTTTCTTTCATATCGCTCCTACACAATCCATCCATCTTTTCTTTGGCCTTCCTCTCCCTCTCCATCCATCCACATTTATGTTCATAACTCTTCTAGTTATATACGTTTCATCCCTCCTCTTCACATGACCATGGATACCAAGACAAGCGATTCCCTTTTAACTTTTCCGTCACTGGCGCCACTTTTAAAGTGCCTCTAATGTACTCATTTCTCACTTTATCCACTCTCGTTACTCCACACATCCATCTCAACATTCTCATCTCCGCTACATGCAATCTATTTTCATCCGTCTTTTTCGCAGCCCAACATTCTGATAAATACATTACGACAGGTCTTATCACGGACTTATATATTTCCCTTTTAATTTGAGGGGCATCCGAGGGTCACAAGTTGTTCCAATGACCTGTCGCCATTTCATCCATCCTGAGTTGATCCGGTGCGTTACGTCTCGGTCTATATCGCCATCTCCCTGGACAAGCGACCCGAGATACCGAAAGTCGGAGCAAATCGGTATAGGCGTTCCGGTGAGAGCTATAGGTATCGGACTGGAGAGACCGCCGAAATCGCAGAACAGGCCAACACTCTCCAGTCTTTGCCACCACATCTCCAATTTGCTCTGGACCTCTAGGCCGCTTTCTGCAACCAACACAATGTCATCAGCATACAGCATGCACCAGGGAGCCTCTTCGAGTTGCGAGTAAAAACCCATCGCCTCTAATTACTCGCTGAAAGCCGAGCATCAAAACTATCGAAGCTTTTCACTCGCTGATCGCCAACTGGTTCGAGTTTGAAGCTTTACTGACTCGCTGATCGCCGGCGGTGAGACAAGTGCCTTAGTGTTCCGTAACCAAAGTTTACCAACAGAAGCCTATTACCAAACCTGTGCTGTCGGTCCATCTGTCTGTGTCTCAAGAACTGTAATAATAATAGGTAGACAACTAATAACGTAACCAGTAAATATGCAGTTATATATCATAAAAAACTACTTATATCTGAGAAGGAATAAATGCTATTCAATTCATGGTCCAAAACAAATTTTAGTAAATCAAAATCCTAGAATAATATAACCAAAACTACATTTCACCCAAATATTATCCAAACAAAGATAAATTGAAAATCCATGAATTTACCTGCACAAAATAAACTGCGCAATCCCGAATTTGTGTGTTCATAATTCACACACTAAACAATTTTGGTGCATAAGTTGCGAATGTAATCGCACACAACATTGTTCCACAATCGACGGATCGTTGCCGTAACGAGCTCGCTATCTGCTGACCCCAACTGACACACACTTCATGCTAATACATTATGTTAAACGCGGTGGGATGTAGAGGTGCGATACTGACGAGTTCATAATTTTATATTTGAGAGTTACAGTTTAAACATGGCGTTTGTTGAGATGTGAGCATAGACGACGAGTTGCTAGCCTGTCGGTTTTCTACCGGTTGCATTTTGGGGAACGTGCGACGGATTTGTATAATTTAATTCCGCCAAGCCCGTTCCATCATCGGACTACAAGACGAACGGCGATGTACCACTGGTACATGGCGGACATCCCACCCATACGCACAAAACGTTTCGGGAGCACATTCGTAGTGCGTACAGCTAAGGAGTGGAATTCCCTGCCGAGTCTGTGTTTTCTGATAGCTACAACCTGAGAGTCTTTAAGTCAAGAGTGAAAAGGTTACTTCTAGGCAAGCGTGATCCATCTTCGACCATATCATCGCTTCCCAACACGTGAGATAGTGATCAAACGCGTGCCCATCCTTAGTAAAAATAAATAAATTCAAATTCAATTTCAAATTCAATTTCAAATTCAATTTCAAATTCAATTTCAAATTCAATTTATTCATAAAAACTTTTACAATAAAATGTGTATAAATAGCCACAAAAAGATAATAAAGTAAAAATCTTATATAAAGGTAAATTAGTGCCTAACTTAAAACTAGTGTATGGCTAACAATAATTAGACGTATAAGATATTTAACTTGGAACTTATAATGTATATAGCGACCTGCCCGATCTAGGTTTATTTAAACCTGTGTTTCAGGCCCTCACTTCATCGCAATTTAAATTGGTCAGTTATATATGTAAACTAGATCAATACAATAAAAAAAATCTTAATCGACTATTAAAAATAAGCAAACTTTACAATTATTAATAAATACTATTCTAAACAATGAACAAAAATAAATAATACAAAGAAATATGAAACAATAAACATCATACTAAAATTTCTAGCAGTTTTTCTGTGTCAACGTAATTGAGTTTTGCTAAATATTCTGCAAGCGTTGTACTGCATTTCTTATAATTTAAACTATATATGTCAAGTGGCTTGTTGAGCTTGTTATATAGATAAGGTCCCAAAAACACAAAAAATCTATTTGCGAAAGCATGTTTGGTTTGAGGTTTAATACAAACCAAATCTTTCCTTCTCTTGCCTGAAGGTACTCGGTCATAAAGAAGTTCAGTGTGCTGATGCAGTACGATGTTTAGAATAGCTAGTTGACGCACTGTTAGTACCTTACATGCCATGAAAAGCTGGTGCGTGGGAAATTTAAAAGGGTGAAAGGTTGCAACCTTTAGAATTGCTCTTTGAGCACGTTCTAGAGGAAGTAAAATGGACTTTGCGACACCACCCCAGGAAGTTATGCAATACGTTAGTATGGACTGACACAAAGCCAAATAAACTTGTTTAATTAAATCATAGTCGGCTACGTTACGTAAGTATTTAAAAATGTATATTAATTTCCGCACTCTGCTGCATAGTACATCAATATGTTTACGAAAATTTAGATTTGTGTCAATCGTTACACCTAGATATTTCACATAGTCAGCTTTAGCTAAGGTGGAACAAGTGCATGCGTTGTCAGCGTTAGTTCTACAATTATGTGCAAAAATGTTTAAGTTAGTAAGCGGAATGTTATTTTTCCTAATCGTAAATAAAATGTATTTTGTTTTATCTAAATTTAATGTTAAGAGACTGTTAAGAAGCCAAATAGATACAGTATTGAAACCATTCTGCGCGTGTTCATAAACCTCGATTCTTGATTTAGCTAAGAACACTAGAGCCGTGTCATCAGCGTATGACAGTATGATACCATTTTTGAGTGGCAAGCTGCACAGATCATTTATATATATTAGAAACAACGTAGGACCCAAAATGCGACCTTGTGGAAATCCGTAACAGCTATTTTTAAGCTCAGAACTTATAAATTGACCAATTTTCACACATTGATAACGATCACTAAGATAATCAGAAAAAAGTTGAAGTTGTGTTCCTCTTATCCCAATCGTTTCAAGCTTATGTAATAATATAGAACAAGAAATAGTATCGAACGCCTTGGCAAGGTCCAAAAAGATACCAATGGTGTGCATGCCATTGTCCATACTTGTACTTATATAATTTGACAATCGGTGGACTGCTTGGCTTGTTGATCTTTTGGGCCTAAAACCAAATTGACTGTCTGAAAGCAATTTGTTGTCTTCTAGATATTTTATTAAACGAGTGTTTATGATTTTTTCTAAAATTTTGGAGAGGCCCGTTAAGACTGAAATAGGTCTATAATTATTAACACAGTTCTTGTCTCCAGATTTAAAAACAGGGGTGACTACAGCTTTTTTAAGTAATTGGGGGAAAACTCCTTGTGATAAACATAACTGAAAAATGTGAGTTAACGGAGGTGCAATTCGATATTTAAATCTTTTAAGTATATGATTCGGTATGTTATCGCAGCCAATAGCACAAACATCCTTAAGTTCGGTTATGATTCTTAATACCTCATTTGCGTCGGTCTCAAATAAAACAAAAGAATGTAGTGTAGAAGTTGTTACCGGTGAACTTTGAGGAGGCAACGATCTAGAATTTAATGTTTTTTCTGCCAAGTTTTTACCAACGTTAGCAAAAAATTTATTGACTTTATTCGTTGCTTCGGACGGATTTATTTCTGTTGATAATAAATCAAGGGGAGGTTCGGAATTTTTAGATCTAAAAGTATTATTTTTTATAAATTTCCAAACAAGCTTGCTGTTTTTTCCTGCCTTTTGTAGTTCATTTTTATCATACTGATTTTTTATTTTTTTCAAAAGATTGTTACAGAAATTTCTATACCTCTTGTATGTGACGGAAAGTGATTCATCACCAGGTGCCAGTTTCGATTTCAGGTGAAGTTTGTCCCTATGTCTCATACATCGAACGAGACCGGGTGTGATCCACGGTTTAATGTTATAATATTTCCTAGGCATTATTTTAACAAATGAGTTTTTCTTAATTGCATATTGTAGCGAATGTATGAAATACTCTAAAGAAATATTTGCATCGTTTGAATTAAAAACTGGGTCAAAATTAATAGCGCTTATGTCATTTTCAAGGTTTTTCATATTTACTTTAGTATCGCTACGCAAGCAGTTATTTCTAGGTAAAGAAATTTGCAATGTTAGTAAAACAGCTTGATGATCGGTAAGCGATGAGTTAGTTACAAATGTTTGGGTTGGTTTCTTTGATTTTATAAAGAAATGATCTAAACATGAGCCGGACTGGTGCGTGGGATGGTAATGAGTGGGTAATAGTCCATGAAACGCGCAAATATTCAGGTAGTTGTTAGCATAGCCATTGGTTTTCCCGGAAGCAATGTTAATGTTTATGTCACCTACAAGAATTATATTTTGAAAAGATGATACTTTTGTTAAATTCATGTTGAGTGAGTCCAAAAAACAGTCAATGTTTTGAGAAGGAGGCCTGTAGATGGCCATTACTACTGTATCAGGAAAATTTTTAATTAATAAGCAATTACTGTCCTGGAATAACGGTTCTTCTACCTCTGTTTTTAAATTATTTTTTACATATACTACCAAACCATCATTTATTTATTTATTTATTTAAACACTTTCAGCACAAAAAAATGTACAGAGGCGGACTTAATGCCATAGGCATTCTCTACCAGTCAACCTTTGGGTAATGCAGAGAATAGTCGTAGGTGCAATAAAGAAAATTTAAAGCGATTCAAATACAATAATGAACAATATACAAATATAAACCATACATATAATACAAATATATAATAAATATGCAAATCAACAAGAGAAAATATACAAACGAAATACTAAAACAATTAAGGCGAATAAGTTAACGGGAAACATTAGCGCTGTGATGATACAACT
This sequence comes from Lacanobia oleracea, assembly GCA_950371165.1. Lineage (NCBI taxonomy): Eukaryota > Metazoa > Arthropoda > Insecta > Lepidoptera > Noctuidae > Lacanobia > Lacanobia oleracea. The sequence continues at coordinate 23,521,191 of OX493405.1, read as the reverse complement.
GCCAACCTCTTACGAATGTGTTCACGAACCTTAACTTTAAAGGATAATCGGTTGGTGGCCATCCTGATCTCTTGGGGGAGCGCATTCCATAGAGAAATAGACTGAACGAAGAAAGAAGAGTGCATAAAGTCAGTACGGTGAGAGGGACATTGAAGGAGACGGTTGTTTGATGAGCGTAGATTTAAATTGTGGTTGGCGCAAATGTATTGAAAGTGAGGGGCTAGATAACTGGGAGAGTTGGGAGAGACAAGAAATGAAAACAAGGTAGTTAGAGCCCTTAGCTCTCTGCGCTCGCGTATAGGCAACCACTTTAAGAGCAATCGATACGCAGAGACATGATCATATTTACGCAGATTGAAAACAAATCGAATGCAGTAATTCAGAAGACGGTCAAGTTTGTTGAGGAGATCTGCATTCAGGTCATAGTAGCACACATCGCCATAATCGATGATAGGAAAAATTAGGGTCTGCACAAGCATTATCTTGGTGTTTGACGGTAAAAAGTTTTTTAAACGATACAGGGCCCGCAACGTTCCCGTAACCTTCTGGCTGACACTAGCGACTTGAGTACGCCAGTTTAAGGTACTATCAATACGCAAACCTAGATCCTTCACGTCAGTGCTAAATGGGACAATCGTACTGTTGAACAGGACATTTGGCAAAGCTGTTTCATTCACTTTAGCGATGCTTCGAGAACTCCCAATGATGATCGCCTGACACTTATCAGGGTTTACAGCTACACCAAATCTATCTGACCATGTTTTTATGGCTATCAAGTCTCTGTTTAATTTGTTGATAGCGTCCGGTAGTTCATCGACCCTCACTTGACAGTACAACTGCAGGTCATCTGCATATAGATGATACGCACATTGAAGTTCAGAAATTATTAGATTAATAAAAATAGAAAACAGAAGCGGAGAAAGAATGCCGCCAGAATCATTTTGGTTGATGGTTCTATCAGTTCTTTGTGAGTAATATCCGTCAAGAGATGGTAAAACTGTTTGTTTCGACAGCCAACATTCTGTTAGGACGATAATATCACAGCTAACCTCAAGGTTCTGTAGCAACACTTCAAAACCGTTGATGTTCCGGTTTAGACTGCGGATATTTTGTGTTAGTAGGGTTAACGTTTTACCTCCAACAGGTATCAGATTCCTACAGTCCTCAACATTACAGATTTTAGCTTCAGACACAGAAAAACCATCCAGATCACAAATTAGATGATCTGTCATTCTAATTATAAACTAACAAATAAAATATGAGGTAAACTACTGACTAAGTGCTTACTTAGTAATTTGATCGGCGGCGCTCTTAGGCGCCTTCATAATCGATTGAATTGATGTAGTTGTCTTCTGCAAATTTGCGTGCCGGGCAATTTACATCACCAGTTGGATGGTCACATTTTCTTTTGAAGCGTTTACAAGTCGCGCATTGGGAGGGAGCAGCTTTATTGTTACACTCCTTGAAGGAATGACCAGTTACTCCGCAGTGGTTGCATGTCGGACTAGATTCTCGGCAAAACTTGGCTGCGTGTCCAAACTGCTGGCAATTGAAGCATCTGGTGACAATCGTGAAATCTTTCACGGGGCAAGATGTCCAGTTTATGAAAATTCGGCCTTGGTTTATTAAAATTTTCCTGGTACTAGCGGGCACTTCCAATATATAGTTACAGGTAGGAAGGTTTTTCTTACCCGATTTATGGCTCAATTTGATGGTTTCTTGAAAGGACTCACGAGTAGTATTCGGCAGCTTATCAGAAATGTTTTGCTCGTAAATGCAATCAAAAACTTCTTTCTCAGTGAGGGCTATGGGGACACCAATGACAGCGATCCTAGGGCGGCGTTTTGATGGTTCTTCTACTTTGAGGCCCGATGAAACTAGTTTTTCAGATTTTTTCAGTTTATCGATGTCGCCTTTGCTATCGGTGCAAATGATGACACCGCCGTTTCTGACTTTTCTCAGGCCACGGACATGTAGTTTTAGTTCTTCTGGCGAGATAATTTTCTGTACTAGGGACTTCGTGTCGTCACTGGTCTTCGTCTTATCAGAGGGATAAATTGCAACAGTACTCAGGTTTGCAGGGCGAATAAAGCTGTCGGAACCTTTTTTTACCATATTGGCATATGAGCCATTTTCAGGTTTGAGTTTAGTTTCGACAACCTCTTTGAACTGTTGAAGTGAGTTCGAAACGTTCTGGTGTACCTGTAAGTGCTGGATGGTGCTGTGCGCCTGGATGGTTTTCTGCTTTAAGGCTTGGTACAAGATTGCCATTTGAGATGTCCCATTTAAGACCTTCCGGCAAAGAGTATTGACACGGAGCTTCTGATCCGAGTTAATTTTTCCTTCCGCGACAATAGTGCATACTTCGTTCAGAATGGTATCTATAGATACCATCCATTTCTGGATCTCTGGCGTAGAAATAACTTCACTCGGCAATTCATTCTTCTCCGAGGATGCTGGTTGACTTGGCTCTCTATGATGGAAGTCTTCGATTGGCGTCGGTGGAGGACTTCGCCGTATTAATTGGCTCCGACCAAAAGGGCTAGATCCTGGGTTAGACATTACTAACACAAACACTATTTGTCTATAAATTTAGTTCATCTTTCACAATGACTCAGATGGTAGTTACCTACTAATCACACGCGACACACTTTACTTAAATAACTGACGCCGCAGATAACTAGGTATCAAAACATTAGTCACAATAATTATTTAATGATATTTCATATTATCCGATTTTAAACGACACGTCTGCTTAGTCTCGCATCTGAATGCCAATTCAAATATACAAAATGTGAGTATTACGTTCTAACTGGGTCCGCTCAGGTAACAACATACTCTTTTCAGCCAATTTCCGTCCACTGCTGAACGTTAGCATCCCCCAAAGAGCGTCAACCATCCCGGTCATGAGCAGTCCGCGTCCATCTGCACTCACACATCTGGTGGCTGAAAATAAGTAACGTGAAATTTTTGCATTTTTGTAACAGAGTACGTAAAAAGTACATTCCTATGCCAACTAATTCTCGCAAGTTTTTTTTTAGATTTGAAATAGAAGTTATTTACGTAGAATATAATTATCTTTAAGGAACGCATCGGAAGGACCAAATAGTAATGTATTTCTTTTTCGCGGGAAAAGCTTGTGTTTTATTATAAACCCTAGTTTTCAGTACCATTACATCACTATCGCTACATATTATAAAACAAAGTCCTCCGCCGTGTCTGTCTGTCTATCTGATCGCGATAAACTCAAAAAATCCTGCACTGATTTTCATGTTGTTTCACCAATGGATAGAGTGTTTCTCGAGGAAGGTTTTAGTGTTGAACTATTTGAACAGAAGGGTGCTAGAAATCATTTATTTTGTTTCTTATTGACGAACTTTACTATCACAGTATCATCCATGTACATATGTTATGAAAAAAACTAAACTAACTTATCATCATTTCAGCCGAAAACCCTCCACTGCTGGAGATACACCCCCGAGTGTCGCACGATTGACCGCTCCAGTGCGTCTCACATACAGCGCATTCCCGCGGCCTTCACGAGGTCGTTGGCCCAATATTAAAAACCCGCTCTACATTCACACGAGAATCTCGCGAGAGAACGAAAAAATACGAGAACGTGAATGTGGAACCGATCCACATCCACGTTCCTCGTGGTTTGCTTGCGACCTCGCGAGATTATTGCGTCCTCGAGAGATTCTCGCGAGGACGCAAGAAAACCGCTGTTATTTTATAATATCGTAATAATACCGTTTCAGCATCGTCCCTCCTATAACCTCTGCAATCTGTCGAGCATAATATTTTGCATCTAACATAATTGCTGGGCCATTGCAGCCTTGTCAAAATATAGGACCGTACGGTGCGAGCGGATAGTTTATACTGTTTTATCTGTTTTATACAGCCGCTGATTATTTCGTGTTTTATGAGCGCTGTCGATTTGGACGCTGATTAGTTAGCGTCAGGCATCAATTATGGTAATGTTTGCGCTGTTTACTAGTGTTAGGTGATAGATTGATCGTATGTCGTTTGTACCACATACAGGGTTAACATTACGTAGGTATACATGTTCATCTAAATAAAGGCTCACACGAACAGGCCTTAGTCAAGGCAACACAGTTAGAACAAATTTTCTCGTTTGCGTTAAGTCAAAAGTGTTATGGTACTTACAAGCGTGTTTCATCGTTGACCACATCATCGCTTACAATCATGTGAGATTGTGGTCAAATGCGAACCTTAAAATAATAAAAAGACCTGATTAGAATGATAATTTTAGCATTGTTATCGCATGGTCGCTTTACGCCTGCTTGCCTATATTTAGATTTGATTTGATCATCATAGAATTCCGGAAAATCTGACACCAGTCTTGCCTAGAAATACCGTGTTACCCTGTTAATGGGTTGTGGAGTTCTGGTAGGCAGCCGCTCCACGTAAAATAGTGGTATTCAGCTTAATCCGGTTTGACTGGAAGCCTACCCCAATCTCGTAGTTCAGAAAAAGCTAAGCAGATGATGATGTGATCAACATACTACTCTGTCAAGAAAGTACCGGGAAAAGATCAATAATACACAAAATGTCTGTTATTCATCCAAATTTATTTTATCACCTTCAAAGTATGCTCCTTTAGAAACGATACACTTGCGCCAACAAATAATCCATTCATCAAAACATTTTTTAAACGCTGCTTCCGGAATTGAGTTCAGTTCTCGCCGCGAATTCTCCTTTATGTCTTCTATCGATTGAAAACGGGTGCCACGAAGTGGTAATTTGAGTTTAGGAAAAAGAAAAAAGTCAGCAGGAGCCATATCTGGTGAATACGGTGGTTGCTGGATGGTATTTGTTGAGTGTTTGGTTAAAAATTCGTTCACAATGATAGCCTTGTGCAAAGGCGCATTGTTGTGGTGCAAAATCCAAAAACTTTCTTTCTACAAATCTGGCCTTTTTCGTCGAATTTGCTCTCTTAAACGCCGCATAACGCTCAAATAATATTCTTTATTTACCGTTAGACCTTCCGGTAAGAATTTAGAGTGCATAACACCGCGATAGTCAAAGAAAACAGTCAACATGACTTTGACTTTTGATCGACTTTGGCGTGGTTTTTTCGGTTTCGGTTCAGTTGGAAGGCGCCACTCCGAAGCTTGTTGACTAGTTTGCATGTCAAACTCGTAAACCCACGTCTTGTCACCAGTAACAATGCGTTTCATGAATGTTGGGTCCGAACTGACTCGTTCTAGCATGTCCTCAGCGACTTTCATGCGATTGAGTTTTTGGAGAAAATTCAGATCTTTTGGGACTAGCCGAGCAGCAACATGTTTCATACCCAAATGATTAGTTAAAATGGTACAGATCGACTCGTGAGATACAGAAAGTTCGGCGGCTATCTCTCTCAGAGTTGAATGGGGATTTTCAGTCACTATTTCCTTCACTTTTGCGATGTTAACTTCAGTTGCAGACGTTGACGGCCTACCAGAGCGAGGCAAATCTTCCATCACATCTCGACCGCTTTTGAACGCTTTGAACCACTCATAAGCACGAGTTTTTGATAAAATTGATTAACCGTAAGCCTTCTGTAACATTTTCAGTGACTCCGAACACGAAATTCCATTGGCGATGCAAAATTTAAGACAAACTCTTTGTTCGATTTTTTTGTCCATTATGAAATTCGCAATACACACTATATATGATATTACTAAAACCAGCACTGTATTTAATATAAATAACAGATGCAACTCAAACTCCGCGCCAAAATGGAAAACAGTTGTGCCAATCTAACAACTACAAAAAAAACAAAAATTTGAATTTGGAACCATAAACAAATCATCCATTCCCGATACTTTTTTGACTGAACGTACAACTAAAACCACTTCCTTAACTTTTTTCGTTTTAATGTTTTTACAACTATTTGGGTGTCTGCTTCCAGCCCAAACAAATGCAACTAAATACCAGTATTTTACTGGTATTTGTATGGAGTGACCTGCTATCTGACCTTCACAATCCAGTAACTGGACAATACGTCACAACTTATTTCTGGGTAACGTATTATCATAAAGCTAAAATGAATATGGCAAAAATCCAATTGTTTCATTGATAGTGTCTCAATTCTGTACTATTATTAACTTAGACAGAATACGCGAAAACACAGGTTTAGTCACTACGTTACTAGTTTAGTTACGTTTAGGTTTAATAGGTTTAATACTGTCATGTCTCAATCAAGGTAGTATAGCACTTACAGTTCGAACTGAAGCGTCTTTGGAAATCGCTAAGGTTTGTGCTTTGATCGCCCTCTAAGCTTATGTATATTATGCGTTTTTTTTTGCTATACTTTGAAATTTGAATAGAAGACAAATAGTGATGTGCTTCCTGCTTTTTTACTTTTCATTAATTTTCCGCTTTTTCGTGAGGGAAAACATAAAGCACTTTTTAGGGTTCCGTAGCCAAATGGCAAAAACGGAACCCTTATGGATACATCATGTCTGTCTGTCCGTCCGTATGTCATAGCCACTTATTTTTCCGAAACTATAAGAATTATACTGTTGAAACTTAGTAAGTATATGTATTCTGTGAACTGCATTAAGATTTTCACACAAAAATAGGAAAAAAAAAACAATAAATTGGGGGGTTCCCCATACTTAGAACTGAAAATCAAATTTTTTTTTTCATCAAACCCATACGTGTTGGATATTTATGGATAGGTCTTTAAAAATGATCTAATATATTTTTTTTCTAAATTGAATAGTTTGCGCGAGAGACACTTCCAAAGTGGTAAAATGTGTCCCCCCCCCTGTAACTTCTAAAATAAGAGAATGATAAAACTAAAAAAAAATATTATGTTTATATATTGCAAACTTCCACCGAAAATTGGTTTGAACGAGATTTAGTAAGTAGTTTTTTTTTAATACGTCAAAAATCGTAAATCGCAATAGACCTTTCATTCAATCAAGTCAAATATACAAAATTAAGGTTTATGGTACGAAACCCTTCGTGTGCGAGTCCAACTTGCACTTGGCCGGTTTTTTTTAAATAATTATATTTAAAATAATTACTAAATTACGAGTTGACCCGCGCAACTTCGATAGCGTCACAATTTTCATTACTGCTCCGCTCCTATTGGTCTTAGCCTTTATCGATAAATGGGCTATCTAACACTGAAAGAATTTTTCAAATCGGACCAGTAGTTCCTGAGATTAGCGCGTTCAAGTAAACAAACAAAGAAACATACTCTTCAGCTTTATATATTAGTATATAATATAGATTTTCCTGTAGCTACATTTTCATAAAGAAGCTGCTCTCACTGCCAACCCCCATACAACATAGGCCTGATATTACACAAAATATTTACTTCAGCAGAAACATTAATTTAGCAAACTGTCGTATTTGAGATCGAAATATGCGCGAGTTGTGACAGTTTAATTATAAACTCATCATCGGAGCGCGACATTTTCTCATTTTCCTTAATACACTCTTCTAATAATACGCTGTCTGTCTTTTTATCTAGCGTTTTTTGTTGTATATTATCATTATTTATCTATTTATCATCATAACATAACTTAGACATATTTAGGGGACCGACCGTTCTTATAGTAAAAACGGATTCAGAGCAAATTGGCTTCTAAAAACAACAACTGAATCCAAATGTTTTTTTTTTTTTAAATAACAAAGAATTAGTAGTCAGCTACAGATTTTAAGTGTAGTCACATTTTTCGGAAGGAAAATAAACTCAAATAACTATATACAAACTGCTGCACCAATAATAATAGGTTTGTATTCTTTTTCTAATTCAAAAAGGGCAAGCATAAAGGTGTTTTTCTTCAGACTACGTTTTCCCACTGCTGGGAAAAGTTCCCCACATAGCCTCAATATAAGGTATATTTAAAAAGTTAAAAAACAAGTCTTTTCGTTTAAGTATACTAAGTTTCTAGACTAGAGGTATAATATTTTCTCGCTGATCTCATGCTAATGTGAACGCAATCTTATCTGAAAATTCAAGACATCGTCGTAATAGCAGCAAATTGCCTTCAAATTGATGTTATATAGAGGCCATCCAGCTTAATTTGGTCAACATTATCTATTCAGCTACAGATACCATCCATAACTGACTGATTATGTTGTTATGATGTACTTACAAGTATCTAAGTTTCGTTACTGTTAAAAGTTAATCTAGAAATTATTATTTTTGGCTTTTATAACTAGGTACTTAGCAAACATTTCTGGAGTTAATTCAGGGCGGACAATTTTTTTCATTTCTGGTGTAAAGAAAAAGTATGCCAATTGCCCAGGTTTTTACAATTTATTCCAGTAGTGAATTTGAGGTAAATTAAGAACGAAAGTATCATATTCATACATGATAAATATCTTCAAAAAACACTCATAACACAAACGACCATAAAAGACTCCACAAAAACCACTGCACCACCCCCCTCCTCACCTTCACTCCCCCGGAAATTTACGAGGCAACAAGACAGCGCAGTAATAACGCCAAATTGTCGTCAAATTGTCGCCGCGCACGCTCAATTTACCGGTCACGCTGTATACATAGCTACTGTATAGATGCTGTATACCAGTTGTAACGCCGCTGTATAACCGGCTGTAGCTTTGTCCTTGGAGGGAGTAGTGGAGAGTAATCTTGATAGAACACAGGTTGGACAGTGTGTTGTGTAGGTGTACTTACGTGGGCGAGTCTTACTGTCGGTCAGTTTTGGGTTACAATTTTGAGCGTGGAATGGTTTTGGGAATTTCTTGTGTGTTATCAAGTGTCATCAAAATAGAGCCAATCGAAACAATATGAATATCTTTGTGTCGTTTTGAGCGTACTTTTCATTAGAACACAAAGATTAAACAAGCATTGATAAACTAGCGTTTTCTTGGTGTATAAGACTAATAGAGTGAAGATGTGCTTTAAATTCAATTCAATTCAATTTATTTAATAATCGAGCAACCATGACTCATTTGTTAGTAAAAGACTTACCCAATGTTAGTAATTTAAAACAACTGTATTCACAAATATAACATACACACAAAAACAACAACTTAACATATACATTCAGTCAAAAAAGTATCGGGAATGGATGATTTGTTTATGGTTCCAAATTCAAATTTTTGTTTTTTTTTGTAATTGTTAGATTGGCACAACTGTTTTCCATTTTGGCGCGGAGTTTGAGTTGCATCTGTTATTTAAATTTAAATACAGTGCTGGTTTTAGTAATATCATATATAGTGTGTATTGCGAATTTCATAATGGACAAAAATATCGAACAAAGAGTTTGTCTTAAATTTTGCATCGCCAATGGAATTTCGTGTTCGGAGTCACTGAAAATGTTACAGAAGGCTTACGGTGAATCGACTTTATCAAAAACTCGTGCTTATGAGTGGTTCAAAGCGTTCAAAAGCGGTCGAGACGTGATGGAAGATTTGCCTCGCTCTGGTAGGCCGTCAACGTCTGCAACTGAAGTTAACATCGCAAAAGTGAAGGAAATAGTGACTGAAAATCCCCATTCAACTCTGAGAGAGATAGCAGCCGAACTTTCTGTATCTCACGAGTCGATCCGTACCATTTTAACTAATCATTTGGGTATGAAACATGTTGCTGCTTGGCTAGTCCCAAAAGATCTGAATTTTTTCCAAAAACTCAATCGCATGAAAGTCGCTGAGGACATGCTAGAACGAGTCAGTTCGGACCCAACATTCATGAAACGCATTTTTACTGGTGACGAGACCTGGGTTTACGAGTTTGACATGCAAACTAGTCAACAAGCTTCGGAGTGGCGCCTTCCAACTGAACCGAAACCAAAAAAACCACGCCAAAGTCGATCAAAAGTCAAAGTTATGTTGATTGTTTTCTTTGACTATCGCGGTGTTGTGCACTCTGAATTCAAACCGGAAGGTCTAACGGTAAATAAAGAATATTATTTGAGCGTTATGCGGCGTTTAAGAGAGCAAATTCGACGAAAAAGACCAGATTTGTGGAAAGAAAATTCTTGGATTTTGCACCACGACAATGCGCCTTCGCACAAGGCTATCATTGTGAACGAATTTTTAACCAAGCACTCAACAAATACCATCCAGCAACCACCATATTCACCAGATATGGCTCCTGCTGACTTTTTTCTTTTTCCTAAACTCAAATTACCACTTCGTGGTACCCGTTTTCAATCGATAGAAGACATAAAGGAAAATTCGCGGCGAGAACTGAACTCAATTCCGGAAGCAGCGTTTAAAAAATGTTTTGATGAATGGATTATTCGTTGGCGCAAGTGTATCGTTTCTAAAGGAGCATACTTTGAAGGTGATAAAACAAATTTGGATGAATAACAGACATTTTGTGTATTATTGATCTTTTCCCGGTACTTTCTTGACAGAGTAGTACAATAAAAACATACACAATACAACATACACAGCGGCAGTGTACTGCCCGACACTTCACCGCCGCTGCGCCATTCCATGAGAAATGGCGCAACAGCGATTCGTACGGACAGTCCAGCCTACTGGAAATCAGATACAGGATACTGTTGTGTTTGCTCTCGCGAAAAAAGCGTATTTTTGTCGGCACTAGCAGAAAAATTACATCTGAAAAAAAATAGTTAGTAATCTACATGATATGATTTGTAATTTGGTTTAGTCAGAATTTGTTAAAAAGAATATATGAAATACGAGTATGTATGAGTATTTATGACCTAGATTGTGTTTCTACTTGTATCATAATATTTATTAAAAAAATACTCGATGTTTTTGAAGTCGCTTTTAAAAACGTCCAAGTGATGTTGCAACTTCGCAACAAGCATACGCTGTATATTGCATAGGCAACTATAAAATATGTAGTTATAATCTCAAACGATGTTAGTTTCACCGGGACTGGTATCAAGCAGTGGATTACAAGATAAGAAACTTGAGTGAATCTTTTATCATTATTTAATTCGGCTTTTTAACTCACACAGAACCTGACAAAACAATCTAATTTCCCGCTCACACGCCGTTAACGAAGTCTTCCATCAGTCGTGAGATACGCTCGACCTCGGCACAGAAGTGTAAACTGTATCGCGCGGATCTGTCGGGACTATGAGATGATACGATCGCTTTGCCGACGAGATGAGTTCGATGCCGAGATGCGAAGAAATGGATATGAAAGAAAAGTAAAATATACAACAGGTATCATTTCTAATTTCTAGGTTAACATGCTAGTGAAATATTGAAAATGATTTGTGTTATTTAACTTCCATGCGTATCTAACGCTATTATGTTCTTACTCGTATTAAAGTAGCCTCAATTAACAAATTATTTTATTTATCTTAACGAAAGTACATTCGTTTGGCAGTGTATTACAAGAAAAAGAGCTTGACTTGCTTTTAATCATTTAATTTATTTGATCATTCACATTACACAGAACCTCACAAAACAATCTACTTTCTTGCTCACACAATGTTAACAAAGTCTTCCATCAGTCGTGAGATACGCTCGACCTCGGCACAGAAGTGTAAACTGTTTCGCGCGGATCTGTCGAGACTATGAGATGATACGATCGCTTTGCCGACGAGATGAGTTCGATGCCGAGATGCGAACTACTGGATATGAATGTGAAGGAACAACGGTATCTCATTTTCATCCAAATCCAGTTCACTGCAATTTTGAGTTTTCTAATGCACAGATCAGCAGTCTGATTGCCTAATACAAAAAAATTTCACTTGTCGTTTCAACGACATATTCGTTGTGTGTTTCACGGTGTTGAGCAAATCGATTTTTAAAAATATTCAACCGAATGATTCATGAATAATTACTTTGATTGTCGAAAATAGAGAGAGAAAATGGCTTTTATTTTATCAATTTGAAAAAGTCAGAACGTAGGTAATGTATACATAGAAAAAAGATTTATGTTTGTCAAACCCTTAATATCAGTTTATAGTAAACATATGCACCAACATTATTTTATTCTTACTAATAAATAAATATTATTTATAGTAATAGATATTGCGACAGCGTAATAAGATTTAATGTAACTTTTCATATGGTATAAATAACTCTATGATAAGCCATTTTTCACGACGGTATCGTGTAGGTACTTAATCAATTCCATTCTTACCAGACATCTAGGATTACATTGTTGTTTGAATCAGCTGATTTTCTGATAAAAGATGATTCCGTGCTTCGGAAGGCACGTATAAGCCGATGGTCCCGGCCGCCAAATGGCGGTCGTCAAATAAACCATGTCAGAGGCCCTTGAGGTGATTTAGAAACTTTGACACGAGGGTGTGTAGGGTCGTTAGGCCTTACTGCCCACAGGATAAGAAGAAGAAGGATTATATTTAAATCATCAACTTCATATCCAGTTTCATCGGATCTAAGTTCTAAACCGTTATCAGAGCCCGATTCAGACGCTTACCTGAAAGAACGGTTTCCATTTATTTCCTGTTTCGCCGGGACGTGTTTAGCAATTTTTTCAGAAAAGCTTTTCTTTTGAAAATATCCTTTATTTTTTACTTTTTCAGGATCTTTATCCTCTGGCAAGGTGTTGAAGCTTAAAGGATTAGCGAATGGAAACCAGCTACGGGATTAATACTCGTTGAGAGTAATGCGTTTCGAAATGGAGAAATATTAATGTTTCCCTCTTTTAGTTATGGTTTGAGTGGAAAACAATGTATCTAATGGTCGTCTATTCTGCTTGCATTGAAAGGTTAGCCAGAGATGATCTTGGATTGAAATAAAATGATTCTTTTCGTTCGTAACATTAGACACGTAATTTTTCACTTTAAGTATCACAAAAACATTGCAACATAAAAATCATTGAAGTGAGAGTTTGTTACGTCACTTCTAGGTAAAGCGCGAAACTTTAACGCACTGTATCGTCAAAAAATTCTAGAAAGGTAAATTTTTTGTTTACCTGGCTAAGGAAGAATGAAACTAGTTCAGTATTTTTTGATAATCTATCTGACGAACTTAATAGATTTTTTAAAGGCCTACTTTTTCTAATCCTTTTGAAATGTAGTTTCTCTATAGGCAGAATTTGATATAAATTGAATATTTTTACTAACAAGCAGCTCACAGTATGAAATGATAATTAGGTATGTCAAAATATCAATATCACTTAATATTTTTCACGTTAGAAAATAATTTACACCACATTATTGTTAGAAGATCTCATTCCACCGCTAGTGAGTACATTATGTAGAATAGAACATTATTGTGGGAATATAAAACGCGCCAGTGTTTAGGTGTAGATATATATATCGTATCTGAACTGTTATTGGAACGTAGGGCTGTCGCAAAAATATAAGCCTTTACAAATAGTCTACCGAAGAACAAAAGTGTACATCCAGAAGTGATGTTCTGTAATATCTTACAGTGATGTGAGCTTGAAGTCAACAACCTGTCTAGACTGTAAACTCCCTCACTGTGAGAGTTCAGGTGAAGTAAGCGTGTCTCACTTCACCTTAGTGGTCACCGTGAGTTTAAAAAATAGCACTACTGTAGTGCTATTCTGTAAGAACATTTTCGTCCCGACAGCGTAATCCGAGGTGAGGTAACAAATTCGTATTAATATAAGGCTTATATTGTTTGTCATACAGCTTACTTAGTGAACTTTGTCACTCAGGTGAAGGCCTATATCGAAATAGTTACTTGCAGATAAGCACTGCTGTTCACCCCTTGCACGATCGAAATGACAGCTCACTTCACGAAACTTTACCCGATGAGATTTTTTCCAGAATCGATGAACTGATTCCAGCTCAACAAGCTCAACTGTGTGACTGTCTCATTGATAGCAACGCTCACAATGCTCTATCTACTTCTTTGTTACGGGTTCTCAGATACTAAGAAATGTAGGCCTGTCCAATCATTCTTGTCAAAAGGTAAAGAAAGAAAGAAAACAAGTTTATTTGACACTCACAGATACACACAATATAGGTACAAATAACAGGGAACTTAATTAAAAAACAATTACCTTGTGTGCCCCGCGGCTGCGCCAAATAGGTGCAGTTCAGCAAAATGCCAGACAACTAGGAGCTGCCTGACGCTGGTTTCAGCTGAATCTTACGTTGAGTGTACGGATGTGTCAATCAGTTTTACAGTAATAAATATGCAGTTAAATAAATATATATATAATAGTGAGTAGTTAACAATACAATATGAAAAATCATTTGGTGTCAAGTTATAGATAAGTATGTGTTGATAACAAAAACAAAACAATACAAAACTATTGAAACAACAGGTACAACTGAATGGCCTTCAACTTATTAAAAGTAGATGTAAATACACGGAAAATAAATAAATACAAAAAAACTTTCTTTTTAACTATTGTTAGGTTGACGCGTTTGACCACTATCTCATCTGATGGTAAGCGATGATGTGGTCGAAGATGGAGCACGCTTGCCTAGAAATAACCTATTCACTCTTTTTTCCACACTTCTCTGTCCTTCGCCGTCTTCTCAGCTGCACTAGCTAGCCTGGATTTCCACCCCAAACAAAGATAGGAAAAGGCAGGCAGATTTCAAGATACGCAAAATCTACAAGAGGTATAGTCTGTTCGAGAGGGGAAGAACACTAAGAACAATGATCATCATGCTTACCAACATAATTTTCTACAGTACTGTGTATTTCCTCAACCCTGGATATAAATTATCGACGTAGTCACAAACGTAGAATTCAATGAAACAGCTGACGCACGTTTGATAATTTGTCACATTCATTTTGCGCTCAACTTCGTTCTAGAAACTAGGTCTCGGTATCTCATAATACGTAATATTTTTAGTACAGCTAATCCCTAATCCCTGCCGGAGTCTGTGTTTTCCGATACGAGTAGCTTCAAACTGGGGTCTACAAGTTAAGAGTGAATAGATTACTTCTAGGCAAGCGTGCTCCATCTTCGACCACATCATCGCTTACCATCAGGTGAGATTGTAGTCAAACGCGAACCTATCAATATTTATACTAATAAACTCTTAATATCTATACTAATAAAAGAGGTAAAGTTTATGAGTATTGTATTCTATTCTAGTTTGTGAGGTTAGTTGTAGGGGGGGGGGGGGTCTCTTGACGGGGTTACGGAATTTGTTAGAAAAAGTCACCGCAGCTCTGGAACGCAAAGAGCATTAGGAGGAACACGGATGGGTTTTTAGTCAATAAGAATCTGACACTCTCTTCTGCTTCAGCCAGAGAGTCATTTGATGATTTCATATCCATAAAAAAGGGGGTAATCTCTGGATCTACAGAACCGATTTTTCTTTTACCAATAGAAAACCACGCTATATATCTTCTACTTTTATTTTTAGTTTTTTTTTTTTAAGATGGGTTGGTCGATAGTTCTCAAAAATTCAGAAAAAAACCATAGTTCGAATACTATGAAAAGTTTTGGAACCCCATGGTGAATCAGATACCCCATGATACGAGGGATCTAAAAATTTTTGATGTCAATGTTCTGGCCACCCTGTATAATAACCTGAAAAATACCGCCCAATGAAGTGGGCACGGATCATAATAAAAAAAAATTTGTGGGTTACTAGTGTGGGCACCACAAAGGTAGTTTTGATATTCTTTTTTTAATAAACCTATAGTGTCCCACTACTGGGCAAAGGACTTTCCCATATACTTCTAGACACTCTTCTCCTGTACCGTATAGAACCAGCTCTCGTGGTGCGCGTCCAGCGTCCAGGTAATCCCGCCACCGCTTCCTGGGCCGGTCTCTACGACACCGTCCATCCCCTGGCACTCATTGCGTCAAGATTCTTGCACAGCGGTCATCACGCATACGGCCAATGTGACCCAATTGAGCCTGGCAGCCCCAAATAATACGCCAACTTTAAATGCGTGTATAATGACACGTATTACTAAACGTGTAAACGCCATAAGAACCGATGTTATTACACTGTACAACTTCGTAATGCATTTTCTCATTTAACTGCGATCCAAATCGGAGTCTTTAAACTTTAAACACTGATGTTATCACATGAAGAAGGAAGTTTTGTTCGTTCGTCGGTTTAAGGGGTGTCAAGGGACTGTTGTATCGATTAGCGCCTTTGTCTATTTTGAATTTTACAATGATTCTGAATATTATTAGAACGACATGAGAATAAAAACGGGTTCAGATCTGTTTCTAACGAAAACAATACGAGAGAGAACGCGAAACGAGTAAATGCATTTTTTTTTTTATGGCATCGAGCTATGCCCCCGCAATTTTATCTCTTCTTCACTCTGGTAGAGAATCCCTAAAGAATGCGACTGCATGCTACTTCGACACAGTTTAAAAAAATAAATGAATAGCGTGGCAAATAACTAGTCTTTGGCATTGTAAGAATAATCGTCTGCAAATGTTAGCACGATAGACTTGACTATATAATAGTATAGCCTATTACTGAGCCTTAATAATTATTTGGTCTACGTTCTAGTGTTACTAAGTAACTAAAACCAACACACAACATCTTTTTCTAGATATGAAATAGCTTTAGGTAAAAAAACACAAGGTTGGCAGCCCTGCCGCGCCTGTAATCCGGCCGAGGCGGTCGATTCCTGAGATTGTGTATTCAATTTCCTTTCTGCAGTGAAGCGCGGACATATATTTGTGTTGAGACATTCATGTACGAAGCCTTTGAGGTGATATAATATATAATCGCTTGAAGAAAAGAAGTATGTGATGAAAACATAAACTTGTGTTTATTCTGGACTTTTAAATTACACAAAATCACGGTAGCGTAAACTAAAGAAGTATTCTATTGGTCACACTAAAAGTTAACGAATACGAATGATCATGGTAAATTTTTAGGTCCGTAATATTTAAAGACAAACATTTGAATTTTTAAGCAACTTATAATGGTTAAGACTGAACAAAAAGACACAACGTGATACTGCGACAATTCGTTAACACGTTGAAATAATTCGAAGAGTTAGTTATACACATATTTTGTAACACATTGTATGTATCACTAAAATAACTATAACACTAATAATAAGTGGTCACCAAAATAAAGAAAATATTGCAGTGTAAAATCTGTCTGCAAGACGAAGTAAGTAACATTAGAGGTACGTCACACGTACTTCTAATGTTACTTCCATTACCCACCCACAAAACGTTTTGGGAACACATTCATAGTGCGTACAGCTAAGCAGTGGAATTCTTTGCAGGAGTCTGTGTTACCTGATAGCTACAACCTGGGAGTCTTTAAGTCAAGAGTGAATAGGTTACTTCTGGGCTGGCGTGCTCTGTCTTCGACCACATTATCGCTTACCAACTGTGAATTAATAGTGATCAAACGCGTGCCTATCAATAGTGAAAAAAAAACCTTCTTAAGTATAACTACTTCACCTCCAACCTCATTCGTCAAGCAATGTTACAACTTCAGATTTGTTCAGAAAGTGCCCATTCCGCTATAAATCCGAAACGAATCAGCGAAACAAGTGGTTTAATTACACAACATCGCCCCGCGGCTGCGCTCGCCTCTTGCGCGACCTCTACGCGACTTGTCAAACAATTCCGATGGAGTTTCGCTTTGATCTGATGTTTAAACGCGGATATTACTTCATTAACTCCTCCGTGGCGTAATTAATTTTGATGGATGTATGATTTTGTGACTTTTGGATTTCGCTGTGTTCGTTTTAGAATTTCTGTAATAAAATACCAGTCAAGTGCGAGACGGACTTTCACACGAAGGATTCCCTACTATAAACCCAAAAAAAAAACACGTTTTTTTGTAAGGGTAAAATAAATAATAAAATTATCTGTTAGAAATATTAACAACGGAACTCTATTACTACGCCTCCACTGTCTTTCCGTCCGTCCGTCAGCGTGCAGTATCTCCAGTAGCCGTAACAGGCAGACAGTTGAATTTTCACAGTGTATATTTATGTTGCCTCTATAACAACAAATAATAAAAAAAACCGGCTAAGTGCGAGTCGGACTCGCACACGAAGAGTTCCGTACCATACACCTTAATTTTTGTTATTTGTTGTTATAGCGGCAACAAATATACACAATCTGTGAAAATTTCAACTGTCTACCTATTACGGTTCTTGACATACCGCCCGTTAACAGACAGAGGAACGGACGGACGGACGGACAGCGGAGGCTTAGTAATACGGTTCCGTTGGTTACCCTTCGGGTATGGAACCCTGAAAAAAACATGATGCGACACAATAAAACCTTAGGAATATTCGCTGATTTAGAGCTCACAGCCTATACAATTTAAACAATTTAAAGGGGCTCCCATACAACATGTTTTTTTTTCGATTTATGGTAGTAGTCCGCCTAGCACTTGGTTGTTTTCTTTTTTTATAACAAGTTAATAGTATAGAATGTATTCCCTTAAATTAAACATTCTATTCACTTGTAACACAATTATCAAAACGCATTCGGCCAATTTTTAGGGGGTTTTTGTGGAGTTATTTTCCATCCTAAGTTGATTCCTAATATTAATTTTAGGAATGTGATAGTGAGTTTTTTGTTCACACCTATATTGCTGGACTGAATTTAATGAATTTTAGTCAAGAGATGGAATGTGCTTTTTTTGAGAAAATCTTTAATAACGCGAGAAAATTCGCCAGCACAAGCTAGTAATCAATAAAGCTTATACTTTCCTTCAAATATTTAAACGCGTCAATTTCCAAGCAAAAAACAACTCAAATTGGCTGAAACACCCACACAGTATAATATTGCTTTAAGTACATTTTTAGAGTTCTGTACGTAAAAGAAAACCAAGGGAGCCCTATCACTAAGCCTCCGCTGCCCGTCCGTCTATCCCATCCTTCCGTCCGTCCGTCCACCCGTCCTTCCGTTCGTCCATACGTCTATCCTTCTGTTCTGTCAGTCCGTCGGTCTGTCAACGGGATTAATATAATTATAGCCGCAATAGAAATACACAATCTGTGAAAATTTCAGCTCTCTACCTATTACGGTTCTTGAGATACAGCCCGCTGACAGACAGACGGACGGACGGATGGACGAACGGACGGACGGACAGCGGAGGCTTAGTAATACGTACCTTTGGGTACGGAACCCATAAAATAAATTAATTAAAGGGCTCCCATACAAGATCCGTGTTTGTTTTTCAGATATTTTATGGTACGGAACCCACGGAGGGTTCCGTACTTTACAGAAAAAAAAACAAACAGAGAGTCCAACTCGCTCCTGGCCGGTTTTTTTTTTAATAACAATAATATATAAATAGAAAATTCTAAAATGTTAAACTTAGCCCTGAATGTCAGTGCGTCTCACTTGACCTTGGTTTAGCCTACTTCAGTTAGCTAGAGCCAGACTTACACCAAATTGTCTGGTAAAATAATGACTAAATAGAATTATGCCAGTTTGTTTGAAGTAGGTAATTCCACAAAAACTTTAGACATTAGGACTTGTGCATGCAGAATAACGAAAAATGTCTAGACTATCAACTACCTACCTTTGTCTATTATTATAACTTACCAATAGAAATACAAAAAAAACTTTGGCATGTATGTAAGTACTCCTCCTTCGTCTTGTTTTTGTCAAATGAGGTTATTTGGTATTCATGAGCCTTTGTAGGTAGGTATGCGGTACAGAAAATAAAGTCCCGCAAACCTCCATTGAAAAGAAGGATCCTCCGACCGGCCCGTTGCTGTGTCCCGAAGGACAACTGCCCAATAGTTGATATTCGGACTGTTGCATAGTATTCAAATCGCACCGAGTACTCTTATACCGCAATGCAGGATTTCGTTAGTAGTCCGCAAATGCGGGATATTTGTTGCGTTGTAGATTTTGCAATGTTGCTTATTCTTGTGGCCAAATCATTTCCCTCCGGAGACCAGACGTGATAGTAGAGGAGTCATCGATACATCTTGAGATGTTTTCCAGGCCAATGAAAGGTTGGTTCGAGTGAGTTGGGATCGGAGGACGCAGATTTCACGGTGAGTTGGAACTCCCTGCGGTGCCCCAGTGAGTCGGGTTGATATCTCAGTGAGTCGGGTTGATGCTGCTGAGCGGTGCTGTATGATGTGTGATTTTAAAATGACAAATTTTAAAACTTTTTTTAACAAATTAGATTAAAGAATTTTCTGGAAGATTTTTTATTTAGGAATAGGCTTGCTCTTGACCACAAACAAACATACTTACGGTATTTCCTGAAAATTGAAGAGAAGAATAGACAATTATAACAAAAACGAACTTATTCATTTACACAGATAACAAAGGTACTCATCCTTTAACTGAATGACTTGAAAAACTCGAGGCGTCCATAATTTAAACTCTCATACTGAGTGCGAGTATTTACTTTAGTCGCTCTGCGTTAGGGGTGTTACGGAGATTCGTCTCTGACTGCGATAAGCCGGAAATTCCCACTAAAGGACTCAGCACACATATCAACTCGGAAAGGGATCATAACCGTATCGCCTTTCGCCTTGCCGTCAAACAGGCGTCAACCTAGCGTAAGCGCGAGCCGTAGAAGTGAGCTTGTCCCGAGGCGAGGCGATTACGTTACGATTCCGATTATTGTGTTGCAGTAGGGAGTTTCATACAAAGCACGGCACGACACGGCTCGAGTTGATACGGTGACGATCCTTTTCCGAGTTTATATGTGTGCTATGATCTTTATAAGACACCTCCGGTTCCGACTTCGGGTTCGAAATTTCTAAAGTGGAGGTCAAAGCAAAGCGGAAAGCGGTGTCGGCCACGATCATCGAGTACCAACTGCTGTGATGTTCTGTCAATATCACACCGCGTAAGTTTAGGTGGAGGAAACCCCCTCCCCACACGCTTCCCGTCGTTAATTACTCTTTCACCAACCTTAACACATATCTCTTCTGCCACCACTCCCAACTCGTTCCGGAGGAGTCCGATTCCGACTCCGACAAACCAAATGTAAAAACTCCGGCTCCGATAAAACATCTCATCCCTGCTCTGCATACAAAACTCCAAGTCGCTGATCCGTTAAGATGACGTGTGCTGAGCGGGAAATCTGACATATTGCGGGAGCCGGTTTAGCTTTTTTAAATCTGGCTTGCATTTGTTTTAAGTGGTAGAATAATATTCAAATGTGGGGTTTCTGCCAAAAGTTTAAGGACGCATGAACGGAAGTACGCGAAACCAAAGTCCATAAATACTAATATATAAATGCGGAAGTAACTCCTGTCTGTCTGTTTTGGTACCTTTCACATCTTAACTGTTATGAAACTTTATTCCGGGAGAATGTTACCTTGGTATTATTTTTAACCAACTTCAAAAAAAGGAGGAGGTTCTCATTTATGACCGACTAAAAAAACTGGCCAAGTGCGAGTCGGACTTTCACACGGGTTCCGTACCATAAACCTTAATTTTTATTATTTGTTGTTATAATAGAAATACACAATCTGTGACAAGGTTGGCCTGTGGATGGGTGACCATCTTAACATGCCGAGTTTCCTCCGTGGCGCGGAAAGCATGTTAAGCCGTTGGTCCTGGCTGTCATTTTTAAATCTTTGGAAGCCGTTACGGATTGTTAGAAGCCAGTAAATCTGACTCCAGTCTTGCTAAGAAGTACCATGTTATCCAGTTAATGGGTTGTGGAGGTCTGGTAGGCAGCCGCTCCACGTAAAACACTGGTATTCAGCTGAATCCGGTTTGACTGGAAGCCGACCCCAATATAGTTGGGAAAAGGCTAGGCAGATGATGATTTACGCTTTCTAAAGTTTAACTTTCTATATTTTAGTAGAAATAACAGTTTTTAAAATAAGTCGTTAGCAGTTTAATTATCCTATTGGTTTTCAGTTACTTAATATAGCATTTTATAAAGAAAAGATGGGTAAAGTTTATCAGTTTATGCGTGGCCTCCATCTATCTAAAGCTGTTTGCATTTATAAAATTATAATTAAGTTGATCATATAATATAACCGGAGCAACACTACAACGCAAAAATCATTAACATAAAATCATTTCTATAGAAGGAAACACCTTTCTATTACCGTTTGGTGCCAAACGTTTATTCCCGCAAAAATTCTCACGGCTTTTTTTACAAAACATAGTGAAGTGAGAGAGAAGCAAACGTATCTTTTTAAGGTGGATGCTCCAGGGTAGCCCGCGAAATTCAAATATTTTTATGTTTTTTTGCAATTTGCCGGTCAGTGTGAAGCTGTATGTGAACCAAATGCGATCCGCGACCGTAACGCGTATTTATCTAAAGAATTATAACCATTTTAATCGTCTATATTGCCCTCTTTGTTCATGTAGTTCGAAAGAATGATTATTTCTGAAATATTCATTCTTTCGAACTACATGAACTTGAATTTCGCGGGCTACCCTGGAGCATTCACCTTAAGTCCTTATCTTACCTTTAAATATTGTATTTCTTCTCAAAATGATAATTTTGGGGTGTATTTTACACAAAATTCTAAAGTTTGTTTTATTTCTTTGCAGGTAAAGTGGTTCTCTAGCTTTCTTCTTTAATTTTACACACATAAATCTTCTATAACATTAACTCCAACAACAACAACACCAACCAACCAACATTTAACTGAAATGACCCTATAAACAGACGAATATTCTCAGAACCAAAAATTGGCCCAGTTACACAAACCAGGGTTATCATTAAACTCCGAGTTAGTTGCCTACTGAGCCATTGTGTATGAAATATGTGTTATTAAACCTCGTTTTAGCAAGTAACCCTAAGTTCAAAGATAACTTAGAGCAGTGTGTGTAATTTTAACTCTTTCCCTCTCACCCCGCCCGCCATGCCCCCATATATTTAGCAATGCTCCCCTATAATTCCATGTTAGTTCCACATATCATACATCCCGTCTGCCCGAGTTATACGTCATATAAATATGACAAGTTGTGCCGCGACGTCACAAAGCCACAAAATGGAATTGGAATGTCGTTGCGAGCGACAAGCGACGTCGTCCGTGTTGTGGCGGACAGAATAAAGTGTACACTGTGTTGAAACTGGCATGCAATTCAGTTTAAGTTTGTATTTTTCTTCTTCTGTTCCTTTTACAGTGAGTATGTGTTGAGATGGATAAGCGGATGGAAATTTTTGAGTATTACGTTTGGGACTTAAAAGGGGGTAAAAGTAGGTTTGTTTGTATAATGGCGTCTTGTGAACAGTTTCATTGTTTCTGTTTGTTTATGTGTATCTATTTATAAACTTACTAGAGCATGGATCTTTCTCTTGCTAGTACTCTTCTTTGTTGTTTGCAAATTGCGCTAGAAACGTATTCTTGCATTAATTTTTAGGGGTAACCAACAAAACCCTATTAGGTACTAAGCCTCCTCTGTCGGTCCGTCCGTCCATCCGTCTGTCTGTCAGCGAGATGTATCTCAAGAACCGTAATAGGTAGACAGTTGAAATTATTACCGCTATAACAAAAAATATTAAAAAATAAATTAAATCACAAATTAATGGAGGCTCCCATAGAAGAAACGATTTTATTTTTTAAGGTACAAAACCGTTCGTGTGAGAATTCGACTCGCACGTGGCCCGTTTTTTTTGCATTCATTAGCGAGTTTACCCAAAACAAAATTAATTGAAACCAAAACGAAGTATTTTGCACTCAAGTAAGATTATTAATTATGTAAATATTGAATAACAACGAATATTGATACACAAAAGCAAAAGCTGCTTAATTACAATTCAACGATACTCCATATTGGTCCAATTCGGTCCCAAAACATCATATTCATATACCGTTTCCGAACAAATAAGTAATTCAATTTCCAATACACACAACCTACACAACGGCACTCGGCACCTAACATCCAAATTACAATTTCGCTCCAATCTAAAAACAAAAATGAACTGGCGATCCAATCTATAAAACAAATGAACGGGCATAAAACTTAATTTTATAGATGCGCATGGCCTACAGTGTATTCGTTAAAAAAAAAAACATCGGTGGCATTTCAGGTTTTCCGGTTCGCCATCGACGCGGGCATGGCTGAGCGTGCACGGTCGATGGACATCAACAAACCTAACTATGCGTTTTACAATAAAATAAAATTGAACCGAAAGCTTTGTCGATTTGTACGGATTCTCGAACCGACATTTTAATTCATTGCTCGATGCACAATGGTGCCACAGAGTGACTATGGGCAGAAAGACAACTCGTAAAGCTAGTACTACACTATCAATCGAAAATGCAGTCTTTTCACAGTTAATAATTACCTGTGGCAGCAATATAGCGAGAGAGAGAGAGAGAGAGATCATTACGACGCATACTCAGAGATACAATAACTCGAACTCAAAATCATTTACAATATAGGTAAAAAAATAGAACGGATTGTAAACAACGAAGTCTCAAAATTGGGAAGAAATGTACCTACTCTATGTCATAGTATAAAACTTGAGATTTACTTTAGATTTTAAGTTTAATTGTGAAGTACCCTAAAATGTGTTAGGTTGATGAGATCATAAATTATGGCACTCCAAGTGCCATAATTTATGATCTCGTTGTAAATATTATTTATTTGTATTTTAAGTGAACAATATCTTTTGCAGTGCCCTAACAGGGTCTACAACGGTTCTTAGCTGTAAGGCTTTTTTTTACATATTTTATACCTTGTAGAACGCAAATATATGAATTTGAAGAATTAAATAAAAAAATGATGACGAGAATTTATTATTAGGTATGTTTATGCTTAGAAATACTACAAACAACTTTTCCTGGGTATTGAGATAGCCATAAAACCATATTCGTGCGCCTTACTTATTTACGTCCACAAAATCCCTTTTAACAGGGAAAATGAACTGACTGACAACCGAAGCCCTGCGGGTCACAAACGTATATTAAAACAGTCACACAGGGGATGTTGACATAATTGTCGTGTGTAGACACGGCCGTTATTTAAGCAGCGGCGCTCCCATCAATCTTCATCGACGGGACGCACTCGATTGACAGGGAACGCGCGCAATGAATACAAATGAACTTACCCTTCAATTTGTGGTACATATTGTAAGATTTAGAGGAAAAATCTAAATGATTAACTGACGTAATTTATTTTATTAAAGCAGAAGAAAAATAGAACATATATACAGCTAAAAAGGCTAAAAGATTTGGTAAACTTGACTCGGGTAAGGTGACTACGAGTATCAAGCATATTATTTTGAATCTTAAAATTTGAAGTAAGTAAGAAAATAGATTCCTCTCGTTGTTTTGTATGGCACGGGACTTATCTCTTACCTCCTTCAATGGTAATGATAGTTCCATTAGCTTGCAGCTTGCATCATGTAGTCGACATATTGCAGATGTGATATAAGTACGCCACGCGGTTGTTGTTGTTATATCGAAACAGTTGTTGTTATTTTTTCAATGCTAAATGTATGTGATTAATGGATAAAATTTTTACTACTCAATAACTCCAGAATGGCTGAGAGGATCTGGATGACAGTCGCACAGAGATAAATCAATTATTGTCTGGCACGCAGACTATTATTTTTATCCCTGGGGTAAGTTTCCTTGGGTTAATTTTCAATATTCACGTTGAATAAATAAATATCATTTACTTTGTCGATTCGCTTACAACTTAGCCCACACACCAAACACGACGGTAGCTCCGCTCACAGAAATCAGTCTTGGATGGAAATTACAGAGAATTTTCATTAGAATGGGCTCTTAACTGATAACAGCCCATTTATTCCGGCGAAGTACCCTCTAATACATTATTGAAGAGCTTTAGGTCTATGTTTAGCCCAGGTTTGGCTAATGTTTCGCTAAGATGTTCCTAATTTTGTGACATTTTATGTTGGAGTGGGTTTATTAATATCCATCTGGATTGTGGTTTAATAAATTTATTTCTGAAAATTGAATACAGGCTAATTATAGAGCAAGGTTTAATAGCCCCCAGATACTATTTACTGTCTGAGTAACAACATTTTTGCTTGGGCCGACGACGGCCAAATTTTTTTTGGTGACTTTCGGTACTTAAATCACAACTCAAGAAGGTAGTTTTGCACCCTCACAAATATCACACATATATTTTTACTGAGGAAATAAGTAGGTAACGTTTGGAGGCTATAGGATCTTGGACACTAGGAAGTGGAGACCGGCTGGGCGATATGGGGGTCTGTTGTCATGGTAAGTATTGACTTTACAAAAGAGCTGATTTAATGCAAACTAGACTTACTTTGCAGTAGAGAATGGGCAGCAGCGTTCTCTGTAAAACTCAACCTGCTAAGCGTGGCGATTATGGCAAACCCCCGTCTCTGGGGAGGCCTATGTCCAATAGTGGACATCTTTTGGCTGAAATGATGAGACTTAGTTTGAATATTAATCTATAGTTAAATAATGGTCGTTAACAACAAAATTAGGTAATTGGCATAGTTTATATTCCTTCATATTAATTTTGTGTAAACATATTTTTATGACAGTTTGTTTTACTTTATTTTGTGTGTCTTGTGCGAGTCCCAAAAAACATTTTTCTTTCTTTTCTTTTCTTTCATATTCCTCTTCTTTTTTTTTGAACTGCTAAAGTATAATGGCTGTTATGGACAACAAATCAGCTCAATCAAACTGCCATTTTTATTCCTCAGGTAAATATCGGCGCTTAGGCCTTTGTTTTTTTTCAGGTTTCCGTACCCAAAGGGTAACAAACGGAACCCAATCGGTAAACAGGTAGACCGTGAAATTTTCCCAGTGTATGTTTATCAGTTGCCACTATAACAACAAATAATAAAACTACGATAGTACAGAACCCTTCATGCGCGAGCGCGATTCGCACTTGGCCAACGGTTGACTTGACTCCAACGGTTCAAATGGTTCAAAAGCTTCTCGACGAGTCATCCCACAAAATTGTAGATAACACTCAAACAAACCCGAATTATTTGCAGACAAAGTCACAGACTTTCGGACAAATGGTAAGCTTAATACGATGTAGAACTAAGTCGCACCGCCAAAATAGATAGATAAAGTGTAGAACAAGTTAACTCGCGGCAGATCTAGGTAGCTACGTGTCAAGTGCGGGATTATGGCACGGGGCAGAATCGTTTGGGACAAGCCATGAGATACACGAGAATTCAATGTTGTGATAAAAATGCAATCGCCCAAATATCAACCGTTGTCTGCAACCAGCCACAACACCCGTCGGGTCGGAGGATCCTCCTTTTTCAATTGAGGCTAGCGGATCTTTACAGCCTGTTCCGCATACATCTATAGTATGATCGTTTAATTACGATGATGATGACATCACCATAATTTTAGCCGAAAGACGTCCACTGCCTTCCCCAAAAGTCGGCACACTGAGTCTCGTATCTAGCAGATTTCCACGGCCATCACCATGTCATCGGTCCACTTTGTGGGAGGCCTTCCAACGCTGCGTCTTCCGGTACGCGGTCGCCACTCCTGAAGCGTTCTACCCGACTGTCTGTTCTACGACTAATGTCCCCTTCCAATATCTACAAAATACTCGTGATGAGATAGAGTCGACCTATCTATATTCTATAATTCTTATACTCGTACTAATATACAGAGTTGATACGACAGAGGGGCATTAAATTAAACTACGTATACTATACGTGTTCAGTATTAATTCGATACGGTACAAAAACAAAAAGCGCCATAAATGAGAAAATATTTTTTTCAAACAAACTAAATAGCTTGCAAATCCGAATAAAACGCAACCACCCTTTGTAAAAAAATGACACTGACCTTAGATACCGCTAGGTAACAAAGCGGCAACGTCGCGCGCGCGCCGGAGCGCGGTGTGCGGTATCTCGTGTGCTCGGCGGGGGCCGGGCCGGGGTGGCCGCCGGCGACTTAGGCCTCCGCTCGCACTGGCTTTTATGTTAGGTAACGTTTCGAAGTACGCGCACAAAAACAAACACACAAAATTTTTAAATTTTCGATGTGTCCTCCATTCACATTGATGCACAAATTATACCGACGGAGAATATTGTTATTTATTTTTCTAATTAGATCACTGTCCGTCGCTAAGCACTTTAATTTGTGAAATGCTAAAATAATCCTATTTTTAACTCATCAATTGTATTTACCTCTGAGGCATACACTTCACCCTTAATGTAACCCCACAAAAAGAAATCCATGGAAATGAGGTCCGGAGATACTAATACTAAATAATAATAATCCCAAGTTACGTGTCCTATCACCATAAAAAACAGTCAATCACAAAAAAAAACACTAATACTAAATAATAATAATCCCAAGTTACGTGTCCTCTCACAATAACAAAATAAAATTACAATTGTTTGCGCGCGAATTCCACAAACCGTGCGTTCCGAAAAACAAGCGTCGGCGCACTGAGGGACTTACCGATCGCAAAAACAAGGATGCAACAAACTGACCTATCTCTATTTCTTTCGCTCGCTTTATGTTAGTCGCTTTCGTAGTGAAAGTGCAAGTGTGTGTGTATTGATTGCTTCCTTGTTTGCATTGCCAATTTTTAGTGAATGTCCTTCGACATGCGTCAGAGCGGCAACAACGCATCGTAGATTTATCGTTGTAAGGTGCATGACCTATGCTTAGACGATAATCAGCTGTTAGAAAAGATACATCGTGTTCAAACCGTGCAAAAACTTTAAAAATCATTTGCGACTAAACTACTGCTCCTAATTAATTTATTTTTGGTACAGAGCTTGAAAATGGTACCTAGTATAGGCAGTTTAAAGGAAAGCCCCTCTGTCGTATCAACGTTGTATAAAGCTGAAGACTTTGTATTTTTTATTTTTTTACTAGTTGACCCACCCAACTTCGTTTGCGTTACAATTTTCATTACTGTTCCGTTCCTATTGGTCTTAGCGTGATGATATATAGCCTATAGCCTTCCTCGATAAATGGGCTATCCAACACTGAAAGAATTTTTAAAATCGGACCAGTAGTTCCTAAGATTAGCGCATTCAAGTAAGCAAACAAACAAACAAACAAACTCACTCTTCAGCTTTATATATTAGTATATAAGATAAGATTTGGTAATGGGCTTGCTCTTGACCACAATCACGCCTGATGAAAAGCGATAGATAATGAAGTGCTGGTCCAATTTGAAAAATTATTTCTTTGTTAGATAGCCCATTTATCGAGAAAGGCTATATATCATCACGCTAAAACCAATAGGAGCAGAGCAGACGAAGTACCGCGGGTCATTTAGTATCTGATAAGTGGGAAAACTTCGAACTTGGGCAGGTTAAGTTTTAGTAGAATATGTCAGCCTATACTGATAGTGAAATCAAATCAGTGTAAGCTGGCAGCTAGACTAGCGTTCTACTAAACAATACCACTGAACACATAAGCTTATCAAGTATGCTGCTAACCTTTGATGAGCTAATTAGGGCAATAAATAAAACAAGAAAAAAGGGTGATAATCCCTTTCAAATCAAATCGTCTTCAAATGAATGTATCCATCCCTTTTCATGGTCAACTGAAAGAGCCTTTTCAAGCAAGTTGCTTAATAAGTGCCTCCATGTATATAGAAAATAAGCCTTCAATTAAGAAAATTCGTTTTTTAACACAGACTAAACCTTTTGAAAACCGAAAAGATACTTTGAAAAGACTTCTAAGACTTCTCTTTCAACTTGTGCCATCCACCAATAGAGTCACAGGATTACAAACACGCTCACATATGTACTTATGTACTTCTGAGAGAGACAAAATGCTCATTGAATTTCATAAGGCGCCGGATTGCAAACCGGACGAGAAGCACCTTTAACTTACGTTCCCTTGTTGCAACTTTGTTTTATTCGCTGTATTTTGTCTTGGATAATGGGACTTTTTTAGGAGTATACAAATAGGGTATGTTTTATTTTTGTTCATAGATCCTGGAACAGAAGGAAATAAGAAGGTTTTGCTATGTTTAAATGCTGGCTATGATATTTAATGAAGCCCATTCTTGCAACTGTTCTTTTCAGTGTTTCAGAGAGCCCTCAGTCGGTTAAGTATTCAAGCAAACATTGTTAAACTACTTTTGAAGCAGAGCAAAGACACAAAACGATCATAAGAAGGAAATGGCAATTCAAGAAAGATTCAAATAACAGAAGCCGTATTGGACAACATTTCAAGCACGTCCATTTAACATGCCAAAATTGTGTGCAAAATAAGTTTTTTTTTGCAAATAGCAATCGAGATATAAATGCGAACGTTGCATAAAAATGTGTAGAATAATTGACCCTTAGATTATAGTCGCAATGTCATTGTAGCAACAATGAGTGTCAAAAACTTGTTGAAGGAAGTTTCGACAATTTGCGACAGGATGCGAAAGCAAACGCTCCATAAAAGTACGAGGATTGCCCTCAGATACAGAGGATTAATTTAACAAAAGATATGAAAGAGAGAAAAGCAATGGAAAAAAGACTACATCTATAGCTCTAGGAGAAGGGTAAACCCAAAATATTTAGATGCCTGATGACCTGATTCACCCCAAAAATAACACGCTCAGACCAATTTTGACAACCCTTCCTTTTTTACCTGTGTAAAACCTAGTACCCACTAGAACTTAACCCTAACAAGTTACATCTGGTAACCTAATGGTTACTACAAAACTCAAGGGACAGAAAACATAGCTCCACACACGGCTTAATTTTTTCATAAGTTTTTGTTCACGAGTCCCACGTTGGGCGCCAGTTAGCAGAGCACAATAATTTGTAAAGATTACGAACAACAGGTGTGGCTAACGATACACCTTTCTGTTTATTATTTGCCTACCCACCTTTGGGCATAGATTAATATTATCATGCGTGGAAAGTCTGTATTTATTTAATAAGCAAAGTTGGCGTTTTAATAAACTGGGCTTAGTTCTGAATGTAAAGCTTTTTAAATAATAACGAATTCATATTTTGGTATGTATTTTAATTTCGTATGCAAATTCTATTGTTTGCAATGTTATGTACCTACAGCTATTGGTAACTTTTATGAAGTTTGGATGAAAATGCTATTTTTGGACAGAATTCGATCTGCTGAAATCGTTTCGTGCCATCGGAGCAATGTTTAACTATATTAATTTTTTTGGAAACTGTTCCGTGAATGTAGCATAGGTTAGGCCGCGGAAAAAAAGAAGTATGCCTATGCATTAGTTATCATAATATTGAATCTCAGGAGTACCAAGGAAGTTTTCGGGTTAAGTAACCGACATAACCCAAAAAATTGCCAATTCAAGTGGCAGTGCGTTGGGCACATAGCTAGATTTTTGATGGGCCGAAAGGTTCTGGTCTCGCATCTGAAATCGTACCAGGAGATGCAGTGTTATAAACTCTTCAATTAAGTAGACTGTTGATCTAGGTAAGACTTCAGGATACGATACGTACAGTCCAACATTATATTAGCGAATAATAGTCAAGTGGGTTAGATAATTTTGGTCACAGATCCTACCAGGTCGATCGATATGGTGAGGCTTGGGATGGCCTATGTCTAGCAGATGACGTCTTTCAGCTGAAATTATGAAGTAAATGTCCCTGGGTCTACGAGTAAATCAAAAGGTAGGCATTGAATATTCCACAAACTTTCTCCAGCAAAGAACTGTCTCCTCTGAAATCTATCTGCTCTTCTAACAGATAAACATACGGATATTAGTCCGCCATGTTCATGCCTTCTCGTGTGATTATACTTTCTCATTACACCTTACTTTACTTGTTTGTATGTGAAGCTGTACCATACTTGGATAGGAGTTGGGTTTGTTTGGAAGACAGAGCAGTATGATATCTATAAGTTTACAGACTGACTAGATATGTTATAATCTGGTATAATTCACACCAGAATATAACATATCTAGTCGGTCTGTTACTGCTGCTACAAACACATGTGATGCGGAAGAATTAGAAAAGTTTTGAGTATAAGTAGCTAAAAGACTATTAAGGATTGAAGAGAAGGATACGTATTCGTAATAAATAAATGGTTTACCTATATAAACTAACAATACTAACCTACTTAAGTAAGCCCCATTGTTACTAACACCAATAGTAACTAAATTTATGGACTGTAGTCTGAAAGTTTTATTTAATTTATATCCAGCTGCCGGTTTTCATCTAGACTCTATAAAATAGATTTAAACTTGGCTCCTCCCCACCCCCCACCCCCCTTTTGAGGGAGGCCTATGTCTAGCAGAGGACGTCTTTCGGCTGTTATAATGAAACCTGGTTATTTCATAAATTTTAGATCAGAGAGCCTTAATGTTAATCTGGAATGACTATATAACCTGAGATCTATGTTTTCCGGTATTGTCACTAATCCACCTGCTATCACTACCTCAGCCGAAAGACATCCACTGTTGGACATAGGCCTCGCCCAAGTATCAGCGCATTGCCCGGTTCTGTGCATCTCGCATCCATTCGCATTTTGATGCTCTAAAACCCACCTTTCAACCAATCCAAAAAGACAAGTCCCTCACTCGAACAACATAATGTTTTGATGGTTAATACAGTCACTCTTCCTGACAGAATGATAATATGCTCACAACCATGAAAACAAAGCACCTACCTCTTACCCTTCATTACCATTTAACCGACTTGAAAGAAGTCGTATTCTGTGTCAGTAATACAGCTAGGTACTATTTACATAACGGCCGCTTATCGAGCACGATCGCTGCCCCGCTCCCAAGTCCCATAGGTTAATAATCGTATAAATTCAATATTGGGACGCTCGACTCTACGAGTTTGGACCGTGGCCAATAGTAATGATTTGAGTCGGTAGACTGGGAAGTTGGCACTTATAAGTTAAGTTTTTTTTAGCTATTTAAAATGATTAAAAAAAATCCACGTAAAACACTGGTATTCAGCTGAATCCGGTATGACAGGAAGCCGACCCCAATGTAGTTGGGAAAAGGCTAGGCAGATGATGATTTAAAATGATTTATCCTAAATCAATCATGATTGATTGATTTAGGATAAAACCAATCAATATCTATAAAAAAATCTATTATTGAGTGACTGACAGACAACGCACACCTGAAATTTGGCATGTAGGTTCATTGGGGAGTTATGGGAGCTCTAAGAGAGGATTCCTCGAAATTCTAAAGGGAAAGGAGAAAATGGGATATTTTTCTCCTTTCCCGTTTATCCCGGATATTTTTCTCGTTTCCATTTCGTATTTTTGCGTAAGAAGTCGTGGGAAAAGCTAGTTACGTTATAAAATTACTTGAGGCTGAGATATTGAAAAATTATAGTCCACGGATTTATGGAACACGGTCCAAGCTACCTGCGGTCAGGGCTACAGAGGAAGAGCAATAATGAGCCGTGTCCCGAAGTTGAGAGAAACCCCTTGATCCAGCTGTCTAACGAGATGCTTAGGAGTTAGGTGAGGCTTCTGGCTATTAAACCATTGGCCGATTCATTTTGACGATTTTTTCAAACAGATATAGAGCTGTAACTGAAACCCTGGAGACAGTTATAGATATTGGCTGATATTGGTTGACTGTAGAAAATGCCTTGTTGGATTAAGTCAGCCTATGTACGTCTATTGTACATGAAGTTTAAATAAATAAAAAAAATATAACTTTTTGTAAAATCCTTTTTAACGGGAATGAAGTCAAGGTCATAAGCAAGTATTAACACTTATGTTGAGGCTCATAATTTACCCAGAAAATGGTAGTTGTGTGTTGTTTGTATTGTATTGTAGCGTGTCCGTGTTATTGTCTAAGTCAGTGTGTATTATACTAACATGGGGATATTTTTCTTGATATAAATGTAAACAAATAAATAATAAATTGTAAAATGCACTTGATAATAAATTATCAACAAAATATCTCTCAAGTTCATAGTTCTAGTGATGACTAAATCTAGAACTAGCTCTTATCCGACTTGAGACCGCAAAAGAAGGTATGTCTGTTACTTGTTTTGTTCCTCGGTACGATACATCGGCTAAGATTGAAGACAAAGCCTTGGAACGTTCAATATATTTGCCAATTGGATGGGAAGGCAAAAAATATACCTAGTCTATAAAATGGTAATAGTAGTAAGGTCTTGTATTTATGTTTAAGAGGTCGCAAATAAGTTAGACCTGCAAGATCAAGCTTTAATCAACAAGAGATAAATTTGTTATGTGTTATTTATTTATTTTTTTATTTGTGATGGGTTTTGTTTTTGACTCTAGTCTAGGTCAGAGATGACAGAGACAAAATCTATGATAGAGTGAGCTTACCCAGAAAAAGCCTGTTCACTCTAATTTTGAAGAGATTAGGGTTGTAAGCGTTCGGAAACACAGACGCAGGCAGCGAGTTCCACTCCTTTGCTATGCGCATTATAAAAGACGTTTGTAAATGCTTAGTGCGAATTGGTGAAATAGAAACAAGGTAGGGATGGTAAGTTGCAGTGCGTCTGGATGTCCGATAGTAGAAAGGGGCCGGTGGGATGAGGTAGTGGAGTTCTCAGGCACACTCACTGAAGTACAATCTGTCGATGACCGACCAGCAGGCAACCTTGCGGCGATGAGCCAAGCTGTGTAGCTTAGCATCCACCAGTTTTACGTCGCCGATGAACCTCTTAGCTCTGCGTTCCACCGAGCCAACCACAATCCCAAAGTATAATCGCTTTCTTCTTTTTTTCTAGATTCGTTCTAATTTGTACTTTATAAAGATACAAGCATTATAAATAGGTAATCTGTATAGATTTGGTTAAGAAGGTAGATCATTCCTGGAAGCAATATTCCGATTACGAATCTACTTCATATATTGATAGCCACACTTTTGCTGCAAAAATATTCCACCGAATTATTTCACACCAACATGTGCGGAGGTTGCATGGTATGACAAGTGGTATGACAGTAGCATAGAGTAAATATTTTTATTCTGAAAATGCTTTTTTTCGTGGGAATGCCATGGGATTAGATACGTATCATGGAATCGCACTACGTAGCTGTATTTAGACAGGTATGTCTCACAAAAAGATAAATTAAAGATATTACCAGGGTCATTTGTTTGGAATCTGTGTCTAATTCTGACACAGATTCCAAACAAATGACTCTCACATTTGGATTTCGGAGTTGCTTGCATAAATAACTCTTTGCCGTGCATTCAAACCGTCCAAAGAAACGTCTATGTAAAACAGACACTATTCGGTGACCTGAAAACCGTCGGCCGGACGTCCGGGGCCTTAACACCGTACAGAATCAATAGCCGGAACACATGCCGCGATCGCCCATGCAATATGCATGAGGGCTATGCTAGCCTGGTAGTCTGCACTTGGATTGGGGGGCTTTTGTTTTGACGGGGGGTCAAGAAAAAACCATCTATTCTCCATACTGTTAGAAAACGTTTCATGCCAGAGCGTTCATCTATTTGTTAGTAACTATTGTGGTGTTGTTCTAGTAACAATGTGGTGATTTAGTTTCCTTAAAAAGCAATTGAAACCAGTGTTCGCTTGGAAGAACATAAAACAGTACTAAAGCTCGAATGAGTTACCCAAAGTTGGTGAATCAAACAATGTAACGGATATAGTTGGAGAAAATAAAAATGGAGTACAGCTTCTTTAAAATGAGTTTTAAAAATCTGTGGCAAAGCTGAACCTGATACACAGGTATCAGCAAGATGAGTGAGTACGTGAAACCATCATACGGGTAATCATCATCTTGATGTAATTGGCCCCGAATTTTGATATTGAAACAATAGTTTATGCCCGCGCCTTCGCTCGCGATACAAGTGTCTCAATCCCATCTTTTTAGGGTTCTGTCTGGTCTGTTCCAAAAACGGAACCCGTATAGGATCACTTGAGTATCTGTCTGTTTGTCTGTATGTGTATCACAGCCAGTTTTCTCCAGATCCACTGAACCGATTTTGTTGAAATATGGTACATATATGGATTATTGTGACCCAAACACGGACGTGTTACGTAAATTATTAAATTTTTAGTATGGGGGTCACTTTTGGGGGTCTAATAGAAAATTAAAAAAAAAGTTTAAGAACAATATTGTGTGTCATATCAAATGAAAGGGCTTACTGTGAGGGTTTTAATTATATTTTTTTGATAATTTTAAAATGATTTTTTTTTTATTTATTCAAGAAATTAGGCGAAAAATGACCATTCTCACCTTATCTCCGAAACTACCGAGCTTAAAATTTTGAAAAAATTGGACCTAACGAATACAGGAAAATCTATAAGAAGTCTTTAGTGTAAAAATAACATGTTATAAAAACAAAAATTCGTTCGGAACCCTCTGCACGCGAGTCCAACTCGCACTTGGCCAGATTTTTTTGCGTTCAATATTGTTGTGTATTTTTTTTCTATGGGCTTTAGTTGCCTGCAATAAAACTTTATAATTATTATTTTTATCGGCCGATGAAAATTTCTCCCGTCTAGTAATTTAGGCTCATTATAGCCTGGTTTGCTGCTTAACCTTGCCAACTAATAACAACAAAAAACTGGCACCAGAACATTCCACTCCATCCAACAGGGCATAAGAAGTCACTCACATAAATATTGCCCGACGTGGTCGCTTACAAACCGGACCACGTCCACCCGATAGCTCATAACTAATACGACAGAGCTATCTATCCAGTTCTTGTAGCGTATTCTTGGAATTTATTATTATAACCCTAGGTTTCTTCTTTGTTATATAATGCTATCGATAATTGTGTCCAAGGGATTTCGGTAAAATGACATTCTATAGCGAAGCGAATGCTGCTGCTGAATATTGTATGATCATATTTGCATTGTACAGACTCAAACTCTTTTGTATTGTATTATTTTAAGCATTAATTATTTTTTTAACACTGATTTGAAAGAGTGTCCATGGATTTTCTTGCACATTCTTGTCAATAGGATCTACTGTTTGGAATGTGCAACTGCCGCGCTGGAAATAGGGTCGGTGAGTGTGTTTTGCTGCAGAACAACTTGCTGCTCTTGTCGCTGGCGCGACAGAAATAGCTTTATCTATTTGACTGATAGACCTTGACCATTCAAAAGTGTATATTACTGGTCTATTTGAAATAAAGGATTTCGTATTTGTATTTTTAATTGTTTGGTGACGATTCGACCCGGATTACTAAGCCTCCGCTGTCCTTCCGTCCGTTTGTCTGTCGGCGAGCTGTATCTCCAGAATCGTAATAGGTAGACCTGTTTTTGTCTATGAGGTAGACAGTTCAATTTTCAGTATGTATTTATATTGCCTCTTTAACAACAAATAATAATAATAAATTAAATTAAAAGTTAAAGGGGGCTCTCGTAGAAGAAACGAGTTTTTATACGGTTTATGGTACAGAACCCTCCGTGTGCGAGTTCGACTCGCTCTGAGTCGGTTTTTTTAGTGTTTCTGAACGTATACGTTTTTAAATTGTATACTAGTTCAATATTTCTCATGTAAGTGAAATTTCTTATGGGAAATAAAGACATCTCAAACCCGAAAATCACACTCATTTTGTAGTTCCATTTTTCCTTTTCATTTCACTTCCTAGCTTTCGTTCGCATCATTAGAAAATGCTTGTTTTCACCTTTACTTGCACAAGCTACACAAAACTCAAAAGCACAACTCCGTGCTATGTATATTCCGCCCCAGGCTAGCCATCAGCTAGCTTAGCCCAGCCTAGCCCGGATATCTGATCTCGCTGCCCCACAGCCTAAACCCGAAACAAACAGAGCCGAACTACATAACGCATAACTAACATTAAGCACTTTACAGCTAGCTTCAGGATATTTAGCCAGGATGACCACAAATGAGTAGACCTAGCATTTCGCAGCTGTGACTCTGGCTAAACAAACATATGTCACACACCCTGCCAGATGAAAACCAAACTTGGGTGAAGTGAATAAGGTTTGGCTAAGTGTAAAATGTAAGTTGGTATGGTTAAATAATGTCATGGGCATTGTACCCCAAACGGCTTATAAGTGCGGGTGTATAAATGGTTCGCGTTTTGTTAAAAACTTTGTTTTCCACTAATGTTTGGTTTTAGTTTGGTTAGTTTTTAAAGTTCTTTTAGTTGTTTTGTACCTTGGAAAAGTTTTATGAGCCATAATTGGAAGCCTTGGTTTCAGGGTAGAATCCTGCCAGAGTTGTGGAATTTGTTCGAAAGAGTCGCCGCGGCCCTGGAACGCGGCGGGCATTAGAAGGAACACGGATGGGTTTTTAGGCAATAAGAGTCTGACATTGAAACCAAATCATACTTCTTCTTCCGCTCTGGGCGGAGCGGAAGGGAGCTCCGCCCAGAGCGGAAGAAGAAGTATGATTTCTCACCGTTAAAAAAAATGGTAGAATGCCTTAGATGTGTTTAGCTATCATAAACCAACGCATTTGTAAACCTAGTTTACAATTGGGTTGTAGTATTACCAACGCTTGTTAACTTGGTTTAGACAGCGTACAGATATTTTGTGCTATTTTAAAACTATACATTTCTTTCATTCGTAGTTCAGTTTGAGGAATGAAGGAATGATCAGTACACCATGACGTACTGTTGACAGATGAATATCTATCAACTTGCGGTCTAACTGCTAAGCGTGCGTATCTAACGGCATGATGATCAGGAATAGCCTCTTACCGACGTGTCAGGAAATAAATAAATAAATCTTAATTTCAGACTATACAGTCCATTATTTAGTTTAGTTTTTATTTAGTTTATTATTATTTGATTGACTCAATGATAGACATCATTGCGTCAATAAAATAATGGAAAATTTTGGCAGACGCCAATAGGTCCATCTTTTTACCTCTACACGTCTTAGGCAGCTGAACAGATATGTATGAATTCTAAGGGTTTGTTTCTTTGGGATAAGTCAGGGTTGTGGACTCTAACCTCGTAAGAGTCAGCGCGGTCCTGCAATGTAAAAGGCATTAGGAATAACACGGATAGATTTTAGCCAGTACGAGTCTGACACTCTCTTCTGTTCCACCTAGAGTGAAAGGAGTCATTTGATGATCTCTCATCCTTAATAAAAGGATGATTTTTGCGGGCAAAGCCGCTGCCAGAAGATATGGTCATATTATAATAATTTGCCTTCAAACTTAGGACAGAACATGTCCTATTACAAATGATTCCACTCTTTATACCTGTCCAAGTAATAAAAACTAGAGATAAACGACACCGCAAGTTATATCCAATTGAATAAAGATCCATAACTTTGTAGATAAATCACAGTGAGTCGTATCCATTCGTGTGATGGAGGAACGAGGAAAATGTAGGAAAATGCAGTATATCAGTCCCTCACTAAAGTTTTGGGAAGGCCCTGAGAGTCGGTCAACGGCTAAGAAAAGTTTGGACTATTTTTCCCCAAAGGTATAGTGATGTTTATTTTTTACAAGGAGCTGTTCTTATTTCATTTATACTTACTCTCGCTAATACATAAAATTCTTCCGTTACTCACTGATTGAGTGAGTGACTGAAAGACAACGCACAGCTGAATGATCTTTTATTTATTTTTATTGGTCATAGAATCCAAATCATTTAATTTTCTGTTTTGTATTCGTTTGTTTTAAGAAATTTTTTTTTTAAATAATACTTTTGTAAAGTCCAAATTGAAACCTCCAAATTCAAAATTGTACGAGCTGCTAGAGTGTGGAGATCTGGTGACGTGAAACACAGGCCCTTAAAGCCTAGCTTAGGCACCAGTCTTC
Organism: Lacanobia oleracea; assembly: GCA_950371165.1. Taxonomy (NCBI): domain Eukaryota; kingdom Metazoa; phylum Arthropoda; class Insecta; order Lepidoptera; family Noctuidae; genus Lacanobia; species Lacanobia oleracea. The sequence continues at coordinate 23,481,816 of OX493405.1, read as the reverse complement.
CACAGTAAACTATACAAAGCATGTACCTTAATTGAAACAATATTATTATGTAATGTTTATTGTGGAGAGAAATAAAAAAACAATAATAATAATAATAAATAAATAGAAAGCCGAAATTTGACATGTAGATTTCTTGGGGAGTGTAGGGGAGCACCAAGAGAGGATTTCCCGAAATTCTTACGAGGACAGAAACGGGATATGCGCGTACGAAGTCACTGATAAAAGCTCGTAGTTTGTTAAGAAGTATTTCAGAAAAAAAATATTTTACAAACAAGATTATTTTTTTATCTACATGGCACTGATGGGCAAGTCTCGTATATTAAGGGTGCGTTCGCATTCACATCCTACCAGGGTTGCGGAATTTGTTCAAAAGAGTTCCAGGGCAACACAAAGGGCTTTAGGAGGAACATGGATAGATTTTAGTCAGTAAGAGTCTGACACTCTTTTCCGCTCCGCCCTGAGCAGGAGGAGTCATTTGATGATTTCCCATTTTCCCATTCTTAAAAAAAATGGTTGTCTGTAAAGTCGGTTTACGGACGATAATTTTACGTGATAACGTCATAAGGAAACAATTAAATTCTCAGCCGATCGTGCCTCTCTGTCGCTTGTTCCGTGCTCTCGCTCTCGGAACGTGACACTTTTGTGTGCGTGCAGCCGGCATTCATCATTTTTAAGAATTTATGACATCAAAAATCGTAAACGTAAACTGCCACAAACACTTCTATTTCCCCTACATTTTGATAAGTTTCTGACATAAATTGTTTCTGAGATTATGATGTTTTTAATTTAAAGGCTTTTTAGGTCACTGGCAGAATAGTAGATATCGGCCCAGTAGCCAACGAAAAAGAAAACAACGAGAATTAGCTTGCTAATTTTTTTTTTTAATTTGTATGATGAAGGAGAATTTGCAACTAGATAGACATCAGTAAGTTTGTTCTAGCTATGAGCTGATATTGTCTTGTTTCTATTTCACACTATTTCATATATATTTTAGTTTTCTTTTTTATCCTCAGCCCAATCATCCTTAACCTTTACAAAATTGAAAGCCAATCTCTTAATAAACCCTCTTCATCTAATATTCCAGGCCAACTTCTCAACTGTTCGTATTACTTGTTAATACTACAAGCTCGCCCCGCGACTGCGCCCCGCGACACTATTTATTAGCTAACTTTCACAATAAATCCGACTTCTCGACCGTGACGAATCAAACGACGTGTAGGTATACTTGCCGACAAAACTGTTAAGATGTTATTTAATTCAGAAACAGCTAAAATAAAAATATATCCTGATATACTAATAATTGTATGAAGTCACATAATAACCACTCAGCTGTGGCGGCCATAATGCGTGTCATCGCGGCCCCACATAAAAAAAGAATGAACATATGAATCATACCTTTCACATAGTTTCATGGCATGCCTATCGTTATAGTTACTATTCTTTGCCTCAGCAGTTATCTGTAATAATAACCTAAGTGATCATTTCATCTACTAGGGTGGTGTTTGATACTAATTTAAGCAACTTTATCTGCTTAGGGAAATCCCTAAAGCCAGCTAAAGCTATTCTGGACATAGACATGATAAATTCATGTCTATGTCCAGAATAGTTTTTTGCCACTTTAGCTGGCTTTGTAGATTTTTTAGTTTTCATTCTTTCTTTTTCCTTCTGCATTTATTCTTTTGCAGAAATTTAGAATCAATAAAATGTAGCTGAATGAGCTCAGCCCCATCGTGATTGCACATGTGTAACTTACTAGGTTTCTGTGATTGTTAATTGTTTAGCATTTAAAATAACTGAAAAAGTATATCCAACCCAAAACAGAATATTTTTTTAAGACACTCCCCTAAAGCCCCAGAAAAAAACATTAAACTAAAACAAACAAACTTCCCCGCAGCACTTGTCGACTCACCAGTACCTAATACGTGTTTGGCATCGATTTATTCTGTGCACCTTACACCTTAATCCTTTGCCTCAGCCACTGTGGAGCGGACACGTCCTGAAGACTGACTAGAATAATGCGCAATTTTATACGATTTATATCTGATACCGCCGCTGGAACGAATTGAAGTGAGGAAAGGGTTCGATTGGAGATGTATTATGATTGTATCAAATAGTTTTTGTTTTGTTTTGGGTACGAGGATGAGGACAGAGCGTTAGCTGTTCTGTGTTAGTGTGTAAAGCAAAACTTTGGTATGGTAAATAGATTGTAAATCCGTAATTGGCTGTAAGATCGGTTTGTTTATTTTAAGTAAAATTGTTAAAGAGCTGTGGATTTTGTGAATAAATAAATAAATATAATATAATATAATATAAATAAAAATTTTTGCTTGTTTCGCTCCACCCTAATGTGAGTATCATTAATCGATGACATGACCGAAGGGCTGGCTTTTATCTCGGACAAAGAATAAGCATTGCCATTTAACGTGACAATGCCGCCAGTCTTTCGGGCTCACTTCCAGTCGTCAGCGATGTTGACGAATTTTTTGACGCGATATTATAGTTAGGAGTTTTATTTTCTATTTTAAATGTATATAGTTTGTAATTTAAATAAAAGAAATTATATCAATGATCCGATATGAAAGCTTCATTATTATAAAAAAAATAAAATAAAAAACACGACGTTAATTTCAGGGGGTAGTTTACAAAATACTTGCATATTTCGTTCTAAATTGCACCTGCAAAATTAAAGTCATTTTGCAACACAACAAATTTTTTCACTCCACTCTGGTGCACATATATTTGATCATAATGAACTCATTTCATTATCACCCCTTTTTTCAATTGATATTTGTGCTACAAAAATGCCTTCTCATTAGCTCATTCTAAAAGTTTTGCCTTTTGTTAGTCATACTATAATAAACATAATATGTTCAACTACTGACTTCCTAGATCGCGGGAATCCGCTCGATGGGAAAACCACAGGACTGGACGATGTGGCGACGCTTGTAGTAGGTCTATGTCCAGCAGTGGACGTCTTTTGGCGGAAAGGGGTTCGAGCTTTTTTGTAAGAGAGGTGACTTTACCTCGAAATATCTCGACAACATGACACTTTAGCACCATGCTCCAGACATTTTTTAGTTAAAGGGTTTTCTCCCCATATATGTATGACAGATTTTGCGTGGCGGTGCCACAATGGCCTTAACCTTTTGACAAATATTAATCCCTTTGATACAAAATAGATGGATCACCTTCATAAGTTGTTCAAACTTTATATAATTTGCTAACAAACCTCATTCCAAAGTGTTCATTTAGCAGCATCTGAAATCGCACTGTAGGTAATCAAAACGTACCTCCATATCAAATCAATTTAAGGTGAATGCTCCAGGGTAGCCCGCGAAATTCAAATATTTTTATGTTTTTTGCAATTTGCCGGTCAGTGTGAAGCTGTATGTGGACCAAATACGATCCACGACCGATAAAAATATTTGAATTTCGCGGGCTACCCTGGAGCATCCACCTTAAATACATCAGGTCAGATAGTGGTCAAACGCGTGCCTATCAATAGTAAAAAAAAACACTGAAATAAACTCAAAAGCATGTTTGAGAACTCAATATGTAAATACCATTTAGTAAAGACTTCCAGACGTAAGATCCTTTAGATGATATCCTGCCAGAACCATCACAGAATCTCTTGTATTAAAAAAAAACTCATTTTAATTTCATTCTGTTCAATATAAATGACGAGTAAACCACCCAAATTGGAGTATGTACCGAATAAAAAAAAAAATTCTTAAGGAAAATCGTTTCAGGACGCGGCGGGAAATCGTTTCACTGCAACCCATTCATGTGTGGAAATATACGGGCGTTATAATTGAGAGGGCACGCTTCAGGATTTCCTTGATTTTTTGGATAGTAATCGAGACGTACTTTATGTCTGTATGTGTGTCTTTGTGGGGATTGACTAGTAAAATATGTATGTCTGTCTGTTCGCGATAAACTCAAACTACTGCACCGATTCTGTTTTCACTAATGGATAGAGTGGTTCTCGAGGAAGGTACTTTTGGTCGCGATAACCGTCATCCACGCGGGCGAAGCCGCGGGCATCAGCTAGTATGCATCAGTAATAATACTGATTCAGGAAACTATGATGCAGTTTCAACTGTGGGCTATATGCACATCATCATAATTATAAGCCGAAAGACGTCCACCGCTGGACATAGGCCTCCCCCAAGTGTTGCTACAATGCATCCATCAGCTACCCTCGACCCTCACCAGGTCTTCGATCAACATTGTGGGAAGTCATCATAATTATGCTCATCATGATTTATAAAATACTAGCTGAACCGCGTCTCTTTGTCTGCTCCTATTGGTCGTAGCATGATGTTATATAGCCTGTAGTCTTCCTTTATAAATGGGCTATCCAACACTAAAATATTTTTTTTTATTCGAACCAGAGGTTCCTGGGATAAGCGCGTTCAACCAAACAAACAAACTTTTCAGCTTTATAATATTAGTATAGATTCACAATGATAATTTTAAATATTTAACGTTTGAAACAACGAAGTACCAAAGCGTCAGGAAGCCAAACAGTCTACCCTTACCTCATTGCAAAGCGAGCCATCTCACTTACCCCGTCCATATAACGGCGGAAACCTGCTCGGTGGCATTTCCAATTTCCAAACAAAAACATAATCACTTAACGTTTGAACGCAACAAAGTACCAGGATTGCAGGAATTCAGACTAGTCATCCAGTATCTGACAGCAAAGCAGGCCCGTCTCATCTCATCCTTCGTAATTATACCTAATCATTCCTAGTGCTCAGGACTTTTGCAATGATATTCATAAACACTTCACATTTGAGACAACAAAGTAACAGGGCGAATTTTAACAATGTAGTTACCCATGAATAGAAATGGTCGATGGGGCCGAAAAAATCTGGAGTGGCGACCGCGTACCGGAAGACGCAACGTTGGAAGACAAGGTGGACCGATGACCTGCTGAAGGTCGAGGGTAACCGATGACAGAGAGTCGCGCAGGACCGGTCTTTGTGGCGACGCTTGGGGGAGGACTATGTCCAGCAGTGGACGTCTTTCGGCTGATATGATGATGATGATGATAAGTTACCCACTCGTATGTCTCAGCAAAGCGAGCCGGCCTCATCACCACTCCCGTACATTCCATTCACGGCCGTCCTGCTCGCGACATTTCCAATGATATTTCGATCGGCTGATATGAAAACAGACCGTGATTGAATTGTGATTGGGGTTCAACAATCGGAGATAGGTCTTTACAATAATTCGCTGGCGGAATTCCTATTATTTTCCAATGACTCGTATTGTGGAAAGCGTCCGCTTTATATCTTTGAAATTTAATGTCGTTAAGGTATTTTCGAACGAAGGATGAGTGGCATTCTAAAGTCGCGTTCAGATCGACTGTTAAAGCCACACAGCCCCATGTTAAAATTGAATCTTGGAAAAATGTGGCATTCGGTAATGTATGCAGATCGCACAAGGTCTTGACATGCTGCATTTGCTATGACACTGTACAAAAAACACCAAGGCAAAATTCATGACAATCAAATATATACAGTATATAAAATGACATGGTAATAAAATGTGTTCAAACGGAATAAAAAGGGAAAGAGAAGAACGTATTGGGTATCGGAAAAAAACATAAAAAGAACTTATAGACTAGTAGTTTGTCCATTTAGTGACATTGCTTTTGGGATTATGTACTATAAATCACTGCAACTCAAAAATTAAAATGTATCTTTCTTCAAAACAATGGTCTGAAAATAATTGAAACCTATTAACTTTTAGCTTTTAATACCTAATGTGTCTGGGAGCAGACCAAAATATACTAATTTCTAACGTTCATACGTAATATCCCAAGTTCTGTATACGCCAGCAAAACACAGCTGTGAAAAATATAAAGTAGCTAGGGTCAGTGCCCTTTTTTTAAGTTTGCAGACTTTAAAACAATAAAATTTTACGACAATGTAAGGCTCGATTGTTCTTTTTTTTTCAAGTAACAACCAATATGCCGTGAAAATAGTCGGTAGAAAAATAGTGGTCTTGTTTTTACTAGGAGCTCGTGGTTAAATAATAACAGCCGCACGGGTCGATCTGCAAGGTTAAGCAACGCTTGCCGAGGTCAGTCTGTGGATGGGTGACCATCATAACATACCGAGACTCATCCGTGCCTCGGAAAGCACGTTAGGCTGTTAGTCCCGGCTGTTATTTGTAGATATTTGACAGTCGTTACGGATATTCAGAAGCCAGAAAATCTGACTCCAACAGTCTTGTAAAGGAGTACCGTGTTATCTAGTTAATGGGGTGTGTAGGTCTGGTAGGCAGCCGGTCCACGTTAAAGACTGGTTATTCAGCTGAATCCGGTTTGACTGAAAGCCGCCCCAATACATATATATGGGAAAAGGCTAGGCTTACGATGCTGTTTTCAGTTTAATAGTAAATATAGAAGTAAAGATAAACAAATGAGTTTTGCGAACTTTAATTTTCTTAACTTGAAACTCTATAAGACTTTAACAACCAGCCAATCAAATTAGAATGCCTACCTTTTACTTAAATAACAAACTATCATTGTCTCATTCTTACTCACAGAAACATGGCATATAAACCACCATAAACAAGCCAAAGAAAGATGCACAAAGGCAGAATGTGTTCAGCAAGATGAGCTAGCCTACTGCCACCCAGACAAACTTGCGCCATTAATCTCGTTCTAATAAAGAGCTCCATTGTGTACTTGCTAATACGTATCAGTAGGGGCTTTAATGTCCCGTGAACTCCGACTACAATTCCGAGTCTATTTTGTTTTGGTAGTACATATCTCATCTTATGACGAATATAATAGAGAGGTTGAATTGTATGTTTGTTTGTTGATACAGCTTATTTTAACATTGCATTAAAATAAAATACAAATGAAATTATTTTAATTTAATTTGTAATTTTCAAAACCTAACTAGGTTCTGTATATTTTAGTAACAAGTTACATTCAATATTTGCACACCAGTGACTAGGTAGAATATGACGGAATTATCCCTTATGTATATTTGTCAGCTTATTGTTCTCGTATTCTTGTAAATAAATAATATTCTTACTCTAGTTTTTTGAAGGGAAGTACTGATTAGATTACAAATATTCACCTTTTTGAACCTTAACTTATTATAACAAAGAAGTTTATATTTGTTTGTTTATATCAAAGTTATTAATACAAATTATGCTGAGAAATAACACTTTTTGAACGTCAAAATTTTGATGAAGACAGTCCCCTGCTGATCAGCTGGGAAGAAGTGGCGCAATAAATTCCCCAGTTATATGTGTGTAAAGGGCAGATAATCTATGTAAAAACTGATCCAATAACAAAAAATATTTCACCAAAAGGAAGCTGCGCTATTGCGGATTATGTCATGAGCTACTTTTTACTCCAAGGTGGACCGATGACCTGGTGAGGGTCGCGGGTAGACGATGGATGCGAGAGACAAAGTACCAGTTGTTGTGGCGACGGGGAAGGCATATGTCCAGCAGTGGACGTCTTTCAACTGATATGATGACTTTTTACTCCTAGCGGAAAATTCACGGTTTCTGCAGAATAGGCCACAAAAGCGAAGCCGCAGCAACGAGCTAGTGAGTTATATAGGAGCCATATTTTCTGACATACTTTAGGCTTTCCTTGTGGGTTACTTTGCGATGATATGTGGTTCAGAAAAGTGCGTTCCTCTTTTGTTTAGTGGGTAGTTTATGACAGTGGCCTATTGAGAATCGTTTTTATTATGATAGTATTTTAGTTAGCTGTCTCCGTTTGTAATTGAAAGGGAGTTTAGGACTTTCGCTTTTTAATACATTATTTATTAATATTAGTTATTTTCTGCTTCGCTGTACAACTGGCGTTACTGTTCGTGTTTTGTACACTTTCCCGTTGACAGAAATGTGGACGATTTTTTTTAAGTCCATCAATGAGTTTCAGTTCATCCTCTCCTCTTTGTTAGTACCCAATTGCAACTGTCACTGCGTTTGTGCCATCTCCCTTAGATTTTATAAAAATCCCAAACCACTAGGCAGGCCACTAGGCCCGCCTCGGCTTCGCTCGGATGTATTATATTTTTTCAAAATTTTCTTTCATACAAACCTCGCCCTGATATCTACGAACACAACAATAAAATTATCCAGTTTGGGTTAGTTGTTACGAAGTTTTGCGCAAACATACATTTCGGCGATTCATTTTTATTTAAAAACTAGTTTCCGCCAGCGGCTTCGCCCGCGTGATCCCGAGGGAACATATTCCCTGGATGAAAAGTAGCCTTTGTCCTTTCTCAAGCTCTAGAATATCTGTGTACCAAATTTCATTTAAACCGGTTTAGTAGTTTTGGCGTGAAAGCGCGACAGACAGACAGACAGAGTTACTTTCGCATTTTATAGTTTCCAAATATCCACGAGTTACTGAAAAGAAAGAGTGCGATCCCTCACGATTTATTAGGAGCTGCGTTTTAATAGCTTGGTGACATTTCTACAGTTATTTTTAGGGTGCCGAACCAAAAACGGGACCCTTATATGATCACTCGGGTGTCGCTCTATCTTTCTGTCCGTCCGTCACAGCCAGTTTTCTCCGGATCCACTGGACAGATTTAGTAGAAATTTGGTACACATATGGACTTCTGTGACCCGAACACGGATGCGTTACGTAAATTATTAAATTTTTAGCATGGGGGTCACTCTTAAGAGTCAAACTAGAGAATTAAAAAAATGTACTGGTACATTTTATCTTTTACTTTGTCTCTGAAATTAAATAATACTATTACATACACAAACATCCTAAATAATAGGATCCTGCCCTTTAAAAATGCTAACAAGAGAACTGTTTCACCCTCCCGTAAATTGTGTGTTAATTGTAGCACTTTGTTTTAACTAAAGTTATGGCGGTCACTGTACACTGTCTAGTGCTTAAGTACGAGTATTATTATCAAACACTGTAGTTCCCTTCTTGTTTCGGCTATATATATATTTAAACGGAGACTTTACCGGAACTGCCTCCGTGGTCGAGTGGTTTAGGCGTTTGCCTTGTGACCCGGTGGTCGTGGGTTCGATTCCCACGGGAAGTATACTTTGTAAAGTTGTTTCCAGTTTGGCTAGGACATTGCAGGCTTGAGTCACCTGATTGTCTGATAAAAAGATGATTCCGTGCTTCGGCAGGCACGTATAAGCCGGTGGTCCCGGCCGCCAAATGGCGGTCGTCAAAAAAACCATGTCAGAGGCCCTTGAGGCGGTTTAGGAACTTTAACATTAGGGTGGGTCGTTAGACCTTACTGCCCACACGATAAGAAATAAACCGAAAGTTGACTATTATTTCACAGTATCGCAACAATGATACATTATATATATGAACAAAGAATGTAAATATACCTAATTCTATCTCTTCGTCTGTTTAAGAAGATTGTTACCTTTTGAAACATTTCAGTTGATATTTACCACAAAAACACAAATTAAACCCTGAAAAAGACACAATAGTTGTTCTGTGAAATATTTTACACTGACCCGGGGTAAATCTAGTTTATAAATTGTCATGTCCTCGTTACCGCAGTATGATTTATTGTTGTATCCATCCTAAGGTTACACGAGCGAGGCCGGGAATGTCTAGCACTCGGAGAAACCTAAATCAAACCCTTGTGGTAATGTTACATCCCACCTGTATTTCCAGATGAGTTAGATTGAAGTATGTGGATGGTACTCTTACATTTTGCCAAGTATTTTAAGTTAAGTCTACTGTAATCTTGAGCTGGTCTACTGGCATCATAATCATCATCAATGTGTATAAAACTCTTGCGTTACTGAGTGACTGACAGACAATGCACAGCGGAAACTACTGGTTGTAGAAAGCTGTGATTTTGCATGCAGGTTCCTTAGGAAGTATTGGGGAGCACTAAGAGAGGATATCCCGAAATTCTTGCGAGAACGGGAAAAACGGGATACCCGCGTACGAAGTCGCGGGCAAAAGCTAGTCAATATGTGTAAAACTATTGCGTTACTGAGTGACTGACTGAGTGATTGAGTGACTGACAGACAACGCACAGCTGAAACTCAGTAGTTTCGGCTGTGCGTTGTCTTAAAATTTTAGCTTTCTACCAGTAGAAAGCTAAAATTTTGCATGTTCTCTTGGTTCTTCCATACCTTGGAAAGTGTATGGAAGAACTAAGAGAATATTTCCCTATTTCTACGGGAATAGGAAAAAAACGCAACATGCCCTAGTATACCTATAATGTTCCCACTACTGGGATTCAGGCCTCCTGTTCGTGAGATGGATTGGTCCGGAATACGCTTCGTGGGTCGTTGACGTGCCAATGCCAACATGACTCCGTTGTGAAAGAGAGACGGATTATGAAACACAAATAGCACTATCACTATTCCGGTTGATGGATATAGTGTCAACGAGTATTAACAAATTTAGGAACCGGGCTGCGTTATTGATTTTCCTAATATTCTTCTCCTCCTAAAGAGGGACAAGTAAGTACGATAAGCTTTTCCAAGCGCCTAAACAATTATATACCCGTATTGTGTACGGTATTGAGAAATTCCTTGTCTAAATACCCAAGAACACTGCCTAATACGCTCAAAACCGTTAATATTATTATTAGACTTATGAAATACTAACTGAAGGACAAAAAAATTCTATGTGTTACTACAGTCTATAATCTACCTCTGTGCCAAATTTCATGAAAATCCTTTCAGGCGTTCTGACGTGAAAGAGTAACAAACATCCACCCATCCTCACAAACTTTCGCATTTATAGTATTAGGTACAATGTAGGAAATAGGTTTGAGTCAGTCAAACACTGTAACCACAAACTACAGAAATGTATGTAGCGCTTAACGATTACGATACCATACCGATTACGATTATAGGTAATACATATTAGAAATTTTAACGTTTATGAGAAGTTCTGGATAGACGGAACGTCTTTTGAACGGATTTTCGGTGAAACTTTACTGATATGTTTGCTTATATACCTGTGCATAAACTATTAGCCGAATAACAAATAGATGAATAGTTTATGTGAGGATAATAACTACACACAGATAATTATTGACGGAGCCGCGAGTGACAGCCAGTCATAGTTCTATCTCTGTCAGTCGTTTGAAGAAGACAAAGGACAACATAAATTCAGTGATACTGCAAGAAACTGCAAACTATTTAAGACATTAGTAACTGAGTGTTTAAAAATACAATGTTTACTTTTATTGCACCCATTATCTTAATAAATTATTAAAAAAATATTGCGCCTAAAGGTAGTTTATGTCGGGTAAATTAGTGGGCCGCCTTTGTAATACAGCACCATGATACTTGATACTTGATCTGCGAACCTTACTCTCAATAATACTTTGTCAAAATACTCTCAAAGCTTTGTTAACATTCGCCTCCTAATCAACTCATTATAAACTAGGTCACTGAGCTTAATGTAAATGTATGCATGTTCCTTGTTGCCAGGAAGTACTTAAGATGGAAAATAATTATAATCGGCCATGACGGATATAATCTCCAAAGAGGCTGAGGTCGTGGGAAGCAGCCGGATTTTGTTTGATAAGGGAATATTCTAATCCGCGGAGATAGCAAAGGATTTACTCAAGAAAGACTTGGAAATTATCGACTGAAATACTTTGCAAACTTTAATCTGACAGACAACAGACAACTCCATGTCAACAATACTATGTTTTGCTAATAGGGAGGTTTGAAAATAGGATGTTTTGATACGGAGACATCCTGTTCCCAATTATTTAGAACTATATAACGCAATGCCTATAGGAGGTCAACTACACAAACTCGGTCTTTTGCAGAAGTATCAAGTTCTGCGCCCGTTTTTAAAATGCGTTCTTTATTTAGTTGTAAGAGAGAGACTGAGTTCTACGGGACTGTGGTGTTCTGGGGTAATAAATAAAAGCCACACACCGGTTTCACCAAGACCATAGTACACGTTTGCTCCAGACGGGAGCTGGTCGAGCAATGCCCCCCTCCATATAACGCACGTGCATGCGCCACTTGCTCTTTACTAATACGTCACAGGGACGAATAGCATTATCAATTTTGTCGTAATGACTAGTAGGTAAAGAAAAAATTTGGCTGTCTGTAAAGTCGGTTTACGGACGATAATAAAATTATCATAAGAAAACAATTGATTTCTTAATAAACAAGCCAAACGTTTAAGCCGATCGTGCTTCTCTCTCGCTTGCATGCTCGGCTCAGGCGGAACGTGACACTTTTTCGTACGTGCTGTCGGCGTTCATAGATTTATAAAACGTAATCACGTCAAGACTGGATTAGGATTTACTTTCCAAAGACATGAATCTATATCTATATATCTATACTAATATATAAAGCTGAAGAGTTTGTTTGTTTACTTGAACGCACTAATCTCAGGAACTACTGGTCTGATTTGAAAAATTATTTCAGTGTTAGATAGCCCATTTATTGAGGAAGGCTATATATAGGCTATATATCATCACGCTAAGACCAATAGGAACGGAGCAGACGAATTTGCGCTGTTCAACTAGTATTAAATAAACACACACTTTTTTATTAGTTTATGCAAAAAATACTACCAAAAATAAGTTCCAATAAAATATACCGACATAAACCACAAGCAGAATTCCCAAAACGTATTAGGCAGCGCCGTTTGTTTCCTTTGCGTCGTAAATAGCAATAGTACCTAGAGCCTAGGTACCGAAACTAGGTTACAGTGTGCACAAACGAGCCGCAATCCGTCACTATTTGTTACAAAGACACTTAAAGTTAACTGCCAGGGAGTAGGTACGCAGTTAAGACACTTAGATAGTGTGCAGGCGGGGATACTTTTAGCTCTCAGTTTTCAGGAAAATCTTACAGAGAAATGTATTTTTGTTATAAAGATAAAATACAGTTATAAGGCTGATTGACCACTAGACTGGACAGGAGAGGAGCGGAAAAATATTAACCAATCTCAGTCACTGACGCAAAGCGGAGACTTTATGCAATTCCATTGGTGAACGAAGAGAGTGAAGCAGCTCGAGGATAAATAATAACAGCCACTCGGGTCGACCTTTGAGGATGAGCAGCAATTGCCGAGGTGGTTCCGTGGATGCCCGGCGACCATCTTAAAATACCTACTGAGTTTGTCCTTGCCTCAAAAAGCATGTTGAAAGGTTGGTCCCGACTTTCATTTGTAGATCTTTAAAAGTCTTTACGGGTAGTCCGAAGCCAAGAAATCTGTCATCATACTTGCCAAGGTATATCGTGATACCCAGTTTCGAGGTTGTGGTTGTTAGATTGGTAGTCGCTCAATGTAAAATACTAGTATTCAGTTAAATCCGGTCTGACTAAAAAAAAACATTATTGCAGGCTCCTTAAAACTTTTGTGGGAATTCGATCACATGTCGTTTTAATTATCACGATTAGAGTATTATACGCGCATATTGTACGCACATTTGTAAGAACTCGTATTCAATAGAAACTAGTAATCATTAGTCTCATTACAGGACCTTAGACTTCCGATGCCTTAACTTTCAGACTACACATTTTTTAACGTGTCGACGACGCGCACATGACTCACGCTAACGCGTTTCAGCCGCAGACAATACCGCTTTTTGTAGGTCATCTATTTACAATGCCTTAAGCGCGTGTTCGTAAAACGTGCGTTGTCTGCGCGTTGAAAATACGCCGTGTGTATAGGCTCTTAGATCTTATGAAGTTTCAGAAACTAAATTCTATTGGCTGACACCTTAGGGAACCACAACTTTGCGTCAAGTTTCTAGTTGCAGTAACTACGATTGAATGAGTTGCGTTCTGTATAGAAACTTTGTCGTATTTCTTCAATGCAACAGTTCCTGGTGTATAGATAAGTTACAGATGCAGTATAGATAAATAAAGATAATCACGAAACCTTGCTCCTAAAGCTAGGACATTACGGACTAGGTAAACTTGCACTCAGTCTAATAAAATCTTACTTAAATGATAGACAGCAGCAAGTTCAAATAAATGGTGTCAATTCACGGGGTTTAAAAGTCAAAATGGGGGTACCACAAGGCTCTATTTTGGGTCCTTTCCTCTTTCTAGTATATATTAATGATCTACCCCATCTTTTAAAAAATCAACCTCATATGGTATTATTTGCTGACGATACGTCCTTAATTTTTAAGATAGATAGACGTTCCATAAATCTTGACGACGTAAATAACGCCCTACAGCAGGTCCAAAATTGGTTTACTGCTAATAATTTAGTATTAAATGGGAAAAAAACTAAATGCATCAGATTTGCCTTACCGAACGTTAAAAGAAATGATTGCGACATAGTATTGAACAAGGAGAAACTTGAATTCGTCGAAAACACGGTTTTCCTGGGGATTACGCTTGACTCAAGGCTACAATGGGGTCCTCATTTAACATCTCTTGCGGGACGGCTAAGTTCAGCAGCATACGCTGTCAGAAAAATCCGTCAATTTACCGATATAGATACCGCGAGGCTGGTCTATTTTAGTTACTTTCATAGTATCATGTCTTACGGTATCTTATTATGGGGACGTGCTGCAGACATCGAGTCTATATTTATCCTGCAGAAAAGAGCCATCAGAGCCATTTACAATCTCCGTCGGCGTGATTCCCTTAGAGAACTGTTTAAGGATATCAACATCATGACGGTACCTTGTCAATACATTTACGAAAATATTATGTATGTTCGGAAAAATCTTCATCTCTTTAGCAAGATTAGTGACAGGCATAATTTTAATATTAGAAATAGGAACAAATTAGATCAACCCCGATTCAGATTGGCCAAAGTACACACTTCTTTTATGGGGTACTGTATTAAATTTTATAATAAAATACCAGTTGATATTCTCGAACTAAATGAGAGAAAATTTAAAGCATGCATAAAACGCACACTATGTAGACAAGCGTTTTATAAACTGGAAGATTATATCCTCGATAAAACCGCTTGGCTAAATGCTGGTCCTGCTCCACAGTCACAGCTGCTTAGGTCCACTTTTTAGGTTTTTTAGGTTTTTATGTTTTTATATTTGGAAGAGATGCTCGCTCCTTTTAGAGGTTCTTACATTATTTCGTTTATTTATTCTTATATACATACAAATTATATTATTATATTAATTACTTATTTATTATTTTTGATGTAAGATCTTAATCGTTCTCTTTATTAATTTATTTTTCATTATTTGGTCATTGACAACCATAGTTTTGTGTAAAGTAGAAGCATATTTTTCAAATTTTGTAAATGTGAGTACCATGAAACCATTTACATTTTATGTGAGTAGTTATAGTTTTACTTGTTGGACATGAACGAGCATGGTGGTTGAGAGCATGTCATGCTCACTCAAATGTCTCGCTGATGGCGGCGCGTGGGTTTGATCATTCGGTTCCCTTCGAAATGGTTGAGCTGAAGGGTGCCGATACACGCGTCATGTTCGTGAACAGGCGCCGTCGGTTGAGACTGGTCATCTCTTAACTGCCATTGGCTTATTTTAATCTTTATATTTAAAATTCTTATAATAAGCCCTTTTTTTTTTCCTTTGCATTGTCCTCACATGCAGAAGCAACAAGTATATGTAACTTGAAATTTTGTAAAACCAGAACATGATTTAAAAGAGTGTCCGTGGAGTTTCTTGCACGTTCTTCTCCATAGAGATCTACGCTTTGGAACGTGCAAATAGCTTCCATGTTTTTGACTGACCGACCTTGACGTTTCAAAAGTGCCTGTGAATGGTTTATTTGAAATAAAATGCTTTGAATTTGAATTTGAAAAATTTGAATTTGAATTTGAATAGAAAATGTAACAGAGATTCTTGAAATGGTAACATATGTCTTTTCTAATTCTGATTGGCTCGCTTTTGACCAAAGTAAAAGTTATTTAAATTAGGTTAGGTTTAGAAAACGTTTATTTAAATTAGGTTATTAAACGGCACTTTTACATTCAAAATTATAAATTTAAAAATAGCAAAGTGACTCTACTGACGATTCGGAGAGGTATTTTTTTTTTACTATTAATAGGCACGCGCTTGACCACTATCTCACCTGATGGTGAGCGATGATGTGGTCGAAGATCGAGCACGCTTGCCTAGAAGTAACCTATTCACTCTTGACTTAAAGACTCCCAGGTTGTAGCTATCGGGAAACACAGACTCCGGCAGGGAATTCCACTGCTTAGCTGTACGCATTATGAATGTGTTCCCAAAACGTTTTGTGCGTATGGGTGGGATGTCCACCATGTACCGGTGGCGCATCGCCGTTCGTCTTGTGGTCCGATTATGGAACGGGCTTGGCAGAATGAAATCATGCAATTCCGTCGCACATTCCCTAAAATGCAACCGGTAGAAAACCGACAAGCTAGCAACTCGTCGTCGATGCTCAAGACTTTGGAGCTTCGTCGCGACGAGCCTCTCATTGCCAATGATCCTCTTGGCTCGTTTCTTAATTGACTCAAGGGCATCAAGCTGGTATCTGCAGATCCGTCCCAAAGATATCTTATGGAGAAGAACGGACTAAAACTCCATAGTTACTTTTTTCAAACTAATGTTTAAAAATATTTTAAGAACAACATTAATTTAATATATATGTACTTATATATATGACGACTATGCACCTATAGAATATACTACTTGTAGGAACAAAGTATTCCCAGTAGAAGTAAACCAATAATAAAATAAAAAAGAACAAAAACAGAATTAGTACATAAATATTTAAATAATGTTAACACAATAAAGAAGAAAAGTTTGAATTTTTCTTCACCCTTGATTGTCCTATGGAGCAGGACCAGTATGTTTCCAAGCATTCTTATTGTGAACGTAATCTTTTAATTTGTAATTATGCTTGTTTACAAAGTGTTCTTTTATCTCAATTACACCCGATGACCAGCGACGATGTAATTGATGATAAAGTACACTTGCCCATTCAAGTGACACCGGCCCCCAAGATACTGGTGCCTTCTAGTTTGGGGACCACTGCAAGACTTACTGTAATCGTTAATTATCACAGACCGACACTAAGTTATGCTAATTTTGAATAAATTATTGTAAAACTGGCTCAAATAACTTTATTATTTACTATACTATCTTTTGCCCGCGACTTCGTTCGCGCATATCCCGTTTTTTCCCGTTCCCATAAGAATTTTGGGAAATCCTGTCATGATCTTTTACTCCCCAAGGAACCTACTTGCCAAATGTCAGCTTTCTATGACCAGTACCCCTATTCTGTAACAACATTTTCGTGTCTCGACAGCGGAATTCAAGGTGAGTATCTACTTACGTCAAACGTAAGACCTTTATGTTGTGTGCATTAAAGCTCACTTTGTGAGGTTTGTCACTCAAGTGAAGCTTGATATCGAAATGTTTATTTACAGAATAGACTAGCAGTAGTTTCGCAGCAGTAGTTTTTCGAAGGAGCTCGTGGCTAGATAATACATTTCTATAGTATAGATTTTTCCCATTTATGAAGGCCGGTGGAGTCAAGTCATCTCAGATGATTCTAAATTTCAGATTTTACGATAAAGCAACTGCCTTTTTGATGTGTCATTATATTTTGATCTCTACATTTCTCAAGCCATCCCTAAGTTTTTCAAACTAGACTTAGATATGCCCAACCAAACTTTTATAAGTAAAGATTGGTACGTTTTAAGCGAGAGACACACTGAGTCCAGATATCATATGCGTTACATACGAGTACGTTATGTTTTTATATGAAAAACTATACAATAGAAACACGTTCATTTTGTATGAAAACCGGTCAAGCGCGAGTCGGACTCACACACGAACGGTTTCGTACCATAAACCTTTTTTTTTTTACTATTGATAGGCAGGCACGCGTTTGATCACGTGTGCCTGTCCGCGTTTGTTGAAATAGCGGTAATAGATAGACACAATCTGTGAAAATTTCAACTGTCTTCCTTTAGGGTTCTTGAGATACAACCCGCTGACAGATAAATGGACGGACGGACGGACAGCGGAGGCTTAGTAATAGGGTTCCGTTGATTACGCTTTGGGTGCGGAACCCAAAAAAAATATGCAATAGAGACACTCTTATCGTATGCAACTCAACATACGATAAGTGTGTCTCTATTGCATAGTCTTTCATATAAAAACATCAGCCCAGATATCATAATGCGTTGCATACGTTGCGTACGTAGGACCAGTGTGTCTCTCGCTTAACACTCACAGTCATGGACTCCACGTTTCAGAGTTTAATTTTCCGTTGAAATGGTACCTACATAATTGAAAATTTTACGTTAATTCACATTTTTTCTACAGTGTGTACCGTTAACATCAAAAGAATTGCTAAAACCGAAAATCAAACACGGCTAGACGTGAAAAGAAGCCAGTGCTCTACAGCACAAAAGTTAATTCAGGTTTACGCGGCAGTACCTTTGATTGCGAACAAAAACCGCCCAATCTCCCATCAAATATTAGCCTACCGGAATAATATTAAACGTAAAATAAAAGAGAGGCCTCAGGGCTCCAGGAATTAAGGAATGGGACACATTGGCTTAACTGTAGCGGAGGCGGAAGCGATTCTCGCGACGAACGCAAGCTTTTAGCGAATTATTTGAATAAATAAATACATACAAGAAATTAGACGATCTAGTGAACAAAAAAATATCGATAACGTCCAACGAAGGTGGATTTCAGTATACGATCCACATAAAACAGACAGAATAATGGACACACAGAAAACAGATTACATCGAGAAACAATGAAGTATTGATTTAACTGATTTAAATCTATATATCTCTCTATCATACTATACCTACTGCATTACTACAAAGAAATGTAGGAAACAAGAAAATATTTAAGAACCCAAATAAATTGTACAAGGGACAGAGAATGATGATTGATTATAATGATATGCTTTGACTTACATTAATACTTGTAACTTAATGGCCTTACCGAGAATTGAAAACGATTTGACAGTCGATCCATCACGCTCTCGCTCTTTCTACCCGCTCGCCAGTACCCGCGCGTTTATGCCCAAACCTTAGAAGTACGTCTCGCGTTAAATACGGCTTACCCACACTCAACTTCACTCCACTGGAATTATATTCGACTGTCGTTTCCCTCAGCCTGCTAATGAAGTATTTTTTTCTTCTTCAGCTATTATTTAATACTTCAAAGTAGAAGCGACATCTGTAGGATGAATGCGTATTGAAATAACGAAGGTTTTTTGAGATGAGTGTGAGAAATAAAATGTTTTTGGTGTTTATTTTGAGGGAAGATTTCTGTTTATTATAGTGCACACGGACCTGTAAACTAGAATTTCTGAACATTATATAAATATAATTAGAATGTTTTTTAAAGTATCAACAAAATTGAGAGACAGAATATGTAAAATGATATGGCTCGAAAATACCTATTGATATCACAGCAAATAGAAGACTTATGGTAGGGCAAGACTTGCTACACCAACGGCAAATATAGCGGATAAGGGCAGGTGGATGATGATGATGATGCACTCGGTGAAATTAAACAAGCTGACGAAATGATGACAATACCTTATCAATAACTCATTGTTTTTGAGCCGGAACCAAACCTACTCTCCCATGCATGCCCCATCTACTCAGGGGGCAAAGGTTCTATACAAAGTGACATTTCATCAGCAGTAACCATAGTAGCATGTCGATTTTTGGTACTGTCCAAGTGACATTTCAGAAGCGCATGTCAATTTTTAGGGTTTCGTACCCAAATGGTAACCACCGGAATCCTATTAATAAGCCTTCGCTGCCCGTCCGTCTGCCGTCCGTCCATCCGTCTGTCTGTCAGCGGGCTGTATCTCAAGAACCGTAACAGGTAGACAACATAGGTACTTGAAATTTTCACAGATTGTGTATTTCCATTGTCGCTATAACAACAAATAATAAAAATTAAGGATTTTGGTACGGAACCTTTCTTGAGAGAGTCCGACTCGCACTTGGCCGATTTTTAACTTTTTGACAAACGTAACAGATAATACAAACTAAGTTTGTCAAGACAACCAGCTTTTGCCCGCAACTTGGTATGCGAATGTCCCGTATTTTTCCGTTCCCTTAAGAATTTCAGTAATTCCTCTTAATGCTCTTCTACATTCCTCAAGGAACCTACATGCCAAGTTTCAGCTTCCTACGACCATGCGTTGTCTATCAGTCACTCAGTAACGGAAGAATTTCATATATTACATTAGAACTCTTTGCCCGTGACGTCGTCCGCGCTGCAATTTTCTTAAGGATCCTTAATTTTTTTCTAGACAAATCAAATACTAAAACCTTCCTCGAGACCCACTCGGTACATCACCAATCTGCACCAATTTTAATGCTGTTTTCACCAATGTGTCTACCGAGATGAAAACAGCATGAAAATTGGTGATAGACAGACAGACAGACGCGGTGGAGGACTTTCTCTTATTATTACGCATTACCCGATTATACCAGATATAACAGATGGTTTCGAACCGTAGCCAAACTCTCAATGCATACTTCCCTCTTGATTCCAATAAGACAGCAGCACTTCATCTACACATCTACTAGTCCACTTGGACCACTTCGTCCAAGTTCGCAACAGTTCCCATCACACTTGTTACTCTCTTGTATCGCTGTTTGCCTACATGCCGGCAATATCAAAGTTTTCTAGTTAACTGTATCGTGTTGTCGACGCTAAACTGTGTCTATGGTGTATAGGATATAGATTCTTCGCAATATCTTGTTGCGTCATAATTCTGACGTGCTTTCCGGTTCGATGTCCTTCAAAATTTTAAAATGCTTGAAGTATTAACTGTCACTAATCTTAGAAATACAATGGAAATATTATGCGTGTCTGATAATATTATCAAATCTTCTTCTGTCTAATAGAGCAGGCTGCAGAAACAAGAAAATGAAACCTGGCCTGGTTTTCCCAACTATATTTGGGTCAGCTTCCAGTCAAACCGGATTCAACTGAATACCAGTATTTTTGTAAAAAATCGATATGAGCCTTAAATATCTACATAGGTACTCCTTCTGCTTCGTTGATTCATTTATTGGGTTATACAAGCACGCCGGCTGTTCGTGAGTGTTCACATCAAAAAAAGATAAGAAATTAAGTATTTGCTATACTACTGTAATTTTACAGACATCTATAATGAAGAAAATAATAGATATTATACGACTATCATAATCTGAAGCAATAAACTTCCAAGGATGCTCTAGAAAACTTCTAAAAACAATAGTCATAAGTACTAGTATGGAGTCCCGACCTCTATTGAAGCATAAACAATTCAAAGCAACAATACACGCGCTGTCACACCATTCATCTTCGCGAAGTTTCGTTACATCACAAGAGCACGAAAAATTATGAACCGTAAGCAGTCCAGGCATAAATCATTATATATTATCATAAATAAATATTCAATGGCGTCCCGTATTAAATTTCATCTCTCTGTGTGTTTGGCGAGCTTCCAAAGGCCACGATTGCCTGCGACAAGGAACAGAATAATACTGGAAGAGATTGTAAGGTGATATAATCATCATCGGTATTTTTTGGCTTTATTCTAAAATAGCTTCTGCCAGCGGCTTCGCCCGCATGGTCCCTAGGGAACATACTCCCGGGATAAAAAGCCTTTGTCCTTTCTCAGCCTCTAGACTATCTGTGTACGGTCTGTGACCATGATTATCTAACCCACTTGACTATTAGCGAATAATAGTCAAGTGGGTCAGATAATGTTGGTCAAAGACTGTACCAAATTTAATTTAAATCGGTTCAGTAGTTTTGGCGTGAAAGCGCGACAGACAAACAGACAGAGTTACTTTCGCATTTATAATATTAAGTATAAGTATATTAATAAGGATGATTTCGGGTTGCCCCTTAGATATTGGGTTGACCCAACATGTTTTCTTCTTCTTCCAGACTATTCTGTTAGTTGTCATTTCAGTCGATACCCTTTATCTGGCAATCCATCTTACCTTGTTTATCCTCTTACACACATTCATACTCAAATCTTGAAAATATTCAACTCCTCTTAAAATTTGTCCTGCTTTTCAAACCCAGAAACTTTCTTGTCATATTACTACTACTTTGGGTCATCATCATCTGCCTAGTCTTTTCCCAACTAATTTCGGTTCGGCTTCCAGTCAGACCGGATTTGGCTGAATACCAGTATTTTACGCGAAGCGGCTGCCTACCAGACCTCCACAACCCATTAACTGGGTAACACGGGTACTTCATGGCAAGACTGAAGTCAGATTAACTGGCTTCTGACTATCCGTAACGACTGCCAAAGATCTACAAATGACAACCGGGTCCAAAGGCTTAACGTGCTTTCCGAGGCACGGAGGAAACTCGGTATGTTAAGATGATCACTTATCCACAGACCAACCCTGGCGAGCGGTGCTTAACCTTGAAGATCGACCCGTTCGGCTGTTATTATCTAGCCATAAGCTCCTCTCTAGCCTCGAGCTCCTCTCTAACCACGAGCTCCTCTATAGTACTGCTACGAGTACATTACTCAAAAACTGCTCGGTGGTATCGAACTTTTCTTCATTATTTATGACAGAGATTTTACTATCATGGGTGTTGATAACCTTTCTGTTGTTCTTGTCATATTGCACAATCGTCTGCTTATAGTAATATTGGTGCTTACACTTTAATATTAGAAAACATTTATACCTGAGCCACAACAAAGCGGAATAAAATTCTTGCTTGTAGAAATTGAATAAACCCACTTACCCGTTTATTCCGACCGCATCCAGTCTCCCCTATATCCTCGCCACTGACTATGCAAAATCCCGTCCAATGTTTTCTCAGCGCACTTCACTATACTATCCATTTTCTATCCATTAAGGACTCTCGATTCTTTCTCAAATTGTTTGTCCGCGGCTTCGCTTCCTGCTTTCGCAACTTCGACTTTGGCGTCTTTGTTATCCCATTATTTGGTTCTGGTCTATTTCCTTTGTAGAATATGGGACTGTGGGTACCCAGTTTGTAAGTAGTTTCTTTTCGATCTGATGTAAGCTTTGCAGTCACGTATGTACTCCAAATGGTAGCGGAAATTATTCTCTCTTATGTTGTCAGAGGTTCTTGGATTACTTTTTGTTGAAATGTGGTTGTTCTTGCGGATTCTATTGAAAATATTACCATTTTAGTACGGCACCCACTTCTATCCAATGACTACTTAAAACATGATATTTATGAACATCGAAATTATTAAAAAAAAAAAAATATTAATCATTATTCATGTCATGACGCAAGACATAGTTTGGAATATTCAGGAGCGAGCGCGGTCCAAGTCTCGTGTTTCAAGGATGCTGGGGAATGAAACAGTGACATTATTTTAACTCGTAAAAATTATTAATAGGGCGTTTCATAATTCTATTATAATATTTATTTTTAATGTACCTATTGTCGTAATGTATTATTAAAAAAAGAATCGTGCCTTGAGGTAGTTTATGTCGGGTACATTAAGTGGATCATCTTTGTTAGAGGACTAAAAATGGCAACATGTATTTGACAAGTTTTTGTGATTATCAGGTTAGTACAAGATTATGTTCAAAATATTGTGAAATAGTAAAGTCCAAATGATTAAGATACAATATTGCATGCAATCAAAAGTCGGGATATCCGGAGATCAAGTTTTAGACGTAATTCGTGAGCTAAAGGTATAAAATAAAGAAATAACATTTAGGCAACCATCCTAAAACATAATAGCCGTTCCCCATTACCCTTCCAACAAAGTATTCAACAAGCCAGGTAAGTATTACCCAGAAAACTGACCAAACATTGTCGGAGGATCTAAAACTCAACGAGCCAAATTAACATTTGTTTTTCAACTTCATTACTGTGAATCTCCTTTCCTACCCGCGGCTGAGTACACTCACCAGACAGGTGGGGGGAGGGGGAGTCAATCAATCCGTGGTTATAGTATTTGTTTGTTATTATTGGCTGGTTTTATTATAATAGCCCAAGTTAAGGACGAAGTGGGAATGACGTGGATGATGTAATTGTTGTGAAAAATGGTGAAAATAGCACACAAACAATTTAACTTAAGCGCATGTTCTTACACAACAAGGAGTGTGTGGCTAAATAATAACAGCCGCACGGGTCAATCTTTTAGGTTAAGCAACGCATGCCAAGATTGGTCTGTCGATGTGTGACCATCTTAACATACCGAGTTTCCTCCGTGCCTCGGCAAGCACGTTAAGCCGTTGGTCCCGGCTGTCATTTATAGATCTTTGGCAGTCCTTACGGATTGTCAGAAGCCTAAATCAGACTCTAGCCTTGCCTTGTAGTACCGTGTTACTCAGTTTATGGGTTGTGCAGGTCTGGTAGGCAGCCGCTCCACGAAAATACTGGTATTCAGCTGAATCCAGTTTGACTGGAAGCCGACCCCAATATAGTTGGGAAAAGGCTAGGCAGATGATGATGTTCCCACACAACTTGTTTCATGCATGTTTCTTTACATTTCTATATTGGTAAGGACTAGATTATTTACACAGAAGAAACCTAGTAGCAGCGTTTCTCTTGAACCTTGATTGTAAGGCTCTGTGTTTGTTTAATCAAGGTGGCTCAAATCACAAACACAAAGTAAATATTACAGGTATTCACAGGAATCAAGCTTTCAATGCACAACAACTAGGCACATGTAACAATTACCTGAATTTATTTAATTCCAGATACAAACCAATTATTTTATAGTAAACAGGGTGATTGGTAATTAATATAATTGCGTTCCTTGAAATGGGTTAAACAATAGCTGATTTGCAATGTTTTTGATCCCAAGAACTTGAGGTTCATATTGGGTGGTTTTCGAATTATCCATGTTAATAAGATTTTTAGAAATTTTCTGCCATGCGTCAAAGTTTTCGGGGCCCAAAATCGTTGCAGTTCTAGTTTCACCCATTTCAAGGAACGCCCTTAATTACCAATGAACTGATGTTGATGTGAAGTGTTTAAGTGGGATGTAAAGGGGAGGGGAAGACAAATACGTTACGCAAAAACAGCAATATTTCAACCAAAACTAAGACCGACGAGCATGACGATTATGTTCGTCTTCCACCCTAAGTTTCCAGGAACCATTTTTTCTTCTCCAGATTCCTCTAAGTTCACGTGAACATTATGATAAAGTAGCACACCTGCGGGTCACTGATTTACCGCCGCGACGGTAAAGCCGGCTATTAACGGTGCGACTCGGTGCGACTAATCGCATTAACTCTGTTATTGTCGCACCGCAGCGCGACGCGTTGAGTCGACATAGCAAGGATTTGCGTTGGCGAGTAAGGTGTTGCGATTCTAGGGTTTTGACTTCGTTTTGCGTTGGATTTTTTTGTGTTTTTAAAAGATCGTTTTTAAAAACTGTCTCTTTGAAGACACAAAAACCATTCCATAACACTGCAGTGTTGAATGTTTGTTAGACCATGCAAAAATCCGATATGTCTGCAAACAAACAAAATTCAATAATCATTTTAGATATTTTTATACCTGAATAATCAAATAACTTTCAAACTTTTGAAAACATCACGATTCTAGGAAATCCGAATAGCGTTATTATGTTTTATTTCTGGTTTATTAATATTTTAACCTATTTGATTTAGTTTTAAATGGAACTATTACCTCACCTCATGGAAAGCGATGCTTAAATATATTTAAAAAAAATCCACTCAAACCATGTTTCTGATTTAATTCAAAGCCACACTGTTGGAAGTTGACTGTTTAATAACCATACTGTAACTCCGTTTCCCTGTAAATAAAAAAATGGCAGCTTGAACAGGCCTCATAAAATCTTCAAGTTAATTATAATGAGTCGTATGCCGCTAATCGCAGAGAAGCTTTGTCTGGCTGACAGAGCAGTGTGGTGGTCCCATTCACGGGCAGTCTTTTGTGCGCGCTCGCGTTTAATTTATTGCACCCTTCGTACTCAGGGGTTGGGAACGAGTTTGTAATAATTTCTCCATAATCACATGCTCTGTGCCGGTTGATTTTTAAAGTCCGTCTTGAAGATGTTTCAGGTTTATTGATAAAAAATTATGGTTGCCTGGACGAAAATTGTACGTGAAAACAATTGAATTCTTAACAAACAAGCCGAACGCTTAGGCCGATCGTGCCTTTCTATCGCTTGTTTCTTCGCTTGCTTGCACGCTCGACTCAGGCGGAACGTGACACTTTTTTGTACGTGTAGCCGGTGTTCATCGATTGATGAGACGTCATCACGTCAAAAATTTTATCAGCTATGTTTGAATACTGACAGATTCGTTATTTAATATTTTTACGAATATTTCGGAGGATCTGCTAATCAGTATTTAATCTAAATTGGTCGAATTACTTTGGGCCTTGGGTTTAGCTTCGGGTCGAAATCGTTAATCAATAGGAACATAGCACAGTGTTTACTTTTTCCTGTTGGTAAACGAGTTTGGGCTATATCAATATAACTTTATAACTTGGTTTCAATAAAACAATTTTTGTATTTTTTTTGTATTTTTGTGTTTCATTCCCGATCAATCTAACTCAAAGTAAATAGAATCTTGGATCCTTATGAATATCGTGATTTTCTCGATATTCATCAGAAATCAGACAGAATCCAGACTTAGTTTCCGTATTTTAGGAAGACCACTGAAAGTCAGAACCGTGTAATCTGTACCTCATAAGCATTTATTATTTGTTATCAATCACTTCACAAAGTTTCATTGATTAGATCTTCTTATCGTGTGGGCAGTAAGGTCTAACGACCCCACACACCGTAGCATCAGAGTTTCTAAATCGCCTCAAGGACCTCTGACATGGTATATTCGACGACCGCCATTTCGTGGGTGGGACCACCGACTTATACGTTCCTTTCGAAGCAAGGAATTATCTTTCTATCAGACAATCAGGTGATTCAAGCCTGCAATGTCCTAGCCAATCTGGAAACGACTTTACAAAGTATGCTTCCCATGAGAATCGAACCCAAGACCACCGGGTCACAAGGCGAACGCCAAAACCACTCGGCCTTTTGATTTGATGAAAAATAGCTAGCTATAAAACATTTTTCATTAGCTTCAAACAGTTCAGAAGTGTGGTTGCGGTGTAAATTCGTGAATCAGTCAGCTGCGAGACACGGCCCGAACAAGCACGCTAACTGTTGTGTCCATGATGTTTACGAATTAGATTCAAGTCGTGTAATAACGCTGCTTATTTTATAAGGATATCGATGTTGACTCTCAGTGGCTACTCGAAAATTACTGGTTTATATATTCAGGACAAAAAAACAAAAGCTTACAATTAGAAAATGAGAAGGTGTAGCGTAGATAATGTAACCCACTCAGTGTGTACATCTTTCTGTTATGAACAATAAAAAAAAATAAGCTTTGGATAGTTCTCAAGCTTGGTTTATGAGCTAATTTAAGAACAGATTTTTATTTATCCGAACCATGATTCGAATTCAAACCCCTAGCACTGCCTAGCAGTGTGCTTCAATAGCACTATTTTCGTTACCTGCTGGTAAAGTTGATCTATTTATTCTCTAATATTTAAATTTCTTCCGTTACTGAGTGAGCGAGTAACTGACAGACATTGCACAGCCGAAACTACTGGTTTTGAAAAACTGAAATTTGGCACGTAACTTCCCTACATTCTGTAGAAGAGCACTTGGAGAGAATTTCCCAAAATTCGTACGAGAACGGGAAAAAACGAGATATGCGCGTTCAAAGTCGCGAGCAAAAGCTATTAGTTTTATAAAGTTACGCATAATATATTTTCAAAAATTGTTTCAACTCTATTCAAAATGTTTCATAAATTGTAATTGCTTCAATATATTTTTATGGCTCTTGTAGGTCTGTAACAGTTCTTCACATCACCTGTCAAACGTCAGATCATAATATCATGCAAACTCAACCTAAAGTAAATCATTATTGCCCGGAGGTCAATAATGTAATTTAAATTTGGAATTGAACTTGGAGATTGACGGGAACCGCTCGCGGCCATCGACTTCTCTTCATGACTTGCAAACAATTTTCTTGCAGTAGGTATAAAAAGTAGAGTATGATCAAGGATAAAGGGCTAGTCTTGGGTTAGCTTGAATCCCTTGCTGCATTCTGGATTCTTATGCCCCGGCTACACGCTCCGTCTTGCCTGCGAGCATGCTTGCAGTCCAGGCCTGCGCAGTCCTGACTGTACAAAAAGACGGAACGGACGGACTTTCCGTCCACACGCACGCACTTACCTGCGCAAAATGGTTTGTGCAGGCATGCTCTCAGGTAAGACAGAGCGTGTAGCCGGGGCATTATACTAAACTTTGAACTCCCTGGCTTTGCTCGGGAGTTAACTTTCAAATCCTTCATTAGTTTTGGGATTCAATGTGGCGCCCATCTACTATTTTTTATTAATATTGTCATTTTCAAATTGCCGTAGTTTTACTGGTTACATATCGGTGTATCTGTGAGGAGCTCGTGGCTAAATAATAACAGCCGCACGGGTCGATCTTTAAGGTTAAGCAACGCTTGCCAAGGTTGGTCTGTGGATGGGTGACCATCTTAACATAACGAGTTTCCTCCGTGCCTCGGAAAGCACGTTAATCCGTTGGTCCCGGCTGTCATTTGTAGATCTTTGGCAGTCGTTACGGGTTGTCAGAAGCCAGTAAATCTGACTCCAGTCTTGCCAAGAAGTTCTGTGTTACCCAATTAATGGGTTGTGGAGGTCTGGTAGGCAGCCGCTCCACGTAAAACACTGGTATTCAGCTGAATCTGGTTTGACTGGAAGCCGACCCCAATATATTTGGGAAAAGGTTAGGCAGATGATGATATCGGTGTATCTGTGCATTAACGAGAAAATATGTGCATCAAACAATAACCGAGCATCAAACCAATTGAGCCACAAAACCGTTACCCTAAAAATTCCTCCCATACCATGGGCACACTAGCAAAAGCATCGCAATTAGATTCAATTAACGCCTGGCATCGTAACAGCGGCTAATTATTCCACCTGGAGGCTCCGTGGCCGGTCGGGGGGAAGGGGGAGTTGCTGCTGCCTATTGGGAAGTTTGTGCAGATGTGTATAGGAGGACAGGGGTTATTAACCAGAATGTATGGGGTATTTGAGTGTACATAATGTATCGTAACATAGTATCGGTTACCCTGTATTTTCTTGAGAGGATTGGTAAAATACATGTCACCTATTATATATAAATTACTTTCGCTTGCGGCTTTGTCCGCGTTTATGTAGATTTTCCCAATAAATTACTGTATAATCATTTGCAGAATCTCTGTTCCAAAATTCGTCAAAATCGGTTCAGCGATTTAGGCCTGAAAGTGTAACAAAATAACCCTCTTTCGCGTTTATATCGGATTTATTTCAGACCATGATCCAATTGATCCAAAAATTCCACTGTTGGTCGAAAGAAATTAATAAAGGTCTTCTTTTGGATTCGATGTTATAGTTGACACTTTCGAGATTATGTGGGCCACGATGGTTCCCCCAAATATAGGTATTAATAATATACTGGTTATGAGTTAGTAAGTTATATAATAGTCCATTCCATAACATAAGATATAGGGCTCAATTACAAATAACGTACAACGCTACTATCGAAAAATTCTAACACTGTAGTAACAGTTTTCGCAACCAGCGAATCAAACCCAAGACCCCTTGCAGAGCAGACGTGGCTACTCCGCTACTGGATCGTTTGGCTGTTCAGTAGGTAATGTTTTATTCAGCATGGGCGAAGTTAATAAGGCAGGGTAATGCTTGGTGACTTGGCAAAGGCAATTTATTTACGAGTGAAAGA
This sequence comes from Lacanobia oleracea, assembly GCA_950371165.1. Taxonomy (NCBI): domain Eukaryota; kingdom Metazoa; phylum Arthropoda; class Insecta; order Lepidoptera; family Noctuidae; genus Lacanobia; species Lacanobia oleracea. Next base: position 23,452,143 of record OX493405.1, on the reverse strand, counting down.
GTTGGGTTTAATAAGAGGGCTGTTTGAAATAAAAAGACATCCTGTATGTGTGTACCTTTATTTTCGAATAGATATTTGCAATTCAGTATTGCACTGCATACTTGGGCTTGATTTTATCTCAATCTCTATACATCATTGTACACGGATTATCATGTTTTTGTTAAATTGATTATTGATTGACTTTTTTGTTAGATTAAAGATACTAAGCTTCAGACTCTATCAAACTTACCTGATGCTAAACGTGACTTTTCAATGTTCTGGCAATCTGTTTGGTGTGAAACGCACGTAACTGCAGGTCACTTAGGGAAGCCTATGTCCAGCAACGGACGTCTTTTGGCAGAAACGGAAAAATTATGACTTTGAATATGTTTGCAGTTTATGCAGCTGTAAATCTGCCTCCCTTGGGCCGTAATCAGCTAGTAATTAGTAAACGAGTACGGTTCTTATTCGGTGTTGGTCCGGCATCCAGCACGATACACTACGAAACTGATTGATTATACGCTGGTGGAACATAGATGTAATTATCTCATTTCAACATGAACTGAACCACTTTTTGTTGGGTCCTACGAAAATATTAGGTGATTCGTATGTAAAGCCAATGCCGTCCACTGCTGAACGTAAGCCTCTTCCAAAGAGCGCCGCGCTTTTTGGAACAGGCTCTTCGGTCTTAAGCAGCGGACTGCTTAAAACCGAAGAGCCGGATGGATGCGGACATCCATCCGCTGCCAGCCACCTTCTTTATATCATCGATCACACTATGTTTGCCCATTCACAGTCTCCACTCTAACACATGTCTGCTTCACCAACCGTCTGTCCGTCTGCAGACATGGCCGGCATGCTGAAGTGGAAGTATCCACTTCAGCATGCCGATTCTAAAGTCACTGACATTGCGTCATTGACTTTAGACATTTTCTAATTGAGTGGCAAAACTTAATGGTTCAGATTGCCCTAAAATTACCTAAATATCTTAATGTTCCATTCCAATTAAATATATTTTGGTTGAACAGTGCTATAGGTATTACACTGTTCAATCAAAAGCTGCTATTGTAAGTAGTGACAAAAAATAAAATTAAAAATCAAAGTACTTTTAAACCAGCAATTTAGAAATTTTCTGACTACTGAAACAGTCACTAAAAACCCTAATACTAACTAATATTATAATGTGAAATTACGTTTTTTTTGTAACGCTTTCACGCCATAATTGCCGAACTGATTTCAATGAGATTTGATACAGAGATAGATTCAGAACACGGTTATAAGCCGCTTTAACGTAAATAAAGCTGCTGGCAAAAGTTAGCAATAAAAAAAAACATTTCTCAGTGCACTAACGAAGCAAGATTGTAAAATTCAAAACCTTCCAACTTTTTATATTCAGTAAATAAATAAACATCTTCACTTAAATACTCAAGTCTTAAGAAAACGACTGAAAAAATATGTTGTGAAGGCTTCAGAGGGTTTTCAGAGGCAACATGGGTAAAAAACATGATTTGTGTATTAGCTGATTGGTTTAATTCCGCAAAAGTGTCTTTTGAAGTAAACTCGTTCCATTAGAGGATCAATCGAATTTGTTTTTTTATTTATTTAATTATATTAAAAGTGGATGAGTATTTTTAATCTGATATTTTTTTCCTCAATGGTATTCATTAATTTGTAGATTGCTGAGCGTCTTCGGTTAATTTTATAAATATACTAGCTTCTGTCAGCGGCTTCGCTCGCGTGATCCCTAGAAAACATACTCCCGGGGTAAAAAGTAGGCTTTGTGTTATTTCAGACTATAATCTATCTCTATTCCAAATTTTATCCAGATTCATTCACCTGTTCTGGCGTAATTGAGTAACAAACATCCATCCATCTAAACTTTCGTATTTATAATATTATACTCGTAGTTAGATTAGATTAGATAAGATAAATAAAATTCTTCCGTTCTGAACTGACTGACTGACTGACTGACAGATAAAGCACAGCCGTAACTACTGCTCCTAGAAGGCTGAAAATTTGGAATGTAGGTTCCTTGGGGAGTGTAAGGGAGTACAAAGAGAATTTCCCGATATTCCTTCGGGAACGGAAAAAAAAGGAGAAATGCGCGTAAGAAGTCGCGACTAAAGGCTTGTAAAGTATAAAATGGGTACTAAACAGTTTTAAAAAAATACTTAAACCGTTACGAAAAGAAACTAAAATAAAACTATTTTAAATTTTATTTATTTGCTGTACACCTACCCCTTTTTATTAACCCAAAGGTTGACTGGTAGAGAATGCCTCGTTGCATTAAGTCCGCCTATGTACCACTATTGTACATGAAGTTTAAATAAATAAATAAAACCAAGGGCCACACTTAAAAACTCGCCACATAAGTAAAACTATTCTACTAACTGTTAGGAACAATTCGAGGCCCTCTCCAACCGAATCCGTTGCCAGTCCAATGAATACAGTCATGTCAGCACATTATCATACAGGATTGCCTAAAGTGAGGTTTGAGTGGAATCTAGGGTAAGATTATCCATTTGTGGGCAATTGTTTTGGGATTAACTCTATTTCAGTAAATGTATTTTTGTAATATTAGTGGGTTCGTACACCACGAAAGGTTTACAAGATTTGTATTTATAATTAATTTATTTTTTATTTTGTTTATTTATTATTTTTACATATACATTACATTTTACTTTATACATTCAAATATATAATTTAAAAAAAAAACATTAAAAAATATATACATATTTTATATTTTTTTTATTAGGGTTAATAAGTTTAACAAAATACAGGTTCGATGTAATCGAAAACCATCGTACGATCCAAGTGATTGAGAAAATAGTTACTGATAATATAATGTAATTGTGTAAAAGTTTTAAGATAATTCTGTAACAATTAACTAATAAACTTTAATCTTATTTTGACTACTATTAGATATGGGACCAGCCAGTAACTTAATTAAACCGTAACTAGGTTTTAAAATGGAATATTCTATTAGAAATAAAACATTTTATTTCTTTTTTAATGTTCCAGCCCATGGCAACAAGTAGGTACGCTTTGGTTCTGAAATATTTTCCTTTCCACTAAGACAATAACAAAAATAAACTTTCAAAATCGAATTCCACCAAAACATTCCAAGCACAACCGAACTGAATTGTAATTCAAATTCCTCAAAATTAATCCAATTCCGACAAAAAACCGTTCAATTATAATAACAGTGGAAGTTTTCAGTCTCTGAAGCAACTGTAGGAATCCCTTCGGGAACGTTTTCAATGAATACCATTACTGACAAAATAGATGTGTGGACACAGAAGATCAACTCCATACAACCAGCGATAATGCACGCACACGCATGCAGGCACGCACGGAACACGGTTTTAGTCAATAAGAGTCTGACATTCTGCACCGCCCAGAGCGGGAGGAGTCATTTGTTTATTTCCAATGCTTAAAATAAACGGCAATATTAAACAAATTACAGTCGTTAGTGCGCATGTGTGCGTGCGTTATCATACGTGTGTTGATCTCAAACGTCAGCCGGTGGCAAGTTCGCTTGCACTCGCTGTACGTGAACCGTGTCTATTTGTACGTGCGTGTTCGCACGTATGCCGATCTCGAACAAATGCCGGTCGCAAGTGCGCTTGCACTTGCTGTACATGTAACATGTCTATGTATGCGTGCGTGTTCATCCGTGCGGCGATCTCAAACGTGAGCCGCTTGCAAGTGCTCTCGCTTCGCTGTACGTGAAGCGTGTCTATGTGTGCGTGCGTCTTCGCTCGTATTAAAGTGAACTTCTGTGTCCACCTATTTTGTGCCATTCCCAACGAACGGCGGCAGTTATTACCATACGGAATTACAGGGGATTGACCTGCACTACTTCGGCTAAAGAAATCGTTTGAAAGCGTTTTTATTGGGTTAGTTCTTTTCAGAATCTTAATGGAGTAGCATACTTGGGTGTTGATTTATTTTAATGGTAATGGTACACGGTTCCGGTTGAAAGGTATGCAAAGTTCTCTTAAACGATTGAATTTGGTTATTTCTTCCAAATTGTTATCGTTAACAGTGTATTTCCGGCTTAAATTTAATCTGGCTGTATAAAGAATCAGCAAGTCCCTCTAATCTTTATTTGTTTAATGTTTGATTAAAAGATTATGTTAGGTGAACTAGCAATAGATTTTTTTTGTGATAAGATCTTAATTAAATTTTTAACAGATTTGCCACGTGGACATTGCTTTTGATAAAACAAGTACAAACTATTTTGCAGTGTAACAGTGACGGCGTATTTCTGCCGAACAAGCGTTGGATTTTATAATGCGCACAGCAAAGGAGTGGAACTCTCTGCATGCGTCTGTGTTTCCGAACGCTTACAACCCTAATCTCTTCAATGTACAGTAAACAGGCTCCTTCTGGGTAAGCTCGCTCCAACGTAGACTTTGTCTCTGTCATCTCTGACGTCGTCTAGTGTCTAGAGTCGATCAGCAAACTAGTCTCAAATAAAAAAAAATGATTCGATTCCTGGATATACCAGCTGTGTACTATTGGAAAAAACTGCAAAACAGAGTAAGGTCTTTTTAAACAAAAAACTTGTGTTCGTACATGGTGAACATCCCACCCATATGCACAAAATGTTTTGGGAATACTTTTATTGTGCGTACAGTTAAGAAGTGGAATTCCCTGCCAGAATCGGTTTCCAGGTTATTTAATATAGGAGACTAAAACTCAAAAGTGAATAGGTTGCTTCTAGTGCTCTATCGCCGACATCAACGTTTTCTATTCAGTGAGATTGTGGTCAATTGACATCCTAAAAAAAAATTACTTCTAGATTTTTTTCTATGTCATAAACTAACGCAGTGGAGGCAAATCACGCATAACCATGGTTCTATTTGTATACACAACTTCCTCAAAATGCTCCCATGTTCGTCGGAACCCCACAATTTCCGTATTCCATGGCTTCACCACAAAAACCTATACACACAGTCGCTAGCAACCTCAACCCGACATTACCCGAGTCTTCACGATTTGAATTTCAAACTAAGCTCCAAAGATTAAACTTATTTGGCCCATTATTTCGTTACCGAATTTGTTTTTTGCACGAACCTTACATGCCAGTACTCTGTGTTTTGCATTCTTTAAAATTGGAACGTTCGTGGAATCGGCATAATGGCGGCCATTCCGTTTTGTAATAGATCTTAAATGCACGTGGAAAATCAGCTTTATTTGTAGACTTGCGAGCTTTTTTGAGAGATGGAGAGTTGAAATTAGTAACTTTTTTGACAACACGGAGATGGCGCTGTTTGAAGTTAAGTATTTAAAAAAAAAACGAGTAATTGGTATTATCTTTAGACCATGTCTCGTACTTAAAAACCTTCAAATTCAAGTCGCAATGTACACTTGTCAAAAAGTAGGGAAAATTAGAGCAATTTGTGAATACAACAACAACCTGAAAGTCTTTAAGACAAGAGTGAATAGGTTACTTCTGTGCAAACGTGCTTCATCTTCGACCGCATCATCGCTTACCATCAAGTGAGATGGTGGTCAAACGTCCCTAGGCCTATAATAGTAAAAAAAGTTGACAGATTGCGGCTGCGATGCAAATGCGAAACAACCTTTAAAATCCGGGAATTGCTCTCTTAAACTTTGTAGAAATCCTTCAGTATGATGGCATCAGTAGATAATAAAATTCAAAACTTTAACTAAATTAATCATGTTTTTATTTATTTAAAGAGTTCATGCAGAAAGATAAAATGACGAATTTAATACCTTAGGTATATACTTAGAGTGTTAAACGAAATCTCATAAAATAAGGACACTGTCTTCAAAGTTAATTTAAAAGTTAACACCGTAAACCAAAACGGACATAAATTAAATTACGCCTGCCTGGATTAACACATTCCCAACAACATACAGTAAATTAATTCGCCAACTCGACGTGATATACACAAAGTCACGGACCAAAGCCGTACTATTTTATACGAATGTACGTAGGTTTTCTACAAATCGTGTATACTTTTTGGTCCGTTTCGTTAGTCCGGGCGTTACGTTTGAATTCGCCCATAATGAGCGAAACCTTTTGCCGACAATTCGAGCGAACTCTCCAGAATGCTAGAATGTTCATATTTTTACACGTGAATTATGCTGAATATGAGTTTAGAATCGCAAAGGTTGAGTGTAGACATTTTTGTTAACATTTATTCTACGTGAATGTTGCTATATTTACGATTGCAACCTAGAATAAGTTTAGATTTATCGTTTCATCATCATCATATCAGCCGAAAAACGTCAACTGCTGGACAAAGGCATCCCCGAATGGGGTTTGCCATAATCGCCACGCTTGGCAGGCGGGTTGGTGATTGCAGTCAATGGGGTTGAGTTTTACAGAGAACGCTGCTGCCCATGCTCTGGCGAGTCCCTTACTCGCCTCTTACATCACCCACGGGAAGTGATGGGATGGTACTATTCTCTTAAGGTACCATATGGCAGATTTTTCGTTTGTATGATGTAAAATGGAGAAAACGGTATCTTTATGATTGCGATCAATTGGTACTGTATACTTAGCTTCGTATCGTGAGGAGCTCGAGGCAAAAGAATAACAATCACACGGATCGATCTTCTCTTCAAGGTTAAGCAATGCTTGCCAAGGTTGGTCTGTGAACCCATAACCATCTTAACAAATCGAGTTTCCTCCGTGCCTCAGAAAGCACGTCAAGTCATTGCTCCCGGCTGTCATTTGTAGGTCTCTGGCAGTCGTTACGGATTGTCAAAAACCAGTAAATCTGATTCCAGTCTTGCTAAGAGCTACCTACCGTGTTACCCAGCAAATAGGTTCTGGCTTGCTGGTAGGCAGCCGCTCCACCTAAAATACTGGTATTTAGCTTTTTTTTTTTGTAATGGGTTTGCTCTTGACTCTAGTCTATGTCAGAGATGACAGAGACAAAGTCTACGATGGAGCGAGCCTTCCCAGAAGGAGCCTGTTCACTGTAACTTTGAAGAGATTAGGGTTGTAAGCTTTCGGAAACACAGACGCAGGCAGAGAACTCCACTCCTTTGCTGCGCGCATTATAAAAGACGTTTGAAAACGCTTAGTGCGAATTGGTGGAATAGCCACAAGGTAGGGATGTTAAGATGCAGTGCGTCTGGATGTCCGATGGTAGAAGGGGGCCGGTGGGATAAGGTCGTGGAGTTCTTGGGCACACTCACCGAAGTACAATCTATAGAAGACCGACAAGCAGGCAACCTTACGGCGATGAGCCAAGCTATGTAGCTTGGCATCCACCAGTTTTACGTCGCCGATGAGCCTCTTAGCTCTGCGTTCCACCGAGTCAAGCGCGGAAAGCTGATACTAAGCTGAGCCATCCCAAAGGTGGCTACAATACTCCATGCAGGATCGGACTTGTGCTTTGTAAAGTGTTAAAAGCTGTCCAGGTCTAAAGTATCGCTTCACCCTATTAAGGATGCCCAGCTTTTTGGCCGCAGTTTGGGCTTTGTACTCGATGGTTGCGCCGAAGTTGAGACTGGATGTCAACTCTATGCCTAGGAGCTCGAGCCGATCAGTCACAGGAACAGATGCACCCCAAAAAGTAGGAGCTAAGTTAAAACGACTCCTTTTTGCAGTAAAAAAACACGCCTGTATTTTGGTGGCGTTAAAAGTGACCAGATTGTCATCACCCCACTGGGAGACAACGCTTAAGGTCAAATTTGTCCGCTCTACCATGGCCTCTCTCAAGGAACAAACATCCACCCCACTGGTTGTTGCGTTGGACAAGTATCTCTCTGAAACCGTACTGTCATCTGCGTACCCAACAAGACCAGGCTGAAGTGGGTCATTGATGAGCAGCAGGAAAAGAGTTGCAGAGAGCTTAATGTAGTTCGACTGGAAGCTGCAAGGGTCCAACTCTCCGGATGACAGGGAGGCATATGGAACGGCTAAGCGCGCTAGCAAAAAAGTTGTAGCCAGAGCCCGCAGCAAAGGTCTGGCGCCCTTATACGACAAGCTGGAAACTGCGGAGGGGCGAAAGCTTATTTCTAAGCTGGCGCGTGCCCGGGAGAAAGCTACACGGGACATTAGCAAATGTCTCTGTGTAAAGGACGCCCAGGGTAAGCTGCTCTACGATGCCCCCTCTGTTAAGGAGAGATGGTGTACATACTTCGCGGGAGCTGTCTAACAAACAGCATCCCCATAACCTTCCTCCCGAACCGCCTCCTAACCTTGGACTTATTTCCCCTATTTCCCCCGACGTAACCCGCATTGCTCTTCGCCACATGAAGAACCGGAAAGCGGTCGGGCCTGACAATGTGCCAATTGAAGTGTGGAAGGCGATGGGCCCACATGGTGAGGACCTTCTGACGGATCTTTTTAACCGCATCCTGATTACCAAAGAAATGCCGAACCAGTGGCGATTTAGCCTGATTATCCCTGTTTACAAAGGCAAAGGTAGCGTACAGAATTGTAGTAGCTACCGCGGTATCAAGATCATGTGCCACACCATGAAGCTCTTCGAGCGCATCATTGACACACGGCTCCGTAGCGAGTGTGCTGTCTCTGAGTGTCAATATGGCTTCCGGGCGGGTAACAGCACCATGGACTTAGTGTTCGCCTTACGTAATCTGACTGAGGCTTACAGAGAGAGAAGGAGAGCTTTGCATATGGCCTTTTTAGACCTGCAGAAGGCCTTCGACTGTATACTTCGGCAGTCCATCTGGTGGGCACTGCGCTTCAAGGGCGTTCCCGAGGCCATTGACATTATTAGAGACATGTACTGCGATTCCGTGTCCTCTGTCCAGACCGCTGTTGGCGAATCAAATGGCTTCCCAATACCTGTTGGCGTTCACCAAGGCTCGGCTCTTAGCCCGTTCTTGTTTAACGTAGTGCTCGATGTAGTTACGGCAAACATCCAAGATCAGCCTCCATGGCTCATGATGTATGCCGACGACATCGTCCTCGTTCGAACAAAGCCCATCTTGAGCGCAAAATCAACATTTGGAAGGACACGCTTGAAAACGGTGGTCTGAGACTAAATGTGGCGAAGACTGAGTACATGTCCTGTTACAGCACAGATTAAAACACCATCCGAATAGGTTCGGACCTGATCAGAAAGTCCTATACGTTCAGGTACCTTGGATCCGTGCTGCACGAGTCTGGGCAACGTGGACGACGATGTCCAAGCACGTATAGGCGCGGCTTGGGCGAAGTGGCGCGAGGTAACGGGCGTTGTATGCGACTGCAAAATGCCTCCGAAGCTAAAAGGGCAGATATATAAATGCATCATACGGCCTGTCCTCCCCCACACCATTGGGGGTCCACAACACAGTGTTCCAGGCTGAATGCATGGGAATTTCTCTGGCGGCATCAGCCATCCTAACCAGGGAAGTTAAGGACCACTCAATACGCATACTCTCGGACAGCATGGCTGTCCTGCAAGCTCTGAACAGCCATACAGTGAACTCTGGGTTGATTCTCGAGTGTCACCAACGTCTCAACCAGGTTGGTAGACACAACAAAGTAACCATTCAATGGATCAAGGGACACAGTGAATCTCGAGGCAACGACGCTGCGGATGAACTCGCCCGAAGGGGGTCGAGTTTGTCAGCAATGGGACCTGAGCCCATCGTGCCGCTGCCTTTCGGGTACTTACGCAATCTGGTAAGGAAACGCACCGGAGATAAACATCACAAGCTATGGGTTGACCATAGTGAGTGTAGGCAGGCCAAAGAGGCACTTCCCTCTATAAATGGCCGTTTCACAAAACAAGCCCTAAGACTGACTAAACAACAGTTGCGTTCAGTCACAGCCGTAACAACTGGCCATGGGTCTTTTAATAAACACCTCTATGCTATAGGAGTCACTGACAGCCCGCTATGCAGAGCCTGCATGGAGGAGAATGAGACAGCAGCACACCTGCTTCTAAGCTGCCCGGTAGTTGCGGATTACAGGGCAAAGTACTTCGGAAACCCAGGTACCCTCTGCGAGATAGTTAGTAACACCAAGGCGTTGCTGGCCTTCCTTGGGGAGCTGGGGTGGATCGAATGACGCATTTGTCCCACCTACACGCAAAATACGCGCTTAGTCGTGGAGTTGCGGAAACCAGCCCGATTTACATAGATACATACATACATACGGCCTGTCCTACTGTACGGGGGCGAGTGTTGGCCAGCACTAAGCAGACACACCCAAGAGTTTCGCGTCACAAAGATGAAGATGCTGAGGTGGATGAGTGGCGTAACGCGATCCGATCGCATACGCAACTCTTACATCCGAGGTAGTCTTGGTGTGGGGGAAAACCTGGAAGAGTGTCGTCTGCGATGGTATGGCCACATCATGCGCCGCCCTATGGAGTACGTTGGTCGGAAATGCATGAATATGGCTGTTCTTGGGGCTAGGTCCCGTGAACGCCCTCGTAAGCGCTGGCTGGACGTCGTCAAGTCTGACATGAGAGCCAATGGCCTGACTGAGAAGGATGTTCAAGATCGGGCAAAGAGGAGGAAGCTAAGTAGGAAGGCGGACCCTGGCAATAGCCGGGATTAACACCAGGTGGAAGAAGAAGAAGAAGTAGTTTGACTGGAAGCTGACCCAAATACAGTTGGGAAAAGGCTAGGCAGATGAGATGATGACTTAGCTTCGTATCGCAGAAGACGCAGCGCTGGAAAGTCTCCCACAAGGTTGGGCCAGGCTGTGGGAATCCATTGGATACAACACGCATAGGACGTGGCTATACTTGGGGGAGGATTATGTTTAGCAGACGTCTTTCGGCTGATTTGATGATGGTGATGATGATGGCTCTCTCATAGTGCCCAAAGTTTTATGTTCATGATTGTTTTGTTGAGTTGAAACGCTGATGATAAGACGTTTTAAGACCTGATGTGATGTCTGCATACCTACTGTTTTTCTTCAAATTTAAAGAGTGAACTACCAATACTTGAAAAGCCATCCCAACTTTAACAGGTCCCAATAAGCCAAAAAATATACGCGATACTTGCTATTTTTCTACAATAACCATTAATATCTCTTCCCATTAACTTTCCCCTATAAAATATCCGAGCCAAGATTATTTATTAGTCCCTAAACTATATCTTATGTATAACATGGACTCACATAACTAGAAAAATTGGGTGTTACTATCATAAGTATCCAGCACTGCCTATCTTTAGGGCAGGCGTTATGTTATGTTGTGCCTAAACGCATAATAGAATACGAGTACTATTTATTATGTACACTTTATAAGTTGCAGAAGAGATAGCAGAAACAAAAAACCGGCACAGTTCGAGTCGGACTCGCCCACCGAGGGTTCCGTACAAATTTGTAACTACATTTTTTCATGATTTGATTACAAATGTATACTTTTTTGACGTTTCCCTATACTTGTAATATACTAGTAAGACGGCATTACTTGCCAAATTTTCGTAGTTCTAGGTCAACGGGAAATACCCTGTACATTTTGATTCCCTTGAGAGTGTCGAAATATACGGTTTTTGCGGCATCCGCATAATTATACGACCGTATCTTGTTTTTACGTTAATTTAAATGTTTATTTTTGCCATAGATTTGAGTATAAATGGTTTAAATTCCAACTCGATAACTCCATGCGTCCGAAACGGTCTTGACATACAGACGGACGGATAACAAAGTGATTCTATAAGGGTTCCGTTTTTTCCTTTTGAGGTACGGAACCCTAAAAATATCTATATACTACGCCTAAGACCATCTGGTATCTGGTGCTGCGTATGCGATTGTCGCAATTTGGGTACCAGTACTGCAATTGGCTTCTAAATTTTTTTTCATACTAGAAGCCAACGTTAGGGTAGATTCAGTTAATTGCGATCCCAGTCACTGGGAACCTTGTACTGTGTGGACCGCGTCTGGACCACTCTAGACCGCGTCTGGACCGCTAGTATCAATCATCAATCAATCCTTATATATGTATACAATTCTTCCGTTACTGATGAGTGATTGAACAGACAACGCACAGCCGAAACTACTGGTCGTTAAAAGCTAAAATTTGCCCTGTAGGTTCCTTGGGGAGTGTAAGGCTATATACAGAAACAACAAACGGACAAGCGCCGATAAGCGCCGGAACTTTTTAGAACTTGTCGGCGACGTTCGGCGCTTGTTCATATAAATGCCTGCGCCGGTTACATGCTTGGACTGGTTCCTATAAGCGCTGGTAAGCTGCCATCTTTCTTTCTGTATACGGCCTAAGGGAGCACCAAGTTAGGATTTCCTGAAATTCCAACGAGAACGCTTAATAACAACAGGCTGGTCACTACACGCCATCACAAGATGACCTTAACATTTCCCCGCCAAGTCTACCTTCGACCGCATTGCATAATTCAGTCCCCAACAACCAGATTCTCCGCGATCTTCACCTGATCCTTTACAAGTTTTTCCACGTCCTACCCGCATCTAACCGAGTACACCAATCGAGTAATATTGAAAATAGATTGAAATTGGATTGAGTTGAAAATTGGAAATTTTGCAATGGCGTTCCCCAGGGCTTTGGAATAGCGGGCTCTTGGGCCGGGGTTGCATGCCCGGTGAATATATTTTTTCAAATTACGTCGGGAAACGTATAAATATGTTGTTTGTATGTCCCCTGTTTGTTGAATTTATGGTTTTAGGTGATTTCTTGGTTGTTTGAGGTGAATAAAGAACATGAATAATGTTTTGAATAGTGTTTTCTGCTCAGGCGTACTGTTGGTTTTGAAAAATTGTGTTCAGGTTTATCTTGTGTTGTTATATGTAGGGTCTACATTGATTATGAGAGATACATAGTAAGAGCTTAATTATTTTAGTTTTATCCACTTAACTTGATGTGTTGTCACTTGCTGCAGAATCACAAAACATAAGTACATTAAATTTTATCTTCAACGATGAAGCCTGAAATAATAGAAAATTAAAATTGTAAAAAAAAAATACTAATTTACTAAAGCAATTTTTTAGCAAAACTTATTTTATCTATTGACAGCTCTTGTACCAATACATTGTAGGTATCGATAAATGATTAATTATATTTATTTTGCGTATTGGCCATTAATAACACTTTTACACATCACTAATCTAAAATTTAAACTGCCGGTGCTTCCTATAGGAAAATATCTACACTAAGAAGACACTCCGAAACAAACTGAGAGGTCAAAGCTACTCGTATATTATACTCGTTATAATCAACATCAATAAATAAACGGCCGCTGTGTTAAACAGTCACTAATAAATACCATGGATCTTAAACATAGTTGGCGACATAGTTCGCACTATAGGTACTCTGCCTACCCATTGAGGACACACAGGCGTGATATTTTGTCAGTTATTTTACTTGAAATCAGAAATTTTCTACATGTTTTTCAACCGAAAACCTTCTTTAATTTCCTTTTTTTTCTTAAAAGCCCCTCCGTAGTACTGGTAATATAATTTTCAGAGCTCAGAAACATTCCAGCACAAGTTCTGTCGTGCCCGCAAGATGCTCTCCGGTCCGCGGCTGACTTTACAATCAGAGAGCGCGAAGTATCCGGGTACGAGAACGTGTGTTATCGTGTAGTGAGCAACCGGTTGTGGTTGCTACGGGTTTTGGGCAGTTTAGTTTACAACTGATACAAATTGCTCGCAGGACGGATGGCAACGGTTGCACTGTTCTGTTGTAGCGACTGCGTAAGGTCTCTCAAGGGCGACCGATGAAGGTCGTCGGTGAAGCCGGTAATCCGCTGGCTGTGAGAATTCGGTCGTTGTGAGGCCGCTTAAGGAAGCTCTACGATCAGCTATGGACGTCTTTTAGATAATCTAATAGGTAAGATATCAGTTATTACTAGACGTCAATCGAAACAACATACAAAACAAGTATGCAGCATTAGGTAGAATTTGATTTATCTACCATTTGGACCATTTAATCCGATTAGATATTTCGAGATTATTATTGTTCGTAATTTACTAAGAAATATCGACGACAAGAGCTTCTAGACAAAGCGAAATTTGTCTGTTATAAGTATAACGACCATTTAAAAGTCTTTATGGGATTGACATGGATTTTGAAATGACACGTAGTCAGTTCCAAACATATTGGAATCTCAATAGTCGCTGATAAAATTTCACTTTATTTGTGGCCAAAGAAATATTGACTTCATCACCAAATACCAGTCACAGCAGTATAACTAACTTTAACAAATTACAACTAGTTACCTAATCACAACTTTAACAAAACCCGATGCAGTTGCAGTCGCCAGTTACATACTACAGTCCCGCCGGGGAATTATGCGAAATTTAATATAAAACTATGCGCCATAACTCAACGTCCCGCACCACATGTGAAATGCACCCGCAACTTTTTGCCTCCAACTTGTTTTATTTTTTTATTTTTAAACTGTAAAATTTCGAACGAGTTCGCGAAAAGTTTTGATTACAAAAAGTGTCAAATGTAAAAATGGCGCCTTTGATGTCGGGTGCTTCGGTTCATTTTATTGCAGTTCACGAAATGATAAGGTTTGTTTTATTGTTGTAGTTGAGTGATGAATTGGTGGTAATGTTCGTAGGCTAGGAACTTGAGGAGCTCGTGGCTAGATAATAACAGCCGCACGGGTCGATCTACAAGGTTAAGCAACGCTTGCCAAGGTTGGTCTGTGGATGGGTGACCATCTTTACATAACGAGTTTCCTCCGTGCCTCGGAAAGCACATTAAGCCGTTAGTCCCGGCTATCATTTGAAGATCTTTGGTAGTCGTTACGGATAGCCAGAAGCCAGTAAATCTGACTCCAGTCTGGCCCTGAAGTACCGTGTTTACCAGATAATATGTGTGTTGTGGAGGTCTGGTAGGTAGCTACTCCACGTAAAACACTAGTATTTAGCTAAATCCGGTTTGACTGGAAGCCGACCCCGATATGGTTGGGAAAAGGTTAGGCAGATGATGATGGTTCGTAGGCTAGGGACTGGCAGAGATGACGACCGCAGGCTGTGGTTTTTAACACCTTTTTTTGTATTTAAGGATGTGGCGACGTGTTTTCGTCGAAATTTGTCCGATTGCCTTATTATCATCGGTCTACAAAACGCACGGTAATGCGCTAACTCCCATACACCCATACTCTTTAAAATTAAGTTTTTGATTAGTTAAACAAATTAATTTACTCATATCTGCGCTGTGTGAGTCACGTTTTTAACAAACTTCAATAACGGAGGAGGTTCTCAATTCAGTTTTTGCTGTTTACTTAGAACACTGTCTACCATCTCACATATTTTGTCTGTTAGCTCTCTACTATCTTTGAAAACTTCTAATTGGCCTTATTTTTGTTACTCTCTTATGTGTGAAAATGTTAAGCTGTAAGTTTTGCTAAAACTGTAAAATAAAAAATAAAATAAATACGCACAAAATGTTTTGAATTTCCTCCTGGAGTGTGTGTTTGCTAATAGCAACACTGACACTTCTAGGCATACTTATGCCATCGTCGACCACATGATAGCGATCATTTCAGGTGAGATTGCGGTCAAACGGGAACCTATCAATATTTATTTTAACTACGTACAGTTTAAACTATATGAGATGTAAACTTTTAAGGACATTTAAAAATGCTTCCAGTTAAGTTAAGCACCTTACTAGATCCATTTGTAATCGCTAAAGTAGGTGGATTGTTTTTAACATCGTAATAAACATAACCCGTATTTATTAGGTCCAAACCAAAAAATTTATTCATCCATTGAAGTTAGCCTGCATAAATCGCCAGCTAGAAAGTTTATGTACATCCATTAGTAAACTCCATTGCGACAGAATTAACTTCAAAAACTTTAACACAACATGCTTAATCTTACAAAGAGTATACCTTAACGATCCTCAAAAGAAAGAACATTAACAACTCGGGGAACTAAAAACAGTTACCAAAGAGTAAAAAGCCAAACTATCACGTAAGTAAAACTACCTACGTACTTGTTTCAAAGATGACCCCGGTGCCAACATGCACACAGTTCATTTTGGAACAGTAGATTAAAGAAAAGCAGACGTATTTATAAAAAGAAAAAAAATACTGGCCTATGTGGTATAAAAAGTGAGCCATTTAAATTTAAAAGATAAACGACCAATACGAGTCAAATTATTTATTTTTAGCATGTTATTTTAAAACCATATAGGTAAGTTTTCCGGCAAAATGTGTAAATAAAACAATTAGTTTTAAAATTATTTTCTGTATTCTTTAATCTTACCAATTTCAGAAATAAGTGGGGGGTCGAGGTAGTAATGGTAATGGTAAATGTTCTTCTTTTTTTGTTAAACAAATAAAATTGAAAACATCAGTTTGAAAAAATGAAATCGAACTTAACTCCGACTAGAATGGATGTGTGCTGTGAGTACAATGTTTGTAACCAGTATGCTCATAGCACACAGACATTTTGATAGAATAGATTAATTATTTGACGTATCAAAATAATCAATCATTTCTATCAACGAACAAAAGTCACCGGAAATTGGCACCACGATAATTTCCAATCCAAGATAAAACGACTGTAATATGTTTACTCATAACACTCCAAGACTGCCATGTCATACTGACTATTACAATATTGTGCTATTACCTTATCTATGCAAAATACTTACACAAACATACCATATCGCTATCAATCCGATTACACAAACAATTGTTTTAATTCAAGCATGTTTTGCACATAACTGTGACTTGCAGGAATAAATGCCACTTCAGGTATTATTTATCAAATTCAGGCTATAATCTGATTACCACCTGCTTATGTAAACCTTTCAAGATTGAGGAAAATCTATATCTAGATACCTAAAGACCGTAAGTGTTATTTATGGCAAGATGATAACATATTACTGACGGGGAAAAGTTAAGTCTTGCATCACCACGAGTGCGTTGTCAGGTCATCATTGTTACCATCAACAGCCTCACTTTGATTAGGTCATGACTCATGATATATTGATTTAACCGATGACCTGGTGATGGTCGCAGGTAGACAATGGATGCGTGACGCACAGGACCGGTTCTTGTGGCGACACATGGGGGAAGCTTATGTCCAGCAGTGGACTTCTATCAGCTAATAATTATGATGATGATGATACTGATGTATTGTCCTGTGTCCTCTAGATGGGGCAGAGTCCTTAATTGTGAACGGTCTCGAGCTTCACGTTCGCCCCACGTAATCCCGATGCTCGTCGCTTTTGCCAACAAGGTTCGTCCCCAGGTGTGATGGTCACGGTTACGCTTTCATGTCCCTTGTGGGTTCCCATCTAACAATTTGGGCTTTGGAAGAAAAAAAAACTCTGCATTATGACAACGATGTAAGTATAAACTCACTTTTAAAAGTCTAATAGGTATCTCTAATTGATATAAGAACTTATTTTTTTACTGTTTATTGGCACGCGTTTGACCACTATCTTACCTGTTGGTAAGCAATGATGTGGTCGAAGATGGAGCACGCTTGCCTTGAAATAAGCTATTCACTCTTGACTTAAAGACTCCCAGGTTGTAGCCATCAGGAAGCACAGACTCGGTAGGGAATTCCACTCCTTAGCTGTACGCACTATGAATGTGTTCCTAAAACGTTTTGTGCGTGTGGGTGGGATGTCCACATTGTACCGGTGGCGCATTCCATTCGTCGCATTCGTCTTGTGGTCCGACGATGGAACGGGCTTGGCTGAATTAAATTGTGCTATTTTACCTAAGTAAACATACATTTATGTCGTTTACAAATGAACACACAACAAAATTGGTGTTTAAATATTGAGTCCAGCACATTCTCACTACATGAATCCCCTAACCAACCCCACATTTCACATTCGGCTTCCCCAACCAGATGCATGTGAAATTCTTCCATCTGTGACTACTATTATCCTCTCAACAGTGTCCCGGGTGGCTGGCTCAGTGAAATATTTCCGTCGTTTGTCACTGTCACCCCCCTCCCCCCCTCTCTGGAGGATCGGACTGGCTCCACACTAATTGGTAATCAGTTCGGCTATTAGAAAATATTGGCGCGCTTAAATCATGATTTTGTGCGGACATTCGGCATGCTTAGTTTAGGAACGAATTGTTTGTTTTTAGTTGTTGTTGTTATTAGTCTTGGCACATTTCTTTGTGGATTTTTAAGATTATCTCTGATTAACCGATTCTTTTTTTTTAAACAAGTTCTTAAATGAGCTGGAATGTCGATAGGAGTCGCAACAAGGTGGACAGACGATGTAGTAAGAGTTGGAAAGAAAGAATGGAAGGAATGTACTTTTTATCAGAAAAGGGTTTGCTCTTGACTCTATAGTCTAGGTCAGAGGTGACTGAGACAAAGTCTACGATGGAGTGAGCTAACCCAGAAGAAGCCTGTTCACTCTAACTTTGAAGAGAATAGGATTTAAGATTAGTTTCTTATGTGTGTGTGTGTGTGTGTGCGAATTTTTTCAGCAGGCCGCCCTGAGTTTGTCAGTTTGTTGTGTGACGCTAAATTGCTCGGTGAAAGTTACATCATGATTATCGTATCAGCCGCAAGACGTCCACTGCTGGGCATAGGCATACCCCAAATGTCGCCACAAACCCGGTCCTATGTGTCTCGCATCCATCTGCTACCCGCGACCCTCACCAGATCATCGGTCCACCTTGTGGAAGGCCTTCCTACCGTGCGTTTACCTGATGATTTGTTATACTTAAAGCTATTGCAAAAAAAAAAAACATTACAAGTACAGTTTTGTAAGTTTCTTTTTGCCTCAAAAAATATACAAAACAAGTTTCGTTTCATTAAGCCATAAAATCAAACACTTTTAAGGGTCCAACTTAAGGAATAACCAAGACAAGAGGGGTAAAAATGTGGGGGGGGTGTAATTAAAAAGTTACACCCCACAGGGTAAGTGTGCGCAACTCAGCGACAGCTGCGTTTTATTCCTTATTTCCTCAAAAGGGGATGAAAAAATGCCTGAAAACTTTAGCCCGTAAAATATGAAAATCGCCTGATTTTGTTTATGGCACTTATCGTTGAGAAGTAATCAGTTTCGTCGTGTAAACACAGGCGGTTCTCGTATATTAAAACTCGGACGTGGGATAGATTCTTCCCTTGTTGTGGAAGCGAAGATGGGGAAATTATCTACTGCCTGCTGTTCTTGTGGGTAAATCTTGATTTTTTAGGATTCAAAAACTCCTCAAACTGAATTACGATGCGCTGCTTCAAATTTGTAAAAGAATTTAAGAAGCCTCAATAGGTATACTCTGTACTAGCTTTTGCCCGCGACTTCGTACGCGCATGCCCTGTTTATTTCTCGTTCCCGTAGAAATTTCGGAAAATCCTCTCTTAGTGCTCCCCTACACTCCCCAAGGAACCTACATGCCAAATTTCAGCTTTCTACGAGCAGCAGATTCGGCTGTGCGTTGTCTGTCAGTCATTCAATCAGTCACCAGTAATGGAATAGTTTTATTTATGTTGATGTCTCGCTGCATTAAAACTACCACACAACAGCTTCAGAATATTTCACACAAGCTCTTACTAAATAGCAAGTAAGTAAGCAGTCGTGTGATGGTTTTTGCTCATTAACTCATATATAGAAGATGAACAATAAACTCGTTTCATTACTACATGAAAGGCAGCGAAAGGGCTAATAATGATACCGCAGATAAACACCCATAAAAACATGGGGATACACTGAGAAATTAAATAAATTATGCTAAACATGCGACAAAATCAGATCCGCGGTGATCCGCTGAACGCGAGAGGGGGTGATGTGGCTTGCTTCCCGTAGTGCGAGTCTGACACAAAGGGTTCCGTACCATAAACCTTTATTTTTATTATTTGTTGTTAAACCGGCAATAGAAATACACAATCAGTGAAAAATTCAATTCTCTACTTGTAACGGTTTATGAGATACAACCCGCTGACAGTGAGACGGATGGACGGACGGACGGACGGACAGAAGGATGGACAGCGGAGGATTAGTAATAGGGTTCCGTTGGTTACCCTTTGGGTACGGAACCCTAAAAATTACATTTCATAAGCTACAAGCCACAGAAAAATCTAGTCACTAATAAAAAATAAAAAAATTTCTCCTGTCGCAGTTCTGATGGAAGAAATTTGTTTGAAATAAGCAGTTTCTTTGTACTCATATTTATAATGTTCTTTATGACTGTTTTTCTGTGTGTACATGAATAATAAAATAAAGCAAAACGTCAAAATATATCAAAAAGGTGCTAGATTTATCACCCTAGTTGACGATAAATATGACACCTTTTTGGTTTCATTAATCTCCTCTCTTCTCGGTGTGCCCCTATCCTCAGGCCGTGACTATTATTTGGCGAGTTATCAAGCAGCTTTGTGCGACGCAAATTGTGCTCGCGACGTGTAAACAACTGACGGCTGTAATTAAACACAGCTCATCTATATCAGGTCACACGGGAGTTGTATGGTTTTATGACAGAGAATATGATGCGAAAAGAGGAGAAAAGAGCGCGAAGAAATAATAATACTGAAGTATTTGTAAATAAACCCTGGCAAGAGTGAGTCGCCGAAAAAAAAAATTAAAAACCCCCGACAAAAAAAAACCTTTAAAATGTTAAAAATAATAAAATACTTTTCAAAGTAATTTTTTGTCGGGGGTTTTTTATTTTTATTTCATGCTTTTTAAACTTCCCTTAAATATAGTTTATATTATTCTGCTAGCCCTTTCATTTGATACTTTGGGGTAGCGACCATCATGTGAACACTCCGTGATTTTTGCGTCGGGGGTTGCTTTTAAAAAAAAACATGTTTATTTTTTAATTAGCTACTATTCAGCTTTTACGGTTTCATAAGATGCAGCCCGCTGATAGGCTGACGAACGAACAGCGAGGCTTAAAGCCTACGCCCACCGGGACGGAATGGCAAAAGATTTGCCGCTGGTCAGCGCATACTAGCCGCCTAGAACCCGCGGCACCGCCTGACTGCTAACCTAACCTACAGTATAGTTATATCTACTACACCGAGATCACTTCTATTTAAAAAAAAATATAATTTAGTTCAACTCGTCTGAATGTATGGTCAAGACGTGGTCAGCGCATACTAGCCGCCTAGAACCCGCGACACCGGCTGATTGCTAACTGTAGCTTTCCGGCGGCCTACCAAGACATCCCGCGACATGCTATGGCATCCCTTAGTGCGCTCTCCAGTGGCATGTCAATAAATCCCATTCGATGCCACGGAATTAATTTATAACTTACTTAAATTATCCTTTGATAAAGATTGAAATCTTTGGCCATTCCGACCCATAGGCCATGAGTGCGTGAGAATCATACACAAGTAAAATCTTTCCTTGGGTAGCAGAAATCAATACAGATTGACACGATTGTTACTCTCTAGGTAATATGTTTTTGTTCTTGTTACATAATAGTTTATCGTAAGTGTTTGATTGTATAATATATTTTAAAATACTGTTGCTTACTTAAACGATATAGATAGAACCATTCCCACTGCTTATTTTAATAAAGAAATCGTTGAAATCGACATTTCAGGAATTGTAAAAAGGCGGTAACTGCAATCGTTTCGAATCGATTGCTGTTGTTTTGGCGAACTGATACATAAAAGTCAGTTTCATGAGGCTGTAGTTCATCATCATCATCATATCATCTGAAAGACGTCCACTGCTGGACATAGGCCTCTCCCAAGCGTCGCCACAATGACCGGTCCTGCGCGTTTCGCATCCATCGGCTACCCGCCACGGTTTAATTCTACTGACATACAAAGAAAATTCTTAATAACATTAAAAGCAAATCATACCACAATAAATCAAAAATGAACTCCCAAAAATGGACCTCTCAGATTCAAAAACAAACAGAAAAATAAATGCATTGTTCCACTCTCAAGTAAGGAAGGGAGATGGGCTTATAAAAATTAGGTCAACCGAGGTTGAAATGATTAAGTGAAGTGTATTAATAAATGGAGTGATTGATGATGGAGACGTGAGGCATTGTGAGGACTGAAGGCTGAGTGGAGCGCCGGAGTAATGGAGGAGGAAATGCAAGAGTAGATTTGATTGAGGAATGATTGCTACGACATTGTATCTTCCGGGTACGATGTTTTTTGGATTTTAATCGAGATAAATATATAGATATATTAAAGAGATAGATATATAAAGAGATTGAGATAAATACATAGATATATTTATCTATATTTCTATAAGTGTAGTCAAAAATAGGCTATTTATTTTATAGTTTTGTAAAAAAAAATAAGTTCGAAAAACAGCCCCAGGCGTCATCATGCTTAAAAGGAGGCTCCAATCAAGACTGATGTAAAGGAGTTGGTACAGAAATATGTTTTTTGTATTTTTTTCTTAAAACAGAGACTGATGATGCTTCGATACTAGAATCTGTACCAGAATTGAGGTGGTCTGAGCCCATGACCAGACATGAACGCAATGACCAGTCGATATTCGAGGTTAAGCAATGCTTGCCGTGGTCACCCATTACCTACCAAGACTCTTCCATACCTCAGAAAAAACGTTAAGTCGTTGGCTCCAGCTGTCACTTGGACTTCTTTGAAAGTTGTTCCTTGTAAAAAAATCTGCCACCAGCGTTGCCAAGGTGTACCGTCTTACTCAGTTTCTGGTTTTTTAATACCAAGTTGACATTTGCTTCATGTAAAATACTGGTACCCCGCTACTCTGGTTTGACTGGAAGCTGACCCCAACTAAGATGGAAAAAACCGGTCAAGTTCGTGTCCGACTCTCGTACCGAGGTTCCCGTACCGTCATATAAAACCTAAAATGTTTTAAATTTTCGTCGGCGAGGCCTATATCCGTCAGAGAATTGGAACACTGCGGAGTATATTTCAGTTTTAGATCAGCGCCATCTCTTGATCTCAAGTGGAATTAATGTAATTTTTATCGATAAATTCTGGAAGCGTGCTATTTAGAGATATTTTTTTATTTTGTAATCCTGTAATCTTTACATAGACTTCTATCAAAGAATAATTTCAATTTTTCCTCTAAGCAAACTTCGGAGATAAAGGTCAAAAGTCAAAAACCATGCGACCCAAAAAAGAAATTATTTTAGAGAATGTGCAAACAGCGCTCTTTCATATGATACCCCACATGTTCTAGTGGGGTACTACTTTGATTTTTTAAGAATCCCTTTCAGTCGCTGTTGCAAAATAAATGTTTACATTTTTATTTTATTCTTATGTTCAAAATGGTCGTCATCTAAAACTATTCCAAATTTCAAATTGATAGCATTAGTAGTTCTTGAGCTGTAACAGACGGACAGACTTAGTCATACCATACTGATTCCTTTTTACCATTTTGGCACGGAACCCTAAAAGGCTCGACAAACAGACAGAACATTTAAAACTCAAAAAGTAGACCACTCAAAGCAAACGTTACTCATTAAAAATACACTCGTCTAAACATGTCGCCAACAATCCAATGCATAACGAAAACGTGCGAAATTATTTAATTTGTTGCGTAACATGTTACGCGTGTCAAAGTTGAGAACTTCGCAACACGTTACAAGTTCGAAGTGAAAAGTGTAAGCGCTGTTATTTACGACTTATCTCACGAAAATGGAGGGAGTTTGTTAAGGTTTAGGGAAACAAAGTGGCTTATTTTCTTTGGAATCATTTTTCCTGGTTTCATGTTTAAACAAATAATATATGGCTAGCTTCTGCACACGGCTTTACTTGCGTGAACAGTGTGTCCCTTTTCTGATGCATGCCATGTTTGATCAAATTGGCAGGAACGTCTGGGAAAATTTTATCAAAAATCAGTCGTCACATGGCATAAAATAAAACGAAATTTCGTATTTCTATTTGATCAAACCGTTTGAACCAGCCTGATTGATCAAATTACTTGAACGTGTACGACACGCATTAGTCTTGGTAATATAATATTGTAGTCGTCTGCTACCCAAACGTTCAGTTGTTGAGGCAGATATTTGCTCTTATGATAATAGTTGATTGGATTTTAGACTATTTAACTAAGGGCTGAGTTTTCAATAGTCCAATAACTTTCAACCGAGTAATAAAAATGGCCGTCTGACAGATTTTGAATGGAAAATGTGTCAATATGACGTATTTATTCTACCAATAAAAGTTATATGACGATTGAAAAATCAGCCCTAAGTCAACTTAATGAAGACAACTTAATTAAAGCCTTAAAATTTTTATCACATTTAAAAGGGAGTCTCTTTAATTTAAATTTTATTTAACTTTTATTATTTTTTATTACAGGAGGAGCTCGTGGCTAAATAATAACAGCCGCATCTTCAGTTAAGTAACGCTTGCCTGTCGGTCTGTGGATGGGTGACCATCTTAACATACCGACACTAATCTAGCCAAGAAGTAGCGTGTTACCCAGTTAATGGGTTGTGGAGTCTGGTAGGCAGCCGCTTCACGTAAAATACTGGTATTTAGCTGAACCCGGTTTGACTGGAAGCCAAACCGGATTCAGCGGGTTCTTCCCCAAAATAGTTGGGAAAAGGCTAGGCAGATGATGATTATTTGTTTTTATAGCGGCAATAAAAATATGTACACACCCTGTGAAAATTTCAACTGTCTGTCTATTACGGTAATGGAGATATAGCCTTCTGATAGATAGATGGACGGACCGGGAAAACCGTGCACTACGAATAAAAAAAAAATCGTGACCCAAACTACAAACTTCTCCTGTATCGTGGGTGCGTTTATAAACATACAGTTTCACATACACAAACAGCCACCCCGTAACAACTATCTGTAGGCCATACAAATAATTGTTCCGTGCGGGAACCGAAAGCGCGATTTGCAGCGCAGCAGCCAATCTCTCAACCACTGTGCTGTAATTGCTAATAGCGCAGAATTTTTTTGAGTTATCTACAATTTAGTCCAATCAAACAGAGAAAGATAGTAAAAAAAAGATCAACAATATCTGTTTAGCTACAAGCTCCTTTTGTATAACCAGAAAATAATTTACCCCGTTTTTCTGACCTTAACTTTTCGGATAAGATATTCGCAAAAATATTATTTCTTTCTCCCTAAAGAGAAGTGTAAGAAATACTTACCCTCGCATTATTTATAATGTTCGAGAACTACCCTCCGTATCCGCGCCATATTTTTATTTGTAAATCAAACTGTATAGGAGAGGGATATTATTTTTTTGCTTGTAGTAATATGTTTTATATGTTATAGGCTGCTCGCTTTTATGGAGTGACTAGAATTCTGTGAATTACTCTCATAAAATTATGACACATAAGTACTACAGCTCAAAACAATTTGGTCACCTCTAAAAAAGTAAAGCGACAGGACTTAATGTATGTCTATTTTAGTTATTTACTAGCTGACCCGCGCGGCTTTGCTCCCGTCAACTGGCTACTCTACCTACCCTACCTACCCTACCTACCCTACCTACCCTACCTACCCTATCTACCCTACCTACCCTACCTACCCTACCTACCCTACCTACCCTACCTACCCTACCTACCCTACCTACCCTACCTACCCTACCTACCCTACCTACACTACATACTTACCCTTTTTTTTTCGTTTTTAAACCTTCCCTGTATTCTGGCGAAACTAACACAAAAAGAATTATTCAAATCGGCCC
This sequence comes from Lacanobia oleracea, assembly GCA_950371165.1. Taxonomy (NCBI): domain Eukaryota; kingdom Metazoa; phylum Arthropoda; class Insecta; order Lepidoptera; family Noctuidae; genus Lacanobia; species Lacanobia oleracea. Next base: position 23,426,686 of record OX493405.1, on the reverse strand, counting down.
CGCCGTTCTCGAGTTTTAGCGAGACTAACGAACAGCAATTGATTTTTATATATATAGATTAGTAATACGTTAAAAAATAACAATTGCCTGTTTAAATTTAAGAGTAGGTATGTCCACTTTTGTTTTTAATGGCGACCTTACAAAGCTTTGACCTCACAAATGAGTTGACTTTTACATTTTAATGACGAGATTGGTATTTTAAATCAGATGATTCTGAAAATAAACAAACTTTTAGGTCACAGTTTAATATGTCCAAGCATTACCTTATACATGAAATTATAGCCAGATACGTATATCTATAAAACCATACTGATTATCCTAGACCCCTCAAATATTTTAGAAAGTACTGCAAAGATTTTAATGAATCAGTACAGCGCCTGTCATTATGTGCCAATGCTATCGTGATTCTGTTGTATGAGAGAGATGGAGCTATACGTAACGTAGGTATAACATCCTTTTTTTAACAACGGATGCATGATGACAGTACAGGCATCATGCAGCTGTGCTCAGAACATCTCATCTGTAATTAAAATACTGATCTTAAGATATTTATTCAAATACTAACAGTTCGTGCCGACACAAAGAACGACAAAATACACTAAAAAACTAATTCCGAAATCAATTTTCTCTCAATCTCGTGCTATATAACAACAGATCCGCCAAAACAAAAACCCACATTATTTATAATCCCCAACTATTCCTCCATTTCTCGTGAAATCCCCCAGAATACACAACAAGGACATTTTTTCATATTTTAATATAACAATATTGCGAACGTACACCCAAAATCAATTTCCCCAGCCAGGCAAGATTATATCCCTTCAAGCCTCTTTTAAATTAAAATAAAAGAGAAAGAAAATTCTTTACAGGTAGGAAAATTTTGGGCGCAATATGAATCGGTTGGAGGGACACCGCTTTGGTATTATTTTGAGATGGGAATTATTTTAAAAGCTGTCTTCTTTGCTTTTCTTTTCAAAACGTAATTACATAACGACGAGGCTTCATGTAGTCTTCTACTATAGAAGACTTCATCAACATTATGCACATTCATTAAATAAAAAAAGTATTTATGAACATTTGATTTAAAAAAAATGTATTATTCATTATTATGACGTAGTTTTGGGAAGGCCTACCGCGTATGTCTAGTAGAGGACGTCTTTCGGCTGATATGATGCTGATGATGACGTAGTAGTTTGAAACATCACTCAAACTACGACAGGCGTCATGTTTTGTTACGTACATCATTGTTTTGTTACGTAAATTATTAACAGAGTGTTTCATAATTCTAATGCATAAATTATTTTTATTGTACTTATTTTCTAAATATTTTTTTTTTTTATAAATAATCGGGCTTTGGGGTAATTTGTTTCGGGTACATTAAGTGGGCTCCTTTCGTCGACTAAAAGGCACCGTGTACATGTTGACGCCATTTTGCCAACAGTAGTGACAACTGTCAGCGATAGCGTGGCGAAGGTGATGGTTAAAACTTCACAAATGTAAGGGATTGACAAACTTCGTCGAAACGCCCCGTCATCACTGCCTTAATATAATATTCTTCCGTGACTGGTGACTGACTGACTGAGAGAGTCACTGACAGACAAGGCACAGCCGAAACTACTGGTCGTAGAAATTTGGCATGTTGGTTCCTTGGAGAATGTAGGGCAGCACTATGACATGATTTCTCAAAATACGGAAACGGGAAAAAACGGGATACGCGCGCACGAAGTCGCGGACAAAAGCCAGTTTCTTTATAATTTGCAATTTGATATCAAATTTGTTAACAGATTTATATCATCCTCGTTCAACCCGCGATGTTAAGAATGCCACCTACCAACCTCACATCAGACAACCACTTCTTGCAGTCCCTGGATACCTCTGTCAAACTATATCTATAAAAAGATAACACACATGCCTGTAACTTGCACTATGGTACACAACTAGCTCGAATTCTTTTGTGCAAGTTCCACGCATGTTTAGTGCAGTCTATACCTCTTACGGAAGCTTTTAGTTTGATCTTTAAGTAGAATATTACAAGAGCCCTTCGTAGCATTTGCGATGCTACGAAGCTACGCCGTAGCAGATAGCCAATGTGCTTTAAGAAGTTACACTACTCTAGAACATTGTCGTTAACCAATAAAATTTACTCACAGATTTTAGAATCAAAAGTTCATGCACAAAACGTTTTGGGAATACTTAAATTGCCGTACAGCTGAGGATTGAAATTCCCTACCAGCTGCCCTGCTCCCACAAACTGTGGGTTCGGAGGATGAGACAGCAGCACATTAGCTAGTCTATTCTGTAAAGAACCATTTCGATATCGAGCTTCACCTGAGTGACAAAGCTCACAAAGTGAACTTTATTCCACACAACATAAAGGTCTCATGTTTATACTCACCTCAGATTCCGCTGTCGAGACACGAAACTGTTGTTACAGAATAGCACTACTGCTTCTAAGCTTCCCAATAGTCGCTGATTACAGGGCTAAGTACTTCGGAAACCCAGGTACCTTCAATGAGATAATTGGTAACAACAAGGCCTTGCTGGCGTTCCTTGGGGAGCTGGGGTGGATCGAATGACACATTTGTCCTACTTGCACACAAAATACGATCTTAGTAGTGAAATTGCGGAATCCAGCCCGATTTACACACATAACACACATAAAAACTATGCGTTTTCGTCAAAAGTGATGGGGATACTTCTATGCAAGCGTGATCTGTCTTCGCCCACATCATGAAATAAACGTACTTGTGTGTCACTTTTGTTAATTAACAACGACCAGCTCTATTGACAACAAAGTTTCCTCTCAAACCAAAATAGCTTCAACGCAGAAAAACTATCGCCCCTTACCCGCAAACCACATAACACAGTCCTGCGCTAACCAAACAGAACAGCCTATTAATTGCGGCACTACTTCCAGCAGATTGCCGCTAGAGGGTGTAAACAAAGTCATTTGTTTCTCGCCCTCGCTGATTGCGTAATTAGGACACATGCTAGCTGATGGGATCAAGATTACGTACGGATTTTGCGTAAATTTTTATGCGTGTGTGTGGGTTAGGGGAGAAGAGAGAAGTAATAGATGGATTGCTGAGGTGTGCTCGATATTTTGTGTTTTGATAAGTAAGTTCTCGCTTTTGAGTTCTATCACACCTTGTGGTGTGATGATGTTGACGATGTAGCACGCTCTCTATGACCTGCTTTCTCGGCTTGATATAAGTACTAACCAGTTATCTATTAGAACTTTACAATGGTAGACTGTAGCATAACATGATACCAGTACTAACTCCCGAAAGAGTAGGAAAAAGATGTGTAGTTTAGCATATTTTGCCAGCCAAACACTATAGGCTCACCGCACTATACTACCACCTTGTCAAAACTTCACACGCAATATCTATTTCCTGATTGCCAAAACTAATACAAATGAACTAAAGCTTAATTTTAGGATGACGAATAAGTCTTATTTTCAAATTGATAACCTTTTTGTCATAAACACGTTGAAACGATAAAATCAAGGCCTTCAAAATTCAGAGGCATTAAACCTTATTCCTTGTTTCTTTTACTTTTTATCCACTTGTCTACAATAATATGGATCCAAGTAATGGTCATTCATTGACCTCCAGACAAAATAGAATAAAGAGAACACTTTTCATTGTTACCAACATGTGTCGATAATGGCGCTTGTTCTCTCAAATGCACTGAAATACAACAGAACAACGTAGCACTTGAAGCATTAAGACTATTCTAAGTTATTTATGTTTTAGTTTTATTTTTCTACGCGTTTGTAAATAATTTAAAAACATCAACACATTGTGTGTTTGTATATTTGATTATAGAAGTAAAAACTACTGTAGGCGCGTTGAGCACTTTTTTGGTAGGTGAGGAAAAAGCATTGATTTTGCGTCATCTTCACGTCACGTCACGTCAAGTCACGTCACGTCACGTCACGTCACCGAACGCTTTCCATCTAGACTAATATTATAAAGAGGAAAGATTTGTATCTTAAAACTACTGGACCGATTTAAAAAATTAGCCGTTACAAAGCTACATTATCACAGAGTAATATAGGCTGTAGAATATTTTCAAAATAGGGATCCGTATGAAAACTTCGATAATGTAACCCAAGGTGTGAAAAAAATACCAAAAAAGATCCTTATATCGCGTGCGCTGTGGAAACTAGTGAAATAGAGCAAAGTGATGTACTACAGTTTCATAAAAGACATCAATATCTACAAAAAAGTTGCTTGAGTACATTATTCAAATGCTATGGTTGAGTCACAATGACCGTTTTTTGTTCATAGATGGAAATAAATCAAAACCCGGGTGAAATGGAATGGTGGTGATTTTAGTATCATGTTATTAATCCTTATCTATTTAAATTATTTAATAATTAAGTTTGATTATGTGCATGTAAATTACATTTTAAATTATTTAAATCAGACCTTTCGTGTAAAAGTAACGATAGGTATAAATACTCTAAGTAAAAAAAATTTGTACTTAGTTTTTTACTTCTATCCCCAGACTGCCCGACTTTTTTTTTAAAGGACATTGCTCGTCGTACATACATAGCTCGCCTAAGATCCAACAGGGAGGAAAATAAGGATTTAGATAATGTATATATTCGATAAAACCTAAATTAAAACAACGGACACTTTTGAGAATTCTGAAAAAAATCAAAACACTTTCGGATTTTGAGGTTATAATTTCGTCAATAAAACCATTCGGTATGTAGCAATAACTTAGCATTTATTACTGAATGTAGATAAGTACGACAGATGCGCGCTTCTTGACATTGAACTCCAGGAGTCGGGAGTCTTAAGGACATGGGTTTTATTAAGGATTTACTTTTTCATTTTTGTGTGATTATAAAGTAGGTATACGTATAATATGTAGTACATACGCGCCAAGTGACATTACTACCAAATGTCAAATGTTGTCATCTGTCAATTCGTCAACTGTCAGTGTCGATATTATTACTCGTTTCAAACAGCGCTTTCGATCGAATTTTTTTATAAGGCTTATTATGGTTCCTTTTTTGGTTTCATAACCTCAAATTGAACCAAAAAATAATAGAACTATCACCGAGGATTATGACGGAAGCTAAGGACGAAAGTGAATACTTTTTAAAATGTTTTCGAAATTAAACAGTGTCCGTTCTATTAAAATGTAAGTAATGTATATTATTAAAAGAACTATTCATTATAGTAAATATTTCATGCGTTTTGGTTCATAGGCCATTTTTTACAATGTCCTTTGGACATTAATGTCGAAATATTTTGTCAACATTTCACCGTGTAAACTAAGATGGAGTAAGCATGAAATAAACTGAAGTGCGATTTTGTAAGCACGTCTAAGTGAAGGCTTGGATGAAGTGATCACGAAGTGACCTGTCAATCCATGTTATCAAGATGGAATCACTGGTCACTTCACCCAAGCCTTCATTTCAACATGTTTACAAAATTGACCGGCTGCCATTGTATTTGACAAGATGGCTTGTATGCATATGTCACCGGATAATTGCAAACTCCGTAAGATTGGAATAAATCGTTTTTAGATTATAGTTTCTCGATATATTGTGATCATATCATTTTGAATACAATAAATCCCATCCAAATTCAATAGCTTCCAATGTAATGTATACGTGCTTTTTGAGAAATATCATAAAGAAATAAAGAAAACCAATTTATTTGGCACACATGGAATCAAACAATGTAGGCAAAAAAAACTAATTTAAAAAAAGATTAACCATATATAATCAGGTCCAGTTCAGCAAAATGCCAGACAATTAGAAGCTGCCTGACGCTGGTTTTCAACTGCACCTTATGTTAAAGGGTACGGATGTAAACCAGTTTTGTAGAGTACTAAAAATACAGGTAAATATATAATTGAATTTGTAAAAATTTGTTTACAATTTCACGTGTTATTTTACAATCTTACCAAATCCCTCAACTTCACCAAATTTCACACGTTGAGATGCTTACAGGACCGCACTGCTGGTATATACTATCCAGTATAAAAAGAGATCTTTTGTTTTTTCAATGTCAATATGAGTTTACGAAATAACAGCTGCTAGATTTCCATCAACATAATTTACTTTAGGCGTTTGCCTTGTGACCCAAGTCATGGGTTCGATTTCAACGGGAAGCAAACTTTGTAAAGTGGTTTCCAGTTTGGCTCTGACATTGCAGGCGCGAATCACCTGATTGTCTGATAAAAAGATGATTCCGTGCTTCGGAAGGCACGTATGCCGATGATCCTGGCCGCCAAATGGCGGTCGTCAAATAAACCAAGTCAGAGAGGCCGTTGAGGCGGTTTAGAATCGTTAACACTAGGGTGTGTGGGGTGCCAGGGTAGCGGTATTTATTCGAAAGAGTCACCGCGGTCCTGGAACACAAAGGGCATTAGGAGGAACACGGATGCGTTTTAGGCAGCAAGAGTCTGACACTCCCTCCTGCTCCGCGCAGAGCGGGAGGAGTCATTTGATGATTTCCTATACTTAAAAAAAAGGCTGAGTAGGGTCGAGACTTGTGATTTGAAGCGCAGTAAATTAAATTATATTGAAAAAAAAATGGCTTTCGTGAGCAAACCCGCGAACACAGCTAGTTCTTATTTTTTTCTTTGACTAACCCATAGCCACGGTTGACATTATCCATAGCGTCCAGTCCAGAAGTTTCTATTATGGTGATAATGAAGAATCTTTCTTTTTATCATTGCAATCTAACTTTAAGCCCTTTAATTTATGGAGTCTGCAAGTAGCACTTGGCTGATTTAAAAATTCGCAACTGAACTACGTCATCTGAAAACTGCAGAGTATAAATCGAAAACTGCACACAAAGCCACAGGCCAGCACTAGTTTAACACAAAGGCCGATTCCCTATAAATCACACTTGCCGCTTCATACCGAGCAATATTTTTGGCGCGCAAGCTTCGCCATATATTTCTGAAATGTGAATTTTCCAATGAAATTGTACGTTATTTCTATTCTAATGCGAGGATGAAAGAAATATATTTACTTGCTTATCTGAGGAAGGTTATTTCTTTTATATTTATATTCTTTACTAAGGTAGATAGTTCGATGGCGCAAAAGGACCTTGGGAGATAAAGAGTTTGGAAGTTTTCCTGTGGGTCTCTGATATATCACTGTATTTGACCTGGCTGTTTTTTTTTGCAAAGGAATACTATATCCTCTAGTTCTATGAGTATTGTTAAAAAAATATAAGACAGTTAGGGTACCCGTCCATGCCTGCTGGGGTGCGGAATCCGTTCGAAAGAGACGCCGCAGCCCTGGAACGCAAAGGGCATAAGGAGGAGCACGGATGGGTCTTAGTCAGTAAGAGTCTGACACTCCCTTCCGCCTCGCCCAGAGCGGAAGGAGTAATCTGATGATTTCCCATCCTTTAAAAAAAAAGGGTACCTGTCCATTACAGTGAAGCGAAGCAACCGAGCGAGGCAGCGGAGCAGAGAAACAGAGAAATTTTAACCAATGAAATTGCATAAAATCTCTGTACCACGTGAGTCACTGACATTTTGATTGACATGATTGATTAATATTTCACCGTTTCTCCACTCCGCTGCCTCTTACCACTGTAATGGACAGTCATTCTAAGGCTCAGATTCTGAAAAGATTATTAGCGCAAAAATAATGATAAATTGGCAAACACAAACGCGTTGGTTGCAACTAGTTGGACAAAATTTCCTTGTAAAATACTGGTAATTAGCTGCAACTGGATAGACTAGAAGCTGACCCCAAAAAGCTAGGAAAAATCTGGCAGATTGAGTTATGTATATAATTTGAACAGTAGTAGAATTAATTTGCAACTTGTGTCTAGAGTTCTAGACTGCTGGCCAACCCTTTTCCACACACTGGGCTTTTCCGGCTTAATCAATATTTGGAACTCAGTTTTATTTGGCCATGTTAATCATTTCCCACTTCGGTTTCCGAAAGGTAACGAAGTTAAACAAACCGTAACGTAAGCCGGAAAAATAATTATGTTTCAATTTATTCCATTTCAATATATCAGAGATCGTTGTGGCGTAATTCCAATACCGGTTGTGTGTTTAATGATTCACACTTTTTCCCAATTGGATATCCGGAATGGGAATTTTAGAATTGTTATTGGTTTTGAATTTGGTCCTTGTTAATAAATACGATTAAGTTGTACAATGTGTTGTATATAACTTAATCATTGTTGTTAGATAATAACAGCCACACGGGTCGATCTTCAAGGTTAAGCAACGCTTGCCTAGGTTGGTCTGTAGTTTCCTCCGTGCCTCGGAAAGCACATAAAGCCGTTGGTCCCGGCTGTCATTTGTAGATCTTTGGCAGTCGTTACGAACAGTCAAAAGCCAGTTAATCTGACTCCAGTCTTGCCATGAAGTATCGTGTAACCCAGTTACTGGATTGTGGAGGTCTGGTAGACAGCCGCTCCGCGTAAAATACTGATATTCAGCTAAATCCGGTTTGACTGGAAGCCGACCCCAATAAAGTTGGGAAAAGTCTAGGCAGATGATGATTGTTGATAGTTGTGTGCATTCTGTGGAATAAACAAAAAAAAACTGAGACAGGGTCACTGTACTTTTCATTAAAAACAACTTAACCATCGAAGTCATGAATAAATAATATTAATTAATCAATCAGCTGTTTAGTTTTCGACGAAATATTAAAACACAGATGAGTTAATTTTTATCCTATTCCCAGCCGCCGCACCAGAAGAAGACGCCCCGGGCGTCGGAAGTCGCACCGCAAGCGTGAGTCTGTGGACGGCGAGGGTTGGGTGGCTCGCTATCCGATCAGGACCAGGCCCGGGTCAACGGTGCGTTGTGTTCCACGCGCTCCCCAAAGAGATGTTAGCAAAGTAGGCGGGGCTAGCCAGTGCCCGTTTTCTCCGTTTGTCCGCTCCGTTGCCTCACTCCACTATAAAGAAAATTCATTGGCCGTAACAGTATTTGAACACTCAATTTTACTTCCACACCGAATGGACAACTCTTACGAAAATCATTAGATCTCGTAACGCAGTGAACGTGTTAATGGGATCTTTTCAACTGACATTTGTCAGTAAAAGCTCTAAGTCTAGATTCCTACTGAGTAGCTTCGTCCCGTATAACTAAATGTGGCTTCAACATAACTATTGAAGGGTCAGTTAATTTTACTTATTGTCTAAAATCTCAAAGGAGAAGAAATATAAATGGCGTCTCATTACGGCTAATATAATAATCAGTTTGTTTTTTCTCGGATCGGTAATCACCAAATGACTTCTTCCGCTCCAGGCAGAGCGGAAGGGAGTGTCAAACTCTTACTGACTAAAACCCATCTATGTTTCTCCTAATGCCTCCAGCGTCTCTTTCGAGCGAATTCCGCAAACTAATAGACTAGGTACATTTTTCAGTAACCCAGACAGTTTATCAAAATCCACTAAATGTTAGCGACTCAATATCATTCTATTAGCATAGGCTTGTTTTAACCCATCTTAGTAATCCCTTAATCAGCCTTACGACACCCTGGGGACGGCTTTACAGACTAGTTCACTAGTTCCGTAATTAATTCGACGTTAACATGGTTCCGTACATTTTGTTCAGACAAATTATTATAAGATTGGTCTCCACTAAGTTGGGGTGGTAAACAGCGACCGACGAATTTTCCGTCTACACGAATTCTAGTGCAAGCCGGGAGTAGGGAGAGAATTTGAATTTATTTTAACGTCTTTACATGAGGTTTTGTTTGGAATAGTGGTTTTGTTGAGTAGGTACTTTTTACTTGGAAACAGTTTGTTTTAATGTGAGTAAAAGATAAAGAATTGCGTGGAATATAAATACGCGTTTGTATTCCCCAAAGGGTTAAACAGAGAGATTCCTGTTTCTTACCAGCGTATCGCGAGTTATGTTCAAGTCCCTTATAAAAAAGGGCGAAGCTTTTGCATACTATTAAATTCATAAATACTTTTTAGGGTTCCGTACCCAAAGGGTAACCAACGGAACCCTACTCACTACTAAGCCTCCGCTGTTCGTCCGTCTGTCCATCCATCCATCCGTGCATCCGTATATCTGTCAGTGGGCTGTATCTCAAAAACAGTAATAGGTAGATTGTTCAAATTTTCACAGAGTGTGTATTTTTACTGCCGCTATAATAAAAATTAAGGTTTAGGAAACAAAACCCTTTGTGTGCGAGTCCGACTCGCATTTGGCCGGTTTTTTAGAGTTGTGGAGATTGCTCGGAAGGTAAGCAAAGGAACATGTAACGGTGTATCTCATGAACTGTAATAGGTAGTCAGTTACAATTTTGACTACGAATACGAAAAATAAATTGCATTAAACAGTAAAGAAAAAAATCACATTAGTTTAATTGACGCCTTCAGACTAGGGAATCTTTCATGTGCAAGTCCGATTTGCAATTGGCTGGTTTTGGTTACCAGTGTTTTGGGAAAACCAACTACTATTGGTTGAGAAACTAAATTCAGCACGTCAAGTAGACCTGGTGACAAAAACCTCTCCCAAAAAGCCTAACACCAATTATCAATCATTTTCAAATTTCTTTATTGCACCTACGGCTATTCTCTGCATTACCCAAAGGTTGACTGGTAGAAAATGCCTATGGTATAAAGTTCGCCCCTGTACATTGCTGTTGTGTGCTGAAAGTCTTAAATAAATAATTAAATAAGCCGAATGATAAACCCATTCTAAAAAAATTAGGACAGAATTTTTGTATGAGAAAATTAATAACCTCGTGGGAAGGGCCACCTGCACTGTGCTTATATCCAGACCACTACAGAATAACCATAATTAGATGAAAATTATTCGTCGCCCCGAACTCCCGGCCTAACCCGTCCCCGTCTGGAACTTTAAGTACTCAGAACTTCCTGGGAATTTACATTTTCAATGCGAAATTATGTCCTCCGATGTTCCGGAATAAACGGCAACTGTACTTATGCAAAAATAACCAGCAACTAAGTACTTGTACAGGCTATTAGCGAGCTTGCTGATTGACTAGAAAAACAGTTGGGAAGTTAGTAGTTGCAGTTGCTGAGTTGCAGTTACAGAACTCGCTCTGATTTCAAGCAGCAATTTATTGAAAATTGTTTCATTTTCGACCGCAATCGGTTGGGAGTTCAGAAGTGGGATGGACCGTTGTGGTTCTGTCTTGAGATACTTTTATATTATAACTAGTTGACCCGTGCAACTTCGTCTGCGTCACAGTTGTCATTACTGCTCCGCTCTTATTGTTCTTAGCGTGATGATATATAGCCTATAGCCTTCTTCAATATAAGGGCTATCTAACACTGAAAGAATTTTTCAAATCGGACCGAGTAGTTCTTGAGATTAGCGATTATCAAGCAAACAAATAAACAAACTCTTCTGCTTTATATATTAGTATATAGATACGTAGAATGGGAGTGGTTCCAGGAAGAGCTTGTGGCTAAAGAATAAAACCCCCACGGATTGATCTTCAAGGTAAAGCAACGTTTATCATGATTGGTCTGTGGATGGGTGACCATTTTAGCACACCGAGTTTCTTCCTTGCCGCACGTTAACCAGTTGGTCCCGGCTATCATTCGTAGACCTTTAGCAGTCGTTACGGATTGTCAGGATTGTCCACGTAAAATACTGGTATTCAGCGGAGTCCGGTTTGACTGGGATCCGACACCAGTATATAGGTGGGAAAAAGGCTAGGCAGATAAACATAGGAGTGGTTCCAGGATATAAAGACATGCATAAATAACTAGCTTCCGATAGCGTTTTACCAGTGTTATAGGAAAATTACTTCCCGGGATAAAAGTACGCTATGTCCTAATCCAGGAGATGGTCTACTCGTGTGCAAAGTTTCATCCAAACCCGTCTAGCCGTTGAGATGTGAAAAGGTAACAGACAGGCAGAGTTACTTTTGCATTGATAACTGATAATATTGCTGTTGACTGAATAATATTATTATGAAGTCTGAATAATATTCTTGAACAAATCAAATGCTTTTATTGGTACTTTTTGTAACTTCCACGCATTTCTCGGTAAAGATACATCGGGGAAATCTCAATGTTGTTTTATTAAAATTCAAAACAATGAGTAAAATATAACAAGTTTAGGTGGAAATAAAACATGTTTTACGCCAATATTACAATTTATAACGCTACGTAAAAATAATGCTTCATTAACTTTAAGAAACGTAACATTTGTAGGAAAAATGCCTCATTCCTGAAAATTGTATACAACACCATTAAACATGCCTTGAAAAATCACTAAAAATAACGTAATGAACAAAGTTTAACCGACAGTTTCCAAAGAAAACACAAAGAAAGAATGCAAGTAGCGACTTGCAGACTTGCTGCAAGTCGGGACATTGTCGAGTGCTAAGTATTTTAGCTGTCACAAGTTCTTGCAAGCTCTGAGCCACTTCAATAACATGTTTTTGTTGGCTTTCCAAAGAATTATTTTATAAGTTTGAGAAACAGTTCGCAAACTTATGAAATAATTCTCTGGAAAGATTCTTTTGAGAGATCCTTTGTTTTTTTTAGTGTACCTGACAGTAACCTGTTACTACACTTCCGTGGTTCGTCCGTCTGTCTCTAAGCGGCTGTATCTCATAAACCGTAATAGATAGACAGTTAAACATTTCAGTGTGTGTTAATACGGGCTATTAAAATTTAATATGCATGCAAAATTTTATGCCGGTACTGTTGACTGGGTGTTGCTTCGTCTGGAGTTATCATAAAATTAGTTTTTATCGAACTGTATCAGCAAATAACTTTTCAATTCTGTAGGATAGGAGAAAGTGGTTCTAACAAACTGATAAAAGTTGTAAGTTAAAATCCTAATTTATAAATTCTTCCGTTCCTTCGGGAGTGTAGGGGAGCACTAAGAGAGGATTTCCCGAAATTCTTACGGGAACGGGAAAAAACGGGATATGCGCATACGAAGTCGCGGGCAAAAGCTAGTTACTTATATTGCCTTTTTTTTTTATTGGTTTTAATTTTTTTAACCGACTTCAAAAAAAGTAGGAGGTTGTCAATTCGGTTGTATTTTTTTTTATGTTTGTTACCTCATAACTCCGTCATTTATGAACCGATTTGAAAAATTTTTGTTTCATCTGAAAGGGTATACTTCTCGATTAAGTCCCATTGTCACCATGCCAGAATCTGATGAAGGAATCCCACGAAATCAAGGGCAACCCTCAAATTTTATAGGCACATACAATGTTTTTCACAAACTTTCTAATTCAAATATTTGTGCCTGGTAATCATCATCTCATGTTGCTGAGCTGATGATGAAAGGTATAAATTAGGATATGATGATGAGATCCCATGAAAAATGTTTGTTCAGCGATACTTTCGCCAATTGTCTGCCGATTTGGATGATTCTTTTTTTGTTTGAAAGAGTATTTTCCTGGACTGGTCCCGTTTCAATTTGGTGAAGATCTGACGAAGAACTTCGGAAGTACGCAACGGAACTCTTCAATAAATGATAGCAAAGGGATCGGGATTGCTGAAATTGCATGTTTTTTTAGTGTTTACACCAGTTCTTAACATAACATTGCGCCGGTACGCTGTTAATGGGTACGCAGGTACCTAGGTACCACTAAAAAGTAAAAACAAAAAACTTTTAACGTCGGTGGTTTTGGTTATTTTTTCGTTTTTTGACACCGACTTCCGAAATTAAAGTTCTTTTCTTTCTTCCGAAGTTATTTTTTACCTTGTAGTGTTTTGTTTTTGGAAGTCGGTTGTATTTTCTGTAAAAAAGTTTTTTTACTTTGTAGTGTTTTGTTTTTGGAAGTCGGTTTAATTTTTTTGTTAATAAGTTTTTTTAAAGAAGGAACCAAAATTAACCACAGCTTTATTTGAATGGTTCGTAAACGATAACTGTCCAAGTCACAATTGTCACTCGCCCCCAATTTTAATCTAAAAGAGCCCTGAAAAACTTCTTAGCTATTTATCTCGATGGCTATAAGAGAGACCATATTTACAATTACTTTAAATATCGGTCACTTTTTATTAAAACGAATAGGTATATCCCGTTGTTTTCCCGTACCCGTTAGAATCTTGTACACTCCCCAAGGAACCTACATGCGAAATGACAGTTTTCTACAACCAGTTGTTTCGGCTGTGCTATGTCTGTCAGTCACTCAATCAGACAGTAATGATGAATCTATACTAATATACCTATAAAGCTGAAGAGTTTGTTTGTTTCCTTGAACGCGCTAATTTCAGGAAGTCCTGGTCCGATTTGAAAAATTCTTTCAGTGTTAGATAGCCCATTTATCGAGGAAGGCTATAAGCTATATATCATCACTCTAAGACTTATAGGAGCGGAGCAGTAATGAAAATTGTGACGCAGACGAAGTTGCGCGGGTCAACTAGTTATATTAAAATGATTGATAACTCTGCTGATACCCTAAAAGGAGGTGACTTCAGAAACGACGATTAATAGAGAATAACGCTATAAGGAGATATATTGTGCCGATCCCAAATAAATAAAGATAAAAGCAAGAGAACAACGAATAATGATCTATTATGTCACAACTGTAAATTCTACGATGCGTCCTACTAAGCTTTTTCACCAAAACATACACCTACCTGTAAATCTCTTAAAAATCAACAAAGAAATACCAGTTAGAACAAAACAAATCCTCCCCTCACACCGTATAAAATTGATTCCACGAAATCCTGAGGCGCTATATTTTTCAATATACTATATTCCGCGTGATTTTTTATGGTAGCTCATAAACGTGCAATGTGACCGCGGGATGACGTATGACTTCGGTGTGATTGATGCCATGGCTTTCTCACTGTCCGGTGACGTAATTCACTTGCTTTCTCCAGTCTTGGGGAGATTACTCGGTCGGCGAAAACTGTTTACTGTCATTTGTTTCTTTTTGTGGCGTTTTGTGGGGAAAAGCAACGGGAATTTTTACGTTTAGGGAAATTGTTGTGGTTGTACATGATGGGAACAAGGCGTAAGAGGAAAATGTCATGAATAACATTTTTTTTAGATAATCAAAGGGAAAGCGTTAGAATAGGGTGTTTAACGATAAAAAGACTGTCAAGTAATTTAAAATTGAATACTTGCCTGATGAATTGTTTTCAAGTCAAAAAACAGGTATTCGATTTTAACAACTTTTTATACTTCCAAGTTGATCCAGAAATACTATCTGTCTTTGATGTATTAGACATTTATTTGGTACTATGATAATATATGGAATGAAAATATCATACAAAAGCATCATTTGCCTAGTGTGTTAAGATGGTCATCCATCCACAAATCAGCCTCGGCAAGCGTTTTTAACCTTAAAGGTCCTCCAGTTTTACTGTTATATTTTAGCAAGGAGCTCCTCATAACACACAAAAGCTCAGTTAAATAAATCATAAAATCAAAATAAAAACAAGGAACCAGGAATAAAAACACATTAAATTGGAAAAAAACGATATTTAGTAAATTTTTGAATCAGTTGAATTTTATCGTTAAGTGAACCGTTTTTAGGGTTCTGTACCCAAAGGGTAACGAACGGAACCCTATTACTAAGCCTCTGGTAACCGTCCGTCCGTCTGTCTGTCAGCGGGCTGTATCTCAAGAACCAATATAGGTAGACAGTTCAAATTTTCACAGATTGTGTATTTCTATTGCAACAGCAACAACAAATATACTGAAAATTAAGGTTTATGGTACGGAACCCTTCGTGTGCGAGTCCTACTCGCACTTGGCTTCTTTGTATTTGCACATTCTTTTCTCTTTATTTTGCGTAGTTACTTTCATCGATATTTTTCTTTGGTTCCTTCAGTAAAAACGACTTCGACAAATTGGCAAAAGAGCCTTAGATATTTGTAGCGAAAAAATAAAGATAAACAACAAACCTACCGGAAATTAGGTGCTTATTTTTCCAAGACATGTCTCCAATAACGTAAAGAGAAAAACAATCCAGATAGTTAATTCCTATCCTATCCAGTCTAAAAATCACGTTCAAGGCTAAAACAACACAGGAAATTGGCTTTTACAAAAAAAGGAACAGTTGTGGAGATCTTATAAGTTCTTAATTATCTAAATGTAGGTCATCTTAGACTGCTATTATTCCCACACAATCCTCCTTTTCAGGGTTCCATACCCAAAGGGTAACCAAGGGAACTAAGCCTTTGCTGTCCGTCCGTCCGTCTGTCCCCCTCCGTCCGTTCCTCCCTTCGTCATTTTCTCCGTCGAACCTGTTCCTCCGTCCGTTAATTTATCTGTCAGCGGGCTATATCTGAAGAACCGTAATAGGTAGGCAGTTGAAATTGTCACATATTGTGGATTTCTAATGGTGCTATAATAACAAAAATTAAGGTTTATGGTACGGAACCCTTCCTGTCGGTTTTCTCAATCTGCCTACCTAAGAAATATAATTGATCACCGCGTTTGCCCATTGGCCGTAGATAACTTTAATTCAAAATCAATCTAATAAACTTTTTCCTATGGCTATGTTGGTGCGCATTTTCAGTCTTAACGAATGCAATATCTTACATCACGGAGCGACTGCCAGGGCCATCGCACGGGCTTTCCAAGGCTCGAACGGGCGCGGACGACGGTATCTAATGAATGGTCACAAATCCAAAGGACTGACCTTGGCATCAAGCATGGCCGTTTTAAATATACCCATTTGTTATTTGGTTTTCTGAGATATCTGATACAGATCTGCCTTTTTTATAGGTACACAAAATATGAATGAATTAAATATTCATATAAAATAGCTTTATCGCTGGCCGGAAAATCTAATTTTATACAGTGACCTTTCCTGAAAGCGGCTGTAAGGTCATTTGCTTTTCAGGTCAATGAACCGAGGTTTAAACTTTATGCCAGGTGGTGGTGGAGTTCAATGACCGAGACTTGATATACGAGGTAGGATTATAGGCTTAAATTTAGAACAATTGATTTCCTGAGTAAAGCTGCTTTATAAGCAAACGGACATTTATTTCCACACAGAAACTAAGAGCCACTTGTCACAATCATCATCACCATCATAATATCAGCCTGCAGACGTCCACTGCTGGACATAATCCTGCCCCAAGTGTGACCACAACAACCGGTCCTGTGCGTCTTGCATCCATCGGCTACACGCGACCCTCACCAGGTCATAGGTCTACCTTGTGGGAGGCCTTTCAAGCACCATCACTACCTCTGTAAAACAGGGTAGGAATTGTTGCGAGTAGTCAGATCAGCAGTCGTTCCACCATATCAGCCAGTCGTCGTCCACTGCTGAACTTAAGCTTCACACAAAGAGCGCCAACCAGCCGTTGCCACCTTCTTTAAATCATCGATCCATCATGCCGCCGGGCGTGCCACACTACGTTTGCCCATCTTCGGTCTCCACTCTAACACATGTCTGCTCCATCGATCATCTGTCCGTCTACAAACATGGCCGGCCCACTTCAACTTCAGCATAGTCACTGCATGTAAAATGAAAATGGAAGCCGAGCCCAATATAGTTAGGAAAAGCTAAGCAATTTTATTTTATTACATTGATTTCACTGAGTCATCATCATCTGCCTGGCCTTTTCCCAATTATATTGGGGTCGGTTTCCAGTCAAACATAATGTTTTATGTGAATATGTTTTTCTATTCTATTCTATTCTAATACCAGTGTTTTTCGTGGAGCGGCTGCCCACCAGACCTCCACAACCCATTAACTGGGTAACACGGTACTTCTTGGCAAGACTGGAGTCAGATTTACTGGCTTCTGACAATCCGTAACGACTGCCAAAGATCTACAAATGACAGCCAGGACCAACGGCTTAACGTGCTTTCCGAGGCACGGAGGAAACTCGGTATATTAAGATGGTCACCCATCCACAGACCAACCATGGCAAGCGTAGCTTAACCTTAAAGATCGACCCGTGCGGCTGTTATTATTTAGCCACGAGCTCCTCCACTGAGTAACTTACGAATTTTTTTTATTCTATCTAGGTGACACACGTTTTAAAAAGTAACCTCTGCTAATCTGACCTCCAAAATAACTCAAAATATAACGGTAAAGTTAGAAGCAATGACATGTACCGATTTAGATACATTTATTTACGTAAATAAAATAAAACAAACGTCATTAGAGAAACGGAAGTGAGCAATGGCTTTTTCCTGTCGCACAGCATAAATATGTATGTTGGCAGCATTGTGCGTACGATACGGTAGGTAGTGCCAACTGAAACAAAATATATTGTATTGAGATTCAGTGCCAGTGTCTTTTACATAAATGTATTTTGAGAATAAAATAATTCGATGATTTTTACAAGACTGCCTTAAAAAGGAGTGTTATGTTTTCAGAAATCATGTATATATGTATGTTTGTGAGTTTCTTTATTCCATCATAGCTTCTAAACGCCTTATTATTTAAATTTATCTCACGGTATACCTAAATCTGTAGGCTATCGAGGCATTTAATGAAGTCTAAAAATAAAACAGGGAGATTCCCTTTTTGGTCAAGTACAGGTATTCTATATACAAAGAAATAATAAATATTGTTCCACTAATGGGCAAAGGTCTCTTTCACTTTTACAATTTGCTGTAGTGTTGTTTGCTCAGCATCATCTAGCCTTCTTCCCAGTTATATTACGGTCGACTTTCAGTCAAACCGGATTCATCTGAAAACCAGTATTTTACGTGGAGCAACTGATGTTTGCTCATGATGCCATAATAATTACAGTTAGATATTTAGCTTCTGTTAAAAATGTATCAAGTATCGGGTAAATACTACCACGCTACTGCTGAGTGTAACTACTACCACGTCTCCAGACCAGCACTTCAAAGATTATTTCGGGTGTTAAGTTTAATTCAAGAAAATTATTGATAGCAATTTTCATCTATAATCATCTTCTATCGGTCATTCCGAGGCCTACTTTCACTAACACATTTACGAGAGCTGTTATCATATATCTTTCTCGAAGCACACTTAACAACAAACTGCAATAGGTTGATCAGCACTAAAAGGTTGTAAGTAGCCTGATGTGAGTTCATATTTAACGTAACTTTATACGTTACGTAAATACTTCTAATACTCTTAGAGCAAATATCGCTACACTAACTCGCCACAGTGAACAGGTGAGCCAGAAAGTCTATTTCTTACAAAAGTTTAAGAAAATCTCGAATACAGCTAGGTATCTCTTCTAGCCTTTTCCCAACTCAATTTAGGGCGGCTTCCAGTCAAACCAGATTCAGCTCAATACCAGTGTTTTACGTGGAGCGGCTGCCTACTAGACCTCCACAACCCATTAACTGGGTAACACAGTACTTTCGTCCACTGTAAAATCACTAGTACTTGAGTATTTTGATCACGTATGCAGAAATAAGAACTCGATGGAGAGACGGGTGATTCAGGGACAGATGAAGCTCGCGGACTATTGCCAACTCGCTGGACTGACTTGATACAAAAAACTACTGAGTCCACCATGGTTCGGTGAACTCGTAACGGGTCTTAACAGGTAGAAATGGAAGCGCATCGCCGAGGAAGTCAAGGACCCACCGAACATCTCTCCATGAACCTCGTTTGCGCAACCACGACTAAGAAGAAGCTATAGAATAAATTATCCTTTCATCAAAACTTCCAATCACCTTATTTCCTTGCAAAATGGGTCTTCTGAGTCATCGTGCCAGCAGCCCAAACAGCTATAATAAACCAGCCCATTCCGGTTTTATCCAGTCATTACTGGCGCCTATAAACACAGGCGGTCGCTGCCACGTGACCGGACTGTGTACGCCTACTTTATGGCCCCACACTTATCATGGAACTTTATATGTACACTTAAATATTGTACGTGCTTTCTGAGGGTAGTAATTATTTTTTTATCTTTTTGACTTGCTTACCCGGTAGTGGTTTCAGCTATTTTGGTGAACTTCCCAATTTTTGGGTGTTTTATCTTTGAGGATATCACCGTTACTTCTGTTCTATGTCCTTAGTCTTGTTTGTACTCCACAGCTGGGCAAAAAGGCCTTTCTCCGTGCGGTCTCTGGCCAAGTTTGACTTTCAAACCTGAACAGATCATCAAACCATGTTCGTTTCAATGACCCCGCCGGTGATGCCTCCCTCAAGCATCCACTGAACCCATCTCTGTGGGTGCATTTATGCGACACATCTGTTGGTCATAAAAAAGGAACTCGTGGCTAGATAATTGCAGAGGCTAGGCTACATAAGGCTAGATAATAGCTGCATGGGTTGATCTTCAAGGTTAAGCACCGCTTGCCAAGGCTGGTCTGTGGATGGGTAACCGTCTTAACATACCGAGCTTCCTCCGTGCCTCAGAAAGCACGTTAAGCCGTTGGTCCCGGCTGTTATTTGTAGATCTTTGGCAGTCGTTACGAATAGTCAGAAGCCAGTAAATCTGACTCCAGTCTTGCCATGAAGTACCGTGTTACCCAGTTAATGGGTTGTGGAGGTCTGGTAGGCAGCCACTCCTCGTAAAATACTGGTATTCAGTTAAATTCGGCTTGACTGAAAGCCGACCCCAACATAGTTGGGAAAAGGCTAGGCAGATGATGATGATCTGTATCATAAAAACACAGAAATTATCATCATCACCATATCAGCCGAAAAAAAGTCCACTGCTGGCCATAGGCCTCCCCCAAGCGTCGCCACAACAACCGGTCCTGTGCGTCTCGCATCCATCGGCTACCCGCGACCTTCACCAGGTCATCCGTCCACCTTGTTCCCAGGCCTTTCAACGTTGCGTCTTTCAGTCAGAAACCTACCTACCTACCTTTGCATACTAAAATTTAGAGACCTTGAAATCAAGAGTGAATAGGCAACAAGACAAGCGAGCTCCAAGGTTCTCTATATCATTGCTTACCATCAGGTAAGATAGTGTTCAAACGAGAACTCACTATATATTAAATTTAAAAAAAGCTGGCTAAGTGCGAGTCACACTCGCGTGTGGGTTCCGAATCAATTTCATTGTTGTCTTTGTATGTAAAGAACTATTATCTGCATTTTTTTAAATATTTTAGGCTCAGGATGAGAGCTCCGATAAGGGGGAGTAATAGTCATTAATAACTTCAAAACTGTTTATTTTAAAATAATGAAGAAAATTTATATTAAAAATCTTCACTGTAAACCCTTTCATTTGACATGCCACACGATACAGTTCGAAAACTTATTGTGTAGGTTTCGTTTCTTACGGATGTTCGGAACTCTAAAAACGAATGATATACGACCCCACTCTTGCTCATTCTGTCTTAGAAAAACACTTTGGTATATCCCATTCACGAACATAATACCTATTAAGGAGATCTGTTCCAAGTTACCCCATTTATTTACAAATTACCTCTAACAATCTGTATTGTGAAACCAATTAGCAAATCTACTAATTAAACATAATTCCTTCTCAATACCTCGGGGTATTATATCAAATATGAATATCTTGATAACAGGACGAGTTTCTTATCGGTTAACAGGGTTGAGAACCCTATTAACGAGTTGGTAGGTAGTTGGATTCTGTGAGGGACAATGCGCACTTTAGCCTGTAGCTTGTTTTTGCAACTATTGCTAAACACATTTAAAATAATGCGTTTTAAAAAGTTAAATGAATAAATATTTAGTTACATTGGAGGAGCTCGTGGCTAAATAATAACAGCTGTACGGGTCAATCTTTAAGGTTAAGCATCGTTTGCCAAGGTTGATCTGTGGATGGGTGACCATCTTAACATACTGAGTTTCCTCCGTGCCTCAGAAAGCACGTTACGCCGTTGGTCCCGGCTGTCATTTGTAGATCCTTGGCAGTCGTTACGGATTGTCAGAAGCCAGTAAATCTGACTCCAGTCTTGGCAAGTACTACCGTGTTACCCAGTTAATGGATTGTGGAAGTATGTATGGTAGGCAGCCGCTTCGCGTAAAATACTAATATTCAGCTAAATCCGGTTTGACTGGAAGCCGACCCCAATATAAGTATTTGGGAAAAGGCTAGACAGGCAGGCTTTATGTTGCGGTCGGGTTTTCTTGATACGAGTTTATATTTTATCTTCCAACATTTTAGAGTTACGTTTTTAGATGTGGTTCCTTGAAACCTTATTTTGGTACCCCACATTTCAATACCACGATAGATTACGAGTCATTAACCTTAAGATATTATATTCATTTCTTATTATTTTTTATTTTGATCGTTATGTTAAAGTGAAAGCGTTAACTTGATTTTATATTTAAATCGAATGATCAGTTCAAAAGAAAAATCAATTTAAAAATTATTTCTTCTTCGACCAAACTAAGCACCCTTTTTTTAGCTCCTCTATGCGTAAAAATGCCTAACACTTCAAATGACGACCTAATAGTAGAAACAACGTAATAGTAAGGTACACACAAATATTCAATCAGGTTGATACAGATCTTATCCTAGATCTGCGTGACTCAGTCATAGCCAAACAGCAAACCAGTGCTGGGCAAACGAATCAGTCTATCTAGATTAAAATTAAGGGAAATCTAGAATCTCGACGATTATTTTGAGGTTGCGTGTTATGGCTGCTTATATTAACGGGTGTAGGTCAGCAGGGTATGCCGTTCTATATGCTGCGAAATATGCTAAGCAGATATTTTTGAAGACAGTAAAAAATATTGTGATGTGTTATTTCGCTTCCTATTGTAAAAACTTGACAAATTTGTATTTTTTTTTTCAGTGGGTGTTTCAGTTAATAAAAGTGCACAGATAGACTGGCTCTCCCATCACTCCTATAGTCCTATGAACAGCAATCCGACACAAATCCGCAGGACCAACAGATAAGGTGCTATCTGAAATACGTGGGCGTCACACCACTTACTTCCTAACTCCGGGCTGACACAAAGAAATTACACACAAAAATTAAACACACAGAATTAAACACTTTTTGCCCGACCTGAGAGTCGAACCCAAGTCCTCAAGCGGACCAGAAGCTATAAACAAAGATCCATTCTATCGGTGAAAGTTATTGTCGAAATGACAAAATATATGGGATTGATCACGAGTCACTTCGACAGCTTTTGTCATTTTTGACGTTTTAACAGTCGCCGAATGTCCCTTTATTTTGGGATAAGCCCCTTACACATTCCCAACCACTGCAACTCTTGAAAGCCAGAATCAACAGTGGCGACCACCAAAAACGCCGATCCAATGAAGACCGACGAGTCCCGGAAAAACGATTCAACTGTCTTGGATCCCGCAACGAAATGAATCAGACAAGTATATATTATTATATTTTTTCTAAACAAAAAAAAAATATTTTTCACGTCCCTTCTTATCAAGCAGGAGACAGAATAGAGCTAGGCCAACAGGCACCAAGAAACATATACAACTGGGTTAAGCTCAGTTGCCAAGCACCACGGATTGTATATTATCACTAAAACTAATGGGTCCTAAATTTTGTGAGTTATTTTTGATTCCAGTAACAGGTATGGCAAAATCGCTGAATAATAGAATATCCTTTGTCTAGAGCCTCAGGAGGCTCCGCAGTCAAGCTTGCGTCCATGCGAGACCGATGGAGCAATCACCATAATATATAGTACTCGTACCTACCTACTTTTATCATGTTTCAGGAGCTTGAAAGGAACTTCCACGTAATCTGAAAACAGCTAAACTCCTACCAGACAGACCCTTTACATTCGACTCTCGCCTATTACAAAACCCCTTTACAACCATGTTCTTTCGTAAACAAAGTTTCCGCTTTTACATACACAATTAAATTCAAATCACGAGACAAAACAACAGCGGCTAGCAGAATGGGCGCGGGCAAAGCAAGCGGGCAAGGCTAGCGCGACAGTATTCATTAAAAGTTAAATTGGGAACGCCGCGTGATTGGCAACGACCATGTCGGGAATCCCGACATACTTTGTTTTTATGGTGAAACTGGGTTATATTAAGGGGATACTGTGACCTCTATACGGATATAGGAACATTTTTACAAGATTTTCTTCAACTTGCAGTTTCAGATTGCAAGTTGAATAGGGAATAGAATAGAATACTCTTTAATATGTACACCAAATAAGCTACAGAAAAGATACACAAGGAAAATAACAACAACAAAATGCAATATTTTCATCTTGCTTCTATTTAAAGAATTCTATGTAAAATAGACCATACATATTTTTAAAAAAGTAAAGTGCTTCAATTTCTTATCGAAATTGCGGTTTTAAACTGACAGTTTGACATTTCGCCCAAAAAGGGAAGTAGACTCACTCCTGTCGGACACTTGTCATGAACTGTCCTAACTCAAAGACCCGCAGGTCGTAACAGCAGTGACGTCATTAAACGCTGATTGTTGTTGTTAAATACGTTCCGTTTCACGTTACTTAAATTCATTATTTTTGTTAACATTCGATACTAATTAAAATAAAAACGTTGCAATGTCCTTTATTTTATATATTATTTAACTAACAACCCAGTAATAATCTGTATTTGCATCTTCCCTATTAGAACCACTTAATCAAGTTCTACAGAGTTGGTTCAGTTCTGATGACCTGGGCGTTGGCTCCAGATGAAGAAACACCTCAACGATTAATAGTACAGACTTTTCTTCACTTTTCTTCTTTGAAACTATTTAAAGTAAAAGCTTGTTTAAAAAAATCTTTTCACTGCTACAGTGGAATCAAAGCCATCGTGATTTATTTCATATTTTGCGAGCCCTAGGAAGGAATATCTAATGGATTTACAACACATTGTTTCCTGTCGGAAATCCACTTCATATGCTCAGTCCCTAACAAGAAGCCCATGGGATTTCCCTTCTTCAAATATGACAAACTTCTTAGATACGAACTTGTATCTCCTATTTTATCCTGTTGGGGATGACTTTCTAAAAATTCTTCCTTATTGCTGATCTTTGGTATTAAAGAAACTTGTGTGGCAGTTAAAGCTGAGCATTACTTATGTATAATACTAGCTGACCCGTGCAACCATAAGCCGTGAAGCCGTAGAAAAGCACGGGGAGGCACTAGCGGTCTCCCTTGACATCTCGAAGGCTTTCGACAGGGTCTGGCACGATAGCCTTATTAGTAAGCTTCCTTCCTTCGGTCTGCCCGCCGGTTTGTGTGATTGCATTGCAGATTTCCTGAGGGATCGGTCTATCCGAGTGGTCATAGATGGCTGCTCGTCTGGACTGCTGGATATTAATGCCGGGGTTCCTCAGGGGTCGGTGCTTTCGGCAACACTGTTCTTGCTGCATATTAATGATCTTCTTAAACTCGGTACCTTTAGGTATGCAGACGACAGCACTGTTGCTGAGAGATACGTGTCCGACGCACGAGCTGGTGGGTCGCAGATCCGGTCTCTTCGGGAGGCTATGGTTGAGCGCTTGAATGTGTCCTTACAGGCTGTCTCTGAATGGGGCGATGCCAATCTGGTCAAGTTCAATGCTGCTAAGACCCAAGCGTGTCTATTTTCCGCCAAAAGGAGCCAATTCCACCCAGCTCCATCTTTCCGAGGTGCAACCGTGCCGATAACCGACCAACTTGAGCTTCTTGGGGTTACATTAACATCTACTCTCAATTTTGGCCCTTACATAGAGGCAAAAGCTCAAGTGGCTGCAAAGAAGTTGGGGATCCTATCAAAGGTGAGACGGTACTTCACGCCGGAACAGCTGCTCAAACTCTATCAAGCGCAAGTTCGATCGTGTATGGAATACTGCTCTCATCTTTGGGACGGATCTGCGAGATACCAGCTTGATGCCCTTTAGTCAATTGAGAAACGAGCCAAGAGGATCATTGGCAATGAGAGGCTCGTCGCGACGAAGCTCCAAAGTCTTGAGCATCGACGACGAGTTGCTAGCCTGTCGGTTTTCTACCGGTTGCATTTTGGGGAATGTGCGACGGAATTGCATAATTTAATTCCGCCAAGCCCGTTCCATCATCGGACCACAAGACGAACGGCGATGCGCCACCGGTACATGGTGGACATCCCACCCACACGCACAAAACGTTTTGGGAACACATTCATAATGCGTACAGCTAAGGAGTGGAATTCCCTGCCGGAGTCTGTGTTTCCCCATAGCTACAACCTGGGAGTCTTTAAGTCAAGAGTGAATAGGTTGCTTCTAGGCAGGCGTGCTCCATCTTCGACCACATCATCGCTTACCATCAGGTGAGATGGTGGTCAAGCGCGTGCCTATTATTAGTTAAAAAAAAAAAAAAAAAAAACTTCGTCTGCGTTTTATAAGAACGAGGGATTTACCCCGTGTTTGCAACATATTGCATTGTAACATTTATTGTCCACTAGCATCTGCCAGCGGCTTCGCCCGTGTGGTCCCTAAAGAGCATAGTCCCAGGATAAAAACTAGACTATGTGCTATCTCAGGCTCTAGACTATATGTTTACCAAATTTCATTTAAATAGGTTAAGGAATTTTGGCGTGAAAGTGCGACAGACAGACAGACATACAGGCAGAGTTACTTTCGCATTTTTTTTATTAGTAAGGAAGTAATGATAACGTGATGTTATAACAGACCTACTGCCTTCCTCAATAAATGGTTCCTGAGATAAGCGCGTTCAACCAAACGAACAAACTTCACCTTTGACATACTAACATAATGAAACTGAAGAGTTTGTTGGTTTTTACGCGCTATTTCTGGAATAACAGTTGGACTAAGAAAATTATAGCCACTTTAATGAGGAGGGCTGTAGTATATACGGGAATGGAAAAAAAAAGGATAAGAACAGATACAAACCTATTTAAGATTTTACTGTAGTACATACAATTGCGGGTAGCCGATGGGTGCGAGACGCGCAGGAAAGGCTGTTGTGGCGACGCTTGGGGGAGGCCTATGTCCAGCAGTGGACGTCTTTCGGCTGATATGTAGTTGATGACGACACAAAATCACTCGGCCGCGGTGATTTCTAAAAATCTATTATATTATACTATTCAAACATTTTCATGACCAACAACAGGTATCTATTTACGCACGAGCCCACGTTAAAGGACAAATTCTAGACCGACACATCGATTTAGAACTCTATTTTCTTTATTTAATCCTCTATCTAAAAATAACATTGTCCAGCGTATATTTGCAAAGGTCAGGGGCCAAAGCTCGACTAATCTAAGTTTTAATGGATATAGATGTCCTTCGGAAGGGCCCGAGTCCGCCAACTTTGGACTGCCCTTGTGGACTAACTTGGACTTACTCGGACTAAGTTGGGCTAAGAATTTGTGTGTCCTGTGGACTTTCAGAGTTATTTACATCCCGCTTCTGGTTCAGGTGTACCTTGGCAAGAGTTTGCATGTCGAGGTAAGTTGAATGAATAAATGAGGATAGTTGTAGGGTAACTACGGCGAATGAATGGTCTACGGCAATGAATGAAACACTTTAAATTAGTGTTTATAAAACAGTTTTTTTCTGCAGCATCACTGATTTTATTACAATGCAACTCTTAGAGCAGTTTTATTTGAGAGAGTTTGTAGGGTTCCGTAACCAACGGGTATCCAACGGAACCCTATTCCTAAGCCTCCGCGGTCCATCCATCCGTCCGTCTGTCTGTCAGCGGGCTGTATCTCAAGAACCGTAATAGGTAGACAGTTGAAATTTTCACAGATTGTGTATATCTGTTGCCGCTATAACAACAAATAATAAAAATTAAGGTTTATGGTACGGAACCCTTCGTGTGCGAGTCCGACTCGCACTTGGCCGGTTTTTTTATGTGTTAATTTTGATGCAAAGTTATAGCACACAAAATTGTGTGTGTAAAGTCCTTAGCACAAAGGTACATGGTGCCTATAATCTATGTCTATACTAATACTATGCTAACTACGTATTATAAAGCTGAAAAGTTGGTTTGTTTGGTTGAACAATCATTTTTGGTTTCAGGAACTGCTGGTTCGAATTGAAAAAATATTTTAGTGTAGGATAGCCCATTTATCGAGGAAGGCTATTTTAATGTACAGGGAAATTAAAAAAATACCCGAAACCTCTTAATCCTGACTTCGTATCATGACCCTGAACAACATTTGTTCTACGACTTTTCAAAAATCGTAACTTTTTTTCCAATCAAAAAATTTAAATATCGTCTAAAATTTGCATGTTCTTTACGAGGCGGCCGACGAAAGACCGCCGCCCCAAATAAAAACAAAGTGATTATGGCAACATTGTTTAGTTGAGGATATAGTCGTAGAACAAATGTTGTTCAGGGTCTTGATACGAAGTCAGGATTAAGAAGTTTTGGATATTTTTTCAATATCCCTGTATAAAATTCTTACATCACCGAGTCACTGACAGACAACGCACACACAAACTACTGGTTGTAGAAAGCTGAAATTTGGTAAGTTCCTTGGGGTGTTGCTTCCCTACACTCCCCTAAGAGAGGATGCCCCGAAATTCCTACGGGAACGGGATTAAATGGGATATGCGCGTACGAAGTCACGGGTGAAAGCCAATAGACTATAAAACATCACGCTACGACTAATACGAGCGATAAAACTGAGACGCACACGAAGATGTGCGGGTCAACTAGTTTCCCATATGTGAAAACATTGTGCTGGTAACATAATTATAAACTTATCAGCATTCTAACCCGCTCCCACTCATAACTTGCAAAGTTATTCAGAACTTATAACCCACATTCCAGTTCGGTTCGTGTCATGAACCATGCATGGTCTCCCGTCACTCGTAAACGGCCCTCCCACACAATGGCACCTTTTCCCAACCCTGCTAATTCCTCAGCAGCGGAAGGATTCCCAACTTTTATTGTAGTAAGCCCGTTTTGTTGGGACGCACTTATTTTTTATGAATAGACGAGTATTTTGGGAAGGATTTCCCGCTTATAGCCTGCGGACACTGTTGAGTGGTTTCTATTGCTCGTTTTCAAAATGAATCTGTTTTGTTCTATTTTTATATGGGAGTTTATTCACGGATCAATTTCCATGCAGGACAGGATTTGTTTGTTTTTAGAGGTCTGTACGTAAAAAAAAAAAACGGAACCCTTATAGAAACATTGCTGTCCGTCCATCCGCCCGCTCGTCCGTCCGTCCGTCCTTCCGTTCTTCTGTCGAAACTGAAACCAATACTCAGGTCTACAGTCCCTTGAAATGTTTCTAGTTTCCTCCATGTCATGGAATGCACGTTCAGCCGTTGGTCCCGGCTGTCATTTGTAGTAGGTCTTTGGCAGTTGTTACGGATTGTCAGAAGCCAGTAAATCTGACTCCAGTCCTGTCAAGAAGTACTGTGTTGCCTAATTAATGGGTTAGCCGTTCCACGTAAAAAACTGGTATTCAGCTAAATCCGGTTTGACTGGAAGCCGAGACCAATATAGTTGGGAAAAGGCTAGGCAGATGATGAGAAAGAAAATGTCTTTATTAGAATTTGTACTGCGCATAATACACCGTGTAAATATACACTTTTTTCGATTTTGTGTTTAATAACTTCGGCTATGGGTCCCCACAGTTAAAGTATCTAGTACAGTGTAGTAGTGTGATGTAGTAGTAGTGGTGGGCAGTGTGTGGTAGTACAATGGCTGGGAAAGAGATGAGGCTAAACCTTTTGTATATTACTAGGTTTTGCCTGCAACTTCATATACGCGTTTTTCCCGTTCCCTTAGGTATTCGGGAAGTCCTACACTCCGCACGGAACTTACATGCTAAATTTCAGTTCAACGACGAGTAGTTTCGGGCGTGCGTTGTCTGTCAGACACTAAATATGGTAACGGAAGAATTTTATATATTAGGATAGGTATTGCGTTAATTTCTTACACCTTGTATTTTACCAGATCTTTTCGAATTCACTATGGGTACCTAACTATTTACAATCCAAACCAATCCAACCTTCGAACCACATAACCATAGAAAAAAACCGGACATAAACCGGCCACGCTGACCTAGTACTCAGTAACCATCCGGCATTCCGGCAATTTTTCCGTGAGCCGTTACGGCAAACCTACGGATTTATTTTACGATAGCAATAATCTTAACAGAGGCTCATGGAGAACAAAAATATATTGTTTGTAATAATACGGTGGCGTGTTTAACTATGCCCGACCCACAAACAATGTCTTTGTGGAACTCGCTAAGAAATTTAATCTTCAGTTGCTTTGGCAATTTGCGAAGTTTTCAGGGTTTTTCGACAAAGTTTTTTTGCAACGGTTACTAGGGAAAAAGTTCTGTAACTGTATTTTGGGAAAAAATTCTATAAATTGGACAGTAAAGTTATTAGCTTTGTAATAGCGAAAGATTTCACAAACACATAAAACTAACTGACCCGCGCAACTTCGTCTGCGTCATAGTTTTCATTAATGCTCCACTCCTATTGGGTGTGCGTGCGTGGCTTTATAGCCTTCCTCGATAAATGAGCTATCTAACACTAAATTTTTTTCAATTTCAATTCGAACCAGTAGTTCTTGAGTGTAAGTAGTTCTTGTGCTTATTAGTTTGGTTGAATTTGCTATTCAACCAAACAAATAATCAAACTCTTTTGATTTATAATATTAGTATAATATTATATTTTAAATTAATTAGGCAGAATATTATATTAGCAATTCGATTGGTATACATCATAGGATATTGTAATTATTCATTATTAGATTAATGGAAAACAGGTATCAATGCAGCTCGCCAAAATTTGAAGTTCGTTAAAATGAGTACATACCTGAAACACAACATCCTTGATTTAGTTTTGAACTATTTGTATTTATTTGAAAAAAAAATCAAAAGCCACCATTATTATTTTCGTCCGCGCTGCAATTTTCTTTAGGATCCCTAATTTTTCTAGCAATAAACATAGTCTATGTTACACAGGGATAATATAACATAGGGATAATGTGCACTAATAGTGAAGGATTTTTTGAATTCGGTCCAGCAGTTTTTGTATGTATTCGTTACAAAAATACAAATCTTTCCTCTTTATAATAAAACTAGCTTCTGCCAGTGGCTTCGCCCGCGTGGTCTCTAGGGAATATACTCCCGGAATAAAAAGTAGCCTATGTCCTTTCTCAGATTCTAGCCTAACTAAACCAAATTTCATTTAAATCGGTTCTGTAGTTTTGGCTTGAAAGCGTGACAGACAGACATACAGAGTTATTTTCGCATTTATAATATTAGCAAGGAAGTAAGGATACTAAGGATGACTGTAGATTCGTAACATTCAAGCATTGCTACAAAAAAACAAGAATTTCAAAACAAAGTGAAAGGTTCCGTTTTTCCACAAAAAGTCCATCCTTTGCGATCGCATATCCGACACTTGGACAATTTTCGTGTCCCCAACTTTTCGAATAAAAATATACAGGATTCTGGAGCAGTCCAATCCACTCGCAACTTGGAATCGATGTAAGTATATATTCGGAAAGTTTCAGTAAAATGTAAGTGGATTTTGCTGAGTTTTTATTAGTTTCAAAGAGGTTTTAAAAATGGTTTATTATTGAGGAGAATGTTATTGAGTGACTAGTGAAATGGTAGATTGGAATAAATTGGCAGTCTGCAGAATATAATATACTAAGAGTAACACGTTTAGATGAAATATACATAATTAAAAACAAAATTATAACAATGTGGAGGCTTTAGTTAGTGTTCCTTATTTTATATTTGTGTACGTAGGGGACCCTGGGGCTGGTTTTAACAGGGGTAAATACTAACAGCGTAATTACATAGAACCTATTCGACTTACCACGCTAATTCCAACGCACTTTATGCCTACGAATACGGGCGAACGTGTCTCGACCTGTCAGTTGCCGGCCGAGCGTCACGGGAGCAGGTTGTGTCAAACGCCTCCAATTTCACAGGTAAATGAACCTTTTTACGTGTTTAATTTTTTGCATTACTCTTTAAATATGTATCGTAGAAAATTGGCTTTGGTATTGCATAAATCCGTATTTATTGTATTTTTTATTAATGTTAAAGTTTTAATCGATAATATAACCGGTAAAAGAAAAACAATAACTTTGTGCAAAATGGGGTCGTGGGGTTGGTTTTAACAAAATGCACGGGGTAGGTTCTAACGCGTTAATATTTGCCCCGCACACGGGGCAGGTTTTAACAGTTCAAAAAATTTAAACGTAGGTAATATTGTTCTTACTGTTTCTATACGAGGTTGCAATTTTGATTCTAACTGCGATCCCATTTTTAAAAATGTTAAAGTTATGGCGACAATGTTTGACGACCTCCGTGGTTGAGTAGTTAGCGTGCCGGTTTTCAAGGCGCCGCCGAGGTTCCGGGTTCGATCCCCGGTCGGGGCAATGAAGAAAAAAAGTTTTCTACATTGTCTCGGGTCTGGGTGTTGTGGTACCTTCGTTGTTTCTGATTTCCATAACACAAGTGCATAAGCTACTTACTAAGCGATCGAAGCAATCTATGTGATTTTGTCCACTATTTATTTATTTATTCATTTAATATTCAATATATACAACGTTGATACGACAGAGGGGCTTTCCTTTAAACTGCCTATACTAGGTACCATTTTCAAGCTCTGTACCAAAAATAAATTAATTAGGAGCAGTAGTTTAGTCGCAAATGATTTTTAAAGTTTTTGCACGGTTTGAACACGATGTATCTTTTCTAACATCTGATTATCGTCTAAGCATAGGTCATGCACCTTACAACGATAAATCTACGATGCGTTGTTGCCGCTCTGACGCATGTCGACATTCACTAAAAATTGGCAATGCAAACAAGGAAACAATCAATACACACACACTTGCACTTTCACTACGAAAGCGACTAACATAAAGCGAGCGAAAGAAATAGAGATAGGTCAGTTTGTTGCATCCTTGTTTTTTGCGATCGGTAAGTGGGGCCTCAGTGCGCCGACGCTTGTTTTTCGGAACGTATGTTTTGTGGAATTCGCGCGCAAACAATTGTAATTTTATTTTGTTATTGTGAGAGGACACGTAACTTGGGATTATTATTATTTAGTATTAGTGTTTTTTTTTTGTGATTGACTGTTTTTTATGGTGATAGGACACGTAACTTGGGATTATTATTATTTAGTATTAGTATCTCCGGACCTCACTCCCATGGATTTCTTTTTGTGGGGTTACATTAAGGGTGAAGTGTATGCCTCAGAGGTAAATACAATTGATGAGTTAAAAAATAGGATTATTTTAGCATTTCACAAATGAAAGTGCTTAGCGACGGACAGTGATCTAATTAGAAAAATAAATAACAATATTCTCCGTCGGTATAATTTGTGCATCAATGTGAATGGAGGACACATCGAAAATTTAAAAATGTTGTGTGTTTGTTTTTGTGCGCGTACTTCGAAACGTTACCTAACATAAAAGCCAGTGCGAGCGGAGCCCAGCGGAGGCCTAAGTCGCCGGCCGCCACCCCGGCCCGGCCCCCACCGAGCACACGAGATACCGCACACCGCGCTCCGGCGCGCGCGCGACGTTGCCGCTTTGTTACCTAGCGGTATCTAAGGTCAGTGTCTTTTTTTTACAAAGGGTGGTTGCGTTTTATTCGGATTTGCAAGCTATTTAGTTTGTTTGAAAAATATATTTTCTCATTTATGGCGCTTTTTGTTTTTGTACCGTATCGAATTAATACTGTACACGTATAGTATACGTAGTTTAATTTAATGCCCCTCTGTCGTATCAACTCTGTATATGTAATGCCATGTATGACCGCCCATTGGATGTGTTTTAGTTTTAAGTTTCCTTTTGTATTACTTTTGGTGTATGTACAATAAAGCGTATAATAAATAAATAATAAATAAATAAATAAATATTTATTTGTTATATTTTTTTTTTTAAACTTCTATTGTTTTTTTTAGGATGAGGAACTATAAAAGGAAAACGCGTGGAAGTACATCGGAAGAGGTCTATGAACTAGCAGCTAAGGAAGTGTTGGAAAATAAAAAGAGCCTGAGGGAAGCAGCTAGAAGTTTCGAAATATGCCATGTAACACTTCATACATATATGAAAAAGAAGAAAGAAGGCTTACCGGTTGAACTGAGATATAAAAAAAATAGACAAGTGTTTAATACACAACAAGAAATTAGGTTAGCAGAATATCTTCTACAATGTGCTGTAATATATTTTGGCTTGCTACCTAGTGAAGTCAAAAAACTGGCGTATGAAATGGCCGTTTATCACAAGATTCCCAACATTCCTGAAAGTTGGATAAGAAATAAGTCCGCTGGTAATGACTGGCTTACAGCATTTTTGAAGAGGAACCCAAATTTGGCACTTCGAAGCCCGGAAGCAACCAGTTTATGTCGAGCTACATCGTTTAACCGAACAAATGTGGAACAGTTTTTCACAAAATACAAGGAAATTCTTCAGAGGTACAATCTAACTGCAAGTAGGATTTGGAACGTTGACAAAACGAGAGTCACAACAGTGCAGAAACCAAAGAAGATCGTGGCACAGCGCGGTTCAAAACAAGTTGGAGCAGTCACATCTGCCGAAGGGGCGTCTTGGTAACTGTGGCAGCAGCGGCAAATGCATTAGGTAACCACATTCCTTGCATGTTTGTGTTTCCACGAATCCGATATAATGACATTTTCATTAAAAATGGCCCGCCTGAAGCTATTGGCGCCGGTAACAGTTCAGGCTGGATGTCTGAGACAGAATTTTTGATATTTTTGGATCATTTCATAAAACACGTGAAACCCACTAAAGATGATCCGGTACTTCTTTTTTTGGACAATCATCACTCGCATGTAAATGTGGCGGCGATAAATAAAGCTAAGGAAAATTTTGTGATCCTACTTTCATTTCCTCCACACTGTTCGCACAAGCTACAGCCATTAGATGTCGGAGTTTATGGACCCCTGAAGAATTACGTTGCCAGACTACAAACTAATTGGATGATTAACAATCCTGGAAAGACGATGACCATTTATGACCTGCCTGGAATTGTAAGAGAAGCATTTCCGTTGGCTTTCACCCCGAACAACATTGCTCACTCGTTTAGAAAAGCTGGTATCTGGCCATGCAATGAGTTTGTTTTTGGCGATGACGACTTTGCTCCGTCTTTCGTAACAGATCGGCCAATGCCTGCATCCCAGCCGAATGATAACACTAATGCAGCGCCCGTTGAGTCTAATGTCACGATTCCCCCGATTCAGCAAAACGAGGAAGACATTTTAGGTAACCCATCGCCTTCATTGCTGCAAACTGAGGGACAAGACGAATTAACACCAGAGAATCTTAGCCTAACATTAGGTCTGGAACCGTCCTTGATACCAGAAATCGAAAGAAGCATGCCTAATCTTGATATCAGCGTGGGTGCAGTTATTGAGAAAATGTCAAGGAGTCCAGTTCCTGGTACATCAACTGCAGAAAATGAACCAGCAGTAACGTCTCGTCCAAGACATTCTTTAGTCCCGAAGCTGTACGGCCATTGCCAAAAGCGGCCCCTCGCTCTAAGTCTAATCGAGGTCGCAAGCGAAAATGTGCAATCTTAACAGACACTCCGGAAAAGAGTGCTTTAGAAGAAGAAGCAAAGTTAAAGAAAAACAAAAAGAAATCTACTGCGAATGTAAAAGTCAATAAGGAAAAGCAAAGAGTTAAGAAACGTAAAGTGGAGAAAAAAGAAAATAAGTCCAGTAAACAGCCTAAGGATAGAGTGAAAAAGAAACTATTACAAGAGAGTTCAGAAGAAGACGATGATGAGGATGAGACCATTTGCTTAGGCTGTGGCTCATCATATTTATTTATTTATTTATTTATTAATACTTCATGCACACAAATGTACAGAGGCGGACTTAATGCCATAGGCATTTTCTACCAGTCAACCCTTGGGTGATGCAGAGACAAGTAGTGGTAGGTGCAATTTTGAGCAAGAAACGCGATTTAAAAAATATTTTTATTCATATTCTGAAGATAAATCTGGTGTGGACTGGGTCGAATGTATATCCTGTAAACAATGGTCGCATAACCTGCATAAAAGGCGATGCAGTTGCTTATGTTTGCACAAACTGCAACTCAGATTCTGATTACGATGACTAATTTTTATCACTGGTTTGAAGACTGACTAATGAGTAGGTTGAGTAAGACTGACTAGAAAGTTTCACTTTTATAACCAAAGTTATATGTTGATTTATTAGAGGAGTAATTTTTTGTTATTTTATTTGATAAAGATAGATTTAGTAAGTTTTAAGTTTATTACACATGTTTAAACGGCAAGGAGCCGAATTTCATTTTATTTGGATTGTTAATGATCATTTGATGACCAAAAATTATTTTTTGTTCTTTGATTTGAGTAATGCTGATTGAGTGAGTCAGTTTAACTAATATAATTTAAGTTTTCTGTTTATTTAATGAACGGTAAGGAACCGCATTTAATTTTATTAGTGTTTCTAATAAACATGAAATATTATTTTGTTGTTTATCTTATTCAAAATCCCATTCCCAACTACATGTTATTTCTTACCCCCGCTGTTAAAACTTTCCCCAGCGGTGTTAAAACCACAAACCACCAAACCGGGGGTAAGATCTAACAAGTGACTTGTTTGCCAAAACTCGTTTTTTCTCAGATATGGTAGTTATTATATACATTTTGTTGTACTTTACGTAAAGCTCATTAAATTTTGCATCATGTACCAAAAAACCATGTTTCTTGCTTAAGTAGTTTAGAAAATATTACGCTTAATTCAAAATTTGTTAGAACCAGCCCCAGTCTCTATAATTATATAGGTACATAGCTATATAGATTTATATTACTTATGTGCATAATAATGTATCTAGTTACTTTATTTTTAAATATGTTTTTTTTTTTAATAAAAGTAAGAATAAATTATAGCAACAACAAAAAATTGGTTGTCTGTAATGTCGATTTACGGACGATAATTTCACGTGTTAACGTCATTTTCACAAAAACTTCACATATTGAATTCTTAACAAACAAGCCGACCGCTTAAGCCGATCGTGCCTCTATATCGCTTGTTCTGTGCTCTCACTTGCAGGCTCAGCTAGTCTATTCTGTAAGTAACCATTTCGATATCGAGCTTCACCTGAGTGACAAAGCTCACAAAGTGAACTTTATTACTCACAACATAAAGGTCTTATGTTTATACTTACCTCGGATTCCGCTGTCAAGACTCGAAAATGTTATTACAGAATAGGGGTACTGCTTAGGCAGAATGTGACACTTTCGTGCGTGCAGCCGGCGGTCATCGATTTATAAGACGATCATCATCATCATCATCTGCCTTTTCCCAACTATATTGGGTTCGGCTTCCAGTCAAACCGGATTTAGCTGAATACCAGTATTTTACGCGGAGCGGCTGCCTACCAGACCTCCACAACCCAGTAACTGGGTAACACGGTACTTCATGGCAAGACTGGAGTCAGATTTACTGGCTTCTGACTATCCGTAACGACTGCCAAAGATCTACAAATGACAGCCGGTACCAACGGCTTAACGTGCTTTCCGAGACACGGAGGAAACTCGGTATGTTAAGATGGTCACCCATCCACAGACCAACCTTGGCAAGCGTTGCTTAACCTTTAAGATCGACCCGTGCGGTTGTTATTATTTAGCCACGAGCTCCTCATCGATTTATAAGACGATATCACGCCAAAAACATTTGCAATTAAAGATCACGTAATATTTTTTTATTATTGATGGGTTTGCTCTAGTCTATGTCAGAGATGACATAGACAAAGTCTACGATGTAGCGAGCTTACCCAGAAGGAGCTTGTTTACTCTAACTTTGAATAGGTTAAGTTTGTAAGCTTTTAGAAATACAGACGCAGGTAGAGAGTTCCACTCCTTTGCTGTGCGCATTATAAAAGATGTTTGGAAACGCTTGGTGCGAATTGGTGGAATAATGCTAAAATTAAATTAAATAGCAGTTTTTGATTGACAAGAAACCTAAGGTCCTGAGGCTCTAGACAAGTGGCATTCTATCAACAGTAGCGCGGCGAAAACGTTGGTCAAAAGTTCAAAACGTCAAATATGTATGGGCAACGTACGTACGAGTACGTGTATGTACTGACAAACGATATCAAAATTTCACGTGATTAATCCCTTTTACTTTGGCATTTCTGTGTAGTGCCTCTGGACACGTGAAAATTGATCAGCTGTAGCGATTGTCAAAAAACCTAAAATGTAGTAATAGATTACTATGGGCTACCGAAATGTCACATTTATTATTTATAAAATTACAACGGTTTAAAAACAATTGTAGTAACTAAAGCACAAAAACTACTAAACATAAATAAAAATAAAAAAGGAAAACAGAAAACTGAGAAATATTAAAAAAAATTAAAATGGGTCACTCTTTCATGAATTCCTCTCACAGCACTTCTGACATGCTAATAAAATCTTCGTTCATTCATCCACAAACACATCGTTTGTTGACTTAGAATCCAAAGGGAATATGAATGAAAAACATATTTATCATCTTATACAGTTTTTCTGAAAATATACAAAAATATAATACTAACAGTGAAAATAGAATCAAAGTTACTCGAAAAACAAGCTTTTAAACAAATATATCTGCCCGTCTCGCGAAAACGCTTTTTTCTATGGCAGTGGTATAGGCGTCATAGACAATGACGTCAAAGTTTAAATCGGATTTCACTTTCTAATTGTAATCTTTGTAGCTTTATAACTTCATTGCTGATGAATGTATTTCATTTTGCAAATAAAAAGATCGCATCCATATTCCCTATTCGAGACCTAGCACGCGCAACGAAGCGACACGAAGGCACATGATCAATCCTATTTGAATTTTCAATCATAATGTATCGCTGATAGAATGATACTCTATCGATCTATCTGAGATCATTCCAAAGTAACTCTTACAGGCTTTTGAAAGTCTACTCAATAAATATCACAACTTCATACTTAGTCAAAGTTAGTTAGCCCAAACTATATCCAATCAGCTAAAATAACGAGATATGAATTAATTAGTATTTCAGTCTCCTCGCCTCACACTACCCACATTTGTAAATAAACGGCGAAGAATCCAAACTCCTCAGGTGGGGTATCAGTAAGCCGCTCACGTGTCAAATCGTACGCCATTCAATCTGGCGGGAATTAAGTGGAGAATGCTTTACGTGGACGAGCTGGAGCGAGGCCAGGCAGGGAGAGGGAGCATTACTAAACGGCTTTGAGAAAAAAGGATGTAGGTTGATCCTCACATATCCAGAGCGTCCTCGGGACATGGCCAGGCCGTGTTTTCTGTCTGGAGCTCAAAACAATATCGTTGCGTACATTTCACCTAGGTATTATAAACTTGTTCACACAGATCCAGGTCGTGGCCTGGGAAACGTCAGAGCACATTTTGACAGACCACGTCCCAAACCGCCAACGTGCCGTATAGTGTCAGCCGGTGCCGTAGAGTGCCGTAAAAGAATAATACCATCCCATCACTTCCTGTGGGTGTCGTGAGAGGCGACTAAGGAACTCACCAGACAATGGGCAGCAGCGTTCTCTTTAAAACGCAACACCATACACTGCGAGCGCCAACCCGCCTGCCAAGCGTGGCGATTATGGCAACCGGGGGGGTCTGGGGTTAAACTCCAATTTGGGGGAGGCCTATGTCCAGCAGTGGACGTCTTCCGGCTGTTATGATGATGAAATTAACTTGTTTGCACAGGTCCAGGTCGTTGCCTGGGACACGTCAGAGCACATTTTGACGGCCCAGCGTGTCCCGGTCACGGCCCTGATATCACATCCACCAGATTATCGCCGAGTATAGTCAATGAATGACTCAACCCGACGGTTTTTCAGGTGATCGTCACTGTTGAGTCTAGCTCTCTGGAATTGCAATTTTTAGGATTAGTGTGGTAGGCTTCTCCATGATATGTTGTTTTGTATGTAATCTAGAATGATCAAAAAGTATGGAAAAATAAACTTTACTGTGATTTACCAATTTGTGACATAATGGTATTAATTTTGCGCTCGGCGCCTGCGAGAAAGGTACAGGCAGAAACGCCAAAGCGCGAGAAGGCTTACTGCAGGAATCAAAGAGTATCCACACTATATGGCAACTGCTAGACGCGGCATTGACATACTTACCTTAGAAATCAAGCATGTAAGTGAATGACATCGAATCCTAGAAATAGTCAGCTCCCGACAGTCTCGACTATTTTAAAGGCAGTATTTTGTGCTGAGCGCTGAATATTGTATTGGTAGCTTCTCTAGTCGCTGCTAGCGTGTCAAATTCGATGACAATTCATTAATTTCAATAAGACTCATTTTTGTTTCAAGCGTCTCACGCCACAGTCAATCGTTTTTAGGGTTCCGTACCCAAAGGTTACCCTATTACTATGAATCCGCTATCCGTCCATCCGTTTGTCCTTCTATACGTCCAACCGTCCGTCCGTCCGTCTACCCGTCTGTCTATCAGCGAGCTATATCTCAAGAACTGTAATAGTTAGACCGTCGATTTTTTCACAGAGTGCATTTTTGTTGCCGCTATCAAGAAATAATAAAAACGCGATAAGATAAAGATAAAAATAAATTTATTTGCCCAAACATGTGTACACATGTGTATTCTGTATGCATGTTGTTTACAAGAGTAAAAAACATGCATACAGGATAACATTAAACTAGAAAAAGTTCAGACATGTTTGCCACATACTCATCATCTGCCTAGCCTTTTCTCAACTATATTGGGGTCGGCTTCCAGTCAAACCGGATTCAGCTGAATACCAGTGTTTTACGTGGAGCGGCTGCCTACCAGACCTCTGCAACTCTATATCTGGTTAACACGGTATTTCATGGCAAGACTGGATACAGATTTACTGGCTTCTGACTATCCGTAATGGCGTTCAAAGATCTACAAATGACAGCCGGGACCAACGGCTTAACGTGCTTTCCGTGTCACGGAGGAAACTCGGTATGTTAAGATGGTCACCTATCTACAGACCAACCTAGGCAAGCGTTGCTTAACCTTGAAGATCGACCCATGCGGCTGTTATTATGTAGCCACAAGCTCCTCATGTTTACCACATACTATGGCGTGCAAATATTGTGCATAGTAAATAATTCATTACAAATTGTACGATGGTACGGAACCCTTCATGCGCGTGTCTGACTCGCACTGGACCGGTTTTTAATTTTCTAATTTTGCCCCTTAGAGTAACCCAATACTCAAAATTTATTTATCTTTGATATGCATCTGTGTTTAAGTCACAGAAATTCATAGATTTAGAGAAACGTCTCGGACATTTTTTTGGAACCAGACACGCGACTGATTCCAGAAAAGGTTCAGTTTATCATAAGAATATTCTTATCGAACCCTAAAAACATTTATTTCTCTCGTATTGATTCGTAATTCCGCTGTCTTCGTGGCCACACGCCCAAGGACGAGTGCTTCGTATAATTAATTACCTACACTTCTGCTGACCCCCCAACCAAAGTCACGAATGCTTTATTTATCATCGAGCCTTATACATAGTGATGGAGTTACATTTACGTGTATGTTTATTTTATTAATAGGATTGTTTGGTCAGAGTCATTAATATGGTGGGATCATTCTTCATCAGAAATGTATTCTTGGCTTACCTAATCAAATAGATATGGCTCCGTGCTATCCGAAAATAATTTTATTTTCTTCGTTTTTTGTAGCCTAATGTCTGATTGGTACTTCTTGGCAAGACTGGTCTCAGATTTTCTGATTTCCGACAAACAGTAACGACTGCCGAAGATCTACAATGGAGTGGAATTCCCTGCCGGAGTCTGTGTTTCCCGATAGCTACAACCTGGGAGTCTTTAAGTCAAGAGTGAATAGGTTACTTCTAGGCAAGCGTGCTACATCTTCGACCACATCATCGCTTACCATCAGGTGAGATGGTGGTCAAGCGCGTGCCTATCAATAGTAAAAAAAAAAAAAAAAACAATTGACAGCCGGGACTAACGGCTCAATTTGTTTCCGAGGCACGAAGGACTTTCGGTATATTAAGGTGGTCAACCATCCACATACCGACTTTTGCAAGTGGTGCTTAACCTAGAAGATCGTCTCGTACGGTTGTTATTTTTTAGCCACAATCTATTGATTTAAGTCTATGTTTCGTAAAGCTTCACACTGCGGTGATGAAGATGCTGAGATGGTCCGGAGGGGTGACAAGACTAGACGAAGTACGAAACGGATGTATCCGTGGTAGTTTTAAAGTCACTCCAATATCGGAGAAACTGCCCGAGAGACATCTGAGATGGTATGGTCTCGTGATGCAAAGAGACGAGAACCATGTGATCAATCAAAATAGCGTACGTAAGCAACTTCCTGAACACAAGAAAGGTAGAGGACGACCTCTTGCTACGTGGCGGCATGACGAAACTTTTATGGGAGTAAGAACAGCCCGACCTGTAAACCCAGGACAGACTGTCCTGGTGCCTCAAGACTAGGAGAGCCGACCCCACAAAAAGTGGGAAAGAGCAAGGGAGAAGAAGAAGGGGAGGGCTCTATGTTATATATGTTGTATATATGTATGTTATGTATGTTTGTATGTGTATATGTCTGCGGATCATCAGTTCGCTGCCCTAGTGCTTGAATGGCCAAACGACCAACTTTACCAAAATAGACTTTTTTATATCAAACTATAGCAACCCTTATTACACGCTTTTTAATGTATATATTTTTTAATTTTGTTGGATGTAATTTGCACTATTAGCAAAAATAAAATATCCAAACTCCCTTATAAAAACTGTTTTAAGTGCTTGGATAGTCAAACTCCAAATTATGCTCAAATGTACGCATTCAAATATCAGTCTCTGTTCTTGTTTGTCCAACCTCCGTCGACCGACCAATCACGGTCAAGCATTCCGACGCCATATTGTTTTGGCTATTATTTGTTTCGTTATCGAGATAGCGTGGTTTCTAAGACAAAGTTCTGAATTATATTGTTTTTATGCAGTTATAGTAGTTTAAAATGTCAGTAACAACGAAGAAAAAGGATTGTAAATTGAGGGTTTCGGATTTGGAAAGGTACGTTGGAATTTTATTGACTTTCTTTTATTTTAGTGTTTGAAGTTACTTGTATGTTATATACAGGTTGATTGTTACCTTTTCGCATGTAAGACGTGATCAGGTTGTAGAAGTTGTGATAAATGTTTTCCATGCGGGCTAAGTCACGGTAAAAGTTTGCTTACAAAAATAATAACTAATAACTACCTATTTTTATTTAACCGACTTAAAGAAGGAGTTATCATTGCGGTCCGTATGTGTTGTGTGTAATATTATGTTAGTATAAATGGGTTACTAAACACCTGTTTCAATTTCCATTAATGTATGTATGTCTGTCCACAAATTTCCCAAGCCAAATCTTGTATTCGCATGTTACAGAAAATCTTGTATAAAAATTGAACATACTGTATAGCGTCTATGATGGCAGTTTGGACAAACAAGCACTATACTTGCGCATCATTTTAGAGCTTTATCTCCATGTCATTATGCTCAATCTCCTTACACATAATTTTGTTGGCGACATTTTGGCCAACCTCCAACAATAAAATTAAAAATAATCAGTATTACAATTATTATTTTTAATTACTATTTCAATAATATAAAAAATACTTGTCAGGTTTCTAATTCATAAAAGATTTTGGTAAACTTTTCATTATATCCATACGTAACTTTAAAAAAATGTCTCCTGTAAAATTTGATCAATGGTTGTTTGGCCATTCAAGCACTAAGGCGACGAGTTATTGAAATTTACGACGCTGCGTTTTTTCTCTTGTTAGAAACTATCTTTTGTTTAATGCTAAATCATAGCCATAACGATAATCACTGATTTTCAACCGAATTCCAAAAAAGGAGAAGGTTCTCAATTCAGTGGGTATTTTTTCCGAGGTTTCTGATCCGATTTTTGTGATTTTTTTTTAGTTTGATGCGGTATACTTGCTATTTGGTCTCTTAAAAAATTGGTTAGAGCAGTTTGGTTCAGTAGTTTTTATTATATGAGCATTTTTGTCGTCGAAGTAAAAAACACAAAAAAGTAAAAGAGAAAAAATAAAAAAATATACTTTTTTACAAAAAACTATAACCGGCTTCCAAACAAAACACTACAAATTATAAAATAACCTTAATTTTGGAAGTCGGTTTTAAAAAACAAAGAAACAAAACCAAATGAACCAAACTAATATTTTTTTTATAAATGTTTTTGTCCACTGCTGATACTCATGCATTCTGTCTGCAAGAGTCAGTGGGCCGTATCTAATCCACAATTCAAAGTTTTGGTTACAAGACAGAATTAGTGACATATTATTATTTTCGATTCCTTCTGTTTCTAATACAAAACTTTCAAAAAATACCAAAAATATTTTACCTAAAAACCGAACAAAGGCGAGTCTGACTAGCGCTCCGAGGGCTTCGTAGTTCGTACAAACTCGTGTGTAGATCTCTTAAGGGAATCGAATTTCGAATTTTTCGAGTAAATACTACCTACTGCAGTGAAAGCACTTATTACACGAACAAAAAGGTAAGCAGGTAAAACTGAAGGACAAACTTAACTTTTCAGCTGAGAAAATTATTTTCCCAAACATAGCAAAAATATTAATTTTTCCACCTC
The DNA here is from genome assembly GCA_950371165.1 of Lacanobia oleracea. Lineage (NCBI taxonomy): Eukaryota > Metazoa > Arthropoda > Insecta > Lepidoptera > Noctuidae > Lacanobia > Lacanobia oleracea. The sequence goes on along the minus strand of OX493405.1, from coordinate 23,382,369 downwards.
ACTGCCAATAATTATTTCTAATGTTTGCATTATAACTTTTTTAACTGATGGCATACTTACGAATGTGCTGTACAATAATAGTCTACACAGAACAGTTACAACATTGCTTAAAAGTATTTGCAAGTTAGCTGCCTGCAAACCAAATAGCTTTGTTGACTGTACGTCGCGATCACCTCATCAACTGCAAATATAAGTTTTTAAATGCAAAATGTGTTTTTATGTGATACGTTGCTTCTTGTAAAATTTCATGATTCTAGGTCAACGTAAAGTACCTTATAGTTTTAGATTCCCTTTTGAGCGTTAAAACATGCGCCATTGACGGAGCATAAACGGCCTTAGAAATTGAAATTAATTTCAGATTGATTCCTCCGCGTTCCTTAGAAAAAGGGTCTTGACAAACGGAGAGACAGACAGCAACATGATGCAGTTTTTGTTGACTGAGGGATGGAACCTTTAAAAAGATGTTGTTTACTAATACGAAAATACTGAACAACAAAATACTCGAAATAATAATAAAACAAAACATATCCACGATGTTCAGTTGTTTGTCTCCACTCACCTCCCCAGGGAGCGCCAGGCTACAACATTATCTAAAGAAAATCATTCTGATACAAAACGTATTTTATTATGAAACTAGGACACATGTTTTTATACAGAAATGTGTTCAATTCTAGAGGGATTTTGATGTTACATTCATAAGGAAAAGAAGGAAAAAATATCTACTGATGATGTCTACATAACGAAAAACGAAACAACCTCAGAACAATAATAGGGACAATTACGGGTCCTTGCCCCCTAAACAAACATCTCTATAAATTAGGCACCACGGACAGCCCACTCTGCAGGGGCTGCTTTAACGCTGAAAAATAAGCCGCCCATGTCATCCTGGAATGCGAGGCCGTGGCTACCCAACGTCAACAAATTCTTGGAACGGTGAGGTAGCTCCCAGAAAACTTCTGTGCTTCTGAGCGGAGCTATGCTGGCTAACTCAGTCAGGATTCTTATGCACAACGGACCGAATGGGAGTCTAGGTGCGGAAAATGGATTCCCTACTCTACTCTCTACTGATGATGTCTACATGGAAATATTAGTTCTTGTCAACGGGTTTGTTCTTGTTTAGGCCTCCAGGAACCTAAGAAGAAAAGAGGAGAGGAGGGAGGGTATAGGTAGGTACGAGGTATCTTTGTACCAAAATTCATCCAAACCGATATAGCAATTCAGGCGTGAAAGCGTAACAAACAAACAAACATATTTATTACGATAGATGAGGAGCTCATGGCTAAATAATAACAGCCACACAAGTCGATCTTCAAGTTTAAGCAAGGCTAGTCGAGGTCGGCCCTTGGATGGGTGAGCATGTTAAGAAACCGAGATTCGTCCTTGCCTTGGAAAGCACGTTAAGCAACGGCTTTGATCAACGGATCCCGGCTGTCATGTGTAGATCTTTGGCAGACGTTACGGGTATTCAGAAGCCAGAACTAACTTTAATTAAGGCTGAGTACAGCTAGTCTATTCTGTAAGTAACCATTTCGATATCAAGCTTCACATGAGTGACAAAGCTCACAAAGAGAACTTTATTCCACACAACATAAAGGTCTCATGTTTATACTCACCTCAGATTCCGCTGTCGAGACACGAAAATGTTGTTACAGAATAGCACTAATGTTCTGGAATCGCTTTATCGAGACCTTTATTTTAATAACCCACGTGATTATGACGTGAAAAGATACTATATACTTAACTGTACTAAACTATATAATTAATATAGACTTCGACACTTAAGACGAATCAAATGATCCCTAATGATATTTATTAAAATCGATCCAGCTTCCTCTCCAGTTTAGGCTACTGGGATTTCCAAAATGGAATGCACAAACATACATACTCTCTAAATATTACCCTACTTCTGTACCAAAAAATAATGAATTCGTTCAAAGAGTACGAAAGATCCGATGACTCATAGTCAACGTTTTTTGTTAATGTTCGCTGTGATATGCGAAGTCATTGTTTTCCGGCTGAGACTGATGCAATCTGTTACTGATAGCTGCAACAGAGGTAAATGCGTAGTTGGGTCTACTATAGTTGTCCTTTACAAAAGGTTTAAGTGTCCTTGACAAGCATAATTTCCAAAGTCTTTTATAATGCGCACAGCAAAGGAGTAGAACTCTCTGCCTGCGTCTGTCTTTCCAAACGCTTACAACCCTAATCTCTTCAAAGTTAGAGTGAACAAGCTCCTTCTGGGTAAGCTCGCTCCACCGTAGACTTTGTCTCTGTCATCTCTGACCTAGACTAGAGTCAAGAGTAAACCCATCACAAATAAAAAAAAAATAAAAAAATATCAAATCAACTGGATGGGTACACAGTGTGAAACAGAAATAACGCAAAACCTGGAAAGCGGTCGTTGTGAACACCTTTTATTATAGGGGCAGCCCTGAAAACGAGAAAACTGCATTTTTTTAAAGTATATTTTGGAAAGGAAAATGTTTGGGGCGTTTGAAATATTAATCACAATTTCCTATGGTAAATGTTTTTGATAATTATGAGTACCTGAAACGGGTAATCCGTTTCAGGTATTATGCGTTATTTATTATTACATCCTGCATCCAGGTAATTTGGTTAATAGCTGAAAATATGACTTTGTTACTTCAGCAATGCAAGTTTATTATAACGCAAGGTTTAGTATAACACATTTAGTTGAATAAATTATTATGATAATTATGGTAACCTACATTCTAAAATATTATGTAGGTATATGAAAATGAATTAAAAAAGCACAATTGTCTATTCCCAATACTAACTACGCCTAAAAAGATTTGCTTATGATAATATATTATTTTGATACCTGTTCATAAACAAAAATATTTGACACACAAAATATGTAACCCAAAAGTAATATTGATAATAACGTGACATCATACGCAGTCAGTTATGATATAAAAATAAAGCCAAAACCCACGACCACTATACAATCAGCTGTCAGTTCTAACCACGCTCAGTCGAGTCAGATCGCGCAGTGAAGCAACACGATGTTTCTGTATCTAACGGTGACGCTACTGGTCCTACTCTACTATGTGATCACGAGGAAATACAACTACTGGAAGGACAGAAACGTACCACACAAGCCACCTACGTTCTTATTGGGAAACTACGGAGATGTGTTACTTCAGAAAAAATCCGTCGGAGAAGCACTTCAAGATTATTGCAATCAATTCCCGAACGAGAAATTCATCGGAGCATTCGAGGGTACAGAACCCGTATTGATTCCAAAGGATCCAGAAATAGTCAAACTGATCGTGACGAAAGACTTCGCAAGTTTTAATGGAAGATTCTTATCGGAACACAGCCACAAGGAACCAGCAGCACTGAACCTCTTCGGTACTCATGGCGACAGCTGGAAGGTATTGCGGCAGAACATGAGCCCGCTGTTCTCATCTGCGAAAATGAAGAATATGTTTCATCTCATCGACAAATGCTCTCACAGATTCGAAGAAATGTTGGATCGTGAAACTAAAGTTTCGAATGTCCTTGAAGCTAGGTCGTTGACCGCAAGATACACTATGGAATGCATCGGAGCTTGCGCCTTTGGTGTAGACACTAACACAATGACAGAGGACGCAAAGGACAACCCATTCGCTAAAATGACCGAATTCTCAGAACCTACTAAACTTCAGGTCATTATCAGAGAAATTCGATCAATATGGCCATCAATATTTTACTTATTCGGCGCCAGATTAGTGAAAAAGCAATTTGAGTTTTTCGGTAACCTGATTACTTCTGTGATGTCTCGACGAGAATACAAACATTCTGGAAGAAATGACTTCGTGGACCTCGTCATGGGCTGGAAGACAAGCAAGCAAATAGTGGGTGAGAGCTTAAGAAATAGTAAAACCGGTGAAGTTAAAAAATTGACATTGGAAGCTACTGATGATCTGCTCGTCGCTCAGTGTTTTGTTTTCTTCGCTGCTGGGTTTGAAACATCCTCCACCACTTTGGGTTACACACTATATGAAATAGCAAAGAGCGAAGAAATTCAGAAAAGAGTATTAGAAGAAGTAGATTCATATTTAGCTCGACACGAGAATAAACTCAATTTTGACTGCATTTCGGAGTTGCCGTACCTGGATGCTGTAGTAGACGAGGCTCTTCGTTATTACCCAGTTCTGGGCATAATCCCGCGGGAGCTGATGGAAGACTACACAATGCCTGGCGGTGCTAAGTTAGATAAAGGCATGCGAGTACATCTGCCGGTGTACTATCTGCATCACAACCCGGAGTTCTATCCAGAACCTGAAGTGTTCCGACCAGAAAGGTTCCTGGGAGAGGAGAAGCGGAACATTAACCCGTACGTTTACCTGCCGTTTGGAGAAGGACCGCGACTTTGTATTGGTGAGTACCTACTTAATTTTCGTAATTTTTAACTACCATAGATTAGTCTGATTTATATGTTGAAGAAAAAATTTAGTCTTTTAAAAGTTTAAAGTAATTTAACTTGTGTTAAAAGTGCCGTTTCTGTTATCACAGTCATTTACCTATAGAGGTATGTAGGTGTGTGATTTATTGAACTAGTATTTATTCTGATGCTATTTGCGAGGATACTTGAGACAACCCATAATGAAAAGTTATCAATATCGGTATAATTCACTATTTCTTTTAAATTTTCTGCTACATCTCCTTCATAGAAATACCTTATATAAAGTAAAAATCTCTCTGGTAGAAGGTAGTCCCATACAAACCGGTCTCCTACCTTGCGCATTCAGTGCTCTTACGCGCAGTCTCAAGTCTTCAGTACATACACATGGCAAGATAGACGCGTCCTTATTTATGTACAATACTTACAACTTGTAGGTATCCCCCTTTTTGATCTTTTGGACAAGCACGGTGGATACACCATTCTGGTCCTAGAACCGGTAAATCCTGTTCTTTCACGAATGTCTTCCTTGTATTGATTTATTTTTTGTTTGCTTCCAGGCATGCGGTTCGCAAAGATGCAGATGATGGCTGGTCTCATCACCATGCTGAAGAAGTACCGCTTGGAGCTGGCTGATGGTATGCCGAGGAAGCTGAAGTTCAAGGCTTTGACGTTCATCACACACTCTGTAGATGGCATCAGGATCAAATTCATAGAGAGAGAGGGATGGGAAAAAAGAGTGTTTGCGAAATGAGATAGTTCGTATTGAATAGACTGATGTTAGCGATCGATCTTTGAAGACAATTATTAGATGTAATTTTACCTAGTTATGAGTTATGTGAGATTTAACGTATGTGCAGTTTTTTTTTTAATTACTCAATAGTTTTAGTTTTAAGGGTGCTAATACAAAATCGAGCGCTTGCCCCGGACTATAGCTACAAACCGCGTTTCCCGAAATTTATAGTGATTGTAGCGCTGCCGCTGTATACAACAATTGCTTAAAAGTATGAGTTTACTTTTAAATAGACCAATATTTTTTTTCATGCATTATAACAATACCTCCTTAATTATTAAATAATTTTTATTTGATTTTGGATTATACTTTCATAGATAAAAATTATAGTTTCGAACGGAAAATTGACAAAAATTCTCAATTTTACAGAATTATTTTTGGTGTATTAGTGCATGAATCGTAATAAATTGATTTGATCATTCCAAAGTAAAAGATACAGTTGTATCATGAGTATTTTTAAAAATGATTAAATTATTATATCTTCGGTGTACTAAAGCATCAAAAGATTCCCAAAAGCGTAATTTTATGAAGCACCCTTTGCGGAGACAAAGAATTTACTGATGTACGTGAACAAATTGATATATTTATTTAGAAAACTCCCAAGATCAACAATCAAACTTTCTTAGGCGTATTTTTGTTTTTTTTTTATGTTATATCTAAAGCATAATCAGATATCAAAACTCGAATCAAACGCTCAAATTCAAGAAAAATTGTGACAGCGCTCTTAAGAACAAAGTTGTTTAGTTTTTTAATAGTGTTTTAGTTGTTTACTGTATGTACATAAATATTTTACTTTCAACAAAAAAAATAACCCCATAATGCCCTAAATATATGTTTCAATTTTATTGTAGCTAGTTGACCCGGCAAACGTTGTTTTGCCATATAAATAAACACAAAAATTTCATAAAAATCGGTTCATGCCATTTCGGAGGAGGTCGGTAACAAACACTGGTCCGAGATTTTTATACATTAGAAGATTAGAAAGAGATAGATAGCTCTTGTACGCGACTTCGTTTGCGTGTACGTCATATAGTAAAACTATGTCGCTAGGTAAGATCGCTAAGATAAGATATCATCATATCATCCGAAAGACCTCCACTGCTGGACATAGGCCTCCCCCAAGCGTTGCCACTACGACCGGTTCTGTGCGTCTCGCATCCATCGGCTACCCGCGTCCTTCACCAGGTCATCGGTCTATCTTGTGGAAGGTCTTCCAACGTTGCGTCTTCCGGTACGCGGTCGCCATTCTAGAACTTTTCGGCCCCATCAACCATTTGTTCTGCGAGCAATGTGCCCTGCACATTGCCACTTTAGCTTGGCTATCCTTCAGGCCATGTAAGTAACCTTGGTCCTCTACGAATGTCATCATTCCTGATTCGATCACGCATGGAAACTTCAAGCATTACCCTCTCCATTGTCCTTTGAGTTAAGCCTTCTGATGAGGCCAATTGTGAGCGACCAGAAACCATTGTGACATAAGATATAAGAACAGTCAACTTCTAGCATTGCTTGACCCCCTTAGAATGCAAGGCATTGGCTGTATCACCTCTTCTATTCAAAACGCCGACCACCTTAGTAACTTTTCGTAATGAGAAATGTTTTAATGTAAGCGCTTTTCTATACACGATGTTGAAGAAAGTTGCTAGGGTTGTTACACCGCAATAGAGCTACATAAAGTTAAAATGGAAAACTCTATCCAGACGAAAAAACTACCCCCGCATCGGAGAGAGTACAGTTGAGATTCCGTTATCCGCACTTAGACTCCCATGAACGTCGTTGTGCTTAGGAGTCTTGGCTAGGTTAGCCAGCAAAGCTACGCACATAGGTTTTGCTGAGCGTCCTCATCGTTCCGAAGATTTTTGCACGTCGGGTAGCAAAAGCCTAATTTTCAGAATGAAGTCGGTGACTGATTTCCCTGTATCGAAGTAACCTCTGTACACTGCCTTTGGCGACTATCATCATCATCATCATCATCATTTCAGCCAATTACCGTCCACTGCTGAAAGTAAGCCTCCCAAAAAGTGCCAAGCATCCCGGTCTTGTGCAGTCCACGTCCATCCGCTGCCAACCACCTTTTATAAATCGTCGTAATTATACCTATTATTATTCGGAGGGTGTCAGAAGTCGCATAGTTTTGACTATTTGTAATTTGTAGCCCGTGACCATTTGTTGTCTTGAAGTTCAGTTGATCTCTGGCAAATTTATGTACGAATCAGTGAGAAAGGTAAGAGGAGAATTGGGTACAGGTCCAGCAGTACTATCTCGGAAACTCTTCGCGAGTTCGTCTCTGGCGTCATTGCCTGAGGATCTACAGTTTCTCATGATCCACTGGAGGGTGAAACCGCAACGGATAATTTTTGGCCGTGAGCTGTTGTTTCACTGGGAATTGAACAGTTTTTAGCCATGCCGGAGCAATCAGCCGAAATCTTATTTCAACTACTATGACATTTTGTTGGATACGTGTGAATTTCAACCAAGTGTCTTTGCAAAGTTTTTTAGAAATTTAATATTTAAATAGAAATCATAAAATTTAATCGGATGGTATCTGTAATTTTCTTGCTTTGCGTTTTCATGGAAATATATTTTTCTTATTTTTCCCAAAAACATTTGTCAATATTATCGCGTTGATGGTCTGCTTGGTCGGTGGGCTCCCCGTTCACAGAAGTAATTAATTAATGCTGAAGCTACGGGACAACATAGGCTATCATTGAAAATAAACTAACCATCTCTTGATTTTGGTGCATACCATCGGCAATTTTAACAATAATCGTAAAATAATGCGCATTTGAATGGCCTTCTTATATCATGTTCGCTTTTTTCTTCTTCTGCGTCTTTCCTTCAATGCTGAGGATCGCGACCACACTCGACGCGTATCCATGCGGTCTTCTGCTGCGTGGATCGCTCTGTGCATGCTGCCTCTCAGCCATCTTTATGGCGTAGGGCCATAAAAAAACCCATATGTTTGCAAATTTGAACTTTAAGGTGTTGATACTATATTGCGCGCCTATACTTCAAACTACATAGTTTAGAAACTGCTTGATAAATGAAGTTGATTCTCAAATTTATTTCAAAACGATTTTATGTTTTTAGAACACAGTTAGACATCCGATTAACCAATCTAATTCAACTCTTTTCGCGACTCCTCTATCATGGGACTTCGCCAGCTGCTCGCGGGTAGTATGACGTGATCCCTGGCCCGTAAAGATTCATTTTTGAGCAACTCATGTTAAGCTTAGCAAAAGTAAGCGCACGCCTGTTGACGATTCAAAAAATGAGATCAAATGCATAACGCCATCTATGGAATCTGAAGTTGAACTGTCTTAACTATTAAAAGAATCCTTTCTTTTTCAGACGTTTTAAAAGTACCACTAATGACTAAAAAACATGTTTGGATGTAATTCTAATGCTGTCTTGAGGTCAATAGATGGCATTATGGGTATTTGCATTACGTAATGTTGATTTTATGTACATTGCCACAATTCCTATCCGGTTAGTGTTTTTGCAAACTTTTGAATGTGATGCGTTCTGTAAATTATCCTTTAACATCCTGGCCATTATATTTAGGCATAGATGAATGCTATAAAACTAAATACAATAATAACATGTCATTTATGTATAAAAATAAAAAAAGAAAGGAAATAAATAATTAAAAAATATGTACAAATTTAAAAAATAACCATGTTTGGTTAGATTCGAACCCACACCAAGTCTTCTGAAAAGCAGTCTTTAAACCGATAGGCTATGAGTACCGTTCTTTAAGCATTAAAATAGCCAATCTTATTAATGTCATGGTTTTTCGCTGCTCAGCTCCTTGAAAGTATAGCGTGATGATAAACATTGCTAAGGTTAGACGCATAAGTATCTGCAAAGTTGTATTAAGTTGTGGTTTTTATAACAATTCCCCACTAAACTATTTGGCAAAATGTGAAATATAAATTAAAATGTTATTTAAGTGCAAAAAAAAACCACTTTACTATTTTTTTGACAATACTTTGGTGTAAAAATAAAGTTCAAAAGACAAAATAAATATAAAAATAATAGCTGTTGCTGGCCGGGGATCGAACCTTGTGCCTGTCGTTAAAACAGACATTTTTGAATATTGCTCATCCTCCAAAGCACATAGCGTGATAATATATAGCCTAAAACCTTCTCCTGACCAGAACGCACACATCAAAAAAAGAATTATCGAAATTGGTCCAGCCGTTCAAGCGTGATGCGATGACCAAGGGAAATAGGGATTCATTTTTATATATATAAATAATTAATACAACCCTGCTTACACAAACATGCTATTAAACACAACAATTCAGAAGCTTTAGTCAATAGTTGCACACAATAAAAAACAAAAGAAGATTATTTATTTATTTATTAACTCAAATGCTACAAAAGAAAAACTAGGTTCTAAACAATGTTAAGCTGGTAGCAACAAACTTAGAACAGAAAAAGCCCAAAGGTTTAGATAATACAATCAAGTGTCATGCGTCCACACGTCCAACCGTCCGTCTGGCAGCGGGCTGTATTACAAGAATAGATGGACGGTTGAAAGTTTCACAGAGTGTGTATTTTTATTTCCGCCATAACAACAAAAATAGTGACTACGTTATATTAAAAATTAAAGAGGGTCCCATACATGAAACTTGTTTTTCGGTATATGGTACGGGACCCTTCGTGAGAGAGTCCGACTCATATTTGGCCGGTTTTGTCTGTAAATAAAACAAACTGAAATTTATTTATTTCTTTTTATTTACTTAGGGTTACCAACAATTGTTTACACTATAGTTATGTTCCCAACCTAACGCTGAGGTAGAGTCTAGACATGGTCTAGACGCTGACTGCGATTAGGCGTACGTGACAGGATGTGTGGCGCGACCTGCGTGTGGGCCGACCACCAGGCCACGATGTATTAGAATTAAGATAGGCTAAGTTAGTCTTACATGAACTTCTGTAAAGCTCGGGTCGTAATAAAATCTTACTTCCACGCAAACACCGTTTCATTTGCGCTCCCGAAATCTAACTGGCGCAGCCGGTAGGATTGCCGCAAACGGTTTCCTCCGCGAAAAGTCAAGTGCGAAAACCTGTGAAATACATTAAAACACGTGGACTATGTTTCGCGAGTGGTTACTGATTACATATATAGTCGTCGTCCTTAAAATCAGTGAGGCGTTCTATATCGGGCAATCTTCGAACCAAATAAATAAGTTTAGATAACGCGCAAATTACGTGAGTGAGCAGAGATGGTGATAATAATATCAAGCTGTTGGCATGTGAGTAAGCTTCTACATCCTTCCTCATTCCTTACACTATTATTGTGATAGACGTAATTAGTATTTTAGTAGTTTAATTTAGTTTTAGAGAGAAAAGTAACATTAATTTTTCTGTCTATTTTTGCTAATTCTATGGTGTGAATTAACATATAAATTGAGGTTTATCTTTTAATTTTACAATTTAATTGCATCGTAAGTTTTAATTATATCTAAAATGAATCAAGGTCAAATAGGTACCTTTAACTGCGACGGCGGCCGGGGCGACCCCTTCGGTTCGTTCTGAAACCGTTTCCGATGCAATCGTCAGACTCTTTAATACCTCACGATGTTTTAAAATTAATTCCCGAATTTAATGGTGAAACTAATATACTTAGTTTTATTTTTACGGAAGTGCGAATATGTTATCGGAAAATATCAAGGGACTTCAGAGCGAAACGAATTTTTAATGCAGAATATTACAAGTAAATTAAAGGGTAAGGCAGCGGCTCTTTTAAGTGAAAGAGGTGACCTTGAAACTTATTCTGAGTTTAAATCTTTGATGATCCAACATTTTGGTGATCCGAGGAGTGAAGAATGCGAAGCAATTGAGCTGGAAACCCTAAAAATCAAATCAAATGAGTCATATTTAGATTTTTGCAGCCGTATATAAGATATTCGTGCCATATTAATATCTAAGGTTAATCAGAACGGTTCCGCTACGTTAAGAGAAGCTAAGAAAGTGATTTACAATAATACTTCGCTTAACGTTTTTCTGTACAATTTACCAGAACATATGGTACGGATTGTTCGAATTAAAAACCCTAGTACACTGGAAGAAGCCTTACAATTTGTCCTTGAAGAGGTTAATTTTCAGGTCCACAAGGTCATCAGTCATTGCCATCATCGGAAAAAGGCGTTATTATAAGTTCAAACAATCCGAGACCTCCCTTTACAGCACCTCAATTGCAACATAATTACTACAGGCCTCCTACAAATCAAACTCAATTTAAATTCGGTATTTCTAACCAAGTTTTTGTACGTCCAAATATGCCGAATCAACAAATAGGTTTTAGACCGCAATTACCGCAACTTGGGAATAAACAACCTCAACAATTGGTAATAGACCTCAAGCAGCACCATTCAGTTATAGACCCCAAGCAGCACAATTCGGTTATGGACCCCAAGCAGCACAATTCGGTTATGGACCTCAAGCAGCACCATTCGGTTATAGGCCTCAAGTAGGACAATTCGGCTATGGAGCTCCACAACCTTCGGGCTACCGTCCCCCTAACAATTTATCTGGTGATCGTAACGTGACAATGAGAACTGCTCCAACACCTGTTAAGCAACCACAAAGTTTTCCTATAAACGAGCTTTATACTAGTAATGAACAGTACTATTACGACCCCAATTACAATGATTATGGTATATGTTATCTAGGATACTGTGAATATGACTATACAAATATGTACATTAATAATGATTGCGTGGATCAGAACCCAAATGCTGAAATTCCTAAAGCTATTGAAAAGATTGATGATTCGCATTCAACTGAAAATAAAGTAGACTCAAAAGATGCCCCAAATTTTCAAATAAATTTGACCTGTGTTCGCCCGAAATGATAGAACTTAAGTTTGACGCTAATCTTAAACATCCTTATATAACCATTCCCGACATAAACGGTAAATTTATGTTGGATACAGGAAGCACTAGATCTTTCATAAGCCCTAGAAAAGTTGACGAATATTTCCCACAATCAAAATTCTACGAACCATTTACAGTTACAAGTACACATGCTACTAGTGAACATAATGAAGTAGCTAACATTCCCCTTTTTTCAATTTTTAAGGTAAACGGTTATCATAAATTTTATATTTATGATGTGGACAATAGATATGACGGATTGATTGGAATGGATCTTATGTCTCAACTTAATGCTAGTATATGTTTCAAGAATATAATTTTAAAGATAAACGATATTAATATTCCTATAATTTATAACACTGATCATGAACTTAAACTTGAACCTCGCACAGAACAAAAAGTGAAGCTACCCGTAAATATGAAAGATGGCTATGCCATACTAGATTACACGCAATTTCACGAAAGTGTTAGAATGCCAGCTGCAATTGTAAAGTGTGAAAATTATCTTGCCTCCACTATAATTCAGAATGCAACTGACTTTGAAGTAAGGCTAACTATAACTGCTCCTTTCAAAGTTACCAACTTCTCTGAAGAGTGTATAGTAAATAACACAACTGGGTTAACTGACATTGACATTGACTCGTTACTGACAGCCAAATTACAAAAATTAAGACTTGATCATCTTAACCAAGAAGAGAATGAACTTATTAGTAAATTATGCTACGAGTATAAGGACATATTTTACTGTGAAGACCTGCCTTTAACTTTTACAAATCAAGTGAAGCATCACATACGGACTACTAATGAAGATCCAATCTATATTAAACCTTATAGGCAAGCTCCAGCACAGGCTGAAGAAATCAAACGTCAGGTCGAAAAACTTCTCAAGGACAATGTGATCCGAGAATCACATTCGCCCTGGAGTGCACCTGTTCATTTGGTACCAAAAAAGGCAGATGCTTCCGGTCAGGTAAAATATAGAATGGTAATAGACTACCGCCGACTTAACGACATAACGATCGATGACAAGTACCCACTTCCCAATATATGCGACTTATTTGACAAACTTGGGAAAAGTAATTACTTCACCACATTAGATTTAGTATCCGGATATTTTTTTTTTTTTTTTTTTTTTTTTTTTATTTATTTAGGACCACAAACAATTACACTGACGGCTTACTTATTAGCTTAAAACATTATAAAAAAATTCTTACAGTGTAACCAGCAACGTAGTCCACAAATTGATATATTAAGGATATTTACCTACAAATTACCCTTTACAATAACAATTTTAGTCTATTTTACAATATTTTTGAGCAAGAAGTTAAGGAGATAATAGCAATTTATTAATCTGGATCCTAAAACTTGATCGTGAACTTGTGAATATATCTATACTATGAACATGAGTATCAAAGGAATACATTATTCTACGCAAAGGGGCGCGTTTGCCTGCATTTGTTTTACAATTCCTAGGTGCAAACAAACAGTGTTTTCTAGTGGATCGTATTGAGGTTGAACGATAGGGTATACAGATATATATTTGGTTTACTAGCATATTACAGTTAAATTTGTTGCGTACAATATTATATAAGAGCATTATGTCTAAAAGCGTTCTTCTCAGCTTTAATTTTGGTAAAGAGAATTTTTGTAAAAGATTGTCGTAAGAGGACCTAGAGCGGTAACACCGATAGTTCGTAGTACGTAAGAACTTTCGCTGTACTGACTCGATTTGCTCTATGTATTTAGAGTAATGAGGGTTCCAAATGCATGTGGCATACTCCAACTGTGACCGAATTAAGGACTTGTACAGTAGAAGGTAAGACGCATGACGCTTAAAAACTTTACAAGTCCGCATCACAAATCCGTATAGCTGGTACGCTTTATTAACAATATGGTTAATATGAACGTCAAAATGGAGTTTGCTATCTAGATATACACCCAAACCTTTAATAACGGTTTTTTTTTCTAATTCGTTGCATTGTAAGACATAGCAATATTTAAAAGTGTTAATTTTTTTGGTAAATGTTATTGGACTTGGATATCACCAAGTCGAAGTTTCTGACAGTGAGAAAACAGCCTTTTCTACACAGAATGGACATTACGAATTCCTCCGTATGCCATTTGGCCTCAAAACAGCTCCGGCAACCATTCAAAGGACTCTCGATAATGTCTTGAGAGGCCTACAGGGTATACATTGCCTGGTTTATTTGGATGATATACTAATATATTCAAATAGCATAGTAGAGCATATCCAAAAATTACGTTCTGTCTTCGATAGACTTCGTCAAACTAACCTGAAGGTTCAGTTAGACAAATCCGAATTTTCACGCAAGGAAGTGCAGTACTTAGGACACACGTTGACTCAAAATGGACTACGACCAAACAACGACAAAATACAAGCAGTTCTTAAATATCCCTTACCACGGACACAGACTGAAATCAAACGATTCTTAGGTTTTGTGGGTTATTACAGACGGTTTATTAAAGACTTCTCCAAAATCACACAGCCATTGACAGCCTGCTTGAAAAAGGGTAAAAGGGTAGTCGTGGACCAAAATTATACCGAAGCTTTTGAAAAATGTAAGGAACTCCTGATAAACGCACCAATATTGCAATATCCGGACATGAATAAACCATTTCTATTAACGACCGACGCCTTTGAAGTCGCAATTGGCGCGGTTTTGTCACAGGGCCCTATAGGTAGTGACAAACCAATAGCATATGCCAGTCGGACCTTGACAGATACAGAAAAGAAGTACAGTACTATTGAACGCGAGTTATTGGCAATCATTTGGGCCACAAAACACTTCAGACCTTATTTATATGGACATAAATTTGATATTTACACTGATCATAGACCGTTAGTCTGGCTGTATCAACTTAAGGAACCTAATAGCAAGTTAACGCGTTGGCGCTTACGGTTACAAGAATACGATTTTAATGTCATATATAAAAATGGTAAACAGAATGTCACGGCAGATGCGCTGTCTCGAATCCAACTTAAAGCACTAGGAGAAGCCAACGTTTCCGACGATATTTCGATGATTGTTAATATAGACGAAAAAGAAAGCAGACTTCAAAATTATTTAGAAGACGTGATTACACTAAATTCTGATGACTCAAGAACTATTTCTATTTCTGACTCTGAAAGAACCGCGACAGCTAGCCCAATGACTATTAATTTAGATTCCGATACAGACTTGGAATAATCACCCAATAACTATCCTATACCGACTGAACCTTCTAGTATACAAACAGTTCACTCAGCCGAAGATCTCGAATCTCATGGAATACCGATATTGAAAGAAGCAATAGATACCAAGCCTAACCAAATACTAGTTTTTAGCTGGTTTCGTAATGAGCTCCACGTAAAAGATATGTCTAGGGACAAACAAAAAGTGTTAGAAGTATTTTTGCCTCTTCATAATCAAAATCATATTAAAAATTTCTTAAAAGAATACGTAAAACCGAAAATTAAATATTTCATATATTTTGAGAATCCGGAACATAGAAAAGACTTTAGTAATATTATAGTTTCACTATTTAAGAAAGATATGGTTAATTTCTACGAATGTACCGAGCGCGTTATTTACGTCGAAGATGAACAGGAACAGAAAGCTATTGTGATTAAGTTACACGAAGGCAAGATATGTCATCGCGGCATTACAGAAACTGTTAAAAGAATCCGTCGTTATTATCATTGGCCAAATTTATCCGAAACCATTTCCGCCATAATTAATTCATGTGATCGCTGTAAAACCTCTAAGTATGACAGAAAACCAATTAAACCTATACTGCAGCTCACACAAACCCAGAACACACCCTTTCAGGAAATATTAATAGATCTGTTTAGTATAGAATCAAAATACTATTTAACTTTAATCGATGCCTTTAGCAAATTAGGACAAGCTATAGAAATTGCATCTCGCTCTACACCCGAAGTGGTCAGAGCATTAATGAAATACTTTTCTTTTTACGGCGTACCACAGAAAATAAGTTCTGATCCGGGAACCGAATTCAATAATGAATTACTAAGAGAACTGACGGACTTACATAAAATTAAACTACACATAGGTACACCCAATAATCCCAATTCTATGGGGCTCATAGAGCGGTTTCACTCTACAATTATAGAAATATATCGATTAGCGAAATATGAAAAGAAATTTACAGACGCAGCATCAGTTATGACCTACGCCGTTATGGCTTACAATAACACTATCCACAGTACCACTGATTTAACACCATTCGAAGCTGCGTTTGGTCATACGGAATTAAATTCTACTTTTAACTCTGAATTCGATAAAGCATACAATCAGCAACTAATTAGGGACCATAAGAAAAGAACACGGGCGATTTATGAATATATTTCTGAAAAGGTAAAGAGTCATAAGGAAAGAATTATAGCCAAGCGGGGAGGTGAATCTAGACCAGCCTTAGAAATAGGCCAACCGATCTTCACTAAAGCCGTAAATAAAAGACAAGCTAAAGATAAACCTAGGTTTCAAAAGGCCATGGTTACAGGTCAGATAGAACGTAACATCGTACCGATAAAAGTCAAAAATAGAGATACTAAAGTTCCAGTTAAAAATGTAAAACGCCCTCCACAGGTGGTGTTTGATCCTGGTGACATGGACAACGACCAGTTGGGCTCTCCCAAGCCAGGCCCTTCAAGTGGTAAAGACTAACCAAAACCCTGGGATTCTGCCGGTGAAATTAGGTCAAGCATTTATACAATTATGATAAATGGTCTATTGTTAAAATAATCAATCTCCAATGCATTGGTACTGATATTTCTTTTAATATTAAAAAATACTCCGAATTTAGTCAAATGTTACACCCAAACAAATCTTATGCAGATGAGTTCAGGAGTCTTAAAATACAGGTGGAGTACATTAAAAATGAGACTCTAGAAAAATTACAGCAATTAATTCCATCTAAAAGATTCAAACGTGGTATTGTAAACCCTCTAGGGTCTATCATCAAAATTATAACAGGTAATCTTGACCATGAAGATGCAGTTAGATATGACGATCTAATCAGTAGTATTCAGACTCAGGAACAAGCAATATCTAACAAATTTACGATGATATCTAAAATGTTGGATCATTTTTTGAACTCTACCGAAATAATCAATGAAAATACAAAAATAATAGAGGCACGCATTAAATTATTTGAAAGTCTTGTAACTAACCTCACTACGAAAGATAATCATTCAATTTATATGACCTATGTCTTTGGATTACTTAACCAATTTATTGTAAATTTTAGAACACTCTATATAAAACTCAGTGAACTTGAAACGGCCATTGCATTCAGTAAATTATCAGTTTTACATAAGGCCGTAATGGATCCTAATGAACTGTTGAAAGTGTTAAAATAAATAAGCCAATATGATAACCTAATGTACCCTGTAAATGAACGAAATTTAAGTAATATAGAAGAATCATTATCTGTAAAAGCTTACATTAAGAATGAAGAAGTAACATTTGTAATCGAAGTTCCACTAATTTATAATGCAACTTATAGTTACTATAAACTGTATTCCATTCCTATGTCAGATGATTCCTTAAATCTTACCTTTGTTGTGATTCCTGAATTCCCTTACCTACTAGTAGAAGGGTCAAAGTATCGTCCAACTGATCAACCGTGTCAAGAGATAACAGCTAAAGAATACCTCTGCTCTGAAGATAAACTAATCCAACATGTGGAAGAAACGTGCATTGAACAACTAATGAAATACCACGACAATCCGTCACGCTGTTCCCCACGTAAGATACTATCTGAGTTCCTGAAACTTCAAAGAATTGGTCCCAATAGTTGGATAGTGTATTCAAAACACAACCAAGTCATATCACAGACTTGTAATAATGATGAAACAAAGGAACGCATACGAGGAACATACTTGCTAACTATAAGAGGAGAATGTGATGTCTTTATAGATAATATCCAAATCCATGGACGGCGCTCTTACTCACTACAAACAGATTATACGCCTGTTCCCCTATTAAACTTACCTGACTTGAGAGGTCTAACCCTCGACGCAGCAAGGATCGAACCTATGAATCTGAAGGGAGTAAACCTGGACGACATACGCCAACTGAATTATATTTTGAAGAATAGTGCTAATAACGTGAAAAGTGAAATCACAAGTGAAAGTGTTAGTGTCGCCCTTTATGTCTTATACGCGGTTGTCGTTTTATTGTCAGTAGCTATAATTACATATAAGTATTCAAATGTAATAAGAAAATTGTGCAAAGAGCGAGATCATCGTCTGAGAGCCATTGAAGATAATCCCGCTCAACCTGAGGACAGTCAAGTTAATCAAAGACCTATACTATTAGTGTAACTAACTTTACAATTTTTAGATTATGATTTTCATAAAGGAATAGTTTGATAATTTTATTATTTCATAAGTGATAAATTGTAACTTTCTAATTTGTAATTACATAAAGTTCTCGGAAAACCCCTGTTTTTCCGATAACTTTGGTCTAAGGGGGGAGGAGTTATGTTCCCAACCTAACGCTGAGGTAGAGTCTAGACATGGTCTAGACGCTGACTGCGATTAAGCGTACGTGACAGGATGTGTGGCGTGACCTGCGTGTGGGCCGACCACCAGGCCACGATGTATTAGAATTAAGATAGGCTAAGTTAGTCTTACATGAACTTCTGTAAAGCTCGGGTCGTAATAAAATCTTACTTCCACGCAAATACCGTTTCATTTGCGCTCCCGAAATCTAACTCTATACATTTCTGATTTAATGACTAGAGTTACATTTACAAGTGCAACAAATAATAACAGGTTAACACCACATGCACAAGAAAAAACGGATTCACATAACATATTACTTACATTAGAATGTATACATAAAAAAATAACAATCAAAAACAAATAATAAAGAAAATTATCAGATCATTCAATGCTGCATGTACTCGTATGTAAATTAATGAATGATTACAATTATATTTATTATTATATTATGATTTATTACGAGTAAATTTAAATTATGAATGTATCATGATTATAAATTAATAAGGATCTAAAATTAAAAAAATATATATGACGGAGAAAGAATCTCCATAGTATTTTGTTGTTTTCATGATTATCATTCATTTTCGGTCTCTCAAGTAAAACTTCAGTAACACTTTATAAACTTCGTTTATTGAACGGTGACCGTAATGACGTCACAGAGAGGTCCGTACTGTACAGCGGTCCGAGTGCGACAAACTGAGCGCGTTTTGTTTATTATTTTTTTTAATGTGTGGCCTCTCGCAGGTCAACCTAGGAGGTTGTCGACTGCTTAACCGGACTTTCCTATGGTGGCCTTAATATAAATATTAAAGCCTCCAGCCAGGGCTTATTTAAAAAAAAAAACTTACAAACTAAGCGACTACACGCTAAGGGCACCCCCTGTGGGGTAGGGATCTCGGCTTAGGGCGTCACTGGGGGAGGACAGCTACGGACGGGCTAGATCGAACACTGATTATTTAGGGGCGAATTTAAAACTACAGGCTCAGCGGCGCGGGCTGGCTCGAGCAAGGGTCGGAAACGGAAGACCTCTTGAAACCTATGACATGACCTATACTCTCACACAGGCACTCAAAAACACATACAAACACACACACACACACACACAACACAAATACACACGCACCCTCACCCTCATACACACAAACTATACTTATGCCAATTTCTGTTATGGAAGAGCGGAGTCTTTTAATACAGGCATTGTTTGCTTAAAAAAGGCTCCAATCACAAACTTATGTTTATATAATCTTTGTGAAGTAATAAACAATTTTGTTTTTTTTTAATTAATTACCTACACTTCTGCTGACCCCCCAACCAAAGTCACGAATGCTTTATTTATCATCGAGCCTTATACATAGTGATGAAGTTACATTTACGTGTATGTTTATATTATTAAAAGGATTGTTTGGTCAGAGTCATTAATATGGTGGGATCATTCTTCATCAGAAATGTATTCTTGGCTTACCTAATCAAATAGATATGGCTCCGTGCTATCCGAAAATAATTTTATTTTCTTCGTTTTTTGTAGCCTAATGTCTTATTGGTACTTCTTGGCAAGACTGGTCTCAGATTTTCTGGTTTCCGACAAACAGTAACGTCTGCCGAAGATCTACAATTGACAGCCGGGACTAACGGCTCAATTTGTTTTCCGAGGCACGAAGGACTTTCGGTATATTAAGGTGGTCAACCATCCACAGACCGACTTTGGCAAGTGGTGCTTAACCTAGAAGATCGTCTCTTACGGTTGTCATTTTTTCGCCACAATTTATTTAGTTTCATAAAGCTTCACACTGTGGAGATGAAGATGCTGAGATGGTCCGGTGGGGTGACAAGACTGGACGAAGTACGTAACGGATTTATCCGTGGTAGTTTTAAAGTCACCCCAATATCGGAGAAACTGCCCGAGAGACATCTGAGATGGTATGGTCTCGTGATGGGAAGAGACGAGAACCATGTGGTCAACCAAAAAAGCGTACATAAGCAACTTTCTGAACACAAGAAAGGTAGAGGACGACCTTTTGCTACGTGGTGGCATGACGAAACTTTTATGAGAGTAAGAACAGCCCGACCTGAAAACCCAGGACAGACTGTCCTGGTGCCTGAAGACTAGGAGAGCCGACCCCACAAAAAGTGGGAAAGAGCAAGGGAGAAGAAGAAGGGGAGGGCTCTATGTTTCGGTTAATTTGTCTGCGGATCATCAGTTATTGAAATTTACGACGCTGCGTTTTTTCTCGTGTTAGAAACTTTTAACCGACTTCCAAAAAAGGAGGAGTTTCTCAATTCAGTGGGTTTCTTTATGTACACTGATTACTCCGAAGTTTCTAATCCGAGTTTTGTGATTCTTTATTAGTTCGATGCGGTATACTTGCCATTTGGTCTCGTAAAAAATTGGTTAGGGCAGTTTGGTTTGTTGGTCGAAGTAAAAAAGACAAAAAAATAAAAGGCAAAAATAATAAAATATTTTTTTTTACAAAAAACTATAACCGGCTTCCAAACAAAACACTACATATTATAAAATAACCTTAATTTTGAAAGTCGGTGTTAAAAAATAATGAAACAAAACCTATAGCACCAAACTTAAATTCTTTTCGTAATAAAAATATTTTTGTCCACCTCTGGTACTCATGCACTCTGTCTGCAAGAGGCAGTGGGCCGTATCTAATCCACAATTCAATTTTTTGGTTACAAGACCGAATTAGTGACATATTATAATTTTCCATTCTTTCTGTTTCTAATACAAAACTTTCAACAAATACCAGAAATGTTTTACCTAAAAACCGAACAAAGGCGAGTCTGACTAGCGCTCCGAGGACTTCGTACAAACTCGTGTGTAGATAGTTCATCTCTTAAGGGAATCGAATTTCGAATTTTTCGAGTAAATATTACCTATTGCAGTGAAAGCACTTATTACACGAACAAAAAGGTTAGCAGGTAAAACTGAAGGACAAACTTAACTTTTCAGTTGAGAAAATTATTTTCCCAAACATGGCAAAAATATTAATTTTTCCACTCAAACATTAGAAATAATTATTGGCAGTGCGCCAATAATTATTTGTAATGTTTGCATTATAACTTTTTAAGCTTATGGCATACTTACGAATGTGCTGTACAATAATTGTCTACACAGCACAGTTACAACATTGTTTAAAAGTATTTGCAAATAGCTTTGTTGACTGAACATCGTGATCACCTCATCAACTGCAAATATAATTTTTTAAATGCAAAATGTGTTTTTATGTGATACGTTGCTTCTTGCCAAATTTCATGATTCTAGGTCAACGTAAAGTACCTTATAGGTTTTGATTCCCTTTTGAGCGTTAAAAAATGCGCCATTAACGGAGCATAAACGGCCTTAGAATTTGATATTAATTTCAGATTGATTCCTCCGCGTTCCTTAGAAAAAGGGTCTTGACAAACGGAGAGACAGACAGCAACATGATGCAGTTTTTGTTGACTGAGGGATGGAACCTTTAAAAAGATGTTGTTTACTAATACGAAAATACTGAACAACAAAATACTCGAAATAATAATAAAACAAAACATATCCACGATGTTCAGTTGTTTGTCTCCACTCACCTCCCCAGGGAGCGCCAGGCTACAACATTATCTAAAGAAAATCATTCTGATACAAAACGTATTTTATTATGAAACTAGGACACATGTTTTTATACAGAAATGTGTTCAATTCTAGAGGGATTTTGATGTTACATTCATAAGGAAAAGAAGGAAAAAATATCTACTGATGATGTCTACATAACGAAAAACGAAACAACCTCAGAACAATAATTGGGACAATTACGGGTCATTGCGCCCTAAACAAACATCTCTATAAAATAGGCACCACGGACAGCCCACTCTGCAGGGGCTGCTTTGACGCCGAGGCTACACAACGTCAACAAATTCTTGGAACGGTGAGGTCGCTCCGCGAAGCCTGTGAAGCTTCCAGGAAACTTCTGTGCTTCTGAGCGGAGCTATGCTGGTTAACTCTGTCAGGATTCTTATGCACAACGGACCGAATGGGAGTCTAGGTGCGGAAAATGGATTCCCAACTCTACTCTCTATTGATGATGTCTACATGGAAATATTAGCTCTTGTCAACGGGTTTGTTCTTGTTTAGGCCTCCAGGAACCTAAGAAGAAAAGAGGAGAGGAGGGAGGGTATAGGTAGGTAGGAAGTATCTTTGTACCAAAATTCATCCAAATCGATTTAGCAATTCAGGCGTGAAAGCGTAACAAACAAACAAACATATTTATTACGGTAGATGAAGAGCTCATGGCTAAATAATAACAGCCACACAAGTCGATCTTCAAGTTTAAGCAAGGCTAGTCGAGGTCGGCCCTTGGATGGGTGAGCATCTTAAGAAACCGAGATTCGTCCTTGCCTTGGAAAGCACGTTAAGCAACGGCTTTGATCAACGGGTCCCGGCTGTCATGTGTAGATCTTTGGCCGACGTTACGGGTATTCAAAAGCCAAAACTCACTTTAATTAAGGCTGAGTACTGCTAGTCTATTCTGTAAGTAACCATTTCGATATCAAGCTTCACCTGAGTGACAAAGCTCACAAAGTGAGCTTTATTCCACACAATATAAAGGTCTCATGTTTATACTCACCTCAGATTCCGCTGTCGAGACACGAAAATGTTGTTACAGAATAGCACTAATGTTCTGGAATCGCTTTATCGCGACTTTTATTTTAATAACCCACGTGATTATGACGTGAAAAGATACTATATACTTAACTGTACTAAACTATATAATTAATATAGACTTCGACACTTTAGACGAATCAAATGATCTCTAATGATATTTATTAAAATCGATCCAGCCGTTTAGGCTACTGGAATTTCCAAAATGGTATGCACAAACATACATACTCTCTAAATATTACCCTACTTCTGTAGTACATCCATCCTGTTACAAAAAAAAAGTGAATTCGTTCAAAGAGTACGAAAGATCCGATGACTCATAGTCAACGTTTTTTGTTAATGTTCGCTGTGATATGCGAAGTCATTGTTTTCCGGCTGAGACTGATGCAATCTGTTACTGATAGCTGCAACAGAGGTAAATGCGTAGTTACTACTATAGTTGTCCTTTACAAGGTTTAAGTGTCCTTGACAAGCATAATTTCCAAAGTCTTTTATAATGCGCACAGCAAAGGAGTGGAACTCTCTGCCTGCGTCTGTCTTTCCAAACGCTTACAACCCTAATCTCTTCAAAGTTAGAGTGAACAAGCTCCTTCTGGGTAAGTTCGCTCCATCGTAGACTTTGTCTCTGTCATCTCTGGCCTAGACTAGAGTCAAGAGTAAACCCATCACAAATAAAAAAAAAATAAAAAAAATATCAAATCAACTGGATGGGTACACAGTGTGAAACAGAAATAACGCAAAACCTGGAAAGCGGTCGTTATGAACACCTTTTATTATAGGGGCAGCCCTGAACACGCGAAAACAGCATTTTTTTAGTACATTTTGTAAAGGAAAATGTTTGGGGCGTTTGAAATATTAATCACAATTTCCTATGGTAAAAGTTTTTGATAATTATGAGTACCTGAAACGGGTAATCCGTTTCAGGTATTATGCGTTATTTATATTACATCCTGCATCCAGGTAATTTGGTTAATAGCTGAAAATATGACTTTGTTACTTCAGCAATGCAAGTTTATTATAACACAAGGTTTAGTATAACACATTTAATTGAATAAATTATTATGATAATTATGGGAACCTACATTCTAAAATATTATGTAGGTATATGAAAACGAATGAAAAAAGCACAATTGTCTATTTCCAATACTAACTACGCCTAAATGGATTTGCTTATAATATATTATTTTGATATCAGTTCATGAACAAAAATTTTTGTTGAATAAATGGTTACAACACACAAAATATGTAATCCAAAAGTAATCTTGATAATAACGTGACATCATACGCAATCAGTTATGATATAAAAACAAGGCCAAAACCCACGACTACTATACAATCAGCTGTCAGTTTTAACCACGCTCAGTCGAGTCAGATCGCGCGGTGAAGCAACACGATGTTTCTGTATCTAACGGTGACGCTACTGGTCCTTCTCTACTATGTGATCACGCGGAAATACAACTACTGGAAGGACAGAAACGTACCACACAAGCCACCTACGTTCTTATTGGGAAACTACGGAGATGTGTTACTTCAGAAAAAATCCGTCGGAGAAGCACTTCAAGATTATTGCAATCAATTCCCGAACGAGAAATTCATCGGAGCATTCCAGGGTACAGAACCCGTATTGATTCCAAAGGATCCAGAAATTGTCAAACTGATCGTGACGAAGGACTTCGCAAGTTTTAATGGAAGATTCTTATCGGAACACAGTCACAAGGAACCAGCAGCACTGAACCTCTTCGGTACTCATGGCGACAGCTGGAAGGTATTGCGGCAGAACATGAGCCCGCTGTTCTCATCTGCGAAAATGAAGAATATGTTTCATCTCATCGACAAATGCTCTCACAGATTCGAAGAAATGTTGGATCGTGAAACTAAAGTTTCGAATGTCCTTGAAGCTAGGTCGTTGACCGCAAGATACACTATGGAATGCATCGGAGCTTGCGCCTTTGGTGTAGACACTAACACAATGACAGAGGACGCAAAGGACAACCCATTCACTAAAATGACCGAATTCTCAGAACCTACTAAACTTCAGGTCATCATCAGAGAAATTCGATCAATATGGCCATCAATATTTTACTTGTTCGGCGCCAGATTATTGAAAAAGCAATTTGAGTTTTTCGGTAACCTGATTACTTCTGTGATGTCTCGACGAGAATACAAACATTCTGGAAGAAATGACTTCGTGGACCTCGTCATGGGCTGGAAGACAAGCAAGCAAATAGTGGGTGAAAGTTTAAAAAATAGTAAAACCGGTGAAGTCAAAAAATTGTCATTGGAAGCTACTGATGATCTGCTCGTCGCTCAGTGTTTTATTTTCTTCGCTGCTGGGTTTGAAACGTCGTCAACCACTTTGGGCTACACGCTATATGAAATAGCAAAGAGTGAAGAAATTCAGAAAAGAGTACTAGAAGAAGTAGATACATATTTAGCTCAACACGAGAATAAACTCAATTTCGACTGCATTTCGGAGTTGCCGTACCTGGATGCTGTTGTAGACGAGGCTCTCCGTTATTACCCAGTTCTGGGCATGATCCCGCGGGAGCTGATGGAAGACTACACAATGCCTGGCGGTGCTAAGTTAGATAAAGGCATGCGAGTACATCTGCCGGTGTACTATCTGCATCACAACCCGGAGTTCTATCCAGAACCTGAAGTGTTCCGACCAGAAAGGTTCCTGGGAGAGGAGAAGCGGAACATTAACCCGTACGTTTACCTGCCGTTTGGAGAAGGACCGCGACTTTGTATTGGTGAGTACCTACTTACTTTTCGCGATTTTAAAATACCATAGATTAGATTGAAATTATATCTAGAGGAAGAAATTTAGTCTTTTAAAAGTTAAAGTAATTTAACTTGTGAAACAAGTGCCGTTTCTATCACAGTCATTTACCTATAGAGGTATGTAGGTGTGTAACTTTGATGGCTTATTGAATTGTATTCTGATGTTATTTTCGAGGATACATGAAAAAACCCAAAATGAAAATATTTCAATATCGGTCTAATTCACTATTTTTTTTTCTACTACATCTCCTTCATAGAAAAACCTAATATAAAGTAAAAATCTCTCTAGTAGAAAGTAGTCCCATACAAACCTGCGGTTTCCTACCTTGCGCATCCAGTGCTCTTACGCGCAGTCTCAAGTCTTCATTACATACACATGGCAAGATAGACGCGTCCTTATTTATGTACAACTTGTATCCCCCTTTCTGATCTCTCGGACAAGCACGGTGGATACACCCTTCTGGTCCTAGAACCGGTAAATCCTGTTCTTTCACGAATGTCTTCCTTGTACTGATTTATTTTTGTTTGCTTCCAGGCATGCGGTTCGCAAAGATGCAGATGATGGCTGGTCTCATCACCATGCTGAAGAAGTACCGCTTGGAGCTGGCTGATGGTATGCCGAGGAAGCTGAAGTTCAAGGCTTTGACGGGCATCACACACTCTGTAGATGGCATCAGGATCGAATTTATAGAGAGAGAGGGATGGGAAAAAAGAGTGTTTGCGAAGTGAGATAGTTCGTATTGAACAGACTGATGTTAGCGATCGATCTTTGAAGACAATCATTAGATATAATTTTACCTAGTTATGAGTTATGTGAGATTAAACGTATGTACAGATTTTTTAATTTCTCAATAGTTTTAGTTGTTAGAACAAAGTTGTTTAGTTTTTTTAAATAGTTAGTTGTTTACTGTATGTACATAAATATTTTATTTTCAACAAATAAATAACCCCATAATGCCCTAAAAATATGTTTCAATTTTATTGTAGATAATTAATCCAACCCTGCTTACACAAACATGCTATTAAACACAATAATTCAGAAGCTTTAGTCAATAGTTGCACACAATAAAAACGGATTCACACAACATAGTATTTAAATTAGAATTTATACATAAAAAATAACAAAGAAATACAATTTAAAAAAATATATAATTAGAATACAAAGAATAAACTTGAGAACTTAAATGTTAAAATTTTAAATAAATAATTAAAATTAAATTGCCATTGGATTATTTACAAAAGCTCGTAGGAATTTATTTATATTGTCGTGGTGTACATCTACCAAGTCACTGCGGCCATTAAGGATTCTGCACAATCTAGGCATCGGCGAATTCGCACCAAGCACTGACTTTCAAAGTGGGGGGTGTATGGAGTCCGTTGCCATCTTAAAGACCCAAGCCAACCTCACCTGCTAGCGGTGCACCCTGCTGTCTAACGGACGAAGCTCTGGCGAACCTGGTTTTCCTCTAGTAGGGTTGTGGGGGGTCTGACGGCTGGTCGCCTCACGTAAAACCAACTGCAGTAGGAAGGCGGACCCTGGCAATAGCCGGGATTAACGCCAGGTGGAAGAAGAAGAAGACTGACTTTCGGAGTGGCGGACACAGGGGCCTTATCTTATTCCTAGGATATCTAGAAGGCGCACGGAATGTAATAAGCTTCAATAAACCGGGGCAGTCGATCTTATTGCGCAGAAGTTTGTAAAGAAACAAAGCATTGATTATATCTCTACGCATAAACAAAGCTTGCATTTTTAAATGACACAGTCAGACTTTGTAAGAGGGCAGACGCTTAGATTTCCCTTCAATAAAGGCTAAATGCCACACAAAACATTTCTGGACCCTTTCTAGACGCAACATGTGAGTGAGCGTAAATGGCATAGTGAGGTCTCCACACAACACTACAATACTTCATAACACTGCGTACGAAACTGTTATATAACATTATCTTGGTGCTACTTTTACGAAAGCCTTTGGTGTTACGAAGTAGGAACCCTAACATTTTTGATGACTTTTGAATATGAGGCACAAAAGTGACCTTTTTGTCAAAGTGTACTCCAAGGGGATCTTGGAGTACACTTTGACAAAAAGGTCAGAAAACAATAAGGGATTATTGTTTCGACTTCTTGGACTCGCTCCTGGTCTATGAAGTACTCTGTATCAACACAACTCAGTTTTCGCGTATATTTAACATGATAACATTTCTTCGGATTTAGTTGCATTTTATTATCGTGGCACCATTTTACAACTTGGTTAAGATCGTGCTGCAGAAGTTCGCAGTCTCTTTTTGACTCTATAACTCGTGCAAATTTTAAGTCATCAGCATACGGAAAAGGTTCGGAAAAACGAAAACACTCAGGAAGGTCATTAATGAACATAATAAATAGTATTGGAGCTAAGTGGGATCCCTGGGGGGCGCCCGATGTAAATGGCAAATGGATCCAGTCCGGGAAAATAGTCTTTCAAATAATAAAATAATCATCCAAATCGGTTGATAATTGACAAAATTATCGCTGAAAAAAAAATTTTCATTCGATCTCATCATCAGATCCTAACTTATACCTTCCATCATCAGCTCAGCAACATGAGATGATGATAACTTGGCACAAATATCTGAATTTCCTTAATAAGTTTATGAAAAACACTGTATAAAATTTGAGGGTTTCCCTCGATTTTCATGGGATCCCATCATCAGATTCTAACTTGAAAATGGGACCACTTCAGGCGTATAGGCTTTCGAATATATTTTTTTTTTTAATCGGTCCACAGTTGGCGTAAAAATCGGTGAACATACATAAAAAAAATACATACAGCCGAATATCCTTTTTGAAGAAATCGGTTAAAAATGGTGAAATGTGTATACTATACGTATTGTTACGAGATCGAAGTAAATAAAAACCTTATTCGTGCATATAGGAATTTATTCCTATAAAATAACTTAAAACTTACGAAAATTCTCTTAGGGCCCTTCGGCCGCCTGATATTGTATTTGACCATTTTAAAACACTACTGAAATTGATCAGTAGCTGGTACAGATCAGCATACGGTTTGGTTGTTTCATTTCTAAACTCACATTACTACCTAATACAGATAAAAAAGTACTGCATACCTTCTTTGGCGTCCGATACTAAACAAGGTTTTTACCGCATCCATACTTTACGATACAACTCTGTTTGACCCTTTGGGGAGTACAAGCATGATAACAGATATGATGACAGACTAACTTTTACCTACGACTTCGTACGCGCATGTCCCGTTTATTCTCGTTTCCGTAGGAATTTCAGAAAATCCTCTCTTAGTGTTTCCCTACAATCCCCAAAATTTCCTAAACAAATGGATATTTCCTGTAGTTCCAACTTTCTACGAGCAGTAGTTTCGGCTGTGCGTTGTCTGTCACTCAGTCACTCAGTCACTCATCAGTAACGGAGTAGTTTTATAAATATTGGTTGAAAAATAATATATTGTACACAACAAGGCATCACTATGTCTGGCGTGAGAGGTCCCAACAGATTTAAATTAACTTTAACTATTCAAAAAAAATCGTGTCGATTGACTGCTTCTCACAGCACGTGGCCAGTTTGACGGCTCTGTTGTTCAGGTCTTGAAAGATGCAGGTCGTTGAGTGGTAAAGAGTAAGAAAGCAGAAGACCTAGCACGAATATTTTGACGTATAGTAACGTAACGTAAAAAGTAAGTAAGTAAGTAAGTGAATTTTGAATATAAATAACTAAACAACACCATTGTATTTTGGTTTAATTTTATGCAACATACACAATATACATCATACAAAAATATAAAAATAGTATCCAATTCAAATAAATATTAAGTGTGAAGCGAGTATTGTAGGTATGGGCAAATTTTACGTTACGTTACTATACGTCAAAAATATTCGTGCTAGGCTCTCTGGTGGCGCATACACCACTGTCCTATATCCAGGTTGGTAGTGTTTGAGTTGGGTCTATGACACATTTTGGTCAGATGATTTTCATAGTGGCCAAACCGGAGCACAAACTACGGTTGGTCACCGTAGTTTGTGTCCCGGAGCAAAGCCGCGGGCAAAAGCCAGTTACTGTGTCTTTCATAGGAACAATAGTATTAAATTTTTAAATTTAACTAGTTTCTGCCAACGCCTTCGCCCGCGTGGTCCCTAGGGAACACACTCCCGGGATAATAAAGTAGCCTATGTCCTTTCTCAGACTCGTAGACTATCTGTGTACCAAAATTCATTTAAATCGGTTCAGTAGTTTTGACGTGAAAGCGCGACAGACTGACAGATAAAGTTACTTTCGCATTTATAATATATTATTAGTAAGGATTTAACTCACACACTGATCCAGTGTTGTTAATAATATAAATCAATAGTTGCCAAATTTGTACATATGCGATTACTATGTCCCCTTAATAGCAAACTTATTAATTTTACCTCTGCTGGCATTTCTTTATTGTACCCAGTATAAGTAGTATATAAGTGTATTTTGGGAGCAGTGTCCTCACTTTTAATCAATTGAATAATGTTTGCAAATATTGTAAATCTTATATTTGAAAAGAGTAACTATGGAGTTTATTTTCCGTTCTTCTACAAGAATCTACCTTTTGCTAAAACAGATGACTACAGTCACTATAATATTTTATTTTCATTTGACGTTCAAAAGTGCCTTTAATGGTCTAGTTGAAATGAATCATTTGACTTTGACTTGGACAAAAGTTACTCTCTGTTTCTATGTGTGTCTTGGTCACTCATACTAGTGTGTTTTCATGTTTGATGGTGTGTGTCTGAGAGGGCGTGGTAATAAAACACTCAATTATTAAAACATAATACAATGTATGATTTCATTACTATAATTAATACACTCATTTCAAACGTTCAGTTTGAACTCAATTTTAAACACCACAAAAATACAATACATATTTTAATTATTTAATATTCCAATAGTGCAATACCGTTTATTTTATAATTATGACATTCATATGAAATAAAATGTAGTTGTATTTCAATAATAATAATTAGAATTTCCACCGTATTGATTTCACTGCTTGTTTCGGTAAATAACAAGTTATTAAGTAATTATCAATCATAAGGTAAATTGGAAAATCATGGAGTCAATTAAAATAGTTTTCAATGAACAATGCAAATTAATAGTAATTCTAATAGCTTTTTGTTCAATTAAAATAACAAATAACAATTTTTTCGAATAAATGATACGCCACATAAAAGCCAGACGCGACAAGGTGAACGATTTTTCACTTTTATATAAACAAGGATTGTCGCGTTGTTGTCGCGTAGCACCCGTCTGCGGGAGCTTTTTAATTCCTAATGAGGTTTCACACTGGGATTCCGTTCTTCGTGGAGTAATTCTGTTCAATCATTACTTATATAAATATAGAGTGCTTGGGCTAATCATTTTTTTTAATTTGTGTTTTTTTTTTCTATTCCTACAAAGACAATTCATTTTGCAACAAGTTTGTACTCATGTTCATTTTTCCGTAGGTAATACACATAAATCCTTTTTTTATTATGGGAAATCATCAAATGACGCCTCTCGCTCTGGACGCAGCAGAAGAGAGTGTCAGACTCCTACTGACCAAAACCCAACCGTGTTCCACCTAACGCTCTTTGCGTTTCAGACTCCCAGTGACTCTTTCGAATAAATACCGCAAGCCTGGTTACACATAAAGCCTATATTTCTTAATTTTATCCCAAATAACATTCAATTTACGAAGTTATAACCAGTTAAGTGTTACTTTAGTAGTTAAAGTTAACACCTAATAACAAATTAAACATATAGTTTATCAATTAAAACGGTGTAGTTGTCATTTTCACTGTTAAAGTCACACGCACTTTACCAAAAGCCGGCAACAACTATCTCACTTCGCGAACACTCTCTTCTCCCACCCCTCTCTCTCTATGAACTTCAGCCTGATGCCCCCCACTGGGTGTGTGATGAACGACTGGGCCTTGAACGTCAGCTTCGTCGGCATACCATCAGCTAGCTCCAGGCGGTACTTCTTCAGCATGGTGATGAGGCCAGCCAGCATCTGCATCTTCGCGAAACGCATTCCTGTGAACAAAAACAAATTATTAAATACATGGTATTAAAAGAATTACAGGACAGAGATATACAGAGTATATTTATCAAGTGGGCGAGGCCCAATGATGTTGTTGTGTTTTAGTTTTGATCGAAACCGGGCTCGAGACTTCTGTCAGCGTTTTTCGATAATCCTCATAAGTTCGGATTTGAACACCCACGCACACTTTAAAAGTTCACCCTTATTTTTTTATGTGGTCTTGGATTGCCGAAACGATTTTTCAAAAATCGGTGTTCCTAGTCAGTAATCAAGAAAATAATTAGGATGATGGTATGTTAAAAAAGGTGAAGACTGCTCACATTTGATCGAAGGCTCACATGTACTCATCATTATACAACCTGTAACATAACAAACACTTTCACTATGGGACCAACGCTAAAATCGCGAAAAAAAAATCGACGAAATGTACTGAACAGCTGGGTTTTTTTTTCGCGATTTCGGGTTTGGTCCCATAGTGAAAGTTGTTCACAATACACGTTGTGGTGTTATTACTTATAATATAGGTCTGAATTATGCTTTACAAAGACTGTTTTGCTCATAAATTGGCAAAATTAATAAGTCGACCGACCTGCTTCACTACAATTGTATCTATCTTATCACGATGGCTTTAGTATACAAATGCCGTTTTATATCTAAAGTCCAGTTCTGTAACTTTGAGGTTATATTATTTTATCTGTTAAAACTATTAATATAAATAATTAATGATTGCGATAATATTTATCATAGAGATAATTTTCTTATCACAGTGTTAAAAATATTGATCGACTGAAGCGTTATCAGTATCATTTTGTTGTTTGTATTGCATACTAGCTGACCCGCGCGGCTTCGCTCCCGTCCATCAACCTACCCTACCTACCCTACCTACCCTACCTACCCTACCTACCCTACCTACCCTACCTACCCTACCTACCCTACCTACCCTACCTACCCTACCTACCCTACCTACCCTACCTACCCTACCTACCCTACCTACCCTACCTACCCTACCTACCCTACCTACCCTACCTACCCTACCTACCCTACCTACCCTACCTACCCTACCTACCCTACCTACCCTACCTACCCTACCTACCCTACCTACCCTACTTACCCTACCTACCCTACCTACCCTACCTACCCTACCTACCCTACCTACCCTACCTACCCTACCTACCCTACCTACCCTACCTACCCTACCTACCCTACCTACCCTACCTACCCTACCTACCCTACCTACCCTACCTACCCTACCTACCCTACCTACCCTACCTACCCTACCTACCCTACCTACCCTACCTACCCTACCTACCCTACCTACCCTACCTACCCTACCTACCCTACCTACCCTACTTACCCTACCTACCCTACCTACCCTACCTACCCTACCTACCCTACCTACCCTACCTACCCTACCTACCCTACCTACCCTACCTACCCTACCTACCCTACCTACCCTACCTACCCTACCTACCCTACCTACCCTACCTACCCTACCTACCCTACCTACCCTACCTACCCTACCTACCCTACCTACCCTACCTACCCTACCTACCCTACCTACCCTACCTACCCTACCTACCCTACCTACCCTACCTACCCTACCTACCCTACCTACCCTACCTACCCTACCTACCCTACCTACCCTACCTACCCTACCTACCCTACCTACCCTACCTACCCTACCTACCATAAAAAAAAAAAAAAAAAGTAAAAAAAGTATCCTATGTCCTTCTCCTGGCTCTAAACTACCTCCCTGCCAATTTTCAGCTAAATCGGTTCAGCCGTTCTTGAGTTATAAGTGAAGTAACTAACACGACTTTCTTTTATATATATAGATTAAAAATCGCATGCACCTAAACTCTGATAAATAGACTACTATGAACGGACCTCACAAAGTAGTTTCAAACTTCTCCAAATCCACGAAAAATTGTGTCTTCTCGCAAATATACCGTGATGCCTAGAGATAGATAACTCAGTTTCAAAATAACTATGATGGTAGCCTTATTAACCAGCCAATGGCAACACATAACCAATCGCAGTAGCTCACTAAATGAAAAGTACCCAAAATACTTCCTTGAGGAACACCAGACCCAAATTGCAACTTTTGTGAAATTTTTTTTTTAAATGTATGCGATAAAATTATAGTTCTAAAAATAAACCAATCATGTCGTCACGGTAACTGACCGCAATGATTTGAACTTGACCTTGACAGAACTCGATTCGTGTGTTGTATCCAAATAATAGACGTGACGGCAAGCCTGTCTCTATAGCGATGATTACGCAAACATAACAAGGAAAAATATACGGAATGGGCAAACAGTGAATAAGGTTTTCTCGATTTTTCAATTACTACAGTTAAGTTAGTCTGTAGTGTATACTCTAAGGCATTCTAAAAACTATGTTAATTATAGATTTTAGCGAAAATCTCTCTCACAAAAAATAAACACAAAAGTTTTCTTAACAGTTGCGACCGTAAAATGGTAAGTAATTCACCCGAACCTACCAATACAAACTCTTGGTCCTTCTCCAAACGGTAAATACACATAAGGATTGATTTTTCGCCTCTCCTCACCAAGGAATCTTTCTGGACGAAATACCCCAGGTTCAGGATAAAACTTTGGATTATGGTGTAGATAAAACACCGGCAACTGTACGCGTAAACCTTTGTCTAGTTTAGCACCACCAGGCATTGTGTAGTCTTCCATCAGCTCGCGAGGAATCATACCAAGAACTGGGTAAAACCGAAGAGCTTCGTCTATCACAGCTTCTAGATATGGCAAGTCCGAAACACAATCGTAAATGAGTTTGTTCTCATGACGAGCTAAATAAGTATCTATTTCTTCCAGTGCTTTATTCTGGATATCTTTATTCTTTGCTAATTCATAAAGAGTATAACCCAAAGCGGTTGTCGTTGTTTTGAACCCAGCAGCGAAGAAAACATAACACTGAGCTAATAATAAGCTATCGTCAGCTACCAATGACACTTTTTCGCTTACACCAGTTTTCATGTTCCTTATGCTGTCACCTTCAATTTGTTGATTCTGCTTCCAACTCATAATAAGGTCTACGAAATCATTTTTCCCAGAAGGTTTGTATTCCCGTTGGGTCATTACAGAAGTAATCAATTTGTATAAGAAATGCAACTGCCTTGAATTTTCTCCAAATCCAAGTGCATAATAGATTCTTGGCCACATAGACCGCAACATTCTCTGATAAGTAACATATTGTTTTGGTTTTGAGGATTGAACTATTCTTCTGAACGGGTTTTCGTTTTCGTCTTCTGCCATCGTTTTTGTGTCTATGCCAAAAGCGCAGGCTCCTATACAATCCATGGTAAATCTTGTGGTCATCGATGTTGCTTCTTGCTCTTTAGCTACTTTGATTTCTCGGGCCTCGAACTCGTGCGAACATTTTTCAATGAGGTGAAACATGTTCTTCATCTTCGCTGATGTGAACAGTGGAGTCATATTTTGGCGGATGACTCTCCAACTATCACCAAAAGTACCAAAAAGGTTTAAAGCAGCTGGCTCCCTGTGATTATATTCAGATAACGCCCGACCATGAAAGTAATAAAAGTCCTTTGTCACAATCAGCTTGATAATTTCAGGATCCGTAGGAATCAGAACAGGTTCAGTGCCATAGAATGCTCCAATAAACTTCTCATCCGGGAATTCTTTACATATGTCTTGGATTATCTCTCCGATGAATTTTCTTTCAAGAAACAAGTCTCCAAAGTTTCCGAATAAGAAAGTAGGTTTAATGTGAGGTACGTTCCTTTTCTTCCAGTAGTCATTTTTCCACGTGATCACTAAGTAAATGAGTAGCAGTATTGTCACTATTAGATAGAGAAGCATCGTGTTGTTTCACTGCGCGATATGGGTTGACTAACCATTCAACGCTGTGCGAGCGTTTCACTGTGCATTGACGTCTACCGGTACGTATGTGTGTGTGTGTGTGTGTACATTTAGTACTTATTTTATCTACTTGGTAACTTTGTGTCTAATTCGAGTGATGTGTCACATTGTTATTATTATTTGTATATCAGCAGTAATATTATTGTGATTCACCTTGAGCTCTAACACCTGTTTCACTTTTAGACTAAGTAATAAATAATGATGATGCGTTTCTCTGTGTACATAAATTGCAAAATAAATAAATGCTACCATGTTGTTACGTTTATCTTATCTAGTTGATAAAGACCATACAAAGATAGTTGTGTAGGAAAGCGCACACATGTTTTATATAAACTTGTATTATCCTTAAAGTTATCTAATCTTATCATTAGAAGAAAAGAGGCTTGTTTAGGTACTTTTTACAGTATAGATAGCAAGAATGATTCTCATATATATTTTAATAATTTTACGAAAACATAAATAATGATTTATTTCTAACACTATAACTTCCTTGCAATACGTAGTTCGTGGTTAAGTAGATCTCAATAATCTGGTCACGATTAGAGGTAATACTACAGGCACACAAGTTAGACCTCAGCTTAAAATAATAATATAATTTTCTAAAAAAACAGTAAATTATGTTTTGTTGAGTAAATTATGAAACACGTGTAAGAATCTAGATTGTAGTTGTGATGACTGAGCATGTCGTGGCTAATTATTACAAAAATAATAATAATAATAATGTTTTATTGTCACGCAACTAAGACCCATACAAAAAAAATACACAATATAATATTACATAAAAATAAACTAATACGCATTAAAATAACAAAAATTAAAACTTAGTACTTATATTCAACAACAGACAGGGTTGTTCTTATGAGATGCCCCATTATTGTGCTCTCAACAAGCCTGTCAGCTATCACCTTCAAGAGGCTGTTGCCACTGCCACGCAATCTGGCGAGCAGTGACAAGGCAGAAAAAGGTGTTTAAATGAACTTTGGTTATTACAAAACTATGAAGCCACTAGAAAACTCTAGTTTGAATCAAAGTAGCAATAAGTAATAAATCCTAACATTTTTCAATCAACTTCTAAATAAGCGGAGATTCGTCTTTTTATTTTAGACGCTGAAACAGGTTGTCTCACCGTTTGACTTTCATTAAAAATCTCATTTGGAGGCCCACGTTTAAACAGTAGGTGCTCACAAAATAGTATTTATTAAGTGACTAGCTTCTTTCCGTGACTTCGTCTGCGTGGACTTCAAAATTGGTTCCAGAGAGGAATAAAAAATATTTTATGTCAGAAATGTAAAAACATTGAAAGTTGCCCCTGAAAATTTTACTTCTTCATAATTCTAGTCTCCTGGTAGTTTGCGAGTCTTTACCACTCACGATTCCAGAAAATTGACATAAGAACCAGGAGCAAAATAAATGAATGAATGATGTTATCAATTTTATTTCAACCAAAAAGTAAAGTATCATAATGCTTTCTCTTAGTTTAGTCTTTCAATCAGAATCTTTCTCAAAAATATGCCTACAGTACTAAATTGAAAGAAAAATAAGTATATCATCATAATAATTTCAGCCAAAGGATGTACCCACCCCCACATTAAATAAATAATAGCAGTCCATTACAGGTCTATTTACTTCATAAATATCTCGTGTATCGTGAGTTGAACCCGTCAATATTAATGCCGGTCTCGTTACTGAGCCCCGCGGCTTTTAAAACGCGTTCAAAATTGTACACGGGTTAAGTAGCAAGTTTGTACGTCAGAGGGCTAATTTGTTTTACTCTTTCATATTAGTGTTGTTTGTTGTTATTGTAATTGGGTGTTTTAATTTTGACTGCTGGATCACGGTACTTGACAACCTTATCCAAGCAAGTCATCACATATTTGGTCTCGAAGGTGTCACGTCTCAGGTGTTTTTAGGGTTTCGTACCAAAAGTGTAAAAACGGAACCCTATTATCTCCGCTGTCCGTTCATCCATCCATCCGTCCGTCCGTCTGTCTGTCAGCGGGCTGTATGTCAAGAACCGTAATAGGTAGAAAATTTAAATATTCACAGAGTGTTCATTTCTATTGCCTCTATAACAAAAAATTAAGAAAATTTAATTGAAAATTAATAGGAGCTCCGATGCACGAAACGTATTTTTTTTTGGTTTATGGTACGGAACTCTTCGTGTGCGAATCTGACTCGGATTTGGCCGGTTTTTTCACTTCGTTTGGAACTCAAAACGCAAAAACAATCATTAAAAAAAACTCACCAATACAAGTTCTTGGTCCTTCTCCAAACGGTAAGTATGCATACGGATTAATATTGCGTTTCTCATCACCAAGAAATCTTTCGGGACGGAACACTTCAGGTTCTGGATAAAATTCCGGGTTGTGATGTAAGTAGAAGACAGGCAAATGTACTCGCAAGCCTTTTTCTAACTTGGCACCTCCAGGCATTATGTAGTCTTCCATCAGCTCTCGAGGGATCAT
Organism: Lacanobia oleracea; assembly: GCA_950371165.1. Taxonomy (NCBI): domain Eukaryota; kingdom Metazoa; phylum Arthropoda; class Insecta; order Lepidoptera; family Noctuidae; genus Lacanobia; species Lacanobia oleracea. The sequence goes on along the minus strand of OX493405.1, from coordinate 23,343,882 downwards.
ACCAAGAACTGGGTAGAAACGAAGAGCCTCGTCTATCACAGCTTCCAAGTAGGGCAAGTCCGTAACACAATCGTAATTGAGTTTATTCTCATGACGAACTAAATATGCATCAACTTCTTTTAACACTTTTTCCTGAATTTCATTATTCTTTGCTATTTCATATAGAGTGTAACCCAAAGTGGTGGAGGATGTTTCAAACCCAGCAGCGAAGAAAACAAAACACTGAGCGACGAGCAGATCATCAGTAGCTTCTAACGTCACTTTTTGATGCTCACCAGTTTTCATATTTTTGATGCTATCACCAACTATCTGATGGTTTTGTTTCCAACTCATCAGTAGATCCACGAAGTCATGTCGTCCGGAAAATTTGTATTCCCTTCTGGTCATAACTGACGTAATCAAGTTATCGAAGAACTGCAATTGCTTTTGCAGCAACTGGAATCCAAATATGTAAAATATGGATGGCCAAATTTGACGCATAAATTGCATGTAAACTACATATTTCGGTGGATCCAAAAACTTTGCCATTTTTATGAAAGGGTTATCGTTTTCTTCTTCAGTCATTGTGTTCGTGTCCACTCCAAAAGCACAAGCTCCTATACATTCCATAGTATATTTTGATGTGAACGACCTAACTTCGAACTTGTTTGCAATTTTTGTTTCACGATCCAGCATGGACTCGAAGCCGTACGAACATTTCTGGATGAGATGGAACATATTCCTCATCTTTGCAGATGAGAACAACGGGGTCAAATTCTGCCGTAGCACCCTCCAGTTATCGCCATATGTAGCAAAAAGGTTCGAAGCTAACGGTTCCTTGTGACTGTAATCAGATAGTTCTCTTCCGTGAAAGTAGTAAAAGTCTTTGGTCACAATCAGTTTGATGATTTCTGGATCTTTTGGAATCAGTACGGGTTCTGTACCAAAGAATACTCCAATAAATTTTTCATTGGGAAATTCTTTGCAGCAGTCTTGAATTGTTTCTCCAAATGATTTCTTCTGTAGGAACATTGGTCCATAATTTCCCAATAGGAACGTAGGCTTGGTGTGTGGTACGTTTCTGTCTTTCCAGTAGTCATATTTTCGCGTGATCAAGTAGTAAATAAGTATGAGGACCGTAACTAGTAAGTACAGAAACATCGTGTGGTTTCCTTGCGCGACCTGAGTGGACTAACTACAAACGTGTCGATCGTTATTTGAGTGCCCGTGGAGTGTGAGGAAAAAATACTACATTATTAAGTGTATTACTTACTTGTGTGTTTGTGTGAGTAAACCTGTTCTGGTTTAGAGCGCGTTTGATAACATGACGTCATCATAATAATTGATGTGTTGGACTTTTGATATTGGTGTAAATAATTTTCACGTTTAAAAAACACTCAGTTATTTACTTTTTGTAACAATCTCTCACCTTTTCAGTCTGAGAGACTCTCCAGTCTCTCAAACTGAAAGAGCGAGTGTCAGGAATGAACAATAACATTAACTCTCATGGATGGCGGGACGTAGAAGAACCTGTAACTAGCACAGAACCTGTGATCCACAATAAACGATTTGATTGATTGAATGAAAGTGCTATACACATCGTTATGTTCTTAGTAAAGACAATCATTTAGTTTACAAAATGATTATAACAAATTTTTGTTTTGTAAACTTCATCCAAACTGAAATTAAAACGAGATAAAACTATTTACGTTGGAGGTCATCTCTAGAAGTACTTATACGACTACCGAAATTCTTTAATGAAAAAAACAGCACTATCGATGAGATTAAATATTTCGTTTTAACCTGGAAAATCAATCGATGCTATGGAATAAACCACGAAAGCAAAACGTAGAGTTAATAACATAGGTATCAACATAGTTGGCTAAGACTTGCGTCAAAGTAGACACGGCCACGAAAACTAAGAGACTCCTTTTTTAAACTATCGCTTTCTAATTTCTGGTCCATATTCGAAGTCAGTTTGAATGTCCCACACTCTACTTAGTCGCCATGACAACGAAAAATCTCTTGATTAATTTAAAAAATAACAAGTTATAGGTATTCTGCTCGATATTCAACTCGGTATTCAGCTGCATCTAGCCTACTGATATTTTTAAAGACACTCTTTCCACAAATTCCAGGTTTTATAAATAAAAAGTATGCAAACCAAACAAACTTAGCATGTAAACGGACAGGTGATCAAAAAATAATTGAAACGCTGGCCAGTTAAGCTGTGGCACTAATAATAATAAAAAACTTTGTGATTTCATGGATCGAATTCGTCTATATCACAGAGACCACAAAACATTTAATAGGCAAACCTAAACCCGTGCAAGTCCCTTCTTAATTTGCAAATGGCATAAAAAACTCACCGATACAAAGTCTTGGTCCTTCTCCAAACGGCATATAAACATACGGGTTAATTTTCCGCTTCTCCTCTCCCAGGAATCTTTCTGGACGGAACACTTCAGGTTCTGGATAAAACTCCGGGTTGTGATGCAGATAGTACACCGGTAAATGTACTCTCATGCCTTTATCTAACTTAGCACCGCCAGGCATTGTGTAGTCTTCCATCAGCTCCCGCGGAATCATGCCCAGGACTGGATACAGCCGCATGGTCTCGTCTATTACAGCGTCCAGGTACGGCAGTTCCGAAATACAATCGAAGTTGAGCTTATTCTCGTGGCGAGCAACAAATGCGTCCACTTCTTCTAACACTTTCTCTTGAATCTCTTTGTGCTTCGCGAGTTCATAAAGAGTGTAACTCAGGGTGGTTGAAGAAGTTTCAAACCCAGCAGAGAAGAAAACAAAACACTGAGCAATTAGCAGATCATCCGTCGCTTCTAATGTTATTTTCCTTACTTCTCCAGTTTTAGTGTTTTGTATGGTCTCACCCACTATTTGCTTGCTTGTCTTCCAACCCATGACGAGGTCCACGAAGTCATTTCTTCCAGAATGTTTGTACCCCCGATTAGTCATCACAGAATTAACCAGGTTATGGAAAAACTGAATTTGTTTTTTCGCTAAATTACCACCAATGAAGTAAAAGATTGTCGGCCATATCATACGAATTTGGAAGAAGAGAGCCACAGTTATTGGCAAATTCGCGAGTGCTGCAATTTTTCTGAATGGATTTTCTTGGTTGTCCTCTACCATTGTATTAGTGTCTACGCCAAAAGCACAAGATCCAACACATTCCATAGTGAATCTTGCGGTCACCGACCTTGCTTCAAGCTCTTGTGAGATTTTAGTTTCACGATCCAACATTTCCTCGAACTTGTGTGCACATTTGTCGATGAGATGAAACATATTCTTCAACTTGGCCGATGAGAACATTGGGCTCATGTTCTGCCGTAATACCTTCCAATTGTCGCCATAGGTAGCAAAGAGGTTCAAACCTAAGGGTTCCTTGTGGCTGTGTGCAGATATCATTCTTCCACTAAAATAAGCGAAGTCCTTCGTCACGATCAGTTTGATGATTTCTGGATCTTTTGGAATCAGTACGGGTTCTGTTCCATGATATGCTCCAATGAATTTCTCGTTTGGGAATTGATTGCAATAATCTTGAATGGTTTCAGCCATGGACTTTTTCTGAAGTAACACATCTCCGTAGTTTCCCAATAAGAACGTAGGTGGCTTGTGTGGTACGTTTCTGTCCTTCCAGTAGTTGTATTTCCGCGTGATCACATAGTAGAGGAGGACCAGTAGCGTCACCGTTAGATACAGAAACATCGTGTTGCTTCACTGCGCGATCTGACTCGACTGAGTGTGGTTCGTACGGTCAGTTGATTGTATATCTGCGTAGTTTCGGCTTTATATTTAGGTATATCACGTCTGATTACGTATGATGTCGTTTACATGTTATGATTGGCTGCACGAAAAATTTGAAGCGTTATCATCTAGACATACTATAAGGCTTCAAATTTTCAGTGTAGTCAGTCGTAGAGAGAAGCTGGGCTGTTTTACCCTTCTCAATATATTGATGAATTAGAATCAGCAGCAGATACGCCGCGTCATCTACTGCCATATGTCTGTACATTATAAAAACGAGCCGATAAAGTCAGTCTTCATTATGCTGTCAATGTTTTTTAGTGAATTAATTACTTAAGACCATTCGAGGGTTTCCGTAATTTACAGTAATTCCATCACACGTTCACTCTAGTTACCAACTGCAAACCTTGCCGTTATAGAGATTTCAAACCCATATTTTATTGATCCATTCACATTTACCACTGAAAAAATTCTTTGACGACCAAATGGCACCAACATCAAAGAAGAAGTGGAACCCTATGTCAAAGTAAATGTTCAGTTTTGAAACAAGCCAGCATCAAATGAAGATGTAAAGTTATTCTAGCCAATATTAACGCGCCTGCAGAGCGCCTGCATTTAAATACGACCTTTATGATGTCTCAAATGTAGACAATATTCTAGTTGAAGCAATCTATTAAAAATTTATGAAAAAAGACATATTTTGACAGATAACAACTTAGATGCAAATGTTAACATTGCTTGAAAATTTGTAGAATTTGCCTTCTTCAAATAGAACATTGGCATTTTTTTGTTCGTGGCTCTCACACTTGTCATTTTCCTTTTATCTTTGACAGATAACATAACATTTTTTTTTTGGTAACGGTAAGTTACGTTTTTGAAAATAATTTAATGTATCTGAAGATATAAAAAAAAACTGCATGAGCAGTATCTAAAAGATAATTACTAAATAAATATTATTTATCTACACTAATATTACAAAGAGTAAAAATTTGCATTTTTGTATGAATGTTTGCAGTGAATAAACTCAAAACTTCTAGACCGGTTTAAAAAAATCTTTCAGCAATGGATAGCTACATTATCAGGGAGTGACATAGACTATATTATTTTAATCCCGAACTCCCGGGAACGGGAAATACGCGGGTGCCGCGTGACGTCCGCTAGTTTATTATATTCTTATTGTACACCTCAAATTTAATTTTTTATTATTCTTCTCAATTATTACTCAAATCATTGATTCACTGACAGGATAAACACTAGAAGTGGGTTAATAACTATTGGCCTTGAGATCAATTCCCGCTCGTTATAAATTAATATTGGTGTCGCAACATGTAGCGCTATGATGATCATTTCAGTTCTAGGAGGTGATAATAAAGACTGAAATTGACTCACATCATTCAGGAGTAGATTTGACATGCTGTTACCGTAACAAATTCAAATGTCAACTCTGTATTATTGTGCCCATTTTAACTAAAGAATAGATTACTCTCGTTTAATTATCAGGTAACATAAGATGAGAAGAACAAAAACCGATAAAGCAAAATAACCAACTTACCCATACAAGTTCTGGGTCCTTCACCAAATGGCAAGTATGTGTATGGATTGACACTGTGCTTCTCCTCCCCGAAGAACCTTTCAGGACGGAATTCTTCAGGGTTCGGGAAATATTTTGGGTTATGGTGTAAGTAGTAAACCGGTATGTGAACACGCATGCCTTTTTCCACGACCAAACCGCCAGGCAACGAGTAGTCTTCCATAGTCTCCCGAAATATTACTCCAAGAACTGGATAAAGTCGCTGAGCTTCACCAACTGCAGCCCAAAGGTACGGGAACTCCGTCACACATTCGTAGCAAAGCTTACTGTCATGACGAACCATATATGCGTTCACTTCTTCTAAAACTCTATTCTGTATCTCTTCGTTCTTCGCTAACTCGTAAAGAGTGTAACTAAGTATAGTTGCTGATGTTTCGAACCCAGCATTGAAGAAAACAAAACACTGAGCAACTAATAAGTCATCGTCAGCTTCTAAGGACGCTCTTTCACTGCCACCAGTTTTCATGTTTTTAATACTGTCACCGACTATCTGCTGTCTTTTTTTCCAACTCAATATGAGGTCCAGGAAGTCATTCCTCCCAGAAGGCTTGTTATCTCGTTGATTCATCACAGACGTGATCAAGTTATGGAAGAAATCCATCTGCCTGGACATGAGCTTTAACCCTAATCCATAGAATATCGATGGCCAAACACCACGCACTCCTCTCATGAAAGCTGCATATTTTGTCGGACTAGTAAGAGCAGCTATTCTGCTAAAGGGATTGTCCTGCATTCCTTCTGTCATAGTATTGGCATCGACCCCAAACACACAAGCGCCGATGCATTCGATAGTAAACCTTGCTGCAACTGACCTAGTTTCTAATTCCTTTGACACGCTGGTCTCCCGATCAAGCATTTCTTCAAACACGCACGAACATTTCTCGATGAGATGGAACATATTTCTCATTTTCGCTGATGAGAAAAGCAGAGTCATATTCTGACGTAAGACCCTCCAAGTGTCACCATGGGTTGAGAAGATGTTCAATGCTGCTGGTTCCTTGAAACTATGTTCCGATAGTTCCCTCCCATTGAAGTAGTAGAAGTTCTTAGTCACTATAAGCTTGATAATGTCTGGGTCGATGGGTATGAGCACTGGTTCCGTGCCATAGAATGCTCCGATGATCTTCTCGTTGGGCAGTTTTTTGCAAATACCTTGAACTCCTTCTGCGAAGTTTTTATTTTGGAAAATGATTTCTCCATAGTTTCCTATAAAGGGTGTCGGTTTAATGAATGGCACTTTTCTTACTTTCCAGTAGTCAAACTTTCGTATCGATACTAAATAAATAATGAGTATGATTGAAACGATTACAAAGAGGAACATAGTGTGGATTCTTTGCGTGATTCTTGATGACAGAACCTTATGCGCTGTATATAAAAGAGAATTTGTTATAACCAAGCACATAATACGTTATGGCACTGTATCTAATTCGTATTAAGACATACTAATTATTAAACGCTTGCATTACTTTTTATTGGGGTTCTGAACGTTTATATGAGAAACGTTACTCTGATTCAGTTCAGTTGAAATCAGTACATATGTATGGAAAATTTGAATAAAATACAGATAAAAGTTTTTTTTTTATAAATTACCTACAGGATATCGTTGAGATGAATATGATTTCAAAGTAACATGTTTAAATAAACATGATTGGTTTGGAACCCTTTGCGCGACTCGGGCTTAGCCGATTTTTGTTTGTTAATTTTTCAATCGCGATAACACGAGGCAGAAATGATTAATAATAATTGAAAACTATCCATTAAATAATTAACTGTACTTGGACCAATAAGTAAATTAAATTTAGTGAAATAATTAAAGTAATTTAATTTATTCGAATCATTTTCTTTTAATTTAACACCCGTTTTGCGAAGAGGTACCGTGTTTTTTTTTTACTATTGATAGGCACGCGTTTGACCACTATCTCATCTGATGGTAAACGATGATGTGGTCGAAGATGGAGCACGCTTGCCTAGAAATAACCTATTCACTCTTGATTTAAAGACTCCCAGGTTGTAGCTATCAGGAAACACAGACTCCGGCAGGGAATTCCACTCCTTAGCTGTACGCATTATGAACGTGTTCCCAAAACGTTGCGTGCGTATGGGTGGGATGTGCACCATGTACCGGTGTCGCATCGCTGTTCGTCTTGTGGTCTGATGATGGAACGGGCTTGGCGGAATTAAATTATGCAATTCCAAACCCATTTAATGGGTTGTAGAGGTCTGGTAGGTAGTACACGTAAAGTTTTGGTATTCAAGAGTGAATAGGTTACTTCTAGGCAAGCGTGCTCCATCTTCAACCACATCATCGCGTACCATCAGGTGAGATGGTGGTCAAGCGCGTGCCTATTAAGAGCGCTTTCACATTTTTTCTTGAATTTGAGCGTTTGATTCGAGTTTTGATGTCTGATTATGCTTTAGATATAGCACAAAAAAAAAAACAAAAATACGCCTAAGAAAGTTTGATAGTTGATCTTGGGAGTGTTTTAAATAAATATATCAATTTGTTCACGTACATCAGTAAATTTCTTGTCTCCGCAAAGGGTGTTTCATAAAATTACGCTTTTGGGAATCTTTTGATGCTTTGGTACACCGAAGATATAATAATTTAATCAATTTTAAAAATGTCCATGATACAACTGTACCTTCTACTTTGGAATGATCAAATTAATTTGTTACGATTCATGCACTAATAAACCAAAAATAATTTTGTAAAATTGAGAATTATTGACAATTTTCCGTACGAAACTATATTTTTTATCTATGAAAGTATAATCCAAATTCAAATAAAAAATATTTAATAATTAAGGAGGTATTGTTATAATGCATGAAAAAAAAATTGGTCTATTTAAAAGTAAACTCATATTTTTAAGCAATTTTTGTATACAGCCCCACAATCACTACAAATCTCGGGAAACGCGGTTTGTAGCTTTAGTCCGGGGCAAGCGCTCGATTTTGTAATAGCGCCCTTAATAGTAAAAAAAAAACCGCTGAATCCGGTCTGACTAGGTTTCGACCCAATTTAGTTGGGAAACGGCTAGGTAGATAATGTTTTTAATTATAATTTAATAGATTATCGATATTAATTATAGATTAATTTATTGGAATATTTGAATGTAATTTAATAATTTTAGCCTACTTTGCAATTTTTCAAATAAATTTTTAATTGATCATCCAATCCTATGGTTGGATGATCACCACACCCACAGGCCATCCTCGGTTCAATTTAAATAATATTTGGCACAAAAATAGATTTACTTTTATCCGGATATACAGGGTGTAAAAGATTAAACCCAAAATCCTAAAAAAGCGGTCAAGTGCGAGTCAAACTCTCACACAAAGAGTTCCGTCCAATAAACCGAACAAACATGTTTCTTGTATTTATTTGTAATTTAATTTTATTGTTTATTGTTATAGCGGCAATAGAATTAAACCCTTTATGAAAATTTCAACTGTTTACCTATTACGCTGACAACCAGACGGACAGATAGCGGAGACTTAGCAATAGGGTTCCGTTAGGTCCACTTCGGGTACGGAACCCTAAAAGGGTATTTTTAATCATCATTAAAAAACAACTTTTACGACGGGATCAACCCTTAAATCGCGAAAAACAAGCAGTTGTTTGGTTACTAATAAATACAATGAGTCCTTTCCAGATTTAGCGTTTAATTTACATCTTTCATAAATGAAATTTAACAAACACAAGTTTTACATGTTTTGAATTTGCACCTACAACTTCTTTTGTTTACAAAAGACTTAAATTACTTTATTTCAAGTAAATATTTACATTCCTTAAAAATTGGACTTAACATACAGACTGTTGTACCTGGTGCTGTGATAAACCGGTAAGTATTTGAAGTGTTATCAAATGGGAGTGTGTCAAAGCGGGAGCGACCCTATGTAATCCGCGCATGATCAGAAGAACATGATCGGAAAAATCTCCTTTTCAAGTTCATTTTTAACGGAAAATAAAAACTATTATTTCATCACTGATAACTGAACGTGTGAGTGAAACTTTTTCTTTCTATAACACAGAATAAGGACCGTTTCCTACTCTATTTTACTAAGTAGCTGCCGGATGCACACCTGGCTCGCTTCATCTCTATCTGTTAAATAGAATTGCTGGTGCAAAGATTCTCCGCCATTCTCAACGCTCGCGTATAAAATTTAACATCTTAGAATTAGACAACCATGGATTTAACACGCTTTTTGATAAGGCAACCTAATTTTTTTTTTTTTTAAGGATGAGAAATCATCAAATGACTCCTTCCGCTCTGGGCGAGGCGAAAGCGAGTGTCAGACTCTTACTGACTAAAACCCACCCGTGCTCCTCTTAATGCCCTTTGCGTTCCAGGGCTGCGGCGTCTCTTTCGAACGGACTCCGCACCCCGGTAGGCACTGGCCCTAGCGGGCCCCGTCTCCCATGCTGACAGCTCCTTGAGGCGCGCGTGATACACAGCGCGCCGCCGACCCAGGCTTGGTTCTGATCGGACGGCGAGCCACCCAATGCTCGCCGTCCGCAGGCCCGCGCCTACGGTGGCCGGAAATCGCCCTGCGACTCCCGACGCCTGGGACGTCTTCTACATCAGGCAGGTATGACAGCTAACATTAGGTAGGAATGGCAGTTAACATCAGGTTGGTATGGCAGTTAACATTAGGTAGGTATGGCAGTTAACATCAGGTAGGTATGGCAGTTAACATTAGGTAAGTATAGCAGTTAACATTAGGTAGGTATGACAGTTAACATTAGGTAGGTATGTACAGATAATCATCATCATATCAGCCGAAAGACGTTCACTGCTGGACATAGGCCTACCCAAGACGGGGTACCGGGTTTGCCATAATCGCCACGCTTGGCAGGCAGGTAGGCGATCACAGTGCATGGTGTTAAGTTTTACATAGAACGCTGCTGCCCATTCTCTGGCGAGTCCCTTAGTCGCCTCTTACGACACCCATAGGAAGTGATGGGATGGTTTTATTCTTTTACTGCACCATACAGCACCGGCTGACACCATACGGCGGACGTATAATAGTGATCAATTATTAAATTAGTAAGAGCAGTGATGGACTGAATTATAACTTACGAGTTGCGGATCGCGGTTTTGAACTCACAGACATAGTCTGCGTGTGAGTTTAAAACAGCGATCTGCAAGTTTACAATCATTAAGAGCGAATTTTACTGATGAAACTGATAGCGATCAGCTTATAAACCACGTTTACTTATTTGCTGTGGAATATAGCATCTGACAGTTCTTGAACGCAGTTCAGATGTACTGATCGTGATCAGTTTGAATTGGTAAAAAAGGCCCTAAGATTGTAAAACTTGTGACAATAAAATTCCAGCCGTCACAAACTTTAATGCTCTGTAAGTAAACTTCTTATATCTTAGCTATTCCAAAGGAGGAAAAATCATTGAGTGGTTTATATTTTAATAGCTGTCACTTAATTTTCAGCATTGTAAAATGAATATTCATAAGGATTTATTTTAAAATCTATAAGACCCTCAAGAATCTTCACCAAAAACGAAACAACTTGAACATCGCAATATTGTGTAATTATTTTGACAATTTGACGTTCCAAAAGTCGTTTGAAAAGTGTCAGAAATTATTCAAATCGTTGGAGTGCTGGCAACACTCCCGAATAGGGAGTCGTCGATAAGAGATAAGAGGGGATAATCGAGTGCCATCACGTCCATTATCTATGGCGTGAGAAGATTTCCCCCTTGTCTTTGAAAAAATAATGGCGGCACTTGAAGATGTTTGAAGACGAGTTATGAAAAGTTATGTTTAATTTTCGGCTGGTACGAGTGTGTAAGCGCTGTTTGCGGTAAAAGAAGAGTAGTTAGTAATTTTATTAGTTAAAAATGTTGCTGTCAGGATTACGAAAAGCCTAAAAAGTAAGAAACTAAAACTTTAATATATAATATACGTCAAAAAACGCTGATCACAAACATCATACATCGTCATCATCTGCCTAGCCTTTTCCCAACTATATTGGGATCGGCTTCCAGTCATACCGGATTCAGCTGAATACCAATATTTTACGTGAAGCGGCTGCCTACCAGACCTCCACAACCCATTAAATGGGTAACAAGGTATTTCTTTGCAAGACTGAAGTCAGATTTACTGGCTTCTGACAATAAGTAACGACTGCTAAAGTTCTACAAATCACAGCCAAGACCAACAGCTTAACGTGCTTTCCGAGGCACGGAGGAATCAGATGTCAGTCAGACGTGTCTTACCTTTCATACCCAGGGTTTAACCTGGAGCACCAATTCAAACCACGTGCGGGCGTATGTACGTACGCCCGTAACAACATCTGCTATCGGCGTCTCCGTAATCTTGAGGGCTCCAGGTTCTCAACGCTATGGGTTTTAGTGGACACAGGCCTGGACAAAGTTGTCTACCGTGACCACTGGGCTCACACAGCACCTAAGTGAGGCGGCAGATGCGGCTCAGCAGCGGTACCCTTCTGCCCAATGGGTGTTACTTCAATTTGTTGGGGGACTTCAACGCCCACCATCAGGAGTGGCTCTTTCCATACCAGTGCACAGACCATGCTGGACGAGAGACGAAAAAGCTAGCTCTAGCGCTAAATCTTACCCAGCTGGTCCAGGGGGCAACGAGGGTGCCGGATGTTGATTCGCACACTGCCAATTGCTTGGACCTTCTGCTGCCAATAGATCCAGACTGCTACTCGGTGTCGATTTCTTCACCACTGGGTCGTTCCAACCACTATCTGGTGAAGTCTGTATCCGTTTACTCCCTGCCCGATCCTAGCCCAAGAGGCACCCGGCGGGTATGGCGGTACAGGTCAGTAGATTGGGATGGCATGCTATCTTTCTTCGCATGTTATCCTTGGCAGCCTACTTGCTTTTCTTCGACTGATGCTTCGTCGTACCCAAGAAGGGTAGTCGAGCTGACCCGTCAAATTATAGAACCATCTCGGTAACGGAGTATGGATACTCTGTAAGACTATAAGCTCCTAGCGTACCTAGAAGCGAATGATATCCTTAGTGACCGACAATACGGGTTCCGCCGAAATCGGTCAACTGGGGATCTTCTGGCGTATGTTTCAATAGTAAAAAAAAATGGAAACTCGGTATGTCAAGATGGTCACCCATCCACAGACCAACCTTGGCAAGCGTTGCTTAACTTTGAAGATCGACCTCTGCGGCCGTTATTCTTTAGCCACGAACTCCTCCCACAAACATCATACATAACCCACAGCAATTCCATAACAAAACCTCAAACTGAACAATCTCAGCACAAAATAACGCATAAAATCCTGGCATAAAACAGTAAAACCATAGAAAATAATAACCGGCCCTTTGTCTACGTAATCGGGTAAAAAAAACCTTGTGAAAAAGAGTTAGTCCTACACTCGGCGGCGTAGCGGAGTTTTTGCAGAGTTGTAACAAATTGCTTAAAGATTACAGCCTTATTTTTTCCCGTGGAACGGAACGTTGTGGATGTAAAAACGTTGAAACCCAAGTTTTGTGTAACACGCGTTTTGTTCTAATGTGGAACTTAGGATGGATGGATGATTTGACACATTTTTGTGGGTATTTCTTAGAGTTGTAGGGGTTATGAACCTTATTAAGGCCTGCCACTTAAAAACAAGGTGATCCAAGCTTATGTGTAGTACCTTTGGTCCAATGTAAAGCCTAGCTCATCGTGCTGTGCTGGTACTGCCGCTGCGGCTGCTGAGAACCTCAAGCGGCGAAAATATAACAACCTTGATAGCAATTATTTTATGAGCCGTTCGTGTTTGAGGTTGAAACTCTTGGACCGTGGGATCCGAGTGCTCATGCCTTATTTCAAGATCTCTCAAAACGCTTGTTTGACACTTCGCGTGACCCAAGTTCTGGCTTTTACCTCGGACAGAGGATAAGCATAGCCATACAACGTGGCAATGCCGCCAGTTTTTTGGGCTCACTTCCATTGAGCGTCAGACTCTTACTGACTAAAATTCATCCGTGTTCCTCCTAACACTAGTTGCGTTCCAGGGCCGCGATGACCCTTTTGAGTAAATTTCGCAACCCTGGCAAGACTATTTATTGTATACCATAACGAACTAATAATAAGCGCTTAAATACAAGAGTGTTACAAAGGGCGATATTTTCTATCTTTCACCTTAAGATAGACGTGACAGAAAAAGAGGAAAATTCCAATATAGCTTAATCGACGAGCGAGTTTAAGCAAACTCGTAAGAAAACTTCAATAATTTAAACAACTATAGTAAAATCATACAGTATTGCAAAACCACCATCGCCTTAAGAGAAAACATGAGCGGCGAGACTTTGTATTTAAAAGTCATAATTCAAGGTTTGGCTCTCGTCTGTTTCCTCCTCCAATATTGGACCGATTTAAGAGATATTTCACGAACTTATTCAGTTTGTGGAGGAGGATGTATACTGTGTCTCTATGTTTTCTTTTCTTGATTAACAGTTGCCAAATTTGTACACTAGGGCTCTGTTGACAGCGATGTATCGGACCATTTTGAACATTTTTTGAGGGTTTTCGTGCTTATACTGTTAATAACACACTAAAAAAGAGAAAATAGGGAAACCATATATATCTTTTTTATTCAGTCTGTTAAATATCTCTTAAGTCGGTCCAATATTGGAGGAGAAAACAGTTGAGAGCCAAACCTCGAATTATGACTTTTTACATACAAAGTCTGACCGCCCATGTTTCCTCTTAACTCATAAAACGCACCCTGAGAGCGTCCATCCCCATCTCTCGCCCATATTCAAGTTAAAACTCGCTCGTTCCCCTTGTATTTTGGCAGAACTTGGCTAAATAAAATACGTATTTACCTATTTTACGCTCTCCTTAGCTTGAAAGCCCAACACCGGAAGGAAAGGAGCGTTTCAAACGATTTATCTTCAAGCCGACGCCGTTAGGGGGCTGGTTGAAATGTCTCGAGACCAATGACGGAAATGTTGGACGGCTGGAAGTGACATGGTTTTGAGTTGGTAAATTGGTTTTTTAATTATAATTTCGGAGGGTTGTCTTGTCATTTCTTTTTAGGGTCCCATTTCAAAATGGTAAAATACAAGATTCAATATTCAAAGCATTTTATTTCAAATAAACCATTCACAGGCACTTTTGTAACGTCAAGAAAACCTTATGGTGTGACTAAGTCTGTCCGTCTGTCACAGCTGGATATTTCAAGAACTACTAATGCTATCAATTTGGAATTTAGATGGCGTTTGTTCAACTATTTTGCAAATAAGAACGAAATAAAAATGTTTACATTTTTTTTTCCAACAGCGACTGAAAGGGGTTTTAAAAATTCGAAGTGAGGCTACTGCAACATGTGGGGTATTATAAGATGGGGTATTTAGGGTGTTCATCTCATATCATATAAACTTGACAAGATAAAATAAACGAGAGAAATACCATCTGTTCATATGATTTCTTTACATGTTATATGTAAAGAAATCATATGAATATCACATTCATATACTATAAAACTTATTTCGTATTATGTTATTAGATATAATATATATTTAATCAAGAATCATTAGGTCTGTCGATTAAAATCCATAATATTATCTTAAAAAGTCAATAATTGTGTCGTGCTACAATAGTTAGTGACAGAAACGAACCGCTGCAAAACCGACTCCACGTAGTCTTGTCTGCCCTACCCCTAGAATGTAATTTAAGCCCACGTAAGCGCGAAGGGCGAGGTGGCCCGCGAGCTGAGGAGCAGGTGGTTTTAACGCTCGCCGCCGCGGCTGAGGCTAGCCGGCTAAGCCAGCCAGCAAGTCAAAGCTGTGTTGGTGAGCGATTAAACCATCTGCGACGATAATCTCTCGTGGGGCTGTCGAAGCCCCGCAGTGCCGGAGCCGTGACAGAAACCATGCCTGCTGCATGTTGCATGTTCTCTTGCATGCTGCATGCTTGCTTGTATACTGCACGTTTGCTCGCATGCTGCATGCTTGCTTGCATGCTGCATGCTTGCTTTCTGCATGCTTGCATATATGCTGCATGCGTGCTTGCTTGCTTGCTTGCATGCTGAATGCTTGCTTGCATGATGCATGCTTGCTTGCATGTACATGCTGCATGCTTGCTTGCAGGACATGCATGCTTGGCAGTTGATAATCAGTTACTAAAACTAGGTATATCCTATTCATGCAACTTAAATGATAAGTTACCACTTATATCAATACACATAATTGGACCAGACTAAGTAATAATGTGGATATAATATGCAATTCTGCTTTATATTTTGAACTAGGCGTTTTAATCGTATTATACTAAATAGGATTTATATTTTTTGAGTGGTATATCTAACGATTGCATATTCAATGTTAGTTACGCTAGTAAAAATGAGGTAATTTAAAATTATATCAATAATTTACTATATTAACTGATCATTATATCAAACAAAATTATTGGGTAATTATATCATGTATTACTTACCCAAAATTTTGACTGTCCTTCGACCAAACTTCGGAGATAAGAGGGGGGGGGGCCTTATCTCCAAAGATAAACTTTGAATAGTTTATATTCAAGGAAGAATACGCTCTTGTTCAAATATGAACAATTGAAGATTATTAAAAAAACGTTTTATCAGAAGGTGTATTCATAAATCAAAGTATGTAAGATTTTTTAACCTTACCTTCAGCAAAAACTATGTAATATTAATTTGTGTTTTATGAGGTTAATTAATTATAATTATCATTAAAAGCATCCAATTAGAGGTAGTGTATTAATAAATAAAACCGCAGCGCAAACACAAATAAACATACTGAAACTATTCATGTGATAAATAATGCTTGTTCGACTAGTTAAGTAATTAACTAAGTTCGATCATCCACTAGTATAAACTAATTTTATTTTTTTATTTGCAAATAACTTACTTTAATGTTACTTGTAAAGATCCCTTTTAGCAATAAGGCCACCTAAGTGTCACCCTATGTACCTAATGTTTTATTTGTCCCTAACTTATGATGTACATAATAAATATATTTTGACCTTCGTCAGTACCTACTCTCGAACTGCTATGTTATTTTCACTAAAATCCAAAAGATCTATCCGAAAAAAAAAATAGATTGTCACTTTTTTTTAATCGATTCCTTCAAAAAGGAGGAGGTTCTATGCTCGACTGTAAGTATGTTTTTTTTTATGTATGTTCACCGATTTCTCCACCAATTGTGGACCGATTTAAAAATTGATTTTCTATTCAAAAGCCTATACTGCCTTTATTGGCAAATACAATGATTTTTATTAGTTTTCTAACGAAATTCAGATATGTGTTCCTGATAATCATTATCTCATGTTGCTGAGCTGATGATGGAAGGTATAAGTTTAGGATCTGATCATGGGATCCCATGAAAAAAGTTTGTTCAGCGATATTTTCGCCAATTTTATTGTCAACCGATTTGGAAAATTATTTTTTTGTTTGGAAGAATATTTTCTCGGACTGTGCCCAATTCAATTTCGTGAAGATTTTATGAAGAACTTTGGAGGAAGGCAACGGAACTCTTCTATAAATGATAAGAATTGGATCGGAATTACTGAAATTGCATGTCCGTTTACCGCGCGCAACTCGATGCAAGGTTGCCAATCTGCACAAACTCATTCATAACATTTCGGCGTTGTCGCAAAGTAGCAACGCGCAATCTAGCAATCTCACACGCTCCCTATAACCGCGCTCATATCTCTTCCAGCCCGCCCACTCTACATCCGCGGCGCATCTGTATTGGGGCAGCAAACAACACGACTACTTTGTACGCGGCTAAGATTAATGTTCGCTTCACAATAGAAACGTTTTTTCAAAGTGAGTTGGGCCACAGTCTATTTGGTACCCCTTTGGGCCTCGATTAGTATCTCAACGAGATTTTTTCTTTTAATGTGTGAATACCTATGTGTTTTTGGAGATTGGAGTCGGGGTACCCAAGTATTTTTGTAAAAGCAAAATTCTGTCTTTTCAAAGGCAACCCAACGCAACCCTATTACTAAGCCTCCACTGTCCGTTCGTCCGTCCGTCCGTCCGTCTGTCTTTCAGTGAGCTGTATCTCAAGAACCGTAATAGGTAGACCGTTGAAATGTTCACTGATTGTGTATTTCTATGAGTATTGCCGCTATAACAACGGAACCCTTCGTGTGCGAGTCCAATTCGCACTTGGCTGGTTTGTTATTATTACAGTTTTACTCATACAAAAGACTTACGGTCTAAGGAGCTCGTGGCTAAATAATAACAGTCGCACGGGTCGATCTTGAAGGTTAAGCAACGCTTGTCAAGGTTGGTCTGTGGATGGGTGACCGTCTTAACATAACTTGTTTCCTCCGTGCCTCGGAAAGCACGCTAAGCAGTTGGTCCCGGCTGTCATTTGTAGATCTTTGGCAGTCGTTACGGATTGTCAGAAGCCAGTAAATCTGACTCCAGTCTTGCCAAGATGTACCGTGTTACCCAGTTAATGGGTTGTGGAGGGCTGGTAGGCAGCCGCTCCACGTAAAACGCTGGTATTCAGCTGAATCCGATTTGACTGGAAGCCGACCCCAATGTACTTAGGAAAAGGCAAGGCAGATGATTCATACAAAAGACTTACAATAGAATAGAATAGAATACTCTTTATCATGTACACAATATAAGTTACAGAAAAGATAGACGAAGAAAATATTACATAGGGTGACACAATGGGCGGCCTTATCGTTAAAAGCGATCTTTTCAAGACAACCTTTGGATGTATTTAAAGAGAAAAGGAAAGACAGTACTGTAGGTAGTCTAAGATGTATAATGTGATTTGTGTGAAATCTGATTAGCAGATTTTCTTCATCCAATTTTTTCTATGATTTATAGTTTTGCAAATCAGAATTTAAAATAATCAAACAGTTAGAATCTAATTAAGTATGGTGGTGAATAATAATTATCAACAAGTATTTATATTTGGCTTATACTTAAATAAAGGCACAACATAATTTATAAGTAATAAATATACCGGGTTATTTTTAATTCCTTGCAAGTCTTGGTGGTGACTACAATACCAATTTACTTACAATACTATACATGTGCCACCAGATTTTGTTTTAATATTTCAGAAAAGATTCCTTAGTGAAAGTTGTTAATGTTCACGAATAATTTCGAACCCCACCAACAATAGTTTATGAAAAATAAACCTTCTTCAGTTATAAACACATAGTACACAGACAGGAAGTTCAATTCCCCAATAAAAATAATACTTAATAAAATTAAGATATCGTCACAAAAATAAAGATAACTTATTTTCAATTATCAGCAGTCATTAATCAAAAACTCACGAAATATTTATTGACTATTGCGATTTTTTAACGAATCATTTATTCTTGCACAATTTCTGTCTGCCTGCTGCTAGATTAATATCTGCTACTTCATTCATAAATAGCTACGATAAGATTACTGATAAGCTTCAACATTCATTCATCATAAATCCCTAAAACGCTTACCTTATTCCACATAGTCATCGAAACTTGCAAAATTACTGCCAACGTGAAACCTAAATTAATCTCTGATTTGAAATCATGACGACAGATGTTAAGGGAAAATAAACAAAAGGATAAACATGTAAGTGTTAAAGATAATTGCAAAGATTTAATTAATGATAAGCTTCAATTTATCAATGAAATACCCTCGCTCACCAATCGACAAACTTTGCCTAGTCACTTTTACTTCGCAAAAATTCTAACGCAAGCTGGTGCAATCTCAGATATCGCAGCACGAACAAACAGATGTGAAATAATATCAGTAATCAATCTAACAAAATCCTGTTATCACCTACAAAAATAGCGTGCTTTTATCACCACTCGGCTATACATTACGGAGATTAGATTGAACGTACCATTCAGAACGTAGACCACTCGTTAAGCCTAAATATGGTTGGAGAGACAAACGGGGGCGCTCTGCAGACAAATATCGCTGAGCGCTATATCCAATGATCGTCTGACATTGAGAATAGGGGCCTATGCTGAGGAGAGAGATGAAAACGTTGAGAATAGAGTAATTGTTACAAAGAACTCCAGATGCATGAATGTAAATGAAGCAAAAGGTATGAAAAGGTCACAGGTTGCGATCTATAGTTTTTGCACACCGCCATGGAAAAAGGCACGGGTTCGTGTATTTGTATGGAAAGCTAAACTTTGTTTTAGATTTTCAATACTGCCCTTACTCCGGGGCATAATCTCAGCAGAATCTGTGAAACACTCAGTTGCAGAGATTCAAAGTCAAAGTCAAATTATTTATTTCAATTAGACCAATAAAGGCACTTTAGAACGTCAAATGAATATAAAATACTATAGTGACTCTAGTCGTCCGTTCGCAATAGGTCTTATGGAGAAGAACGGAAAAGAAACTCCATTACTCTTTTCAAAAATAAACTCTCCAACATTTGCATACATTATTCAATTGATTATTTGTATTGATTATTGTATGAATATAAATAATCATTCTTTCGAACTACATGAACTTAGAGGGCTATATTGATGATTAAAATGGTTATAATTCTTTAGATAAATACGCGTTACGGTCGCAGATCGCATTTGGTCCACATACAGCTTAACACTGACCGGCAAATTGCAAAAAACATAAAAATATTTGAATTTCGCGGGCTACCCTGGAGCATCCACCTTAACCTTCTTAATTTACTTAGACGTAAGAAGAAATGTACAATATTTTGTATGTTTTCCCTAATATAATAAAATTAAAGTAATTGAAAGTTACCGAAATATCACGTGGTCAATTCCAAATATTTTTAAATAGCTGCCGCCTGTGTTTCCACCTGCGTAAATGTTGAGTATTATTATCCCAAGGGAACATACTCCTGGGATAAAGTATTCTAAATAAATAGAACAGAATACTTATTATGAACACCATATAAGTTACAGAAAAGATAAATGAGAAACATTACATAGGGTGACACAATGGGCGGCCTTATCGCTAAAAGACTATAATCTGCGTCTGCGCAGCTTATAGAGGCTGCGTACCAAACTTCTACAACCCATTAACAGGCATACACGGTACTTCTTGGTAAGGCCGGAGTCAGCTGTACTGTCTTCTGATAATCCAACTGCCAAAGATCTACAAATAACATCCGGGAAGAAGCACATAAGAAACCGTCCCCAACAGCGCAAAAATGAATAGGTAAATTCTAGGCAAGCGTGCTCCATCTTCGAACATATCATCGCTTCATCCCACCAATTCAACCATCAGGTGAGATAGTGGTCAATCGCGTGCCTTTCAATAGAGAAAAAGAAAACCGTACCGTTTCCATCTCGTAAAAGACTCGTTCCTCAAGCCTCGACATTTTTGGTTCTTTCTCAGTGCCCATTCGAAAGCCCAGAGACTGTGTTGGACATCAGTTAAGGGATTCTCCGGGACACGTATGGATGTGTGTTTCTTAAGAGATTCGGATGCAGTGGGCACTTACGAATGGCGGGATTACCTAAGACGCTATTGTTTATTTCATATGCTGTTTTATTTCGAGAGGCTGCGGTTTTGGTTAGTAGGGTGGATGTGTGTTTGAGAGTTTTTTAATGTGATTTAATTTTTAGGGTCCCGAACAAAAAGCGGAACCCTTATACACAGTCAGTTTTCTCCGTTTCTACTGGACCGATTTTGTTGAAATTTAGTACAAATATGGATTTTTGTTACACAAATAGGGACGCGTTGCGTAAATAAATATATTTTTTAGTATGTGGGTCACTTTTGGGGGTCAAACTAGAAAATAAAATAAAAAATGTTTTTCAAACTGTATCGTGTGACATATTAAATGAAAGGGCTTACTGTGAGTGTTTTAATTAAATGTTTTTCATAATTTTAGTACTTAACACTTTTAAAGTTATAAACTACAGAGCCTAAAATTTTTACAAAAATGTAGATATTAATATCTAGTTCAATACGTAAAGATTACAGGAAAACCTATAAGAAGTGTTAAAAATTTAAAAAAAAAAATTGATTTGGTTCGGAACCCTTTGCACGCGACTCCGACTCGCACTTGGCCAGTTTTTTTGCAAAGAGATGTTAACTTTTGTGAAATTAACTAATCATTCTGCCTAGCCTTTTCCCAACTACATTGGGGTCGGCTTCCAGTCAAACCGGATACAGCTGAATACCAGTATTTTACACGAAGCGACTGACTACCAGAGTGTTAATTCTACTCATTTTCAAGCAACGTTCGCATTCGCATCTCATTCGTAAACTGACAAAAATGTATGAAAATTAAGTTAGATGAAGATAATCAGATTACGACTGATATGCGAAGGTTGTTCAAAAATTTGTAGAAATAGCCCTTTGACCTACATAATCCACAAACTGAGTAAGAGGTTACCCTTTGGCAAAACGGGTGTCAGATTTATTTTCTTGACTGACTGTCAAAAGATCTACAAATGACAATTTTGTGTCAAGTTAGAAACCTGCATAATAGTTTAATTGTTGGTGTTAATGTGGTCTCTACAAGAACTGAATCCATTAGATATTAAAATGAGCTACTGCGGAGTGTCTTTTGCTAATTGATAATATTATCCTGTGACACAGGAGCGTGGGGATAAACCTATATAACATTAATAACTTTCAATAACTTTACAAATTGAGATGAAATTGCTTTAAGGTAAATGCATAGATCTGACTACTGAAATAAGGAAAATATTTATAGTTGAGTAGCTTCTGCCAGCGGCTTCGATCCCTAGGGAAAATACTCCCAGGATAAAAAATATAGCCTATATGTTATTTCAGACTATAATCTACCTCTATGCCAAATTTTTTCTCCTCCTCCCAGGATCTCCTTTCAGACGTTCTGACATGAAAGAGTAACGTCCATCCATCCATCATAAGTTTTCGCATTTATAATATTAGTAGAATTTTCCAATAGGAGAAAATCTAAACACAGTGGCATAAATCTTTGTTTCACCTCCTTACAGTACTACACATTAAACATACAAACATGGATAGTCGTTACGATAAGTCAAGAGCATAGTCAAAAGACAGTTACGGGTTGTGCAGGTCAGAAAGGCAGTTACACCATGTGGTACTAGTACTCAGCTCCATTGGGCTAGACTGGAAGCCGACTCCAACATCATCTGCCTAGCTTTTCCCTATACTAGGGTCGATTTAATCCAGTCAAACCGGATTCAGCTTAATAGGTACCAGTATTTGCGAGTGGCTGCCTACCAGACCTGCACAACCTATAAACTGAGTAACTCGGTAATTCTTGGTAAGACTGGTATCAGATATCTAGATAGATCTGACTTCTGACCATCCATAACCACTGTCAAAGATTTCCAGATCGCAGCCGGGACCAACGGCTTATCATGCTTTATAACGCTCGGAGGAATTTTGGTATGCTTAGATTGTGAACCATCCAAAGACCGACCTCGGCCAGTATTGCTTAACCTTAAAGATCGACCCGTGTGGTTGTAGTTTAGCCACGAGCTCCTCCCTCCTGCCAGCCAACACAAGCTTAAGAAAGATTACAAATTATTTCATAAGCCTGATAAACGCTCATGGAAACACTTTTAAAAATGTTTTCAATTAGGCGATAATAATAATCGCTTATCAATACCCAGCTTATAAAGATTGTAATCATTCATTGTCCAATCACTATTAACAAGTACATTTTTGCGACAAAAGCCGGAACTCTTTCCTGTCGATAACAACTTATCTTAATCCCTAATTACTATAAACCTAACGGGAACAACAAAATCGTTGAAAAAGTCACGATGACACAGCAATTTATTATATTAATAATTGTTTCAAAGCAATTTATGAATCAACCACTAAGACGTAGTTTCCAGATATGGTTGTAAGTGTTTTTGTTATACTTACTATATATATGTTGGTAACTTTTTTCTAAATGTTGCAAGTCATGATGATTGAGGAAAAAATAACAAAGTAGGTGTGTGTAAAGGTGTGTCCAGAACTCCACGCTGCGAAGATTTTTCGTGCGAGCGTCAGTACAATAACTTATATCGAGGTCTAATCTAAGCGACTCTCAAGCACGAACAATAGGGTGATTTTTTATTTGCAAAATGAAATACTTCACCACCCTACCTAGCCCTTCCTAGCTTTATACCTTCATCAGCGATGAAGTTAAAAAGCTTGGAAGATTACAATTAGAAAGAGAAGTCCGATGTAAACTTTGATGTCTTCGTCTATGACGCATAATAATATACAACTGCCATAGAAAACAGCGTTTTCGCGAGAGGGACAGATATATTTGTTTAAAATAATTATATCTCCTTCGTTTCAGCGTTCGTTTTTACGTCAATTCTTGTTATTTATTATTATAATTATATATAATTATAATAATTTATTCAGTAGGAAGTACATACATACATTTATACATTTAAGTTGATGCCAGCATAAACTCATTAGAGTTTTAACGTGCACCAAATCATCGACTACATATTTCGACTAAAATATAACAACCTAAGTAGGTAGTTAGGCAAAAGAAATAAACAACAGAAAAACATAAAATTACATCGGGTATATGTGAAAAACATTATCCAAAACACCAACGAGCGTCATCAGTTACCAATCCGGTCGTCCATCCTTAGTACAAAAAGTGCTCGTATGCTTTTAAATTGATACAGGTAAATATATTATTTGTACACTGTTCCCCAAAAGATGCCATTTATTTTTATTTATTAGTTGTACACCTACCACAGTGTAGTCTTTTTAACCCAAAGGTTGACTGGTAGAGAATGCCTTGTTGCATTAAGTCCTCCCATGTACCACTATTGTACATAAAGTTTATATAAATAATAATTAATTAATTAATAATAATAATAAAAGAGTAGGAAAAAACACGTTTGTTGTATGGGGGCCCCAAACAAAATACTTCTTTTATTATTTGTTGTTACAGCGGCAATAGGTACACACAAACGAACACACAACACAAAATTTCAACTGTCTACCAGTCTGTCCTCGTCAAGGCGATTGGCGGCGGCGATCTCTCGCGTCCGGCCCTGGTTCAAGCCATGGTCCGGAGCGAGGAGACATGGGAAACGGTCACTTCCTTCTGCGAAGCAGTAATGCTAGCAAAGGAGGAAGCCGAACGCGTGAGGGAGAGGGAAACCTCACGCCCCAGCCGCCGCAACAGAAGAAGACGCTCCGGGCGTCCGCGTCGGGAGTCGCCGGACGATTCTCGGCCACCGTAGGCGCGGGTCTGCGGACGGCGAACATTGGGTAGCTCGCCGTCTGATCAGAATCAGGCCCGGGTCGACGGCGCGCTGTGTTCCACGCGCGCCTCAAATAGCTGTCAGCATTACAGACGGGGCCCGCTAGGGCCAGTGCCTGCTGGGGCTGCGGACTTCGTTCGAAAGAGGCACCGTACCCTGGAACGCAAAGGGCACTAGGAGGAACACGGATGGGTTTTAGTCAGTAAAAGTCTGACACTCCCTCCTGCTTTACCCAGAGCGGAAGGAGTCATTTGATGATTTCCCATCCTAAAAAAAAAAAACAGCCCAAAGTTGACAGACAGATTGACAGACGGACGGACAGCGCCCTTAGTAATAGAATTCCGTAGGTTAACCTTTGGGTACGCAACCCTTAAAAATGAAATAGTATCCGTACTTGACTGTTTGTGTGAACACGCCTTTAAAACGGATCCGAGCGGTAATTACAGTTGATAGCGCCATGGCTGAGCTGATGATTTGGCGAAGGTCAATAGCCCGGACAGAGCGCTGTGGTTATGTATGAAAGAAGCTGATGCAATATAAGAGCCTGCAAGGGCGAGGCAAGTCCTGGTTTCACGTGAATTCTGACCACCGGTTCATAGCATGTTGTTGGTACACCATGTTAGGTCATCCCAGAGCAGAGGTTTAACTAAAATTTACCACCATTCTCAAAGTCGTACATAGGACTTTGTGAATGGTGGTAAATTTTAGTTTTCTTCTGGCGGATATCCCACACACACGCACAAAACGTTTTGGGAACACGTTCATTATTGTGCGTACAGCTAAGGAGTGGAATTCCCTGCAAGAGTCCTGTGTTTCCTGATAGCTATAACCTGGGAGTCTTTAATTCAAGAGAGAATAGATTACTTCTAGGCAAGCGTGCTATATCTTCGACCACATTATAGCTTTCTGCCATCAAACACAAATCCAGATTCTGTGTTGCCACTGAGAAATTCCAAAGGGTACCCAATAAGCCTTTGCACTACACGGAAATCCAACCTTAGACCTTATGTTTAACCTGAGCACTAGGAGTCACTACACCAAAAGGATGGTAATAACCCTTTAGTTAGATGTTTCACATCCAGGAATCTTCAACATATCTTGGCATAGAACCACTGTGGCATAGCCCGCTACCATCATTTTGCTTTTTTTTTTCAAAGTTGCACATAAAAAAACCGAAAATGCTACGAAAATGGTGCCCTAAAGTGTCACGTTGCCGAGATATTTCGAGGTAAAGTCACCATGTGGCATAGCCCGCTACCATCATTTTGCTTTTTTTTTCAAAGTTGCACATAAAAAAACCAAAAATGCTACGAAAATGGTGCCCTAAAGTGTCACGTTGCCGAGATATTTCGAGGTAAAGTCACCATGTGACTATCATGACTATAATAAGGTTGCTTTCAGCAGTCGTTTTTGGTATGTTATACACTTCAATCACCTTCGGTCTAGATTCTACTCTTGCATGAAATAATTGAAGCAATGAATTAATTTAACATTTACTTTATAAAATAAACGAAAAGCAAATGGAACTAGAATTTTCTGTATTCAATGTTTCATTAAAAGGTAAGAACGCGTTAGTTACAATGTAAAAAGCGTTACCTTTTTGTATATTTTTCAAAAGAATTACGAACTAAAATACTCATACGCTTTGTTACTTTTAATATTTTTTATTCGCTTTTTATTTTATTTTGTTCGCTCTGCTTGTTTTGTTAGAATTAAATAGTTGTTATGAAAGAAAACCACGTTTAATTAATGCTCAACTTAATATAACTCCTTTCCATCTTTCTAAAGATGAGATGCAGAGTAGGTATTCATTATTTTGCTCTCTTGCCCACGAATACTATTAGCAAAAACACTTATACACATTATTTTATTTTATTGTTAAATGTTTTTTTTATTTTAGTCCTATGCGAACAAAAATGTACTGAACAGCAGATTTTTTTTCATTTCTTTACAGAAGGTGATAAATGAATCGCGATGTTTAAACTAATTGCTACAAACAAAAAGTTATCTTTTGTAGGTTACAGTTTTTGAAATTATTTTGATCTGACTAAGAAGATTTCAACTGTTAGACTTTGTTAAAACTGCACGGTGGCCGTGGCAAAAGTAGAGAGGAAACCAGTTTTATAAGCCAAAAAAATTAAATCTTGCTTCGAATCGTCTCAGTCGTTAAGCCAGCCTTTTGGGCTGGAGACCAAGTTCAACAACACCAAGAGAAAACCTAATCTAATATACAAAAATCCCGTGACACGGTGTTTGTTACCGAACTCTTCCGAAAAGGCTCGACCGATTTACTTTTTATTGGCAGGTACTCGTATGAGAATAGGCGGTACGCTATTTTTTATATGGCAAAACAACGTTTGCCGAGTCAGCTAATAATGCATAAAATCAGCCTCAAGATCTCACAGACTCTCACATCGACAAGTTTATCGGTCAATGGCTATCCGTGCCCTTCATTACTCGTCCGACCATCTGGCGATAATCTGAACTTCATGTAACCTCAATATTCCACCCAATATTGAAATGAATATGCACATAATTTAAATCCTTGCAAGGTTATATACTCATAAATTGTATAATTGTATTATAACTACAGGGCTGCTGCGAAGAAAATTATACACGGCAACGAACATTAATTGTATTATACGACTGATAAATTGCTTTTAACTGCTTTTTGTAATGCCTGAAAGACCTGTAAAAACATTCAAAGGGTTAGGGCATGAAATGCAGAGCAGGTTCAAGCTTGTAAATGCTGAAAATTCATTCACAGCGTTTTACTGGTCAAATTCTCAAAGTAATTGAGTAAAGGGGTTCGAACGTTTCTCTATGGGAACCAGCATAGCCTCCCACCGCCATTTTGAAAGTATAGTATGGTCATGATTATCACATGGTGACTTAGCCAGGAAATATCTCGGCAACGTCGTCACTTTAGGACACCATGTTCTAAACTTATTTTTTTGTTGAAGTGTCCTCTACTCATAAATGCATGTTAGTTTATGCACCGCAACTTTGAAAAAAAAATATTTGTGTAAAATCGTATAGTAACATGCTCAGGAGACTGGAAACGCTTGTTGTTTTGGCAAAGAACATATCAGTCCTCACACAAAGTGTCGATAAGTTAGTGAGACATGTCCATGAAAAGGAGCGGCGAGCTTGGACCTCATGACCGTACCAGCTCAAACCATTACTGATTTGAGGAAATTTATTTATAAAAATACAGCTGCTATCATAATATGAAAGCTTTTTCCAAGTTCCCGTGTTCCACCTTCCCAACTGTAGTATGTTATGGAAGAGGCCGATGGGCGAGTTTACAACATAAATATTGTACCAAACACGCTTTCGTTATGAATGTGGGTACTTACGGAATACGATTTTAGTTATACTTTGTTGCCTCAACTTTTGAAATGATTGTAAGACTACTTTTGTGTTTCTGGAATATTGACGAAATTAGGTCGAATATTTGCTTAGCTTCTGGTTTTAACTGCTCCGGTTAGAATAAGGAAGCTAGTTTCTACCATAGTTTTAAATTTTTCAATTAGAATAAAGTAAGTAGGTACTAAGGATTTTGATGATTTTTCACGACCTTTCCCCAACGTTGTTGGATCATCTTCCGTGCTAACGAGATGCAGCTGAATACCAAATTTATTAACATGGAGCAAGAGCTGCTCTTCTGACCTCCATAACCCAGTAACTGGGACAATAACCTTTGGCAAGACTAGTGGCTTTACGTGGCACGGGGTATCTGGCTAATGGATAGTCACTTGGGTACTAGTGCTTGATCTCGAGGACCACCTCGTATGGCATGTCTTCCCAACTTGCATAACTTTTTTTTTTATTTTGGTATGTGCCATGCTTGGCGCTAATAAACTATTTTTCTTTCTTTCTATTATTATTTAGGCCCTTTCAGTAATCTTGAAAGTGAAACTTAGCAGTACAGCAAAAGTTTTTAAAGTCCACAATAAAATCGAAAATTCAATACTTTCATTGGAAATTCAAATCAAATGAACAGCATTATTCAATCAGACTCCACTCGATATCAGAAATCAACTCAAAACTTAGAAGTAATGAAATTCGAACAACTCAGGCCAAAGGGCAAGTTGTACTCGTAATAAAACTAAAGCCTAAGTCTCGTAGGCCGAAGTTGATCTGAACCTTGCGACTCGGATCGAAGTTGGAACAAATAACATGGAACAATTAAGGTTGTTACGAATAGTTGTTACAATTTACTGGACCACTTGCGTCGGTTAGAAAACATTGAGTTATTTTATTAGTTGTGGAACTGAGTTCATTACTCTGCGTAATAAAATAGAAACAACTGGCAAAAAGTATATGGAAGATAGTCGAACTTCCCGAAGATGTAACCATCTATAGCACGCCTACTATTTAAAAGTTAGCAATCCTCATCATCTGCCTAGCCTTTCCCAATTATATTGGGGTCGGTTTCCAGTCAAGCCGGATTCAGCTGAATACCTGTATTTTACGCGAAGCGGCTGCCTACCAGATCTCCACAACCCATTAACTGGGTAACACGGTATTTCATTGCAGGACTAGTCAGATTAACTGGCTTCTGACTATCCGTAACGACTGCCAAAGATCTAGAAATGACAGCCGCGACCAACGGCTTAACGTGCTTTGCGAGGCACGGAGGAAACTCGATATGTTAAGATGGTCACCCATCCACAGACCAACCTTGGCAAGCGTTGCTTAACCTTGAAGATCGACCCGTGCGGCTGTTATTATCTAGCCACGAGCTCATCAAAAAAAAGTTAGCAATCCTATACGTACTTGTACAAAATTCTTTCGTTACTAAGTGACTATCAGTCACTTTCTGTTGTTATCATTTTGTCATAAGATATTCTGTTAAGGTGAATGTTACGGGTTGCTCATTGCCATTTTCCCGCGAGATGGCGCTGAAGTCAACATTTTCAGTTTTATTTTGTTTCGAGTGTAATTGGAACAATATTAAGTCGCACAAATAATGGTGCGACAATCGGATATTCCACTTTATCGAAATTAGTCAAAATACGGCATAAAAACCCTTCTGATTCGCCATACTTCAAATTATACTTTCAATCATGTCTATGTGTGTAAACGGTACTATAAGCGCGTTAGATATTATTTTCGTGAAGTATGGCGAATCAGAAGGGTTTTTATGCCGTATTTTGACTAATTTCGATAAAGTGGAATATCCGATTGTCGCATCATTATTTTTGCGACTTAATATTGTTCCAATTACACTCGAAACAAAATAAAACTGAAAATGTTGACTTCAGCGCCATCTCGCGGGAAAATGGCAATGAGCAACCCGTAACATTCACCTTAAATAAAAACAAAGTAAAAAAAAAATTCTTCCGTTACTTATTGAGTAATAGAGTGACTGACAGACAACGCACAGCCGAAGCTACTGCTCGTAGAAAGCTGAGATTTGGCATGTAGGTTCCTTGGGGAGTGTAGGGGAGCGTTCAGAGAGGAATTCCCGAAATAACTACGGGAACAGAAAAAATCTGGATATGCACGTTGAATTCGAGGGCTAAACCAAGTGTTCCATAAAACACGGGGGGAGTCAATTGCCTTCATTAAGTTACAAATCTAAACTCTGGACTGCTACTGAAACATTTAAAGGAAAAGTCAATAGTAGTAATAGTTTACGGTTCAAGCGGTGCGGTTATGGAATGCTGTGCCCGTATCAGTAAGACGTGCTCAATCTTTGTCCATTTTCAAAACAATGGTCAAAAATCACTACCTTTCTGTTTGATCGTTTTCACTCGATTCCTATGCTTTTTATTTATTTGTAACATAATTATAATTGTATATATTTATCTATTATGTATTTATTTATATAAATCGTACACCTAAGACTACCTGCAGTACTGTATTTCCGTCATCTATGAAATCCATCCAAAGGTTGTCTTGAAAAGATCGCTTTTAGCGATAAGGCCGCCCATTGTGTCACCCTATGTAATGTTTTCTTCATCTATCTTTTCTGTAACTTATATGGTGTACATAATAAAGAGTATTCTATTCTATTCTATTCTATTGTCTGACCCGGGATTCGACCCCAAAACCACACGCTCAGAAGTACGACAGGCTCAGGCTTACCTACGACCACTAAGTGAGAGAGACAACTTGGAAATTGGCGAAGACTATTTTTTGTTTATTTGTAATGGATTTGCTCTTGACTCTAGTCTATGTCAGAGATGACAGAGACAAAGACATCAGAAAATTCTTTTCATAAAAATAGTCCTCTGCCCCTTTGTAAGTACTTACGCCGTCAAACTTAAACTAATTCGCTCAAAGTTATCAATTCCGTAACTTAACTGTAAGCCCGGCTCGAACACTCGGAGCGGCTCTTAAACACTTCTTAATGACTGTCGCTCGTTAAGGCGAAAGGTTTTGGCTGTTCTTCCGAATTAACAGTTACAACGCCTCGAACTACCACCATAACCTGGCCTGCCCCCCTCCCATCATATTTAAAGAACCTTCCTAAATTCTCATACTATGGCTCAATTCCCCGGGTCGGTTTACGCTGGTACCTTATTTTGCGGCTCGGATGTAAAGTTTTATGCATTCAGAATAGCCCGAAAATTGCTCGTCTGACGTTTCCAAAGCGTTCGTAGATGGGTTTTATTTTAAAATAGTGATTCTTGATAAAGGACGAAATATGAAACGTGTGGAGGTAATGTTTGCTGGGAAATAGAACACGGACTTGAATGTGAGCTCGTTACTGGAAATGGGTTTCAGGTGAGGTAATGGGTACCTATGGGTAGATAGTGTTGTACGGCTTCCTCTCGAGAAAACAGCTATTTGCAAAGGTTTTCTTGAAACAAAATAGAAATCTTTACTTTCAGAAGTCATAGCGTTTATCATCAAACTTATCACAAACATCTATTTATTGAACTGACAACAATCAGAGAGATTTATAAGTACTGACATTAATCCAAGGTGATTCATACCATCTTGCATTAGTGAAGCTGTACCGAAATATTATCTCATGAACCGTAACAGGTGAAATTTTCACAGAGCGTGTATTGCCGTTGACGCTATAACAAAAAATAATAAAATAGAAATAAAACTTAAAATAAAAAGGGGACCCCATACAACAAACATGTTTTTTTTTCGGCTGGAACGGAACCCTCCGTGTGCAAGACAGACTTGCGCTTCGCCAATTTTTTCATACTTAGAAGCATTTGCCTTCATCACTTGTTTTGTAATGAGAGCTTTATAAAGACAGTAGATATAGTTCTGAGTCCCTTCAGCAACGCTACAAGTATTAAGGCAGAAAAACGTAAGAAGGGATACAAAGATACGCCTTACATAACCCAATCATTTAACCTGAGCTAGCGCAGCTTTATCTAAATTATTCAGAACCCCCTTGCTTCTAGGCTACTGATACGTTAGCAAAGGAAACTTGCAGAAGTCTCATAACTCATACTTATGAGATGTACTAAGTTAACAGTTACACACTCGTGCTTGAATTGAACTTTATTATTTGTTATAAATTTTGTTAACATTTAAGTAGATATGTGTTCCGTGCTTCGGAAGGCACGTATAAGCCAGTGGTCTCAGCCGCCAACTGGCGGTCGTCAAATAAACCATGTCAGAGGCCTTGAGGTGGTTTAGAGACTCTGACACTAGTGTGTGTGTGGGGTCGTTAGCCCACACGAGAAGAAGAAGAAGACTAAGAAGTATGTAACAGTATAAGCAATACTTTTGTCTTATTTTCGGGGATTGAGGGCTGATTGTTCTTAATACAGGCTTCTAAATAACCTAGCTAGGACATCAGATCGTACTTTGTACGACTGTAGCACTTTTTTATTAAATAAAATTCATTATTATTTAATACTTGTAGTGTTCATTGCACAAACAAGCGACTCGCTTAATGGTTATAGTGTTCATCTACACCTTAAGTCTTGCTGTCTGCTATAACAGAGACTTCGATGGTGTGCATCGTGATGAAAAAGGCTAAAATTTTAATTGTGCTTAATCATACCTAGTTGATGACAGTAATTAAGCAATCCAGACCAAAAAAACACTCATTGGCAGTCGAAATGAGTATTTTAGTAGTAAATAATCCACGAAGAGCTGCTCTTCTGACCACATGGTAATAATAAAGGCAACCTTTTTACAGGCTCCTTCTGGGTAGGCTCGCTCCATCGTAGATTTTGTCTCTGTCATCTCTGACATAGACTAGAGTCAAGAGCAAACCAATTACAAATAAATAAAAAAAGCAGTTGTAAAGGCAAGATGGATACTTTACCCAACTTGCCCTTACTACATGCGCGACTTTCAGACAAATGACGAAAGCGCCTAACCACTAGGCCATAGCATTTATTCACACGCTGTAAACAATCTGCTAAGACATTAGGGATGCAGATGGAAGGTATCCTATCTGTCCCCTTTGTGCATCTAACGATGAGGTTGTAGCACAATAAATAGTCTCTTTTGTTGTCACTTAACATGGGTTCGTTCTTCTTTTAAATATTAACACATACAATCCTATATCTAAGGTGCATTCACACGTGCACCACAGATGATGCCACAGTCATTTTCACAGGCGCTAGAAGACAAAGTATGCATCAAACTCTTCGGCAGCCGGCAGCACAATGTCTATGGTCCATGCTTGTGAAGGTGGACTATGGTACTTCTGTATTCCCTCATTCTTAAGCCAGCCTACAGGCTATTAAGACAGGCAGACACGGCGCCGCTGTCGCCGTAATCCGTACAGACAGATGGGCCGCTGTTAATACTGATTAATTGCTGGACAAATCTACCCGACACATATTTTGTGGATTGTATCGTCTTCAGAAGCCTGGCAAATTGCTTAGCTCTATGCCGGCTAGATAACGTCTTGCGAGGCTGTTCGTTGGTGGATACGTATAGCTTGGTAATACCTGGGGTTATTGCTTTGCTGTTTGAGGTAAGATTCGGACTAGGATTTTAGGTTGATTGGACTTTGAGATTTCCTTGTCAACTAAGCATTAATTACTAAATAATAATAAAGTAAACTATTATAGCGTGTCTCTCTTCTACGTATTTTAATTTGCTGAGATCCACAAATTCCATTATTTATTAATTTATTTCCCTCTTACATATACTCGTATCATGACAGATTTCACCCAATGCGATAAATGCGCTTATCCTAATTAACTTACCCTAAATAACATTATAATGGCACGTGTTTTTTCTTTTATGTAATAACCATCTGTATGTAACAATGTTTAGCGCCTCGGAAAGTTGTAATGGCAGTGTGCGTTTAGTGTTGTTGCTGGTATTTTTCAAGCAGGCACCAAAATTAAAATTTATTTGCTATGCCTTTTTAAGTTTTTTCGATTGGCAGGGATATTTTTCTAATTACTGGGTATTGTTAGTGTAGGCACATAGAAAATGTGGAAAGATATAACTTTTCGTTTCATATATCAATGTCACATGTTTTTTGCTGTCATTGGTCGATTATTTTGTTTCAAATAAGTAAATATAAACTTGACTAAAAGTACTACAGTAAAAAAACAGTCGACTGGAAACTATTCCATAATATAAAATTGTAAAGTGGACAAAGAAGGAATCTTTCGAACGTCTGCGATTTCACATTTATTAAATATACGAGTATGAACATTCGAAACTGAAACATTTCTGTGCTTTAAAATATGCTTCAGACGGGAGAACAGAGATATAGAATTCTGTCGGAATGTTATGATTTCGCAGTTATATTAGAATTAGATTTGCCTCACAGTTCTGTCTGCGAATGCATTTAATTTTAGAGATCGAATTTCAGTAATTATTTTAAAAACAAATGCTTTATTTTCAACAGTATTGTAGTTAAGTTTAATTCGATAAGAATGTCTAGAATGGTTTATTTTATCGTTACGCACATACAATAACGATCTAGGAATTATTATTTTCTTACTATTCTGTAGTTGATAACTTAGCTAGACGTTCTTATTACGTTAAATGGGGAACAGACGCAAAATTATTTTATTTGTACAGTAAGACATTCTCTTAGAAGAATAAATGGAAAAATTATAAATTCCACACTGGTCGATCGTTGAGGTTAAGCAATGCTTGGTGTATAGATGGGTGACCATCCTTTTGCTTATTGAGATTCCTCCATGCCGAATGATGTTGAGCCGTTGGTCCTGGCTGTCATTTGTTGATCTTTGATATTCGTTACGGATAGTCAGAAGTCAAACAATCTGTCATCTGTTTTCCCAAGGGATATCAAGTGACCTATTTTCAGGGTTATGGCGGTCAGATATGCAGACGCTCCATATATTGGAACTCAGCTGCAATTGGTCAGACTGGGAGCCGACCCCAATCATCAATCAGTACACAGGGTTATTTGTAAAACACCAGCAACCTCTTAGGTAGTGAAATTACAAATGATTATTAGCAACTTTTACTTTGGGAAAAGTACGAAATCTCGAAAAAAATATCAGCTGTTTCATACAAAATGCAATATTTAACCAATGAAAATGTATGGAACGCCTGATATTTTTCTCGAGCTTTGTATATAAAATTCTTCCGTTACTGACTGGTTGAGTGACTGACAGACAACGCACACCCGAAACTACTGGTTGTGGAGAGCTGAAACTTGGCATGTAGGTTCCTTGGGGAGTGTAGGGGAGTTCTAAGAGAGGATTTTCTGAAATTCTTAGGGGCAAACGCTAGTCTAAAATTCTTGCTTTTCTTTGAAGAAATTTTAACTTTGAAGGTTAATAGGTTGGAGGCCATCCTGGTCTCCTGAGGGAGCGCATTCCACAGAGAAATAGACGTAGAGAAATAAAGAAGAGTGAATAAAGTCACTACGGTGAG
Organism: Lacanobia oleracea; assembly: GCA_950371165.1. Classification (NCBI taxonomy): domain Eukaryota; kingdom Metazoa; phylum Arthropoda; class Insecta; order Lepidoptera; family Noctuidae; genus Lacanobia; species Lacanobia oleracea. The sequence goes on along the minus strand of OX493405.1, from coordinate 23,308,578 downwards.
TGAGACATTGAAGGAGACGGTTATTTGATGCGCGTAGATTTAGATTGTGGCTGGCGCAAATATATTGAAAGTGAGAGGAAGTAGTATAATATGTAATTTAAAAAAAATAGGCAAATAAATAAGAGGTATTATTTTAATTCTATCTAACAACGATCAAACATACGTAACGCTGGCTTAAATGAGTCCTGAAAATTACATAAAATCACAAAAATAGAACAAAAAAAAACATCCCATCCTATTTATTTTATAAATTAAATTAAAGCGCAAACCTTCCACTGGGATAATTTAAGATTTAAATAAAATAAACAGTTGAAATCAGCGTTGGATTAGTATTCTTTACCCATCCCCCCTCTCCCCCTTGGTGGCTAATTATTAATTAACATGGGAGGGTAGGACCACAAAATAGAATTCCGTACAGAAGGTCGACTTCTTGCAACGCACCAACACACAGAGTGCATTCACATACAATGCGAGTAGCTGGTACAACTAGTCTCCCAAGTTGTCAACGCTAATCGGATTAAGCAGGACCCATACTTTTCGTACGAACCAGTGGCTACCAGCAGATCTGATGACGTTAAGCTCCGGTTCCTGCTGGTTCACGCTAGCAAAGCGAGACTAGTGACTAGCTTTCTATAATAGACATGCTTCAGTCTTTATCTATAGTTAAGAATAGACTATTTAGTTAATCATCTGCCTAGCCTTTTCTAAACTATATTGGGATCGGCTTCCAGTCGAGCCGGATTCAGCTAAATACCAGTATTTTACGAGGAGCGGCTGCCTACCAGACTCCACAACCCATTAACTGGGTAACACGGTACTTCATGGCAAAACTGGAGTCGGATTTACTGCCTTCTGACTACCTATCCGTAACGACTTCCATAGATCTACAAATGACAGCCGGGACCAACGGCTTAACGTGCTTTCCGAGGCACGGAGGAAACTCGGTTTGTTAATATGGTCACCCATCCACAGACCAACCTTGGCAAGAGTTGCTTAACCTTAAAGATTGACCCATGCGGCTGTTATTATCTAGCCATGAGCTCCTCAGACTATTTTGTTACCCCTGGCAAAATTCGTGTTTCGTCAGTCATCGGATTTATATCAGTTGCCCTTTGCACTTGGGCCTTATATCGCCTGGGAGAGATCGTGGAATGCAATAAGGCATAGATTGACTTCCTTTTTTTCTTGTTGTGATATAATTAGCATTATTTTGTATTTGGGAATGCAATAGTAACCAACGGACATTGAGAAATAGTTGATGTATCCATCTTCGCTGGTTATATGGAATCGACTTTCTGTTTCTATCTGCCTTTTGGGAGTACGGCCCTTGACTAATTGTCTGTTTGTCTCGTTATTATAATCCAGTTATACGGGTAACGGGTTTATTTAAAAAAAGGGAATAGAAATACTTGAGGGTTTTTAAATAAAAAAAAGCGTTTTAATATTACTTTGGGTCAAACCTCATTGATATTCGTTTGTACGTGTGTCTTAGTTAAGGACCCTTGCGTTAAATCGTGAGCTAAGGTATTTAGGTGAATAACTATTCATGAAGGCACTTGTACACAGACTTGTTAAAAAAAAATCTTACTACGGGCAGGTGCTAAATGCAATCACTTCCAAAATGGTCAAATATTTTCCCTACAGCGCGCGGTCACCATGATGACCAAACTCTATTATAAAAAAGCAAAACACCCTACCGATTTAACCCTAACGTCTCTCAAAATCTTCATAGCAATATTTGTATAAACTACTCGTAACTTTACATTCCGTAGGCATTTAAAACGATCGAATTTTTCAGGGGACTCTTACTCGATCACGTGAAAAAAATTGTTTGTGAACTTAAAAGATAGATCTATTCTAATTTATAAAGATTCATTCTTTCATCTCCTGTTATATTTACTGAAAACCTATAAAAATCAAGCCAGCATCTCTACTCATCGCAAATACCCCAACAAAATTTATATTTTCCTACCCTCAGATAAATTTTACGACAGTTTAAAACTCGGGCGGTAACCTACAAGGGTTTGAACCTAAAACTATAATGCCTTGAAATTGATGGCGACCATCTGTCAGCTTCCATGCAAATCAATTAAACTCCAACAAACTTAATTATGGGCACACAAAAGGCCCCCGTCTTTGTCCCAAAGTTCTCTTTCATTGGTGGATCACATAACTTCAGTTCGTTCGTTCTGTCGTTCACTCGTTCAATTGTTCGCGATCGCTTCTGTTGACATTGTCTAGTACTGACGTCATCAATCTGTTAGGATAGTTCGAGCCCTTTGGACTTTAATTAAAGGTTTATAGGTAGACTTTATTTGCTTTATTTGTTTAAGCATGCATGTTATTAGCTGTAAGTTTTCCAAATATAATAAAATAAATAAATAAATAAATATGTTGCTGTAAATACGGTAAGAAAGATGACTGAATGTTGCAGTGCCAATTTGATACAGTGATTCCAGTATACCATAGCATAAGTACCTCATCTTACTAGTTTTATAAATGAGAAATTTTGTGAGGATGGACACATATTTCTGTCATGAAAAACTGTCGAACAGATTTTTTTATGAAACTGTAGAATCCACAAGCGAGTTACCTAAATAACACACCGCTAGTAGGCTATAATGTTCCCAATACTTGACCACAGGTCTCCTCTCTACGAGGAGGAGGAACAGTAATCCACCTTGAGGATTGGTAGATGGCACATCATCACATGTCTGCTTTAAGCCAGTTTCCTCACACTAAGCGTTTCAAAACCTATATTATAATACGCACAGCAAAGGAGTATAACTCTCTGCCTACGTCTGTGTTTCCGAACGCATACAATCCTAATCTCTTCAAAGCTAGAGTGAACAGGCTTCTTCTGGGTAAGCTCGCTCCATCGTTGACTCTGTTTCTGTTACCTCTGACTTAGACTAGAGTCAAGAGCAAATCAATCTAAAATAAAAAAGAAAATAAAGATAATGTATTGGGAGAGCTTTAACAGTACTAGTTACAAAACCAAAAACTAATCACTAATTCTATTTTTTCAATGAACAAAGGAAACCAAAACCAAAGCTCTCCGTGCACGATGCATCAGGCCGGCGTCAAAGTCCAGTCAATCAAGTGGCGGTATCGCGACCGCTGACGTGAGGTGAGGTACGTACGGTCAACAGCATAGAGAGGTAACAATTCGACTTCGATAAGGGTTTTGGTGTCTACCTTGAACGTGGTAGATGCTAGTCTTTTTTATCAAGTCACAAGTTTATGGGAAAACCACAAGCTTTCTCAATGAACCGAATAATCTAATACATAAATAGATCCAATTATGGAAAAGTGACTGTCAAATACGGAAAACTCAATCTGCCTAGCTTTTTCCCAACTATATTGGGGTCGGCTTCCAGGCAAACAGCTGAATACCAGTATTTTACGTGGAGTGATTGCCTACCTGATCTCCGCAACTCAGTAATTGGGTAATACGATATGCCTTAGCAAGACTTGTGTCAGATTTTTTGGCTTCTGACCAATCGTAACGACTGTCAAAAATCTACAAATGTCAGACTTGCTTTCCGGGGTACGGAGGTGACTTATTATGATCTATCGATCTATCGATCAACCTCGGCAAACGTTTCTCAACCTTTGAAGAGTGGCTGTATTATTTAACGACAATCATGCAGTATTTTTAACCGACTTCTTCAAAAAGGAGGAGGTTCTATGTTCGGCTGTATTTTTTTTTATCTATGTTCACCGATTGTGGACTGATTTTAAAAATTCTTTCTATATTCGACAGCCTATACTTCTGAGGTGGTCCCATTGTCACTAAGTCTGAATCTGATGATGGGATCCCATGAAAGTCGAGGGAAACCCTCAAATTTTATAGGCACACAATGTTTTTCATGCCATTTCTAACGCAATTCAAATATTTGTGCCTGGTAATCATCATCTCGTGTTGCTGAGCTGATTATGGAAGGTATATAAGGTGCTGAGGTGATGATGGTATCCCATGAAAAATGTTTGTTCAGCGACATTTTCGCCAATTGTTAACCGATTTGGATGTTTTTTTTTTTTATTTGGAAGAGTATTTTCCTGGACTGGTCCCATTTTAATTTGGTGAAGATCTGATAAAGAACTTCGGAGGTAGGCAACGGAACTCTTCAATCAATGATAGCAAATGGATCGGGATTTCTGAAATTTAATGTCATGATTGTTTACACCAGTTCATAACATAACACCACGCCGATACGCTGTCTTTATGGTTTTAAAACAAAAAACCAAAAACCACTACCAAGTATAAAATAACTTTAATTTCGGAAGTCGGTGTTAAAAAACCAAAAACACCGACTTCTGAAATTCATTTTCATTTACTTTGTAGTGTTTGGTTTTTGGAAGTCGTTTTTATTTATTAAGTACATTATAAAAATGCAACTGGCTAAAATTTCAAAATTTTAAAAACAAAATTATAAATGTAGTTATTAGGTTATTTTTTCATAATTATGAGTGTGTTCATGAAATGAATTATTCTATTATTTAACTAAAACAGTTACCTGCTCATGTAGCTGACTATACCACGCTGTGTACCACACAGCACTGAGACGCTTTCAATTACTTGCCGCGGGTGTGAACACCGGAAGGCACCGGCACGCGAACCCTGCGTGATATACTGGAGACCACAGAAGGAACGGGCACGCGAGTTGCCTACAAAGTGAAAAATAACTCTATAGAAGACTGATAAGCAGGCAACCTTACGGCGATGAGCCAAGCTTGGTATCCACCATTTTTACGTCACTGATGCTCTTCGGTTCCTAAGAGGCTCCTCTTAGCTCTGCGTTCCACCGAGTCAAGCGCGGCAAGCTGATACTTAGCTGAGCCATTCCAAAGGCTACAACACTACATGCAGGATCGGACTTGTGCTTTGTAAAGGGTTAAATAAAAGCTGTCCAGGCCTGAAGTATCGCTTCACCCTGTTTAGGATGTCCAGTTTTTTACTCGATGGTGGCTGAGACTGGATGTCAACTTCATGCCTAGGAGCTCGAGCCGATCAGTCACAGGAACAGATGCACCACTTTTTTTTCTTTTAGGATGGGAAATCATCAAATGACTTCGCCCGCTCTGGGTACAGCAGGAGGGAGTGTCAGACTCTTACTGACTAAAACCCATCCGTGTTTCTCCTAGTGCTCTTTGCGTTCCAGGGTACGGTGCCTCTTTCGAACGAAGTCCGCAGCCGCAGCAGGCACTGGCCCTGGTGGGCCCCGTCTTCTGTGCTGACTTGTCCTTGAGGCGCTTTGGAATCGCAGCGCGCCGCCGACCCGGGCCTGGTTCTTATCAGACGGCGAGCCACCCAATGCTCGCCGTCCGCAGTCCCACGCCTACGGTGGCTGAGAATCGTACTGCGACTCCCGACGCCCGGGGCGTCTTCTTCTGTTTCGGCGGCTGGGGCGTCAGCTTTCCCTCTCTCTCACGCGTTCGGCTTCCTCCTTTGTTAGCATTACTGCTTCGCAGAAGGAGGTGACCGCTTCCCATGTCTCGTCGCTCCGGACCATGGCTTGAACCAGGGCCGGACGCGAGAGATCCCCGCCGCCGATCGCTTCGACGAGGACACGGCGGTGCTCCGCCCAAGCAGGGCAGACCTCCACCGTATGCTCCACCGTGTCCTCCGGACGATCCTTGCAGTGTTGACACCCGGGTGTATCCTCCCGCCGTATTCGAAAAAGGTACCTCCTGAAACAAACAGATGCACCCCTATCCCCTCCTTTTTGCGGTAAAAAGACACGCCTGTCTTATGGTGGCATTAAAAGTGACCAGACTGCCATTTCCCCAATGGGAGACAAGGCTTAAGGTCAAATTTGTTCACTCTACCATGGCCTCTCTCAAGGAACGAACTTCAACCATACTGGTTGTTGTGCTAAACAAATCATCATCCGCCTAGCCGTTTCCCAACTATATTGGGGTCGGCTTCCAGTCAAGCCAGATTAAGCTGAATACCAGTATTTTACGAAGAGCGGATGCCTACCAGACCTCCACAACCCATTAACTGGGTAACACGGTACTTCATGGCAAGACTGGAGTTAGATTTACTGGCTTCTGACTATCCGTAACAACTGCCAAAGATCTACAAATGACAGCCGGGACCAACGGCTTAGCGTGCTTTCCGAGGCACGGAGAATACTCAGTATGTTAAGATGGTCACCCATCCACAGACCAACCTTGGCAAGCGCTGCTTAACCTTGAAGATCGACCCATGCGGCTGTTATTATCTAGCCATGAGCTCCTTGTGCTGAACAAGTATCTCACTTAAACCATACTGCCATCTGCGTACCCAACAAGACGAGGCTGAAGGTTATTGATGTGTAGCAGGAAAAGAGGCGTGGTCAACACAGGAGACAGTTCAGGTTCACATTGCCTCAACACTCTTGCTGGAATGCCATCAGGTCCACTGGCTTTATTCACGTCTAGACTGCACAATACTCTACGGACCCCTTTAATGTCAACTGCGACTTGTATTTGTAAAGTTGATGGTTGCTTGGAGCCAGCGTCTAGACGCGAATTACTGGCAGAGAGAGTTGCAAATAAATTTGCTTTCTCTATTGCAGAGTGAGCCAGCGAACCATCAGGTTTTAGCATTGGAGGCAAAGTGGATCGACAGAAATTCGTTTCAACCGCTTTCGACAGGAACCAAAACTGCTTACTTACTTACTTTGGCCCCGATTCATCCGACATGGTCAAAACGAGCCCTACGTAAAACCCGTTTGCAGAACTTAGCAGCAGAATTAAAGGCTCTCTTCCTCGCGCGAACCCTACGTGCTTTAGCCTTTCGGTCGCGGACCTTGACCCCAGGCTTGGTAAGCCGGATCTCCGCCCTGGGACCTGGAGGCAAAAGTCCTCGCGTCACTGCACCGGTGGCGTGAGGACGCGCGGGCGCGAGGCGAGCGACTGATGCAGCGGCACATTGAGCTGCGTCAGTCGCAGTTGCGCGAGGTTCTGGTGGCGGAATGGCGGAACAGGCTCTCATGCCCTTCCGCTGGCCTCGTCACTATCGAGGCCCTCCGGCCGGTGCTCGACCTGTGGCTCGGGAGAAGGCACGGCTCCTTGACATTTCGTGTGACGCAGGTCCTCTCGGGGCATGGCTGATTAGGGAGGTTCCTGTGTCGCATAGGCAGGGAGCCAGACGCTCGGTGTCACCACACCACTGTCGGACTGTCGGCATACACTAGCAGAGTGTGCCGCTTGGGAGGGGCCACGCCGTGCCCTCATCTCTGTGGTAGGCAGTGATCTCTCGCTGCCGGCCGTAGTTCATGCTATGGTCGACGCCGAGGAGTCCTGGGACGCGGTGGTCTAAGCTCCTTCTGCGAAACAGTTGTCGCGCTGATGGACGCTGCGGAAAGGGAGAGGGAGATCTCGACTTCTCTCCCGGCCCGCAGTAGGCGCACCGGGCGTCGGAGGAGGGCATAGGCTGCCCTCTTCCGGCCCCCCTAACTGGGTCCAGAGGCGGCGGACTTGGGGATATCCGTCGCCCCCCATTCATTCGGACCCGAGGTGGTGGCGCGTGGTGTTCCCGTGCGCCTCTCTTTGACGTAGCGGGGGGAGTCAAATACCTCACTCCCCCCGCTGACCCGAGGTGGCCTGCAAAGGCGGGCCGGCACCAGCCGGAGATTACGGAAGTCGCATTAGTTCTCGCGATCCCCGGTTGGTGAGAGATGGAGCACTGGGGTGGTTTTAGTCAGTAAGAGTCTGACAGACGCCTCCGCCCGCCCCAGGGTGGAGGACATCCATGAGGATTTCCCCCCGTTATAAAAAAAAGGCTTGGTAAGCAGGTGCAGGTGTTATCAGGTCACGGATGTTTCGGCAAGCACCTGCACCGGATCGGGAGGGAGGAGACTCCGGCGTGCCATGACTGCGATGCGGCGGAGGACACGGCTCAGCGCACCCTCGAGGTGTGCCCGGCTTGGTCTTTTGGTTCTTTTGGAGGCGGCGGAGCGCGCGCGGGAGCTCGACTCTCTCGCTGCGCCGCTCCGAAGGCGAAGAAGAGGTTGGAGAAGACGTCGTCTTCTACCTCCTCATGGTGGTGATGTGCGGGCGATAGTAATGCATACTTTGCCAGCGAAAAAAAAAAAAAGGCTCGGTATGCAGACTCTCTACGGACCTCAGCGTAGGCGCATTCTGCATTATACCAAGGCCGGGATTTGTGACCGAGCGGGATGTAGGAGAATGGAATAAAATACTCCATCCCCTGCCAAATCACGACCGCAATCACATCAGCACAGCACGAAGGGTCACCCGAGGAGAAACACACTTGCCGCCAAGGATAAGACGCAAAAAAGTGCCGCATTTCATTCCAATCAGCTGACTTGTATCGCCATATTCGCCCCGTGCCTCTAGGACTCTTATCTGGAGAAGAGCAGGTCAACACGGATTTAACCAGACAGTAGTCAGACGTTCCCAGCGGGGCTGAGACTGATACTGAATGACTACCCACATTAGTTTTCAGCAGAAGGTCCAAGCAATTGGGTGAATGGGCGTTAACATCCGGTACCCGCGTTGCCACATTCACTAGCTGGTTTAGATCTAGCGTTACAGCAAACTTGTGCGCCTTTAACCCGGCATGGTCAGTTTTCTTGTACGGGAACAACCACTCTTTATGGTGGGCGTTAAGTCCCCCAGAAAAATGAGCTTCGCTGTTGGGTACCGTTGCTGGGCTACATCGGTCGACTCCACGAGGGAACTAAACAGCGCTGTTGTCTCCTGGTCACAGCTGTGCGATCGGTATACGCCGATGTAGATAAGTTTTTCCACACCAGTGTCCATAAGTGTCCTTATAGCAGAAAAACCAGATTTTTCAAAGCAACGGAGACGACGACAACATTTTTTTTTTGCTTTCGTCATCTTTTGAGAGTCGTCGGGGAGAAAACTCGAATTGTCGAGGCGCTGCTCAGTGAACCAAGTGGAAAACTAGAGCTAAACTAACCTCTGGGGAACTCATTTGGAGACAGCGGGGACGCCCGAACCCCGCCTCCCGGATATGGCCAACGGGTCCTCCCATCCAGTCGCCGGCTGGCACGGTGGAGCATACCGGAATTTTTCGCTAGTTGGCGGGGCAGCCTTTCACTCGTGGCTGGCGTGCTACTTGGGCCCCCTACTAACTGCGGTCAGCCAACGGCTGGCACTGTGCTTCGGATCCCGCCAAAACAATTCAAAACGTTACTACTACGTTTGGGTACTGTAGCACCAGGGGATCTCAGCCGAGGTACTACTTAAGGATTGTAGTAAAAAAAGAAAGACAAATTATGATGATACAAACATGGGAATACTTATTTAACAAGCTAATAAATGACTCACTTATCCCAACAAAGCATATTTTTAACATTTATAACTCAAATACTATTTATATTTCTGCCAGACGCTTCGAAAGTTTCAACGACTAACTTGACTGCAAGTGACCTGCCCCCAGATGGGACCCTAGAGACGGTCATAGCTTTCTTTAACGCGAGCAAAGACGGGGAAAAAAGGTAATAAAATATAATATTTGAAAAAACTACTACTTTGGTACCTAAACTAAGCGAGCACGCCCCAACTTTGGTCTCCGTATATTTTCTCTCTACCATGTTGCACTTTGCAACAAGCAATGTTTTTTTTTGTTTTTGACTGAGTGCGATTAATTCTGACTATGATTGTTTTTGGCACGTAAATTGAAATCTGGTTACAATTTAAAAACTTTGGTAGTGAACCGAAATGCGGTTTATGCTTGCCGTGTTCTTAATTTAAACTTGTACGAAAATAGTGTTCTTTTCAAATAAGCATGGAAGAATTTAGCAGTTGTTGATATACCTACTATGTTACAGATATCTATGTAACATGGTTTATTTTTTAGACGTGGGGTTTGGCACAAGAAAAGACCGGTATATACTCGTTTTTGCGCCAGCCTCATCCAGGTTCTACCTGCAATGGCAACAATGCCATCAGCCCATCTCGCTGCCGGGCGACCCACTCTGCTTCTCCCAGTCCGCGGACGCTATTCGGTCACTACCTTACTCCAACTTCCATCACCGCACCTTGCCAGATGTCCTGCCCAGCTCCATTTCAGTTCCGTAATACGTTTTCCGATTTCGAAAACTAATTTAATCCAAAACAAATACTGATATCTGTTCACTGATAGTGAATGCGGCGAACTCATTACCTGCACACTGCACCGCAAATATCTGCCACGGTGACGTACACACTTGGCATAATAGCTTTAGAAATGGCCAGAAATTAATTGCTGATCTACGTTATTAAAACTGAAAATTACGGGTAAATGTGGTGATTATAATTGGCAAAATGCCAATTAATCATCATTGCTGTATGGCGTTTTGCTATGCAGGGCCAAGCCCTTGTATATCAAACCCCATACAAACTCTCAGGTTATTAAGTATAACCTAACAAAATACCCCTTGATACTCGTATCTTTTGGGGACTATGTGGATTATTTTTTATTTCGAGTAATTTTAATGTTTGTCTGGCAGTTTGAGTGCTTTGTACGGCCGACACAAATGTCCTTTCTTTGGTATTGTTCTTCGAGTTGTTTAGCTCCTAAGTGGATCTGAGTTGAGCTACACGACTACTGACAAATGCTTGCACTGACTGGACAGGTTTCACTCAAATCTGTGTGGTTCTTTCTTCTAAAGATCATTTCAGACACTAATCTGCATGGTTCTTAAAAAATTATGTATTGTAAGTGTGAGGACTATGTAGGTCCTTATTTTTTAGGATAATTTTTAAGACAGTCTGGCAGTTTGAGTAGTTATACTATGCGGCCTACCCAAATGTCCTTACTTTGGTATTGTTCGTCGGCTCGTTGAAGGAGCTCAACGAGCCGACGAACAATACCAAAGTAAGGACATACCGCATTTACACAATCGTGTTCGCTATTCGCCTCGTCATTCTTCGAAACATTCGTATACGAGTGTCGTCGCGAACTACTGTTCACACATTCGCAGGGTGAATCATTTTGACATTCGCACACGATCACGGAGAACGTGAAAATAATTGCGGCATGCGCGCTACATCTTGAATGAATGAGTTTATTACCAATATTATAATTGCGAAAGTAAGTCTGTCTGTCTGTCACGCTTTTACGCCAAAACTACTGAACCGATTTAAATAAAATTTGGTACACAGATAGTCTAGGCATTTTTATCCCGGGTGTATGCTACCTAGGCACCACGCGGGCGAAGCCGCTGGCAGAAGCTAGTTATTTATATATCCTGCATAGAAAAGTAAAAAAAACTGGCCAAGTGCGAGTCGGACTCGCGTGTAAAGGGTTCCGAACGAATTATTGTTTTTAACATGTTATTTTAACACTATAGATCTCTTATAGGTTTTACTGTAATCTATAAGTAAAGATCTATTATTTCCATTTTTTTTTTAATTTTAGGAGATGTGTGGAGGAATGGTATTTTTTCGTCTAATTTCTTGAATAACTTCAAAATCATTAACTTTAAAATTATGAAAAAGTTTTATTAAAACCCTCACAGTAAGCCCTTTCATTTTGTCTACACGTCTTGTTGGGTCGGGCGCTAGCTATCAACTGAATGCAGGCGAATGTGTAAACAGTACGTTCGTGTTCGCCATTCGTGCCCTTTGATTCGCGTCCGAAAAACCGCTCCCGACGCGAACACGCGAATCGCGAGGCGAATCACGAGGCGAATAGCGAGCGAACTGTTTACATATGCGTGTTCGTTATTCGCCTCGCCATTCGCATCGCGATTCGCACGAATGTGTAAATGCGGTATTAAAGTTCTGAGTTGAGCTGCACGATAACTGTCAAATGCTTGCATTATCTGGACCGGCCCACTCAAACCTGCGTGGTGCTTTCCTCAAAAAGCCACCTCAGACGTTAACCTACATGGTTTTCATATGTTATTGGCGATTGTATGGACTTCAAAAGAGACTATGACCTCTGAGTTTGTTTCGGTGTTTTTTAGTCTCAGGGTAGTCAGCTACGAAATACCGGCCTCATCTAGAGTAATATGTCAAAAAAAAAAAGAAATCACGTGTAACAAAAGAGTTTCTTATAACCTATTTGCAAAATAAATATAATTTATCTTATTTTTAACCTACGAAAAAACGGAGGAGGTTCTCAAGTCGACGCGGATATTTTTTTTATAAATGGCCACGCATAACTTTTTACAGAGTTGTCCGATTTTTGGTTATCACTTGTGTAAGTGTAGTGTGTGTAGTATTTTAATTCTATACTTTGACAGCCTTTTTACTTTAACCAAATGCAACTGAATACCGGTATTTTACACGGTGTGACTGCCTATCTGACCCCCATAACCCAGTGAACGGGCAGCTCAATACCTCTTGGTAACCCTGGTGTCAGATATCTTGACTTCTGACTACCCGTACAGACTATCAAAAACCTACAAGTGAAACCCCTGCAAATGATTAACCTGCTTTCCGAGGCAGGAAAAAACTCGGTATACTAAGATGGTACGTTACTTAACCTTGAGGATTGACCCGTGCGGCTGTTATTACTGAGCAACGAGCTCTTCTGTCAATTATGACCTTTTTACAATAAAATCACACATTTTGAACTGGCACACAAGCAATCAAGGGCGACACAACATGTTTATCGCACGTTCCCGATAAACTGAACAAAATTGTAACAGAACTCCGCCATTAATTATTCCCGTGACACTTTGACAGTTGAAATATAACGTTACGACTGTCGTGTGCTAATAAAACTGCTTTACTTGTTACTGGCTGGATGCAAACATGCGACTTTTAATTGTGATTGATGAATGACTATTTATCTCAGATTGATTTTGAAGGTGTCTTGTCTAGGAGAGGGGTTACTACTAAGATGTCGACTAATATAGAGAAATATGGAAGAAATAAAAATGTTGCGTCGATCTCAAAAACCTGGTTAAGAGAGAATGATGATGATTGACATGTGGGTTTCATCAAATGTTACTAACAAAGAATGGTAAACTATAAAATAGCTTTACTCATGCTCATCTCAGCAATATTATTTATTTCCCCAATATTATTCTCCTTTTCCCGTTTTAATTCCAAGTGTACCGGACGGGCGTGATCGACTAGAACGGGAGTGTGATGGGGTAGGTCTATCCTTTTTCTAATCCTCCGATGTGAACTGTGACCACCCGACTGTGTCCAGTCGCGCTGACGTCCTGTACCGGGGGTACTGAGGTTCCCCGTACCACGCGTGCAACGTTCTTCTATCTTGCTATTTGTTTTGTATTTGTATTACATGTGAGACCTGTTTAAACGTCAAAATCACCCCAATGACTAAGACTCCACTTCACAAATACAATTTTCACAAAGCTAACTATGACAACATTAATCATAATATACAAGAACTGAACTGGTTTGAACTGCTTAGCCCTATGAGTTCTGAAGAAGCACTGGTGAAATTCTACAATGAATTGGATTTAATTATTAATCAAGATACCCCTTTGGCCCGTCCTAGATCAGTTAACTATCCCATATGGTTCTCTCATTCTATTATAAAAATTTCCGAGAAGAAGCAAAAGGCATGGGTCAAGTGGAAAAAGTATAAAAACATCTCTGATTATGAGTCATTTGCCAACTTCAGAACTCAGTTTAAAGATTTATGTCTAAAGTGTTTCTATTCGTATATCGAGTCTGTAGAGGATAATTTGAATAAAAACATCAAACACTTCTGGACTTACATCTCGAACCGGAAAGACAAACCTGGAATACCAGCTAAACTTCAGTACAAAAATTCTGATACAAATGATCCACAAATAGCCTGCAACATGTTCTCAGTCTTTTTTAATTCAGTTTATGAACCTACGTCGCCTTCGCTGTTAAGATGGCAGCCTCCGCATGATCACAATGCGCTTCACGATGTCTCTATTAGCGAGCTTTCTTTTAGTGACGATAAAATATTGAAAGAGCTTAAATCCCTTGATCCAGCGAAAGGCCCGGGCCCTGACGGACTGTCGCCCTATTTTCTTAGAAATACCGCAACTTCAATCTGCAAGCCGCTATTTATTATTTATAATAAATGTATTTCTGAGGGAGTTGTTCCTAAGCTATGGAAGCACGCGTACATCGTGCCCGTTCATAAAAGCGGTTCTAGACGCAACGTTGAACACTACCGTCCCATTTCCATCCTGTCTACCTTGTCGAAACTTTTCGAGAGGTTAGTTCATAACGAAATTTATCCTATACTTCACAATATCATAATACAACAACAGCACGGTTTTGTGAAACGGCGATCGACAAACACTAATCTTTTACTGTTTTCAAGTTTTTTGTTTGATAACGTTGACAGCCGTCTACAAGTGGATGCAGTGTACACTGATTACTGTAAGGCTTTCGATAAGGTGGACCATGAAATACTTCTCAACAAAATTTCTTTCAACGGTATCCGCGGTAATCTTCTGAGATGGTTTGCTTCTTATATTACCAATCGGAGTCAGAGGGTTGTAATCAATGGTCACCAATCTAACATTGCACAGGTGACCTCTGGTGTTCCTCAAGGGTCAATACTTGGTCCCCTGTTGTTTATTCTATATATAAATGACATTAGTCATTGCTTTCACAATACCAAGTTCCTTTTATATGCCGACGACCTTAAGATATATAGAGCCATACGACACTTAAATGATTGCCTCTTACTTCAGCAAGACCTGGACCGACTATCCTCCGATTGCCAGGAAAATAAACTGCATTTAAGTCTCCCAAAATGCAATTTCGTAAATTTCACTAATAATAAAACTATTATAAAATTCACATACACACTGTGCGATGCTCCTCTGCATAAATTGGACTCTATCCGTGATCTCGGTGTCATTCTTGATTCGAAGCTTTGCTTAGACTTACACATCGGAAGGATCATTAGCAAAGCGTATCAATTATTCGGTTTTATAATGCGTTCCACAATAGACTTTAAAAAGACTTCCTCCTATCTTTACTTGTACAAGTCTCTAGTGCGCTCTCAGTTAGAGTATGCCGTGTCCGTTTGGAGTCCATTCTACAAAAAGTATATTGACATGATTGAGCATGTTCAGTACAAATTCTTGCGTACCATGCACTATAGATGTTATGGTCACTATTTGTCATACCAAAATTTACTTACAAAGTACAAGCTTACTACACTTGAAGATAGACGTCAGTACTTGGAAGCCGTAAATTTATATAATATTGTTAGAAATAAATTTGACTGCATTGATTTGTCTAATATGATATACTATGCGGTCCCTAGGACAGTCCACAGACGAAAGGTGCGCGCTGGTAGATTGTTTTCGGTGGGCTCTTGCAAGTCCAATTCTGGGTTGCGTTCGCCTGTTCGCAGAATGGTCGAGTCCTATAATTGGATTTTTGAACATATAGACATTTTTACATGTCCTGTCAATAGGTTCAAAGATCTTATACTTAATAAGCTTTCATAATTTTTTTTTTTTTGCTCTCTATCTCTCAATTTATTCAAATTATCTATTTTATATTGTATAGCACGATAGTTAAGTAATTTTAATTAAGTTTTAAGTTTTATGTATTTGTCATCCTAGCGATTTTTTTCTTATGTATCCTACCGCTTATCCGTGAACAGCGTTGCCCAGCTACATTATTGTGATATGTTTTGTGTAACTTTGTTTTCTTTGTTTTATATTGAAGCTATTTGTTGTTCCTTTTTTAAATAAAATAAAAAATACTTGCTGTCTTCGGGATAGATTGGGGTGAGGGATTAATGCTTACCAGGGCTAAATAATATGCAGGAATTTGACAACACTGCAGCTAATGGTTTAAGGGAAAATTCGCGAGTACTTTGATTCTAGTTACAAATTCTATATTTCTTCTGCCAGTGACTACAAATTGCTATTTTTTGACTATTTACTAACATACTAGGTTACTTTATTGTAACGAGGCCCAAAAACCACTAACTGCTTTAGTTTATTTTTAAATGTGATTTTAACTATGGTTCTATTACATTCCTGGCTATATCTAGGTCTATTCTAGGTCTGGATAGGGATTGATGCACCTCTCTGTAAACCCCCCAAAATTCCCCATTGAACGGAGTGAAAATCAACCCTTCAACCCTGCCCACTAGTGGACTTGTTTCATTTGACTGTCGAAACGGTCTACAAGTGTGAACTTGCCTACTATTAAGGGTTGACTTCCCGAAAAACTGTGCCCCATGGGCTACCAAACTATCTGTAATAGGGTAGGTGCATCATCCCTCTATCCAGATATACAACTTTTGAAGGGTGGAAGTACTATAAGGTCAGGAACCCGGAAGGGGAAAAAATCTGTGTTTCTATATTTTCCTAATTGGCGGCTTTATGCCTTGCCTGACCATAAAGATGTGTATATATCTGGATAGGGCTCCGTGCCAGGTTTCCAGTGCTTATTATTTGAAGCCCATATACCTAGATTTTCTGTATGTCTAGTAAATGAAGGTGTCTGTAAATGGTGGTTTTTTGCTATCCACCCTATTACCTTTGAGTAACTGTCCTGTGTAGGTATGTGTGAAATGTTCAATACCTGTGTACCTTCATTACCTTTGATTTTTACCAACCATCAAAACCATACCTTTTAGGGATTACCAGGAATGTGTAGCCCTACCTATCTATTTACTTTACTGAAAATAAGTTCCCCCAGAACATCTTATGTGTCCGGGGGAAAACGACAAATTTTTTATTTTTAATCAATTACATAGCCATGAAACTATAACTATGAAAGTACATAAGCCCTTAACTATCAAGTACATAAGCTTATAACTATACATGGGCTTTATCTATGCGAGTTATACAATACTAAACGCTTCGTCGCGAACACCTAGTAAAATGTAACGGATCAGGAGAAACGTCGATTTAGGGCAGCTTTATGTATTCATTTCCTTTTTAAAATTAAGTCGATAGCGGATAGTTGGGTAAAATGTCAACACTCGTGGCAACCCAACTTCTTCCAAAACGCTAAAGTACTACATTCGCAAGTAATGTCTTTGGCTTGAAGGTATTGTAACCAGCCTAAGTCGTTAAACCTTTAATAGGGTCACAAATGTAATTCACAGAATCAAAATAAAACGGAGTCGACTTCAAAAATTTATCACTTTCCGAGAACTGGGTAATTGAATAAAGGGGAATCTAAAATTTGAAGCTCCTGAACTTCGGAAGTTGTCGAAATAAAGTGACAAGTTACGACACGTGTGCTGAATATGTGTCCGTGTGTCAGGGAACACGCCACTTTTTGCTACCCATGCTACACTTTGCTACAAAGTGCTACGCGTTGCTACATTGTGCTACGCAGTGCTACGGTTTGACACGGATTGCTACGCGTTGCTATATTGTGCTACGCAGAGCTACGGTTTGACACGGATTGCTGCGCGTTGCTACATTGTGCTACGCAGTGCTACGGTTTGACGCGGATTGCTACGCGTTGCTAAATTGAGCTACGCCATGCTTCAGCTTTCTACGCAATGACAGGAGTTGCGGCTTACTTTACAAAATTACGGCTTACAACAATATGTTCTAATGGTGAGTTTTATGATTGGTAGTTACACAATAGTTCATCATTATGGGATTCTCAACTCCGTTAATGTAAGTTTACTATAAATATTTAGCTTACTCAAAGGTCAAATAAATATACTTTAGTAAACAATTAACAATGATCGAAAAACGCATTTTAACAAATATTTTTTCACATCTTTTACTATTGGTTGAGTTAACTGCGGATCAAAAAACATTTTTTCGTTCTTTAGTTCTCGTTTTTTCGTCGTAGCCGTGCTACAGCTTGATATACCTCACTATGCATTGCTACGCCGTGCTACGGCTAGCTTTGCCTCACTATGCATTGTTATGCCGTGCTAAGTCTTGCTTTGCCTCACTATGCATTGCTACGCCGCCGTGTTACAGGATACTACGACGTGCTACGTGTTTCTTCTCCTAAATAAGGTAACGCTTAAAACTTAACCAAGCAACTCGCATGCAAGTTTAATTGCAACGGCTTGACACATTATACCTCGGTAGCCCGCAATGAAATGCAACTTGCAAGCGACTTTCTTGCTTTTCAAGTGGATTCGCGGCTTAAGACTTACTACGCCTTGGAATATGTATTCAAGTCAAGAGTGAATAGGTTACTTCTAGATAAGCGTTGTCCATCTTCGACCACATCATTGCTTACCATCAGGTGAGACAGTGGTCACACGTGAGCATTCAAATAATAAATAAAAACGTACGGGACCATCGTGTTGCACTCTCAAAACTCCGTATGAAGAAAACTAACATTCAAATCAACACACAGAACTTGCCAGCGAATGTGCCGACAAATCTCTTTTTCGCTCAGGATTCAAACTCGAGGCTTTGCATGGCCTGCCGTCAAATGCGTGGCGATTGAAATTCAATGAGCTACACCTCGCAGACATATGTTTTTAGACTTCGACTTACATTTAGATTCTAAGAGGTTTCTTTGTTGTCAAAGTGAAACATTCTCAATTTGTCTTTCGTTGTTTGAATATGTTGAAAATTTATAAGTATAAACTGCCAACTATAATTAGCCACTATTATGCAAACATATTCATCTTGAGTTGTCGTTAAGTAATGATCGTGATCATGATTTATTGTGCGTTTATAAAAGAGACCTTTACCTATAGAAGACATTCGTACAGTGAGAAGTCCTACCATTTTGACACCTTTCTAATATTGATCGCCCTCTTTGAGAGTACGCCATATTGGATTTAAAACGATGTCACTTAGTTTACCTTGCTTTGACATTGAACCCAAACGTGAATGCAATATTTCATCTCAATCGGTTGGGTATAACTGTTTTAAAATTCAGTTGCAAGATGTGACCCAGTACTAACTGGCCTAGTAATAAAAACAGAACACAGGCATGATTTACATATTTGACAAGCTCTGGATAATACCCCTTTTGCCACACCACGGCTGTTCTTCAAACTGAAAAATTACTGACTAATTATTATTACACCACGAAAAACGACGAAAAAAGAATCAGAAACTAGTTTTTTCTGTCCATAAAAAAGCAATTTAAGTTTAAACTTAATTAAGCCGAAAATGAAGCTAAAAGTGTAGAGGCAATTACAAAAGTGATCTATTTAAATGCTTAAAACTTTCTATTTCGGGCATAGGCCGGGCACAGCGTAGTGTTATTAAGTCGAACCCCACAAAAACTGGTATATACCAACTTTGGAAACAGGCATGTATTTGGGCTGTTTGAATAGAAAAGGTTCTTGTGATACCTACTCATTCAATAACTTTTATATTTCTCTTTTAGATTTATAATCTTTATCATATCAGCCGAAAGACGTCCACTGCTGGACATAGGCCTCCCCCAAAATGGGGGGTTGCCATAATCGCCACGCTTGGCAGGCGGGTTGGCGATCGCAGTGCACAGTGCTGAGTTTTACAGAAAACACTGCTGCCCATTCTCTGGCGAGTCCCTGCGTCGCCTCTTACGACACCCACAGAAAGTGATGGGATGGAGCTCTGAAATACAGGCCAAGGCTTAGTTTAGACTCCAGATCTCCCACAAATTACAATAGATTTGCAAAACTTTCTTTCAACTTAAATAGCATAATATGTAATTTTGTGGAGGTAAATGAAATAAACATTTATTAATAAAAAAATAACATTTTTATCTTCATAATTTTATTTCATAGTGAGAACTGGTAATTTAAATGATCAATACAAAACAGATAAATGAACGGGTCACGATTTTCTGGCCCATTTTCAATTTTATATGGGGCGGTGACATAAACCTATCTCCTCCTACCATAGGTTTTTTTTAACAATGTGAAACCATCAAATGACTCTTCCCGCCCTGGGCGGAGCAGAAGGGAGTGTCAGACTCTTACTGACTAATACCCATCCGTGTTCCTCTTAATGCCTTTTGCATTCCAGGGCTGCGGAGGCTTCTCTCCTTCTGGGTAGGCTCACTTCATCGTAGACTTTGTCTCTGTCATCTCTGACATAGACTAGAGTCAAGAGCAAACCCATTACAAATATTAAAAAAAATCCGCATTAAATTACCACATTCTAGCCGGATAGGTAAATTGTGGTGGAAGAGATAAAATTGTTTATTCTACACAGACACAAAACGTACTTATGTATTTATTTATATAAATCGTACACCTAAGACTACCTACAGTACTGCATTTCCATTATCTTTACAATTCATCCAAAGGTTGTCTTGAAAAGATCGCTTTTAGCGATAAGGCCGCCCATTGTGTCACGCTGTGTAATGTATTCTTCATCTATATTTTCTGTAACTTATATAGTGTACATAATAAAGAGTATTCTATTCTATTCTATATCGAGGTCGGCTAACAATCAAAACGGATTCAGCTGAATACCAGTATTTTGCGTAGAGTGGCTGCCTACTAGACCTCCATAGCCCGTTAACTGGGTAACATGGTACCAAAACGCAAATAATAATTAAAAATTAAAATAAAATACAGAATTACAGATGTCATCATTTCACAGTTTTCCATTTTGAAAGTATTGTTTTTTTTTTGTTGGTTATGTCTTAAGCCCTAAACAACGGATGTCTGCAGCTATGCTTTCACGTTTACTTGGAACGATAAAAATTTAAATTATGCTAACAAACAAATTAAAAAAGTGTAAATGTAAATTACGAGTACAACAAACTTAACTTCCATTCCCCGACATCAAAGCAGCTCCCTAAAAACCAATATCTCCGAAAAACTTGTCCGTCCACCAAATGGCGGCCATTTATAAACGAATCGCTCGTCAAGTGATCAATTAATCAAAAGGGTGCATACAGATCAGCCCGGCCAGGGGCGGATTCATCCTTGTCGTTTGGGGGGCTTGAGCCCGCTGAGGGTAGGTTAAGCAAAGTAGCATCACTTTAGTCATTTATTTGCAAAATAAATTACTTACTTGCTTACTTTAAAAGCGCAAAAAAATAGTTTAACGTATAAAAAGCCTATTTGGAGTCATCATTATCACCATCATATCTGCTGAAAGACGACAACTGCTAGAAATTGATCTTCTCTTTTCTGTAACTTGTATGATGCACATAATAAAGAGTATTCTATTCTATTCCGCAAAGTGTCGTCACAACAACCAGTCCTTGCATTACTTTTCGTAAAATCTTTAAAAACTTCGTTAGAATGTAGACTACGAAAGATATTTCGGACCTTTGGACCTGGGTTTGTGCTCCTTAGCCACCCCTGGATCCGCCAATTAGTTCGGCCCTGGCCCAAGATTAATTACGCTTGGACGGTTCGGGATTAAACACTTGGAAAAGTCTATTGGCTTTAAATTTACGGTCTAATTAGGTTTCATGAAACTTTCTTAAGTACAATTCGGGCCTGTCTTAACACTTTGCTTCGAGAATATTTCAAGTTTTGTGCTCGAGGCGGTGTATTTGATCTTTGTAGTTTAGTTAGGATGGTGTGCGTGGCTGGGCTAAAATATACGATTCAGTTTCGGTTATCCTGCATTTTAGAATAGGAGAAACGATTTGTTTGGGCTTCATTTCCAGGAATTTTAGTCCGCTAGAGATAGGATCGGGGTAAACAATTATTGTGTTTTATTCCCGATTCTTGCTGGAATATGTACCTTGTTTGCTAAAACCGTGTCCTTGTTATTTTCAGTACAAATTCAACGCTGGTTTCGATAAAAAGCAAAGAACCAGAGAGTTCTTTGTCTTTCTGTTTGAAGAGCAAACATAATTAGTGCTTGCGAGGACATTCCCGTTTTTAAATTTTGAATAATATGTTTTGTTCGACCGACACAAACTGTACCAGTTTCCTCGCCGTACGTAATTGCGAATAAAGCGATTTTATTCTTGCACAACACATTCAATTTTCGACTTTATGTCTCTCTTTTAACTTTTAAACTCGTTTAGTAGATAACACAGATTTTTAGAAAATTCTGACTGCATTTTTTCGAGCTGTCATCCGTAGCGGTTTATTTTTACTAACACGTCACATTGTTTTATGAGGCGGAATGTAAATGAAGAGGAAATTAGAGTAAAAGGGCTTTGTGGTGAGGAAATACAGGGCAGAAAACATGTATTTATAAGTTCGCAACAAAATTTGGTCCTTCGAGCCGGATGCGAAGTATAATTCAGTCATTACCTTCATTGTCAACCAACATGTAGGTCTTCCTGACCCTACTTATGCAAATTTAACAACGCAGATTGCATTGGAAGAAAGAAAAAGAAACTAAAAACCACACGTTTCTTTTATTCAGTGCGGGCGTAATTCGCTATTTGTACTGTGCATTCGTACCATTGTAGCCATGAATAGAATTAACCGTCCAGTGGTGGGAGTTGCTCATTACCATGGCAAATGTCCAGCGCTGGGGACTCCGTAACTCGGACGTATTTGCACTTAAATCGACTGAGCGGCTGCCGTGTTAGACGCTTCTAAATTTGAATTTTAAACTAAGCGTTCCGTTTTACGCTAGAGGTAAATTCTGGGAGGTTTTTTACACACTCAGAGGTAATTTGGTTTGTGAATAATTTATAGAGCAAGTATAAGCTCCTTGTGTTTTGTTGTAAGGAAATGGAACGTTAGGATTTTTGGTTTGCGGTCTTTGTCTTAGCTAATGGGCTTGATTACGGGGAAGATAAACCAGTTCAGTGCCTGAAAATTCTTGGCTTAAAAAATAGTATTTTGAAAGAGTTCAACGAAAATGAGTCGAAATTGATGAAAATGTTTTATAGATATTACTATAAAACCCATGAAACATATATGGGTTTTACCATGAAAGTTCTCCGTATTTTTGCCAGAATGTTGCAAGCGAGGAATAATATAGAACCCCACAAAAAAATGTACAGTACAAAAAGAATTAATTTCTTCTTGGCATTATGAAAATTAAAATTGTTCACAAAACCTGTAAAAGTGAAAAAACAGCGTGTTTAAGGTGGATTAAGATTAATCTATCTAAAAAAAACTGTTAGCCATGACTAATAATATTGTTTACCACCCCTCATAATCAGCACTCGCAAACCAAAGGAGAGACAGATGGAGATCTCATAAGAATACGTTCAAAATTCATATCTCCGCAAACACACTTAAACGGGAAAATAAAATTTTCCAGCTCCTTAGAAAGTAAAACAGCTCATAATTCTTTTATGTCATTTCTCCACATATCTAACGAAAAATACTTGGAACATAAAAATATCTTAAACACAGCGTTCATAGTTACCTCTGAGGCTGTATATCATGCTAGCTATCGACGGGACGGAGATGAAATATGCGCGGGCCGCCCAGCCTTTGAATATAATCGCCCGGGCCAAGTGCGAGGCGGGCACAGGCCTAGCTGTTCCTTATCTAGGAAGAGGAGGACAGTAGCCTTTATTTTTGTACTAGCGTTTTCTGTAGATATTTTTGTACTAACGTGCATGAACTGTGTGTTTTTTCCGGTTGGAAGATCAGTCGGTTTTCTTGTGAAAGAAATTTCGTAACCAAATCCAAACAAACAAACTAGTTAACTAGTTTAGATTGAATAATTTTATTCAACTTCGATAGCGCATATCCCTTTTTTTCCCGCTTCCGTAGGAATTTTGGGAAATCCTCTCTTAGTGCTCCCCTACGGAGTGCAGGGTACCTTTTTTTTTAAGGGTGGGAAATCATCAAATGACACCTTCCGCTCTGGGTGAAGCAGGAGGGAGTGTCAGACTCTTACTGACTTTGCGTTACAGGGCTACGGTACCTCTTTCGACCAAAGTCCACAGCCCCAGAGTGTAGGGTACTCGTACCTACATCTCAAATATCAGCTCTCTACGATCAGTAGTTTTGTCTGTACGTTGTCTGTCAGTCACTCACACAAACATTTTGATACAATTGAACGTGTTTACAAAACAGCTTCTCGTGACGGGAACTATAGTATATCCTAAAGCCACCAAAATCAAAGATGTCCGATTTGACAGCTGAGTAGAGAGGGATAGAAGATTGCTTTACCACTAAGTGCGAAAGAGATTTATTTTTATCTTTTTCATACTTACTAATAAAGTAATGTTCCTGCTGTCAAAAGGAACTTCTAAGATTTTGGTGACTTTAAAACAAAAGAAAACAATTTCTTAAACAGGTAATAAGAGGACAGGTGGATGCGTCAGCCATTTAAGTCAGCAATACAACTCCATAGGGCCAAGTAACACGAAAGAAAGACTATTTCATGAAATCTTGACATTCTAGGATTATACCGACTTATGGGGTTGTTTCACTGATTTTAATGGTTATAATTCTGAAAATAAATAATTCTTACGCCCGCAAATTATAATTTAATCAACATATAACCTAGTACTAACTTGCAAATTGCAAAACGTAAGAAAATGGAATTTCGCGGGCTACCATGGCGCATTCACCTTAAGAGGTGACAATGGCACGCTAAATGGTGACAATGGCATGAGTGCGTTTCCAGCCATTCTCTGCGGAATCCTAAAAGCTAGCAGAGCCCAACGTCGATTTATGCCTGTCTAGGATATGGCGAGAATCGATTCCTTTGCTCTCCACTCGGATTTACTCGGGTTTTTCGTTCCCGTTTGTGACCGAAATGACGTCTATTTATGAATATCCTTTTCATAAATGTCATAGGTCTCTCTCTTGGGTCGGTGTGATGATAAGTACTTTACCACCAAAAATGCTGTTTATTTAGATATTTTTCAACTATTTAGAGGGGTGAATGAATGGACTACTTACTAAAAACCCAAAATTATCGGAAAAATATTTTGGTTAGATTGATGTTGGTTTCGTACGGAACGACTACTGAATCTTATAATTGTCATCATCAGCAGCCTTGTTCTACACACAATGGTTCCAGTGAGTGAAGTGTTTGGTCACGCGTCTTCTTAGCCTTTTTCCAACTAATATTGGTGTCGGCTTCCAACTAAACTGGAAGGAGCTGAATACCAGTATTTTACATAAAGCGGCTGCCGACCAGATCTCGACAAACCAGTAACTGGGTAACAGGATACTTCTTGGCATGACAAGAGTAAAATATTTTGGCTTCTGACAATCCGTACCTAACGACTGCCAAAGATCTACAAATAACAGCAACAGGACCAACGGTTTAACGTGCTTTCCGACGCACGGAAGAGTCTTCGTATGTGAAGACTAAGACAATGCCTGTTCAGACCCTAATTTTTCCCATAATCGATTATGGTGACGTGTGCTGCTACCACCTGAATACAGATTTCCTCAACAAACTTGACCGCCTTCTAAATTACTGCATTCGATTTGTTTTCAATCTACGCAAATAAGACCATGCCTCTGTGCACTGCTCGCTTCTAAAGTGGTTGCCCATACATCAGTGCAGAGAACAAAGGGCGATAGGCACGCGCTTGACCTCCATCTCACCTGATGGTAAGCGATGATGTGGTCGAAGATGGAGCACGCTTGCCCAGAAGTAACCTTGTTTTAATTTCTTAACTCTCTCAATTCTTCTAGTCTTTGTACTTGACTTTAATTTAGGTTTAACTACCAGTTTCTACTTCAGATACTCAAATTAATATAGAGACCTTAATATTTACTTTTAAAATATTATTATGTAGCAAATTAATTTTAAGAATCTCATATGATTTACGAGTAGCGTAAACAACGTTAGCACCCAGACACATATGATTCAACTTGATTAAAGATGAATTAGCTAGATTTGTTTGCAAACAATACTTCAGGAATTAACGAAAGATGGTGGAAATCACATCAAAATCTATTGTGAAACTTACATACAAACAGACAGGCAGAGTCATAGCGGAAACATTAATACCTACTGTTTTGTAATATTTAAAATGATTTAAAGATTTAAGATAGAGAACAGATATATATGATAATCGTAAATTATAAAATTCTTTCAGACATACAAACAGTCAGTTATGTCTGACTAAACGGGCCATGACTTTGAAGTGCATCATCGAGGGAAGGTGAAGATGACGTGTCTGTATTCGAAAAGGAAAGGTCTATGATGCATTGAAAGTTGCCAATAGATTGTAGTTGTTTCGAAAATAATGAAATTCCCATGAGTTACGTGCACCCACCATTACCACGTCATCAGTCCTCTTAGCAGTTCCTCCTTTAAAGCCGTTGTCTATGATAGATTCAGACAAGTTGAAGTTATACACTTGCGAATACCAGTAAATGTCGTTGAGGCATGACTTCGCAGCTAAAATATCTGTATAATGCATATCCCGATAGCTTTCCCGAGTACCGATATAGTGAATATTTTTGAAATAGCCATGAATATGCAAAATCAAATTCTGCATAATTAATACATCCAAGTGCAGAATATGTTTTGGCTATTAGCTTGCTTTCACATTATACTCTGAAAAATGCTCATATGACGAAGGGGCATTGAACCAATCTTTCAAATATTTGGCGCTATGACGCGGTGGCGTCTGGGGATTCCCTAATCCATATACGGCAATGAACAATAGATCTCTTAATAAAGTTTTACGAGCGCATTGTTACAATGTTATGACATATTGTTACTATTTATTTGGGCACGCATGCACGAAATATTCGATCACTAATTGAGCATTCAAAGCTACAAGGAAAACTACGAGTGGTTCTTCGTTACGAGTGGTGGATCGCTTACATAAATGGAGGTGACGGATGTCGGCAACAAGGTATATATAGTGCCGAATTCCCGTGTCGATGTCAGTTCGGTTAAGTAGTTGCAACCTTCGCAGGTTTATAACTGCAAATGGTCTCCAACAACAAAAAAAAAAGTGTCGATATCAGAAGCCATTTGGGAGCGACGGAGTAAATATCGGCCAAACATTCCAAAATGTAAGAAATTGATAAAGCATAATATTTCCTTCTTGTTCACAGCTTGAGCCGTAATATTTCACGGATACCGTCCAAATATGAGGGATTTTTCATAGTTATAAAATGCAAGAATCCTTTGCTTTTGTTTCCAATCAGAGAGACATCCAACGACTGAAACAACGATGAAATATTTGTTTGAATGTGGTTCTGTTGGGATTCGCCTGGGCTTCTATCGTGCCAGAAGTTCTAGTGGACGCACAGTGACAAGTCAAGCCAGAAGCTGACGTGGACTGAACTGCACATTATTTAAACGTACGTCGCAGATTACGATTTTTACCACCGATGTTTACGCACCGTTCAAGCCTACAACTGATGAAACTTCTCATTGAAGTCTTAAGCTTGCCTCGTAACAAGTGTGATGTGATCCCATGTTTGATTCCGTAGAGCACTGTTCATAGCGTGTGAGTGAGTGAATTTAATGTCATTTTATATGTTTCCAGTACTCACGTTCTACTAAGCCCTGATGCCGCGAGAAATACCTTAGAGTTGGTTCAGACGTGTACGAGGAGTTCATTTGTTTTCGTTTCAGAGAAGGCGTCTGTCAACCGCTCAGTAACATTAGCAATCCAGTAAATCATGCGCAGTTGGTCAAGAATATGAACAGCACCAATTTCTTCGAAAGAATTCGTCTATTCGAGCAGAATTTCGAAGTAGAAATTAGTCGATTACTCTCCATAAAATATGTGATTATAGGTACATAAGGTGCCATAGTTTTTTTTTGTATGGAGGAGCTCGTGGCTAGATAATAACAGTCACACGGGTCGATCTCTAAGGTTAAGCAACGCTTGCCAAGGTTGGTCTGTGGATAGGTGATCATCTTAACATAGTGAGTTTCCTCCGTGCCTCGGAAAGCACGTTAAGCCGTTGGTCCCGGCTGTCATTTGTAGATCTTTGGCAGTCGTTACGGATAGTCAGAAGCCAGTTAATCTGACTCCAGTCTTGCCATGAATTACCGTGTTACCCGGTTACTGGGTTGTGGAGGTCTGGTAGGCAGCCGCTCTGCGTAAAATACTGATATTCAGCTAAATCCGGTTTGACTGGAAGCCGACCCCAATATAGTTGGGAAAAGGCTAGGCAGATGAGTATTTTTTTTTGTATGCGTTCACTATTTACCTTTCTTGTTATTTTCAACTGCTTTGAAGGTCTCAAACCGAAGACCTCCCGATGCGCTGGTTAGAAAGCAAACACTGTAGTATTGTATAACTGCCTGGTCACGCAAGATTGTACCGACCGAATCCACGGTCCGTATAAATTTACAAAGTATGCCCATGTGATCATAATACATGGATGACAGATAATTACTCAAACAATTAACAAATTACTATGGTGTTTTACTATATGTACCCATAATCACATATGGAGTGTAATCGAACTTCGGATCACTTATTTCTACTTCGAAATTCTGTTCTAATAGACGATGTCTTTTAAAGAAATTGGTGCTGTTGATATTCTTGACTAACTGCGCATAATTAACTGGATTGCCAATTTTACTGAGTGGTTGACAGATGCCTTCTCAAAAATGAAAACTAATGAAGTTTTCGTACACGTCTGAACCAGCTCTAAGGTATTTCTGGCGGCAACAAGGCTTGGTAGAATGTGAGCACTGAAAATATACAAAATACCATTAAATTCACTCACTCGCTCGCTTTGAAAAGTACGCTGCGGAATCAAACATGGCACGGCACATTCTTTACGAGCCATGCTTATGGCTTCAATGAGAAGTTTCATGAGTTGTAGGTTTGAACGGTGTGTTAACGTAGGTGGTAAAAGTGTAATACGACTTACGTTTAAATAATGTGCAATGCAGTCCACGGCAGCTTCTGGCTCAACTTGACACTGTGCGTCCACTAGAACTTCTGCCATGATTAAAGCCCAGGCGAATCCCAACAGGGTCACATATAAACAAATATTCATCATTGTTTCGGTCGTTGGATGACTCGCTCTCTGGAAACAAAAGCAAGTGATACTTTCATGCCATTACTATGAAAGGTCCCTCATATTTGGACGGTATACGTGAAATATTAAGGCTCAAGCTATGTACAAGAAGGAAATATTATATTTTTTCAACTTCTTAGGAGATTATAAGGGCAACACCGGCTGCTGATTGTCAAACATCTTTGTGTTACATACAAATATAAACCCGGGGAGTATTTTTTTTAATTATTGTCCGATTTATAAGTATTACGTCCATTACAACAATCACCATAAACGTATACACAGCTCGTCCTAGTCAGCTTTGGCCTAAACCCTTCCTACGGTACCTACTGGTCACGAATGTTTATGCATCCTACTTAGTATTTTGATTAAAATATAATTATAACGACTTTGAGTTCCTAACTCCTAACAGTAGTAAATTCACTGTTGTCTCTGTCATGTTCATTTGTCATATTTACTTAAATTAATGTACTCGTCATAAATTTGAATTACTATACAAATAGTTGAACCCTCAAAAACTACTTGTTACTCTTTTATTTTTTTGATTTTTTTAAGTAAAATCTCGTGTCAATTTGGACATTTATGTTAATAATTAAAATAAGATTTCATAATTTAGACAACACATTCATCTTCAATTTAATTTCACCTTAATCTCTTTCGTTTTTAAACTTTCAATCAGCCTTTCATCCTAGATACTTTATATTTAGCTTACCTCAATCTCTTTTTCTTTCATACACTTAGCAATCTCTTTTCACATTTCAGGGTACCTGTGGGGTTGGCCTGTCAAATGTTGACCCGTAGAGCTGCATCCCTGGAGGAAAAATTGAGGGCTACTCTGAAGGAGCTAGAGTCTGTAAGGACCAGTGCAATAAGCTGCTACAGTAAAGGGATGACAGCGAGTTGGAAATTTAACTCATTAATCACAAGAATACTGATTTGAAAAACCAGTTAGCCGAACTACACATTCAACATATGGACATACTGGACCAGCATCAACAGCTCCGTCAATTTATCTCAAATTGCAGCGACATTCATGAACAGGCTCTGAGACGCATATCTGACCTGGAATTGGAATTAAATAGGGCTAACAATACTATTGTCCGCTTAGAAGCACTTAAAGCCAGAGAAGAGTCTGCGAAGACCAGCACCCTTTACGATGAGTTAGCTTTAAGAGGCTAATGAGTTGGTAAACTTGGTAACATACAATGCGGAGAGGTATGAGTCTCTGACTAATAACCTCTCCTGCAGCTGTGCTTGCTCCCAGGCACCACAGCCTCAGCCCATAACACCTACACCCCCGCTGGCTCATCCAGTAGGTGACTGTCATGATAATGTTCACATTAATATTGCTAATACTACTTATGTTTTTCAGACAAATTTGGTCAAGGTTTTGTTACTATATTTAACCAGTTTTCTACACATTATATAATAAATGATTCTTTACCCGGTGCCGATTTCAGTTTACTTAGTAATATATAAAATCAACAAAAATTAACCCCAATTCAACTTTTATTTTATTATATAAACTATCCAGTTTAGCTTTTAGAAAAAAAGATAATTGATCGAATCGTGTGTCGATTGGATGTCACATCTTAATGAGAAATATGACTGTAAATTTATTAATATGCTAATTTATAATAGAACCAGTCGTCACAGTGACGCTATATTATTTTTTATTGTAATCAATTTATTTCTGATTACAAACTGACAGATTATAAAATGTACTGACCATCTAGTAGTAGAAAACAAATTGCTTATCTTTTAGCATATTATTATATGCTATAAGATAAGCAATTTATCTCTACAGTGCGACACCGGTATGGAGAACTCGCAAAATGCAATTGGATTTTTCTGTGATCTCTCCAAAGCCTTTGATTGTGTACACGATGACACGCTATTGTAAAAGCTACGTCACTACGGTCTCCGAAATGAAACTTTTAACGTAATATATTCTTATTTGCATAATAGGTTCCAATGTATAAATGTTTTTGGTACAAAGTCTTTCAGTCTTTCGGGATACCAGTTCAATTAGGTGTACCCCAAGAGTCAATACTGGGACTATTTTTGTTTCTTTTATACTTAAATAATTTACGATTCTATTTAAAGACTAAATGTGATGAAAATCTCTTTGCTACTCTTATTTTTAAAGTAGAAAGTAGCATAATTTTGGCGATGTAAACCAAATAGTGCACTCCGGTTGGTCCATGGTTACGAATTGGTTTACAACAAATAATCTAGTTCTTAGTGCAAACAAAATGTATAAAATTTTCCTTACCTAATGTAAAAATCTATAACCCAATATCATATTAAGTGACAAGGTGCCCGAAACTGTAGACTCTGCTGATTTTTTGGGCATAACAGTTGATGCCAAAATGGGGCCCTCATATATCAACACTATCGGGAAAGCTTAGCTCTGCCGCTAATGCCATTAAGAAAGTTAGACAATTTACTGATGTTGACATAGCTCGATTAGTCTATTTTAATTATTTCCATAGTATTATGTCCTATGGAATTCTACTGTGGGGAAAGGCTGCTGACATACAAAACATATTTGTCCTAAAAAAGCGAGCCGTACGAGCGATAAACTAGATCCAGATATAGCTAGGATCCAGAGTCTCTTTAGGAGAACTTTTTAAAGAAATAGGTGTTACCTCTTTCTTCTCTAGTCTTGTCTTTTAATGCTTTTAAAGCAAAAGCGAAATCTAACCTTATTTCGAAGGCAGTATGCCTTAGCCGATAAAAATAGTTGTCGATGTGTTGAACACGATACAATGCTAAATTCTCTTTCATTAATTTTTTACTTAAGATGCAGTCATGACATTGTTTATTATTCTGACCGTATAGGTCATTCTGGTTTTACTTATTTTATTTTTATAGGTACTTCAATTATGTTGTACATTATTTTTATGTTTTATCAATAGTTTTCTCCGCGCACGCCAAATAATGAAATTTATAGGCAAAATTTTGGTACTTTGAGTTACATTATTGCAATTTTTTTAGGGATCTCTATTTTTTTTTAATCACAAAATTATATCTGCGTATGTTCATCAGGGATAATGTAGGATTCTAAAGACGAAAGATATTTTCCAGTAGTTTGTCATCAGATTGAATATAATTCCAATCACAATAATAGACTATAACCAGAAATAGGAGAAAGAAAACGGAGGCACCTTAAAGGTACCTGTGTCACGTACAACGCTGGCGAATTCATTGTGCTTAACCCGAGTATCTTCCGATATAGCACAGCGCGTTTGCTGACATCGGTGATGTTGAGTAGAGTTGATCTTTATATACTCTTTTAGATTTCTAATTTTACTAAGTTCACAAATCCCTCCGCTGAAGTGGTTACAAATAATTTTTTTAGGCATATCGTAGGGATGTTCTAATTGTCCATGCCGGCAACAGGGCTTGATGGAATTCTTGCACTGAAAGCACAAAGGTAAAAATATTTATTTTAGCTGAATTTCCGCGATCGTCCAAAAATAAAGAGTATACAGGCTAAGATCTACCCTGGGAGATGAAGCTAGAAAACTCGCACTCACCGCATACTAACTTGAATTCAAAGCCATCGAAACCTCCTTCGTTTACGGGTATTATTTGATGTGCAGAAACCATTGGTTACATTAAGTGGCTGTCAAATATCTATATATTTACGCACGTATTCTTTGCATAGATGTTTATCTATCTATGCAGCGGGGTGTGAAGCTGAATAAGACGAGCTGAAGAGTTCAACCGGTTGCACACTTAAACAAATCGTCAATATGAGTGCCTGCAGAGATAGAAAACAACTTACCCGTTGATAATTTTCAATGCACTTTTCTTCGACATGATACCACTTAAAATATTCGCTGCGATGACGCAAATAACGAAAATTCCACAGAAAAGAAAGCTGGCTGGCAATTTGATATTTGTCCAGGTTACAATCATGTTGTTTATCTGAATATAAAAACAAAAAACAACACTTATTTCAGTAACACATCAAGTTTTGACGAATTCTTGAAGGAAAACAGAAGAATCAGGTTAAAGCTGTGAAGCTATCTGTTATTAACTACTTACGTTGAAAGATTCAGCTGATGTTCACGCCGTCCTTTCCAAAGGTCGTCTGACCCAGAGGACGGAAGTCGGGACATCATATTTCTTCGTAATCCAGTTTGAAGCCAGCATACACTAATGATTGCTGAATGACTCAATTCAATTAGTCGCATCATCTCGCCGCTTCCAGTCAAACCGGATTCAGCTCAATACCAGTATTTTACGTGGAGCGGCTGCCTACCAAACCTCCACAACCCACGGTATTTCTTGGCAAAACTGGAGTCAGATTTACTGGCTTCTGACAATCCGTAACGACTGCCAATGTTCTACAAATGACAGCCGGGACCAACGGCTTAACGTGCTTTCCAAATCACGGAGGAAACTCTTTATGATAAGATGGTCACCCATCTACAGACCCCACCTTGGCAAACGTTGCTTAACCTTGAAGATCGACCTGTGCGGCTGTTGCTCTTTAGCCATGAGCTCCTCACGTCTTCTATTATATGCAAAAAATAATGCCCTGGACTTTATTTATTTATTTATAAGTACATGTAGAAGTTTGTCGCCCATAGATAACGACTTCAACTGCTTTAGTCGGTCTCAATTTAGCGTGCATTGCGGTCTTATACCCATGGAGCTTGAGTATGGGAAAAACGAGATATACGCATGCGAAGTCGCCGGCAAAAGCTTGTCTTCTATATTAAAAACTGATGTTAATCTTATAAAAACTCGAAAGTGGCTTGGCCGACTTGAAATGTTTTTCATGGCTAAATATAAACAGCCGTGCGGGTCGATCTTTAAGGTTAAGCAACGCTTGCCAAGGTTGGTATGTGAATGGGGACCATCTTAACATGCGGAGTTTCCTCTGTGCCTTGGAAAGCACGTCAAGCCGTTGGTCTCGGCTGTCGATTGAAGATCTTTGGCAGTCGTTACGGATTGTCATAAACCAGTAAATCTGATTCGTCTTGACAAGAAGTACCGTGTTACCCTGTTAATGGGTTGTGGAGGTCTAGTAGATAGACGCTCCTCGTAAAATACTGGTATTCAGCTAAAATCCGGTTTGGCTAGAAGCCGACAAAGTCAACGATGGAGCGAGCTTACCCAGAAGGAGCCTTGAAATAAATAAAATAAAATATAATTGGAATAAAATAAACATAATAAAAATTATTAATTTCAAAGTTGGTAAAAGAATTTTGCTTATAACTAATGTTAGTAATTAAAAATAAAATAAAAGAAGAAATTGGACAATGTCTACCCCCGCACATTAGGCTCCCCGGTTCCGCAACACATACAGTTCAGTGAACCTACTGAGCAGAACAGTATCGGTAAAAGGCTAGGCAGATGACCCGCAGTCAAAGCAATTGGATGAGGTCAGAAGTATACCCGAGACTCCAGAGTGCTATTCTATCAGCGAATGGAATTGTCGATGGCAACATACAAGGGTTTGATCACTCAATCATTTTAACGTTTTGACAATCGCCTTCGCCACGCTACGGCTGACAGAATGTCACTTACCTAGAGCCTCTAACTCTACTATTTTAGGCAACGTTCGCATTTGCATCTCAGTCATAATCTGTCAAAAATGTATGGAAATTGAAACTTTTTAAATTTTATTTCTTTACTAGCAGACCCGCGCGGCTTCGCTCCCGTCATCTAGCTACCTCCCTACCTACCTACCTACCTACCTACCTACCCTCGGTAACGGTATGAACCTAAGGTAGATAGGGTTACCTACCTACTATTTTTTTTAATATTTTAATACTTATTATGCTATTCCGGACAAAGACTAATCTTAGGCTTAGTAATACGGTCCCGTTAGCACCTTTGGTACGGAGCCCTATAATTCGCCTTGGCTCACAAGTCGAACCGTCTGATACTTCGCACGAATCAGAATCGATCGCAGAAGCTTAATAATACCTAGGGTCCCGTCACCGCGACCGCCTTTGGTACGAAAACCTATTATTATTAGCTTAAAGCCTTGTTTCGCAAATCGAGCCGTTCGATGCTTCGCTCTAAACGGAATCAATCGTGGAGGCTTAGCAGTAGGTTCCCGTCAGTACCTTTGGTACGGAACCCTACAGGCCTGACTCGCAAATCGAACTGTCCAGTACATCGCAAGAACCAAAGCAAGACTACGATAAACGCTCAGTTAACAAAACCTGTACAACTCAGAAATTTTAGCGATTTTGAATATTTTGGATCCTAACAGCGTCTATTAGAACCATAAAGAATCCGAATCTAAGCCCCTTACGAATCACAACTGTATTTAAAAATCGTGTGAGGGTCGTTCTCCAGCGGAAAACCTTAACACCGCTATTCAGAAAAACGCGTCATCAGTGCAACGCCAACTATCGACCAAGTCGTAAATAATTGACAAAATATTTGGCAGCGGAAGATGTTAAAATAACGTATGTTACGATTAATAACGATAAGGTATTGATTAATTAATACCTTCACTATTATTTTGGTATGTATAACTATAGTTAAACAAGTGACCCAACAATTTGTTATGGAGTTTTTTTTGTGCTTTCGTGCATTTTCAATAGATGGCGCATTGGCTAATTAGAATACATTAGGAAGTTTCTTGTTTCTTTCTAAACTTAAAAATTCAATATATTTTGATTTTGTGGATCGACTGTAACGATGAGTACCGATAATGTTTAAAAACGTTCTCTTTTATTTTGCCACGTATTAAAAGTTTCACAAAAAACTGAACAATTTGTTTTGATGTTATATTCACGCTTTCATGCATTTTAATTTTCTCAATAGATGGCGCTTTGACTAATTCCAGAAGACATTAGGAAGTTTCTTTTTTAACTTAAAAATTCAATATCTTTTGATTTTGTGGATCGATTTTGATGAAATAAACTTTAAATGTAATTCAGAAAAATACTTCATATTTTTAAGAACCTACAGTTGGAATACAATCAGTGGTTTTAGCGTGATGCTTCCACAAACGCACAGACAAATAGACAAAACTTTCATATCGTTTTTCTAACATATCTATATTATTTTTATGCAAAAATATTCAATATACGGACACGGCAAATCAACAATTTTATTACATGTATAGATTAAGTAACGTTTTTTGGAGGAGCTCGTGACTGGATAATAACAGCCGCACGGGTCGATCTTCAAGGTTAAGCAACGCTTGCCAAGGCATAGTCAGAAGCCAGTTAATCTGACTCCAGTCTTGCCATGAAGTACCGTGTTACCCAGTTAATGGGTTGTGGAGGTCTGGTAGGCAGCCGCTCCGCGTAAAATACTGGTATTCAGCTAAATCCGGTTTGACTGGAAGCCAACCCCAATACAGTTGGGAAAAGTAACGTTTAGTAAGTAGTAGTAGTAGTTGGGATGAGATTAAGTAACGTTTTTTGATGGATTGCGACTGAAAAAGATTAGGATATCGTGAAATAAAATTAAAAACCCATGAAAATACTATTCACACGGACGAACCTGCGGACAAGAGCTAGTTATAAATAAATTATGTATCATTGCATGACCTGACATTTTAATATCACGCTGTTACCTCAAAATGTCCCGTCAAGGCTACCCGCGTCATAATACACCCAAATATACCACAGATTAGATTGACGCCGATCATAAATTATTGAATTGCCTAAGATATGTTACGATAAACAAATAGTAGTAGTAGTTAAGTTTTTATTTATTCCCTAATTATTTTGTGTTTTGTGCGTCGCTTTTGGGGAAATAAACGTCTTTTCTTTCTTTCTTTCCTTTTCTTTCGAATAAGATCTAGAATACTTATTGTTTTGTACAACTAACGACGTGCCCCGTCTTTGCATGTGTGTGTTTTTACTGATGATAAGTACTTTAATTCTATCGAGACCTGGTCTGTTTTGGAATCTCTGCAGCAACGCTAAGTCGACTGGCGATATATCTAAGTACTGAGATGTTTTTATGAAAACGTGACTTTAGGCACTTGTCTCACCGTCGGCGATAAAGCGAGTCGCGAGTAAAGCTTCAAACTCGAAACGAGATGGCGAGCAGCGAGTAGCGAGTGAAAAGTTTCGATAGTTTTCAGCGAGTGCTTTTGAGCGACGGACTTTTAATCGAGTTCTGACCTCCAAGGGAGCATCGCCGAGCGAGTGTCGCTGAGCGAGTACAACTAGAGGTTAGAGACGCTCGCCGGCAGTGTAAACAGTCAGCTATCGACTATGAATGTATGTGTCTCTTTAACTCACACGAGATCTATATCTTTTGTCCCTTTCCTTAGAGAGCAAATAGTCGAAAGCTACTCGCTTCCTCGCTTCCTCGCAGTCGATGAGACAAGTGTCTTACTCTCTGTACCACATACCTCTAAACACTGAGATACAGCTGAATTCGGTTTGACTGAAAGCCGACCCCAATAAAGTAGGGAAAAGGCTAGGCAGATGATGAGATTAAAATTAACAATGTCACCTTTCATGACACCCATAAGAACAAAAAGGCTTCACAAAATGTCAGTGGATAATGATACGGTTAATTAAAACAATGTACTTGCTTTCAAGAAAAACGTAGACGCCAATGTGAAAAGTTGGGGCCTCCATTATCCGGTTATTATAAGTAATAACAATTCTGGAAAATCTCTGTCTACAATATAACTTTGGGGGTTAAGGGATAAGAGAACTGAAAAGGAAAATGAAGTTAATTCGTTCATTGTTACATAAAAATATTAACCTTACCACTATTGCATAATTATAATATCTGTAACTAAGTATTTAGTAACAGGATTTTGTTATGTTTCTTGGGGTCCCGAGTTGTGATTACATTAAATTTCCCCAATTGTAATTGATTTAAAAAAAATACAATTAGTAGGTAGGTTTTTGTAAACAATGGTACATGACAAGTTTAAAATAAGAAGAAATATCAAACGATCCTAAAAATAATACGTCTCCAGCTTCGTGGGATCGGCGAACATTGTACTGGTAGTCTTGTCAGCCAATGGGTAAATAGCCACGACCAGCTAAAACACTAGGAAGTGGTGACGGGCGACCGTTTTAGGGGACTGTCTTTATCTAAAATTTTGTGTTCAAAAAGTGCTGGCTCTCAGTCTTATTGGAATAAATGACTTTTGACTTGACTATTTTTTTATTTTTTCTTCAACAAAACTAGAAATTTTCAAAAGAGGGTCATCATATGTAACACGTATAATAAGCATGTATTATGATAGTCCATCTATATTATCTACACATGTTTTTGCAAATAAATTGAATCTGAATCTGAAAAAAATCTTTTTACAACCAATGGTTTCAGCTGTGCTTTGTCTGTCAGTGACTCAATCACTCAATCAGTCAGTAATGGAAGAATTTTACATATATTTATGTAGTTAGAAAAATAATTATGATAATCTATTTCAACAAAAAAAGGTCACAATTCGCTTCATCCTCTGTCTTGGACACGCACCGTTATTACGCCCGCCCACTTAATTACTTACAAAAAAAATGGTTGAAAAGTTGGAAAAATTAAGGTGTATCAGACCACCGAACAAGTTCTGTAACAGTATCGTTACAGCCCTTGTTACGCCCCTCGTTACAGGGGAATGAGACCTCATTTTTCTGTTGTTTGCTGTCATCATCTGCCTAGCCTTTTCCCAACTATATTGGGGTCGGCTTCCAGTGAAGCCAGATTTAGCTGAATACCAGTATTTTACGAGGAGCGGCTGCCAACCAGACCTCCACAACCCATTAACTGGGTAACACGGTACTTCATGGCAAGACTGGAGTCAGATTTACTGGCTTCTGACTATACGTAACGACTGCCAAAGATCTACAAATGACCGCCGGGACCAACGTAATTTGCTTTTATCCTTGCATCATAATATGTTAAGAACGCAAGTCTTGTGAAGCTATTTTAAGCGCTATTAATAAAAGACAAGCAAATATATTCATTCGGACTATTTCTCTGATTAATCAAAGAAAAAGTTGCCATTTAGGTTCTCTCATATCGGAAAGTAAATAAAAAACCCCGGAGTCCGCCGGAGTCTGTGTTTCCTGATAGCTACAACCTGGGAGTCTTTAGGTCAAGAGTGAATAGGTTACTTCTAGGCAAGCGTGCTCCATCTTCGACCACATCATCTCTTACCATCAGGTGAGATGGTGGGCAAAGCGCGTGCCTATTAATAGTAAAAAAAAAAACGAGCACGTATTGTGAATCCATTTTAAGCGCTATTAATAAAAAGCAAGGACATGTATTCATTCGGACTATTTTTCTGACTAGTCAAAGAAAAAGTTGCCATTTAGGTTCTCTCATATCGGAAAGTAAATAAAAAACCGGCCGACAGCGCAGTGTAGGGTTCCGTAGTTGCACGTTACAATTCCGACTTAAAATGGTGCTTTTTAGGGTTCCGTACCCGATAGGTAACTAACGGAACCCATACGCCGTAATAACTGAGCCTCCATTGTGTACGACGTAGTTGTTCAATATTGTTCATTAACGATATAGTAACGAAATTTTGAGGACTCCAATTAGGTTCGCTATTAGTTAGGTATTTCACAAACAAGACACAGGCTCTATAACAACGTGTGGTCACAACATTTTCCAGGCGATCTCATTTAAACGTTACCAAAGATAACATCAAGCATA
Source organism: Lacanobia oleracea (assembly GCA_950371165.1). Classification (NCBI taxonomy): domain Eukaryota; kingdom Metazoa; phylum Arthropoda; class Insecta; order Lepidoptera; family Noctuidae; genus Lacanobia; species Lacanobia oleracea. Next base: position 23,269,274 of record OX493405.1, on the reverse strand, counting down.
TCATTTTGGTCCATTGTCCCCTGTATAATTGGCGCCGGGAATCGAACCCTGGACCCCGCTAATTGAATTACAATAACGCTATTATTCCACCGGATCAATAGGCACTTGGTAGACAAAGAGCTTCCTAATGGCTTCAGAGTCAGCCTTTGAAATATTAATTTTTTTAATGGGTTTAATTAATGTGAATTTCTTTGAAACGAAAAAGTAATTTGGTTTTAATTATGGAAATCGATTTTTTTGTTTCATTGCAGCAACCTCGCTCAAATAGGTTAAAAAAAGGTTTTAAAAGTTATTCGAGTAGCCAACAGTGGATTAACCCATAAGCAAATTATGCAATTGCTTAGGGCATCACACCATAAATACGAGTAAATAAACTACAGGAATTAGACACTTGTTCTGGTCAAGTGGGACGAAATTTCGCAAACCTTTCGAAAAGTCTTTTTTTTTTAATCTTTATTGATTTTAAGGTATTTTTGTACATAAAAATGACGATGACAATCCCAACGTACCTTATATTAATGACTTATCCTAATTATAAATTATAATTAACGCTTTAATTAAACTTAAAGGAATATAGCATTCTAGCTGCATCCGAACTTGGTGAAGCTAGAATACTATGAAAGGCACCAACATCGACATAATTTACATTAAATTGGCTAGCTAATTGTTCTCTTTTGTTTGCATTACGCACACATTCCATCAGAAAGTGTTGCACGTCGTCAATTTTCCCACAAATGTCACAATTAGGTGAGTCAACTTTTCCCATCAGGGATGCAAGTCTTCTAGTAGGAATGTGTTCGGAACGCAATCGACATGAGGTCACTATTTGATATCTACTCAGTTGAGTACTGGTAAACCACGGGACATGAAGAGGTTCGCATTGTATACTTTTGTACCATATTCCCTTAGATTTAGATCTTTCATCAAAGTATTCTTTAATTTTTTTGAAACATTTTGATTTGTAAATAGTTAACATTTCCGAATAGTTAGGTAAAATATTTAATTCGAGCCCTTCGGATATAGCTTGCTTTGCGAATTTATCGACCTCTTCATTTCCTATCAGTCCAATGTGGGATTGAACCCATTGCAGTGCCAAGGTTATGTTCTTTTAGCTAGCTAAATTTATTTGTTCTAGTATTTTATATGCTATCGATACACCTCTGACACCAGAGGCGCATCGAGCAATATGAAATAAGGCACTTTTACTGTCTGTTAAAATAAGTATATTCTTTCCTCTAAATTAACTGCATAGGACAAAGCCTGTGACACTGCAAGTAGTTCCGCCGACATAATAGAGAAATGTTTATTTAGTTTGTAAGTTCCATGATTCTTGGTGAAAGGATCATAGCATGCTGCACCAACACCAGCAGGTGATTTAGATCCATCGGTGTAAATAGTATAATATTTAGAGTATTTTGAATGCAACTCTTGCAACACCTCAACTTTTAGCGAATGGGTTAAATATTGTGACTTTGCTCTTTTAGCGGCATTCAAATTATACTGTAACACATTTTTTAAATTGATATTGGATATCCAGGTGTGTAACTTGAACATTTCAAGCGGATAAGAGGAGGCCGACTCATCTTGTTGCATTTCATTATAACATTCTACTAACATGGGTTTCTTTTTGTGCAACCAGTATCTATTATTGCACAAACCATTCAGTTCTCTTAAAAGCTTTGTATTTATATTTTCAGTACAGGATTTAGTTTTTGAGTAGAATTTAAACGATAAATACAATCTTCTAATATGAAGAGGAGGTATACCCAATTCGCTCTCCATAGCATGAATAGGAGTAGACTTGAGAAACCCACCAATAACGCGAAGTGCCTGATTTTGGAGTTTGTCTAATTTACATGTGTGACACTTTCAAAAAGTCAGCAAGGTGTTAGTTTCAAGACCCAAAAGTCACTCTTAGAGACGTCCACTCACAAAAACTGACCAAGTCCGAGCCGGACTCGCGTGCGAAGGGTTCTGAACGTATTTAATTTTCGTAACATTTTTTTTTTATACTAGAGAATACTTATAGCATCTGTAACTGTATTTTTTTTTAAATTTTAGGCTCAGTAGTTTCGGTGATCAGGGGATTAGGGGATTAGGGGAGGGGGGGGGAGGAATGGTCAGTTTTGGTGTAAAACTACCAGACGTGGATTATAAAGACACTAGTTAAAGGAAAGCCTAGACAAAAAGCAGAGTGCTAAAATATTCGAGCTTGCTTTGCTTGCTCTTACTGTATGTGTTCTTATCATATCTTACCTTTTCTGTACCTAATGGATAGGGGGCAACACAGGCGTGCATTGCTCAGGGCATCAAGAAGTCTTATTCCGGCACTGTTGGCCAACCGTGCTCTCGTTCAAAGTATTGTATCACTCTGTTTTGCGTGGACGTACTTTTTACTCCAGAAAAGCAAGGAGTGGAATTCCCTGCCAGAGTATGTGTTTCCTGATAGCTATAAACTGGGAGTCTTTAAGTCAAGAGTGAATTAGTTACAACTAGGTAAGCGTGCTCCATTTTCAAACACATCATCGCTTACCATCAGATGAGATATTGGTCAAACGTGTGCTTATTAATATTAAAAAGAAACTCTTTTAATTTACTCTAATTTTTAATTAAACTGAATTTAATTCTGTCATTTCAGTATTTAGAGAAGTCGTTTCTTTCTCTTCGATCATAATATTGCGAAGTCTCGGAAAAAGAAAACAATAGTTTCATTATTATTTTTTTTTAAACCGGACAAGTGCGAGTCGGGCTCGTACACCGAGGGTGCATTACTTATCTTAAACCATTAAATACCTAACGAGTTCTAATTCTTTAGATAAATACGCGTTACGGCCGCGAATCGTATTTTATTCAATATACAGCTGCACACTGACCGGCAATTTGCAAAAAGCATAATAATATTTGAATTTCGCAGGCTACCCTGGCGCTTCCACCTTAAGTTGAGTAACCGACTTGGAGAACTGGTGCATTAGTGCATGAAATAAAAAGAAATGCGTTATGAAAAAACAGATTATAAAATAATTATGATCTACCATATATCCATTAATCTAATAAAAAATAAAATCTCGCTTGTTGTCATTTAGCCAAAAATACACGACCCCAAAGTCACGTGCATACAAAATGAATAAAACAACACACTAAACCGTTTCAATATTTGCTTAAACTACGTTATCATATCACTATTGCTAACATTTAGAGCTGACTGTAGGTATACCAATTATGTAGAAATACCTAACGAGTTCAATTCTTAAAAGAAATTGCATTGACAAAACCTATAGTCGGTAAATAATCGCCAAGGCGCTCATGTAAGAGCAACAACACGAACACAGATCACAGATCCAACACGGTTTGCTGATCAATCCACACGCACAAAACGTTTTGAGAACACATTTATGATGCGTACAGCTAAGGAGTGGAATTCCCTGCCGGAGTATGTGTTTCCTGATAGCTACAACCTGGGAGTCTTTAAGTCAAGAGTGAATAGGTTACTAATATGCAAGCGTGCTCCATCTTCGACCACATCATCGCTTACCATCAGGTGAGATAGTGGTCAAACGCTTGCCTAACAATAGTAAAAAAAGCTATCCGCCGCACTTAGTGCGCCACAAAGCCAGTGCATATTCGGACAGCAAACCGCGTCCATTCGCCAGCTTATCATTAGCCATCACCTTAGCGTAGCTTTTCAATACTTTAAATAAACTGTTTTTAACCAGTGAAACAAAGTGTTTTAGTAGCCATCCAAATAGTCAATACCACGAAGGTCGCGACCCCAACAACCTGACTTACCCAGGAGTGTCAGATAATGCAATATAAAAAAGTATTTCCACCCTCCTGTCCCAGGAGGATAATTATTTATGTACAAAAGTTTATGTGTAAAGAAAGAAATTGCGGGGTGTTAAGTCGATTGTGGTCAAAGAAATTCAATTATTTCCTATTTCGATGATCTTAGTTACCAGTTGACATCAGAATTTCGTAAGATAATTTGGTCTGGAATTTTAATCTGAACCACAGACTACAATGTAATATTGATCTGAACAATCATACGTATAAAAAAACCTCATTTAAAATACTCTTATTAGGACACTCTTTATACTTCGTACGTATGTAAATCGGGCTGGTTTCCGCAACTCCACGACTAAGCGCGTATTTTGCGTGCAGGTGGGACAAATGCGTCATTCGATCCACCCCAGCTCCCCAAGGAAGGCCAGCAACGCCTTGGTGTTACTAACTATCTCGCAGAGGGTACCTGGGTTTCCGAAGTACTTTGCCCTGTAATCCGCAACTACCGGGCAGCTTAGAAGCAGGTGTGCTGCTGTCTCATTCTCCTCCATGCAGGCTCTGCATAGCGGACTGTCAGTGACTCCTATAGCATAGAGGTGTTTATTAAAAGACCCGTGGCCAGTTGTTACGGCTGTGACTGAACGCAACTATTGTTTAGTCAGTCTTAGGGCTTGTTTTGTGAAACGGCCATTTATAGAGGGAAGTGCCTCTTTGGCCTGCCTACACTCACTATGGTCAACCCATAGCTTGTGATGTTTATCTCCGGTGCGTTTCCTTACCAGATTGCGTAAGTACCCGAAAGGCAGCGGCACGATGGGCTCAGGTCCCATTGCTGACAAACTCGACCCCCATTGGGCGAGTTCATCAGCAGCGTCGTTGCCTCAAGATTCATTGTGTCCCTTGATCCATTGAATGGTTACTTTGTTATGTCTACCAACCTGGTTGAGACGTTGGTGACACTCGAGAATCAACCCAGAGTTCACTTTGTGGCTGTTCAGAGCTTGCAGGACGGCCATGCTGTCCGAGAGTATGCGTATTGAGTGGTCCTTAACTTCCCTGGTTAGGATGGCTGATGCCGCCAGAGAAATGCCCATGCATTCAGCCTGGAACACTGTGTTGTGGACCCCCAATGGTGTGGCTATGTGGATATTGAGATCCTCTGAGAAGATTCCCGCACCAGTACCTGTGCCTGTTTTTTATACTTCGTAGGGCGTGACAAAGAAGTAAACAGCCGATCGATTTTGCATTCGTGAAGGGCGGGGCGGTGCTTGGGTGAAGTGAGCTGTCAGTCCATGTAATCAAGATGGAGTGACAGCTCACTTCGTGACCACTTCACCCAAGCCTTCTCTTCGACATGTTTACAGAATCGACCGGCTGGTATACTTCTTTGTCACGCCCTGTGACTACTAACGCTAAGCTCACATCTATGACTGAACCAAAATAAATGCCACTAGCTGCATCAGACTGCTTGAAAAGAGAATTGTTTTGACTGTTCAGTAGCTAGCTGTTTTGAGGTCGGGGTTTTTATACTTATGAGTAATTTTATATTTCCTACATTTTAGTGATTTTGGACGACAAAAAAGTTATCCTTCACTGCAAGTTCCGTAAGTTAAAAGTCACATTGGTATCACACAAAAAACCAAGACTATTAAATACCTACCCAAAGAGTAAAAATAACATTACATGCAAAAATTTAATCAGACGGTTGTAATCGTCTGCGAATGATCAAACACAAATCGTATCACACGTTCGAAGCTATGCTTATCGTCTGCAGCACGCGACGTCCATATAATAGCCAAGGCAAGGAGAAACTAGTCACTTAGTCAACTGGGCTACTAGCGTTGCCGCTTATTATAGAAACTGATTTTTTGCCGTCATTTTTTAAGGCACCAGCTGGGTTTTTAGGCTTTCTCATAAATCTTCCCTTTTTCTTGCAAGTATTTTAAATTTCGTCCCTTTTCTAAAAATGTCTGATTCTCCATTGGCTTATACACTTCACTTGGCTTAAGCCTAAACTTCCCAATTCATTCCTGGACTAGATTTTTCCAGATCTTCAGCCCTAGACGAAGAAGTTTCTTACATCGTTTTAGATAAGGTCTGCTACCGCTATTTCTGTCTCCTCAACTAGGCTCTTTGCTTTGTCCAAAACGATCCCAATTTGCATCTACAATAATAGAAATTCAACCCTCAACGTAGCAGTTCCCGGTTACATACAAACCAGCCCTATTGCTACCATTTCTGAATACTCAATTAGATGCGATCTTAAAAAAAAACGGTCGCCGTATCTTGACGCGATATAACCGCCTTCATATTTAGTATCAGCCCAATAATAAAAACAATCAGTACGAGTGTGTCATTGAGAGACAATGTACCTCTTGCTCGTAATTCCGTTGTTTACTCTTTTGCTGTGGCTTTACGTGAAATGGATCGGAATGAAGAACTACTGGACCAACCTGGGGGTACCTCAGGGACCGGTCCACCCCATATTTGGAAGCATGTCGTTTTTGCAGAAAAAGAATCCGGTAAGTGAGATTTTTTGCAACTTTCTTTTTTCTCATAATTTCCTCAAAATGTCCTCTCCTGAAAACAAAAAAAAAAAAAAAATCTCTGTTCTAAGAAAACAAACATTTTAATTTTGTGGCATTGTCTTAGCTAATAAGGGAATCAGGGCATTCATCATATAATACATTATTGGGAATCTTCCACGCATAAAATATCGAACGAATTAATTATTTTGTCTGTTATTCACATTAGCTATTCCTTGAATGCTTCAAAGTCCTAAAGTAAATTGAAGAAAAGTTTTTTAAACTGAAAGCAGAAAAATTATAAGGCTGCTTTTAGGCACCTTCTTTTATTTTAAAAGCCGTTTGCACGATGAGGTTTCCCATCGCAAATAAGACAAACTTTCATTACGTAAGTCATGAAAGTTCTCGAAGTTTGTGAAATTCATTGTCATTTGTAGATCTTAAGCAGGCGTAACGGATTATCAGAAGCCAGTAAATCTAACTCCAGTCTTGCCATGAAGTATCATGTTACCTAGATAATGGGTCGTGGAGGTCTGGTAGCCAGCCGCTCCACGTAAAATACTAGTATTCAGCTAAATCCGGCTTGACTGGAAGCCGACCCCAATATAGTTGGGAAAAAGGCTAGGCAGATGATGATAGCCTTCATGGTCACATAAACCGGATGATTGTTTAAAGTGTGCGTTGATGGCGAAATCCGGAACTTTGAGGATTATCGGAAAACACTGAAAGGAGTCTCGAGCCCGATTTTTATGAAAATTAAAAATGAATCATTGGATCTTTGAAATATCGGTATTCTTAGCCAGGCGTCGAAGCCGTTGATTTTGAAAAAGTAAATCTAAATGTAAATTTTGAGAAGTAATAACACATGTCAAACTAAAGGAAAGTGCCCATTTTTAACAGTTATTCATTTCAGTGTTTATCGATATTAGAATGTAGTAGTTTCATATAGAGAAGAATCGACAAGAATATCCACAGTTACTTTTTAAAAAATCTTTCATATCTTACCATTATTACGAGTACAGAGGTGTAAGGAACTTTTGTCTAAAGTTCTAAATTTTAGATCCAACAGATTACGCTGTGCGTTGCGGGGTAAAGATTTTAATTAAGTTGATCTTAAACGGATCGGTGAAGTGTATTGTCAGCATTCAGTTTTATCAAGAAGTAGCTGATCAGCGCAACTTTGTCTGTCATTTTTCATGAATGCTCCGCTCCTTTTAGTCGTAGCGTGATGTTATATAGCCCAGCCTTCCTACATAAATGGGCTATGCAATACTATTTTTTTTAATCCGTACCAATAGTTCCTGAGATTAGTGTGACAAACAAACTCATCTGCTTAAAGATTAGATACCTAACCAAATATACTTAAGGTGAATGCTCCAGGGTAGCCCGCGAAATTCAAATATTTTTATGTTTTTTGCAATTTGCCGGTCAGTGTGAAGCTGTATGTTGACCAAATGCGATCCGCGACCGTAACGCGTATTTAATGATTATTTCTGAAATATTCATTCTTTCGAACTACATGAACTTAGAGGGCTATATTGATGATTAAAATGGTTATAATTTTTTAGATAAATACGCGTTACGGTCGCGGATCGCATTTGGTCCACATACAGCTTCACACTGACCGGCAAATTGCAAAAAACATAAAAATATTTGAATTTCGCGGGCTACCCTGGAGCATCCACCTTAAGGCAACAAATATTCCTACTTTTATAAACGCTTATTCATAATGTAAATACGTACGTTACATAATTAGTATTATCTTGCCCAAAAATTACATAAGCTGACTGATAAAGTGTCTGCACAACCACTTATCTTTTTAAGTCTATTTTCGTCGTAATACAGACATTGATTGAACGCCATGATTGATCATAAATACATAACATACCTAAAACACCTGTACTTAGATATTCCCCTGTAGGTAGTGTTATTTTAAGGGTTCCGTACCCAACGGGTAACCAACGGAACCCTATTATTAAGCCTCTGCTGTCCGTCCATCCGTCCGTCTGTCTGTCAGCGGGCTGTATCTCAAAAACCGTAATAGGTAGACAGTTGAAATTTTCTATTGCCGATATAACAACAAATAATAAAAAATAAGGTTTATGGTACGGAACCCCTCGTGTGCGAGTGCGACTCGTACTTGGCCAGTTTTTTTATTACTGACTATCATTTCCCCCACGTTGCGGAATTAGTTCGAAAGTGCACTGCAGCCCTGGTACGCAAACGGCACCAGGAGGAACACGGATGGGTTTTAGTCAGTACGAGTCTGACACTCCCGCACGCTCCGCCCAGAGCGGGAGGAGTCATTTGATGACTATACACCTTATAGGGACTATAGACTTCAGTCATCATCTGCCTAGCCTTTTCCCAAGTATATTGGGGTCGGCTTCCAGCCAAACCGAATTTAGCTGAATATCTGTATTTTACGCGGAGCGGCTGCCTACCAGACCTCCACAACCCAGTAACTTGGTAACACGGTACTTTATGGCAAGACTGGAGTCAGATTAACTGGCTTCTGACAATCCGTAACGACTTCCAAAGATCTACAAATCACAGCCGGGACCAACAGCTTAGCGTGCTTTCCGAGGCACGGAGGAAACTCGCTATGTTAAGATGGTCACCCATCCACAGACCAACTTTGGCAAGCGTTGCTTAACCTTGAAGATTGACCTGTGCGGCTGTTATTATCTAGCCACGAGCTCCTCCACGAGGACTATAGACTTCAGTATCTGGTATAAATTTCAACTTTCTAGGTCTACCCGTTCCTGAAAAAATCAGTCACACACGGACAGACAGACGGACAAGAAAGTGATCTTATAAGGGTTCCTTTTTTTATCTTTTGAGGTACGGCACCCTAAAAAACGTATGCCTATATACTATAATCACAATACTTACTAACTACACACAGTAACTACAGTTGTCTAATTACAGTTTAATCATACTTGCAAAGTGCAAAAATTATCACGTATCCCTGACCCCCAAAATATTGCTAACACGTTATGCGCTGAATATCATAAACGGAAACAAATTGTGATTCTTCATAATTTTAGAGTTCCGTACGTCAAAAGCAAAATGGATGTGGTATGAATTTGCTACTGAGCGATTCGGTTTAAAGGTACCTACTACTAAATTACTTTGAACTTATGTAGTTCAAATGAAAGTCATCATCTGCCTAGCCTTTTCCCAACTATGCTGGGGTCGGCTTCCAGTCAAACCAAAAGTTCAGCTGAATACCAGTGTTTTACGTGAAGCGGCTGCCTACCAGACCACCACAACCCATTAAGTGGGTAACACGGTACTTCTTGGCAAGACTGGAATCAGATTTACTGGCTTCTGACAACCCGTAACGACTGCCAAAGATCTACAAATGACAGCCGGGACCAATGGCTTAACGTGCTTTCCGAGGCACGGAGGAAACTCGCTATGTTAAGATGGTCACCCATCCACAGACCAACCTTGGCAAGCGTTGCTTAACCTTGAAGATTGACCTGTGCGGCTGTTATTAACTAGCCACGAGCTCCTCCACGAGGACTATAGACTTCAGTATCTGGTATAAATTTCAACTCTCTCGGTCTACCCGTTCCTGAAAAAATCACAGGCAGAGGCCAGGAGATTCTTTACTTAAGGTTTCACAGGAAAACCAAAAAAGTTAAATTATGATTCGTTGTGAACTTTGTGCGCGGGAGTCCGCTGTCCGACACACACTTGGCCTGTTTTTCATAAGATGGATGAGAATGAATTATGACTCTGTCCGTTCCTGATAAACTATTGGCCGTAATTTTGTTTGAGTGTCATTCATGTCATTAGATTCATTACAACTACCTACTATCTATAATTATGTAAGAAATAAAACACATAATAGCTATAATAATGGTTGTAATGGTTGTTATTATTATAATGATTACTTTGTCATGTAGTGATTTATTTCTGTTTTTGTAAGCAGGAGTGTACCTACATGTATTTTGAGGAGCTCGTGGCTAGATAATAACAGACGCACTTTATCGGAACAAGTCCGCCACACATTCCCAACCACAGCAACTCCTGAAAGCCAGAATCAACAGTGGTGACCAACAGAAAAACGCCGAGCCAATTAAGCCCGACGAGTCCCGGAGAATTGATTCATCTGCCTTGGATCGGTCTGTGTTGGTCCCGGCTGTCATTTGTAGATCTTTGGCAGTCGTTATGGATAGTCAGAAGCCCGTTAATCTGACTCCAGTGTTGCCATGAAGTACCGTGTTTCCCAGTTAATGGGTTGTAGAGGTCTGGTAGGCAGCCACTCCTCGTAAAATACTGGTATTCAGCTAAATCCGGCTTGACTGGAAGCTGGGAAAAGGCTAGGCAGATGATGATATATACTTTGGTAAACCTGAAAATAAACATGGGACAAACACTTATAAAAACGAGTGCACAATGGGCGGTCTTATCTTACAGGGCAATTTTTAACAGACAGTATCTTATGGTAACGGTACAGTAGTAAAAGCTCCGACTTACTGGATTGCTTGGTTTAAAAAGTTACCTTAGTATAAGTGGTCGAGTGGTTTCAAGCGCTTTTATTAATAGTAGCGCTTGAAACCAGCTGATGTTTAACTGTGCGATTCCGTAAACATGTAAATCCAAGTATTCACAATAGAATAACAGCGCACTTCGAGTTCACTTCACCCAAGCCTTCGACATGTTTACAGACGGCCGGCAGGACTCCCGGTGTGGCAAAATGTTACTGGGTTATTCCTTCTCAGTAGTAGTCTGGTGATGTGCCCGGTGATAAGCATTATGCTGGCACCTCACTCTATGAGACTGAAACATAAATGGCAAAATGTAGCTATAGATTCTATAAATACACTGCCTAACAATTGAAGAGACTTTATGTTTTGTGTCAAAATCTAGACGACATCTTAACACAGAATATTTTCCCAAATAGTTCGCTCCTATTCGTTCGGTAGAAAACCACTCAGTAGGAGTATGACGAATGAATATATTTTGAATACATCTACCTGCTTGAAATGTTGCGTTGTTGCCTCGCAACAGATTCATCTCTGCCATCTGAGCGAATCATTTGTCTTCCTAGCGCGGAGGCTGCCAGAAGTCACGAATATCACATCAGTTTGTGCCTATATCTGGCATTAACATAAGATAAATAGAAAGGCATAATTATTTGTTTTTCACGACTGCTTTAAATAACTTTAAAAGTATGTAATGGAAAGAATTTTGACCGCGACTTTGTTTAAATGGACGCTAGCGTAGCTCTTGAGTGTATAGTCCTAGGTTCAGTCTCTAAGGTTGGAAAAATATGTTTTTAGGGTTCCGAACGTCCGTCTGTCATAGCCAGTTTTCTTCGGATTTACTAGACAGATTCTGTTGAAATTTGGTATACATATTATGGACTTCTGTGACCCGAATTTATTAATTTACGTAAAGTGTGCTTCGCTTTACATAAATCAATATTTTTTTATTAAGGGGTACACTTTTGGGGATCAGACTAGAAAGTAAAAAAAAAGTTTTTTAAACTGTAAAATTTCTAAAAAAAATCAGATAATACCCAAAGATAACCTATTAGAAGTCTGTAATGTTAAAAAATTAAATTGGTGACGAACCCTTTGCACACGATTCCGACTTGCAATTGGCCAGATTTTTAATAAACAAATTGAGGGCCAATTCACTTTTTTTAAGCAATGTTCGCATTCGCAATAGTGTGTACATAACAAAGAGTAACCTATTCTATTCTTTTCTTTGTTGCACCGACAAGCTCGGACCCACCCACTCTCTGCTTCCCCTCTGAAGAACACGAACATAATTTTGTGACGTCTCATTATCTCCTTGTCTTATCATTTCCAGGGTGTATGGCTGACTGAACTATATCAGAAGTACAAGCCGTCGCCTTACGTCGGCATCTGGGTGTTCTGGCGGCGCGGTCTGGTGGTGAACTGCCCCGAGCTGTCGCGCCAGATCCTCGTGAAGGATGCCGACGTCTTCCGGAACAGGCTCCTGGCTTCGGGAAAGACTGACCCCATGGGGGCTCTCAACTTGTTTACTGTTGATGTAAGTAACTTCTTCTTGACACTTCTGCCTGACTCACAAAAGTCTTAAATAAGCACATCGCATGTGAATGCTCTTTTGTAGTTCCTTAACAGGACTCCTTCTTTGATTTTTAAACTGCTTTTTTCTTTTAGCGTTTTATGTGTTTTTCTTCATGTACAAGAAAGTAGTAAGTGTAAGCACATGTGTATAAAACATTATCTCACCATTACAACACTAGAGACACAACAGTAGTCACTTTGTTATTTTTATATATAAACTAGCACTTCGCCTGCGACCTGGACATCATCCGCGCTGTAATTTTCTTAAGGATCCCTATTTTTTTCCTTGACAAATTGTATACTAAAACCTTCCTCGAGATATCCATTGAGAAAAACAGCATGAAAATCGGTGCAGTAGTTTTTGAGTTTATCGCGAACAGACAGACCGGCGCGGCGGTGGACTTTTTATTATAATATGTAGTGTTTTATATATATTGATGTCGTTCAAAAGTGCCGTTGTATGGCCTAATTCATTCAATTATTTATTGCAGATAAATTACAATTGTAGTCATCCATAAATTCAATTTAAATAAAATATCACGAGACACAAACAAAACAAGAGAAACAAACACATAACAATGGAAACATTGGATCAGGTCCGCACTACCCGTATATGTAACTTTGTCCAATGCTCCATGAAGTAACAATCCACACCCATTCTCCCTACAATGAGCTTCAGTAAGCTGTTGGGGCTGCCCGTATGCAGCGCATCGAAGAGGCAATTCTTTTGCGATGTATCGCCTGAAAGCCATCTACTTGAGCATCTGCAAACATACCTGATGAGCTACAAAAGCGTGGCAACCCCATCAACATCCTGAACGCGTTATTGTATTGGACCCGCAGGACACTGTAAGTCCTCTGCGTATGCCTCACCCATAGGCTGCATGTATAAAATGACTGACAGTACGTCTTGAATAAATAAACGTCTTGACTTCAACTTTGACAACATATTTCAACCTCATGTTCCAGGACCCGCTGTGGAGCTCCCTCCGGCGGCGCCTGACGCTGGTGTTCACGGGCTCCAAGCTGCGCGGCTGGACGGCGCTGTACCAGAGCAAGGTGGCCGACCTGGTCTACCGCATCGACTCGGATAACGAAAAGGGGATCAACATCGATTTGAGGGTATTTATTTTATTTTTAACTTGGAAGAGTAGTAGTTATAAACAGTACCAGGGTGTAAAATATGATATGCTTGATTTTTCTCGTAGTTTTGCTTATGTAGAAGGACCGTGCATTTTTCGGGTAAACATATGACAGCGATATATCGTAATATTAAACTTTCTATAAAGTGTATGATAATTCCCGCGGCTTCGTGCGCGCATGTCCCGTATTTTCCTGTTTCCGTAAGAATTTCGAGATATTCTATCTAACTACTCCCTATACTCCTCAAAGAACCGCATGCCTTTCAGCTTCCTCCGAGCAGTAGTTTCGGCTGCGCGTTGTCTGTCGGTCACTCACTCAATCAGTCAGTAACCGAAGAATTTTATTTTGATTGAGGATTGAATCAGAAATCTCAAACATTACCTCCAACAAACAGACACATATAAAAAAAAAATACTTATTAGTTTAGATTGAGCTTTATAAGGAGTCGTTCACACAGGAATACTGCGAATTTTACATTTCTGGCGAACCTAGTAGTCATCACGGGTCATAATACTGGTGAAATAAATGATCAGTGTAGGCTACTGCCTTAGCCTGGCCGCACACGCGTCATCGACCACGACTCCAAAAACGCCGCCTGCGACGTATTTCCTGTAGTTTTCATACATTTTATATGGACTCGCCGCTCATGGTTGACGCCGGTGGTCACCGGCCACTAAACGTCGATACAAACGCTGACACCAGTCCAATCCAATAACGGCGGCATTTTTGTCATCTACGACGAAGATTTTTTATCAGCAGTAGCGCAATTAAACCTTCTATGTCGGAGTCCATTATGATACTGTGCAATAATGGGTTAAAATAAACTTTTTTACAAAAAACTAAAACCGTCTTCCAAAAACAAAACACTACAAAGTATAAAATAACTTTAATATCGGAAGTCGGTGTTTTTGGTATTTTTTTGAAGTTTTGACTATCATTGACTGAAGAGTTCCGTTGCCTACCTCCGAAGTTCTTCATCAGATCTTCACCAAATTAAAATGAGACCAGTCCGGGAAAATACTCTTCCAAACAAAAAAAGAATCGTCCAAATCGATAAAAAAATGGCGAAAATATCGCTGAACAAACATTTTTCATTGGATCCCATCATTAAATCCTGACTTATACCTTCCATCATCAGCTCAGCAATATGAGATGATGATTATCAGGCACAAATATATAAATTGCTTTGAATTTTCATGGGATCCAATCATCAGATTCTGACTTGGTGACAATACAGCTTTCGAATAAAGAAAGAATTTTTAAAATGGGTCCACAATTGGCGGAAAAATCGGTGAAATCGGTGAACATACATAAAAAAAATACAGCCGAACATAGAACCTCCTTCTTTTTGCAGAAGTCGGTTTAAAAAAATAGCGGCCACAAACCGCAAGTGGCTGTCGCACGCTTTAGCTACCTTTGTAGTCGCTTCTCGCTTCAGGTGTCAGCGTGGCCCGTGTGCAGCCAGCCCAAATCTTCGGTGAATACTGGAACTTGTGTCTAAATACCTTGTTTCTGTTTGCAGAGCATATTCGCGGACTTTGCAACTGACCTCATAGGAGAGTCCTCCTTCGGCATCCAGTGTCAAGCGACGAGGAACAACGCCGGGCCCCTGAGGGAGATGACGAAAGAATTCGAGAAGTACAGTCCTTGGAGAGGCCTGGCTTGGTCTTCCATTTTCTTCCTGCCTGAATTGGTGGATGTATTCAGGTCTGAACTTTCAAAGTTACTTAACTGGCTTACGACAGCTATTTTAAAAACCTCGAAAACGTCTTCAAAAGCAGTAGTAAATCGTTATATAGATGTAACAGAAATCATGCCAAACCTGAAAAGGGCTCTCGATCTTACCTCAAATATTTTTTATTTTATTTTTAGGGTTCCGTACCAAAATGGTAAAAAGGAACCCTTACGGTGTGACTAAGTCTGTCTGTCTGTCTGTCACAGCCGGATATCTCAAAAACTAATAATGCTTTGAACTTGAAATTAAGAATAGTTTTAGATGACGTTTGTTCAGCTATTTTGCAAATAAGAAACAATCTTTTTTTTCTTGTAACAGTGACATAAAAGGGATTATTAAAAATTAAAAGTGGGACTACTAGAGCATGTGGTGTATCATATGAAAGAGCGCTGTTCACATTTTCAAACATTATTTTTGACATTTCAGATTCTCTTTCTGGCCCAAGCACACCGTGGACTACTTCAGGCAGGTGTTCAAGATGGTGGTGGAAGAGCGAGGAGGGTATGAGCGGGAGATGGACGGCAAGAGAGATCTGCTCGACGCGCTGCTGAAGATGAGGCAGGATGCGAGGAAGGATAACCAAGGTAATAAGCCATTAAACATCATCATCATAGCCTGCAGACGTCCACTGCTGGATGGCGGCCTTCCCGCGCGTGTCGAAACAACAACCGATCCTGTGCGTCTCGCATCCATTGGCTGACCGCTACCCTCACTAGGTCATCGTTCCACCTTGTGGGAGTCCTTACAACGTTGCGTCTTCCGGTACAAGGTCGCCACTCCAGAACTTTTCGGCTCCATCGACCATCTGTTCTGCGGACAATGTGCCACTTCTTTTAACAATTGTTCTATAATTCGCAAAAACTATGTGCACACTCAGCCTTATTTATGCTTTTTGGCAACGGCTTTGCTCGCGTTAATTTAAATTTACCAGTCGTTGACGTTGTTCCCTGGGTCTGTTAGGTATATCCAGTAGCGTAGCGGTAACGTGGGGGGCGGGAGGGCTTCCCTCACCGTTTTACACCCGTTCACGGGTAATACCTGACCGTTCATTGACTGGTTTTGTCTCTGTCGGGTGTCACCCCTAAGCGTTTTACGCAATGAAACCTGTCAGGAATGGGAGCAAAAATTTTTGAGTTCGCTTTACTCGCTTTTGCATTCTGCACTCTCGAAATTCACGAGCATTTCTATATTAATCTACAAAAGACTATTCTATTTAGGTATGAATGTTCTAAAGACAATAATAGTTTTCCAAGATGAGGTGTGATATCACCCATGCTAGTAACGCTACTGGGTAACTATATCTCTGTAAAAATCATCAAAACCGGTTCATTGATTAAGACGTAAAAGCATTCCAAACTCACTTTACATTTATATTATTAGTGAGGATGTGCAAAAAAAACATCAAGGAAGGAAGGAGGGTCTTCAAGGTTAACCAACGCTAACGTTAATTCCTCCGTGCCTCGGAAAGCACATTAAGCCGTTGGTCCCGGCAGTCATTTGTAGATCTTTGGCAGTCGTTACGGATTGTCAGCAGCCAGTAAATCTGACTCCAGTCTTGCCTTGAAGTACGGTGTTACCCGGTTAATGGGCTGTGGAGGTCTGTTAGGCAGCCGCTCCACGTAAACTACTGGTGGTATTCAGCTAAATCCTGTTGGACTGGAAGCTGACCCCAATATAGTTGGGAAAAGGCTAGGCAGATGATGATGAAGTAAGTTTAGACTTCAGAATGTCAGAAAATAATAATAGGCACATTAACTTATGTTATGAACAACTTGACGCATTACTCGAACTAACATGTTTGTACATGGCTTTTTTTCTAATTTATTTCTTTATATTCAGATATGGATTTGGACATCTTACTATCGAACGCAATGATCTTCCTGCAGGGAGGATACGACACGTCTTCAACTGCTCTGCTTTACACCGCCATGGAACTAGCGCATAATCCTGAAGTACAGGTAAGATCTTAACCTGTTTACAGAACTTAAGTGAAAAAACTCATTTAGCTCATCTAGGGTTAGAAAGAGACAGACGAATTACAGAAATAAATAGCTCTTTAAAGTGAGTGTGAGTGAGTGGGTGTGTGAGTGAGTGGGTGTGTGAGTGAGTGGGTGTGTGAGTGTGAGTGAGTGGGTGTGTGAGTGTGTTTTGAGTTGATCTGAGACAACTAAGTTAGAATACATAACTTTGCACTTCGCTGCCTCGTTGTATGGAGTGGTCAAGTTCGATTCCCTCGGTCTAATAAAATGTTTTAGGCTTTCCACTATAAATTCAAAATTATTAAGATTTTTTTGAGTGAGCTTCAACATGAATAACAGTGACAAATGTTTGTAAATACAGAACGTTAGATAAATCTCCTCTTTAAGCTTCCTTCATTTTTAAACTGTTATTATTATAATACCTGTGTACTTATACTTTATTATATTTGCTAAACCTGATTTTTACTTTGTTATAGCAAACCCTGTATGAGGAAATTAAGCAAGCAAAAGACGCACTAGGAGGCAAGGAGTTTGACGCAGAAATTCTGGCTACACTGCCCTATCTGGATGCTGTAATCAAAGGTATTACAAGTTTGCTTAATCACAGAAATGCGAACCAATCTCATATGTTCATCTGTAGGGTGACTGAAAGAAAAGATAAAATACATTTATTAACTTAAAGGACAGGAATCTTACTTTAACACAAGGGAATCAGTGATACACACAACTCGATAATTAATATATGTATTGTGGTTTATGAGGAGCTTGTGGTTTTTACAAGCAAGATTACTATCCAAACGGATCGATCTTTAAGGTTAAGCAACGCTTGCCGAGGTTGATCTGTGGATGGGTGACCATCTTAACATACCGAGCTGCCTCCGTACCTCGGACACCACGTTAAGCCGTTATTTCCGGTTGTTATTGGAAGATTTTTGGAATTCGTTACGGACTGTCAGAAGTCAGTAAAATCTGACACCAGTCTTGCCAAGAAATGCCGTATTATCCAGTTAATGGGTTGTGGAGGTCTGGTAGGCAGCCGCTCCACGTAAAATACTGGTATGAATACCAGTATTTTACGTGGAGCGTTCAGCTGAAGCTGAATCCAGTTTGACTGGGAGCCGACCGCAATATAGTTGGGAAAAGGCTAGGCAGATGATTGTGGTTTATGACCGGGTCCTATGGTACAACAGGCCACACATCAGTGACAATAAGAAACCCCTTTATATTGGTGTCTGTCTGTTCGGAAGCCCCAAAAGAAGAGAAAAGAGCATATTTTTCTATATTTTGTTGCAGAATCCCTAAGAAAATACCCAATCATGGGTTGGCTGGACCGCCTCGCACAAAAAGACTACAAAGTGGACGAACACCTCACCATCCCGGCCAACACAGTGGTCTACGTCAACGCTATCGGCATGCACAAGGACCCCACATACTTCCCTGAGCCTGACCTGTTCAGACCTGAACGGTATCTGGGCGACAACGCGAAGGACATCGTCCCTTACAGCTATATGCCTTTTGGAGAAGGACCTAGAATGTGTATAGGTATGTGGCTCCACGGTTTACTTTTATTCCCTCAACTTCCTGTCGTTATTCCATTTAGCCTTTAGGTATTTAGGATTGGCGCAGCATATTGTCTTCTGCTTCCATATATGTTTGTTTGCCCAAAAACGGCACCATTCAATGAAAAGGCTTGACAGCCAATTAAACGGCTGATAAAACCAGTTGGCTGCGAAATATCCATTTCACTGTTGAAAAGTGGTCCTTAATCTCCGCCCCATGAAAACGAACAATAAATAAAATATTAATTAATTAATTAATCCATCGATACTATTCTGCAATATTAATATTATAAATACGAAAGTATCTTAGTTTGTCTGCTTGTTACGTCTATAGGTCTAACGGTTAATAGCGCCATCAAATTAGTCACTAGGCGCGGCAGCAGCGCGACAGCAGCGCGGCTGTGGCACTGCTTTTTTATTCCATACAATCAATAAACGCAAGTGCGGCGCGGCTGCAGCGCTGCTGTTGCGGGTCGTCACATCGGATTTGAGCGAAACTTGCCACACGTTTATGTAGTTAGACCATCTTGAAATAGGAAAAATTATACTTTCATGCCCTATACCCTATTATTTAGACCATATCCTAGGGATATGGTATAAACATGTCATAGCCCGATGGATCGTCAAACTGAATTGGCAGTGCGCAGGGCACATTGCTTGCAGTAAAGTGGGGCTGAAAAGTTCTGGAGTGCGTATTGAAAGACGCAACGTTGGAAGACCTTAAGGTGGACCGATGAACTGGTGAGGGTCGCGGGTAGCAGATGGATGCCAGACGCACACGGTTGTTGTGGTGGCACTTGGAGGCGGCCGATGTCCAGCAGTGGACGACTTTCAGCTGATATGATCGATGATGATGATACTTCCATGCCTGAAATATGTTCCTTCGGGATAATTCTCGTATTTCACCCGTACGAAGCCGGTGGCGGAAGCTAGTAGGAAATATTAATACCAGCGGACAACTTCTGACACGACCGGGCAGCCATTCGAGTTAATTCGATTCACTAATTGTTAATTAAAATCGATCATTAATTGTTACGGTTGATAAATTGACAGATTGGAGGGATCGCAAGTCGTTATTTCTTGTCATATTACGGCCATTGATGAAGGTTTAGGGTTGAATTGGAAGTGATTGAGGCATTAATATACCGCATTTGGAGGCTTCTAATTAATTGATTATTTGTCTTCCTACATTATACAACGTTTAACATAATAATCGCAACAACTGGAAAGGGGTCACTGTTCTCATCATTATGATCAAGCTTTACTAGTATGTAGCGGAGAGGGTCAATAGAAACATATTGTCGAGTTATGCGTACATAAATATATGGAAAGTCGATTTTTTTCGTGATTTCAGTGTTGTTCCCATGGTCGTCGAAGTGTTGCGGAGGTATTGTGTTTAATCTTTTACAAGTTTTATTTAAGTTCCATTTTTGGAATGTGCTTCATTTCTCGCTGCTATTGCTACTTTTATAGTACAACATGGGATTTCGATCAAATCTACTCGCGGCTCCGCAAGCATGACAGCCAAAACTAATCATTGGGAAATTACTCCCAGTCTACCTAGTACCCCATAAGTACTATTCCACCATAGTTATGGTCTTACTATCCGTATGCCAGTTTCATCCAAATCCATTCAGCTGTTAAGATGTAAAGAGAGTAGCACAAACAGACAGAGTTACCTCCGCATTTATAATAAAAGTGTCCCAAAATTATCGCAAGATTTGATCTAACTAAAAAACATAGTTTTTCTTTTTAAATTGTTATTTTTTATTATATTATGAAGCCATTATACCATTACCATTTATCACAAACGAGGCTGTATTGTTGATTCAGGTACAGATTTTTTTTAGGATGGGTTAGGATGTTTTTGAAAGATAGGAAATCATCAAATGACTGGAGAGGAAGAGATTTTCAGACTTTTACTGACTTAAGCCTATCCGTGTATCTATTTCGAACGAATTCCGCAACCGTGGAGGCGAGAATACAGGCGTGATGTTATAATAATGTCCTTTTTTGTTTGCAGGTAAACGCATAGGCCAGAACACACTGCGCTATGGCTTAGCTGCAGTGGTGTTGAACTTTGAACTAAAGCCGTTGTCCAACTACCCCAAGCCTGACGACATTCCTATCCAGAAGAGAGGCCTGTTCTACCTGCCAGCCATTCCACTGTCCGTCGAGTTTAAGCGTAGGAAGTAAAAGAAGCGATTATGTGGACATGCTAGGCGCTCACCCACCGCGGCGCATGCTGTGTACGGACACGCGGCGTATTTTAGCTACTTACGTGGATTCATTTGTTTGAGTGGGTCTACGGTTCCACTGCAGTACACAAACACACTACACATGCCTCCGTTCCACAAGGCTTATATTACCTACAGTTACTTACAGTTGCTTACAGTTCCTACAACCCCAGAGTATTTTGGTTTAATTTTGTGGGACACTAGTTGACCCGCGCAACTTCGTCTATTTCACAATTTTCATTACTGCTCCGCTCTTATTGGTCTTAGCATGATGATATATAGCCTATAGCCTTCCTCGATAAATTGGCTATCTAACACTGATAGAATTTTTCAAATCGGACCAGTAGTTCCTGAGATTAGCGCGTTCAAGTAAACAAACAAACAAACTCTTCAGCTTTATATATACTAGTTGACCCGCGCAACTTCGTCTGCGTCGCAATTTTCATTACTGCTCCGCTCCTATTGATCTTAGCGTGATGATATATAGCCTATAGCCTTCCTCGATAAATGGGCTATGTAACATTGAAATATTTTTTTAAATCAAACCAGTACTTCCTGAGATTAGCGCGTTTAAAAAAACAAACCAACTCTTCAGCTTTATATATTAGTATGATAGATACACAATTTATTATCATTCAAATAAATATTATAAATGTAAAACGAGTATTGTAGCTATGGTAAAATTTTACGTAACGTTACTATACGTCAAAAATGTTCGTGATAGGCCCTCAGTAGTACATAGTCGTGAGTTAATATTTGTGTATAGTGGGTACCGCATGTACAGCGTGCATGGCATTGACAGCATTGAGCTACGTGAACGCCATATTCGAGCAAACCACGCATGTACCAATGACGTCAATCGATACGGAGCGCGGCTGTGGGTTACAGTGGACACAGTCACATAGATTTTCTTGCAAAGCGAAGCTTAACACACGTGGGTGGCCTCTTCGTGCGCCGCGGTGGGTTTGCGCCTTTATGTACACGTAAAATCTTAGCGTCTATAGTGAATTGTTGAGAGTTGTCGTAGACCACGCGATAACGACGATATACTACTCTCTATGGGTTAATGTAACCAACTAGCTTTTTCCCGCGACTTCACTCAAGTTAGAGTAGCCTATAATTGTTTCCAGGGTCCCATCTATATTTGTACCAAATTTCATCGAATTTGATTTAAAAAAACTGAGGCTTTAGACGAAATACCATTCTATCAGCGAATGCATGCGATTGTCAAATCCCAAAATACCTTATAGCCCACACGAGAAGAAGGAGATCCCAAAGTATAAGGGATTGACCACGTGACATTTTGACAGCGTTTGTCAATCTAATACATTTTTGACGTTTTGAGGATCGTTTACGCCCTGCTACCGCTGTCAGAATGACTTGTCTAAAGCCTCTTGGCCCGGAAGAAGGTGACGGCTTTCGTGATACAGAGTAATCCTATGTCTATGTTTGGCATTCATGGTGTACATTTAATTTAAAATATGTAAAGTGATTAACTATTTCTAGTAATAAAGATTTTGTTATTTTTACCTCTTTATTCATTTATCCTTACTGATTTTGCTGGCTTATTGTCAGAAGCCAGTAATATGTGACTCCTGTCCTGCCAAGAAGTACCGTGTGGTCTGGTAGGCAGCCGCTCCACGTAAAATACTGGTATTCAGCCGAATCCGATTTGACTGGAAGCCGACCCTAATTTAGTTAGGAAAAGGCTAGGCAGATGATGATCATTTATCCTTACATAGGTACTCTGCATTTTTAAATATTTCTTTAAAGACACATTAAAAAAACATAACTTTTTATTTTTATTTAGAGAAAGCGTAACAAACAGATATTTCTGTGTTAACGCATTCAACAGTCAACAAAGCCGTTTATTATACAGGCAAAAATAATTTTTCCACTTCACTGCCAATATTTTTTTCTAATGTGTGCATTTTAACTTTTAAGTTTATGACATACTTACGAATGTGGTGTACAATAATTATCTACTCAGCACACTCACAACTGCAAATTACCGCATTTTCTTTTAGTAATATCGTAATTTAAAATGACTCCTCCCGCTCTGAGCGAAGCAGAAGGGAGTGTCAGACTCTTACTGACTAAAACCCATCCGTGTTCCTCTTAATGCCCATTGCGTTCCAGGGCTACGGTACCTCTTTCGAACAGATTCCGCAGCCCCAGCAGACACTTGTCCTAGCGGGCCCCGTCTTCCGTGCTGACATCTCTTTGAGGCGTGCTGGGATCACAGCGCGCCGTCGACCCGGCCCTAGTTCTGATCAGACGACGAGCCACCCACTGCTCGCCGTCCGCAGGCCCGCGCCTACGGCGGCCGGGAGGAAATTAGCTGCCTGCATATAGATATTTATATGTTGTACACATGTACAGTGGTTTTTGCACTGCCTTATTTGATGATTTCTGCGCTAATTGAGCTCGTAATAACACGAACGTTTAGGTGTCATTACGATACCGCTGTTATAAAACTTGCAATGTTAACAATAAATATTTTGATTCCGTATCTTTAATGACTTGTTGTTTTTTTAGTTGGTTCGGTAATGCGACTTGTATGATAAGTTGTGATAACCTGTCTTGATGCCTGCGACTTCTTGTGTCCATTAATATTTATAGACATATCTTTTGATAGCCTTTTTCAGTACAGTTGAACTACTAGAAAAAGATAAACAAAATTGGCTTTTATTGCCTCTTACGTTAGGTTCAGGATCTTTTTATTTCACACAGTTAGTTTTTTTCTGGGGCCGGTTATGTTTACTAAATTTTTATTACTTTTTTGGATAAGTGTATTGAAAAAACTGGCCAAGTGCGAGTCGGACTCGCGTGCAAAGGGTACCGATCCAACATCTTTGCATGTTGTTTAAAAACTTTGGATTTTTTGTGGGTTTTCGTGTAATTTGTAGGTAAAGAACTTTCATTATATTTAGGCTCAGTAGTTTCGGAGATAAGGACCCCTCCTTATCTCCGCATGGTCATTTTTGGTCTAATTTCTTGAATAACTTCAAAACTATTTATTTTAAAATTAAGAAAAGAATGTAATTAAAACTCTCACAGTAAGTCCTTTCATTTGATAAGAAAACAATAACAATACAGTTTGAAAAACTTTTTTTTTTATTTTCTAGTTGGACCCCCACGAGTACATGCCATACTCGAAATTTATTTATTTACATGAAACATCCATGTTTGGGTTACAGAAGTCCATATGTGTACCAAATTTCAACAGAATCGATCCGGAGAAAACTGGCTGTGACAGACGGACAGACAGACACCTGAGTGATCCCATAAGGATTCCGTGTCTTATGGATGTCCGGAACCCTAAAAACGTCGTTCCATCGGCTCCATAAGGCCTCTGCCTCGAGTTTTGCGGGCAGCGGGGTGGCGGCGGCGGCGGGGAGGCCTTCCAACGCTGCGTCTTCCGGTACGCAGTCGCCACAACAGAAAGATTAATAAAATATTGAGTATTGAGAAATAATCGACCCATCGACCATATGTTCTGCGAGCAATATGCCCTGCCCACTGGTTCTCTTGCGGATATCATCATTCCTGATTCCATCACGCAAGGAAAGTTTGCGCACTTGTATTAAATTACTAATTCTTTATAGAACCATTTTATAATGTCTGCATGGCGGTTGACACCCCGGGGAGAATGGAAGGAGAATGTGTTACCACTATCCCGAGTAATATTAGATAAGAGCAGGAAGATGTAAAGTTGATGATGATGATGATGAGAACTTACTAACGATATTCCATTGTAAAGCTTTAAGGTACGAGTTCGTGGCCGGCTGCAGGCAGCAGCACCTGGCGCCACGTCCCCGCGTCACTACTGGCTTCTACGTATTTGTATGAAATACCTTTCGTAGTTAGCGACACTTGGCCTGCCGGTAGGCGACGTGTCCCGGTCACCTCACGATACCTACGCTCTTTCATTTGATACGTCATCACACGGTACAATAAGAATGTGTACCTTTCAACTGAATTGGTCCTGCAGATTCGAAGAAAATCGCCTGTAACATACGGACAGACAGACAACCAAGTGATCTTATAGGTTTTGCCATAAAGAGGTTCGAAACCCTAAAAAAAAAACTTTTTTACAAAAAAATAAAACCGACTTACAAAAACAACACTACAAAGTAAAAAATAACTGTAAAAGTCGTTTTTTTTTGGTTTTTCGGTTTTAAACTTCCGAATTTAAAGTTATTTTTTACTTTGTAGTGTTTTGTTTTTAGAAGTCGGTTTTATTTTTTTGTTAAAAAGTTTTTTATTAATTTTCTCTTTTTAGTGGTACCTGCGTACTACTAAAAAGTACCACAGATACAGCGTGCCGGCGTGATGTTATGTTATGAACTGGTGTAACAAGTAACAGACATGCGATTTCAGAAATCCCGATCCATTTACTATCATTTATTGAAGAGTGCCGTTGCCTACCTCCGAAGTTCTTCATCAGATCTTCACCAAATTTAAATGGGACCAGTCCGAGAAAATACTCTTCCAAATAAAAAAAAATCATTTAAATCAGTTAACAATTGGCGAAAATATCGCTGAACAAACATTTTTCATGGGATCCCTTCATCAGATCCTGACTTATATCTTCCATCATCAGCTCAGCAACATGAGATGATGATTACCAGGCACAAATATCTCAATTGCGTTAGAAAGTTTATGAATAACATTGAGTGTGCGTATAAAATTTGAGGGTTTTCCTCAATTTTCATGGGATCCCATCATCAGATTCTGACTTGGTGACAATGGACCAACCTCAGGCTTTCGAATATAATATTTTTTTAAATCGGTGCAGAATTGGCGGAGAAATCGGTGAACATACATAAAAAAAGGATACATACAGCCGAACATAGAACCTCCTCCTTTTAAAGAAGTCGGTTAAAAACGGGTGCATTTGCTAACATTTAAACTCACATACCAACAGCCATACCCGGAAAAACTACTCTCTGTAGGCCTTAGGAATGTTGCGACAATTGTTCGAAACAGTCACCGCGGCCCTGGAACGCAAAGGAAATTTATTTATTAATGCAAATTATGGAAGACCATGGATTTAGTGAGTAAGATTCTGGCACTCCCAGCCGCTTCGCATCCGAGGAAGGAGTCATTTGATGTTTTCCCATATAGTCCAGGCAAATTAATCAAAATTAGGTAAAAATCTCGGAATGAGAGGTAGTCGGCTATAAACATGTATAAACATTTATGTTGACACCCTAAAACTTGTCTCAAAACTTACTAATCGTAGGGTGTCCGCGACTAATATTCCAAGGGCAAAGATAAAAAAATGATTTTTACACATTTTTGTAAATATCTAAAGAAAGAAAGAAAGAAAAATGTTTATTTGGGACTCGCACAAGACACATAAAATAAAGTAAAACAAACGGTCATAAAAAAACATGTTTACACACAATTAATATGTGCGAGGTCAAAAAGGTCCTTGTCTCAGCATAAATATCTCACTTATTTATATTTTTTTCAATATAACGATTCAACGTATAAAAACAAATTTAAACAAAAGTTGTAGGGAATTTAATCTTGTACAATATTGACCATACATACAAATACCGAAAAACCAATAAGAAACGAGATATTTGCAAAAAAATGTGTAAAAATGCTGTGAGTCGCGGACACCCTGCGATAAGTAGGTTTTATTTGAGACAAGTTTTAGGGTGCCCAAACAAAGGTTCATACAACTTTATAGCCGATTATCTCTCATTCCGAGGTAAAACCCTAATTTTCCTGGACTAACAGTAAAATAGCCATAATACAAATATGTGTTCCGAGCGGGAATCAAACCCGCAACAATAGCACGATAAGCAGCCACTGCGTCAATCGTATCGTTCAAAATCACTCCCTCTCACGCAGAGCAAATAACTAAAGAAATAAGTAATACAACAGATAAATAAATGGACATCGATAACCTTCAAATCTGATTTACTCGTACATAATAAAACCCAATGGGACAACGTTTATCACCAATAAGCAGTGTGTTGAACATGTTATCAGAACATGACAACACGGTCAATACATACGTACGATATCTAACGATGGCGGCGAAAAAACGCAAATCACTGAGCGTTGATTACACGTAGATAGATAAAATATCAAAAACAATTACTGCTTTATTATATAAATGGAATGACGAGGAAATTGAATATAGTTTGTAGCTAACTCTAGTCGGGTGTTGTGCTAGGAAATTTTACCATAAGATAAGATGTGGGTGAAACAAATGATAGATGGATTCGTTCGCCCAATTCGTCCATCTTGAATTGGGGCTTGGAAGAGAGTGCTTAAGACATCGACAGGTGAACAAGCATACATGAAGACAGAAATGAAGAACATTTTTGCCAGGAGAGTGATATGGTAAGATCTACTTTTTCTAATGTTGGCTTTATAATAATTTTGTATTTAGAATCATAGACTGCCTAGCCTTTTCCCTACCATGGTGGAGTTGGCTTTGGATGCAGCTGAATCCAAACATTTTACTTGTTTTTTTTTTCATAATTTGTGACTTTTAATTTTTTGTTCCAGATACTATTCGTGCTTAACTTTCCTAGAAGCAGAAGATCTCCAAAGTGGACCGAGTTAAGATTTCCAAGCTGTGTTATGGACTAAGCTTACTAAGGTATTCAATCGACCTAGCTTTCTAACCGAATTTAAAAAAGAAGGAGGTTCCCAATTCGTCGAAATCATTTGACGCCTGGACCGATTTACAATTTTTTTTTTCAACTATGTTAGGTTAGGCTATCAGTGAAACTGGGTGCAGCCGAGTACCAGTATTTTACGTGGAGCGGCTGCCTACCTGACCTCCACTACCAAGTACTAGGTAACACGGTACCCTTGGCAAGACTGGTGTCAGATATTTTGGCTATTGACTATCCGTAACAACTGACGGGCCTACTAATGACAGCTGGAGGATAGAGGAGTCTGGGTAAGAAATGGATGGGCACCCATCCTCGGACCGACCTTGGCTAGCATTGCTTAACCTTGGAGATTGACCCGTGCTGCTGTTATTACTGAGCTACGAGCTTACTGAGATATTGGACAGTGTTAAAGGAATACCGAATTTGGGGTACTTTGTCAGTATCAATCAACAAATTATAATTTAAGGTTTTTTTTTCTAATGGGACATTGGGTTAAAGGCGCGACTAACACAGGATCAGAAAATGATATCCTAAACGGATGAATGGACATACATGGACAATGTCTGAGGACCTCTTCGGCAGCTGTGAAATGATGAAGGGTGTCGTGTGATGATGGAGAGAATATTAATCAAAATAAATCAGTCAGTGCGATGGTGAATGTATGAGCAGTTCCATACTTACCTCTATCGGGGGTTGGGTGGTAATGATTAGCGTATTTTGAGACAAAAAAGACGTCAACTTTAGATAAGGAGTATCGAGCATTATTAGGCATTATTTTTGTAGAAAATGCTTCGATTAAATGACAGTGACGACATGTTACAGATAAAGATAGTCGTATTTGTTAATTATTACTTAGCACTTTTTGTTTAAAATATGCTTTGTTATGCTGACATGACTTGACATAAAATAAGTGACGGAATTGCGCAGTTGTTGTGCTGTTATCACGCTAGGATACTGTTATACAGGGTGATTTGTATTTTCACTAAGAAATTGGCTGCCGCTGTTTTGCTGATGCCAGGGGTGTCAATAATTGCCGGGGTGCGGAATCCGTTCGAAAGAGACGCTGCGGCCCTGGAACGCAAAGGGCAAGGAGGAACACGAATGGGTTTTAGTCAGTAAGAGTCTGACACTCCCACACGCTCCGCCCAGAGCGGAAGGAGTCATTTGATGATTTCACATCCTTAAAAAAAACGAAATATGATTATTTTACCAATTTTAGATAAGGGTTCGTTCATGCAACACCACATGTTATTTCGTATTTATTTTTTACCCGACTGCGAAAGAAGGAGGATTATGTTTTTCGGGTGTATGTACTCGTATGTATATTTCTTTGGCACGCCCTAGAGCCTAAACGGCTTGATGGATTTAAGCTTGAGAGGTGTCGTTAGATTTGTATTTACTGTGAGAGTGACGCTGGGTATACCAAAATGAAA
This sequence comes from Lacanobia oleracea, assembly GCA_950371165.1. Taxonomy (NCBI): domain Eukaryota; kingdom Metazoa; phylum Arthropoda; class Insecta; order Lepidoptera; family Noctuidae; genus Lacanobia; species Lacanobia oleracea. The sequence continues at coordinate 23,240,162 of OX493405.1, read as the reverse complement.
AATTGGTTGCCTGTAAAGTCGGTATACGGGCGAAAGTTTTACGTGACAACGACTTTTTATGTCTGTCTCTCTCGCTCTTAGGCGGGCTAACCATGCCCGAGTGGAAGGGACGCGTGCCTCTCACTCGCTCTCATTGTGAGCGCATAACGTGAGCGGAGCGTAACGCAGTTTCTTGAAGTGTCACCCGGCAAACCAATTTATAAGACGTTGTCACGTCAAAAATGGCTGACAATAATGGCGACCATTACATTATGTTAAAGAGAACTGCATTTATACGTCACCTTAGTTGATATTGTATAGCAAAAAGGTAATCTGCATCGCCAGTAGGTTTTTAATAATGATGGACTCACCTATATTTGTTCAGAAAAAATGCAAAACAAGTGTTAAGTAGGTTTATAAAAACAAATACAACCCATCACTATTGCGAAAAATATATTATATTTCCGCAATTAAAACAGAAAATACTCTTTATTATCTATGCATTCATACCGTATCAGTTAGGTAAAGAAAATTTAGATTTAGAAAACATTACATAAGATGACATAATGTATAGATTTAAGCGGAATGTTATAAGAACCCGTTTATGACCCTCGTTAAAAAAACAACTTGTATACAAATATCCACAATTCTACATTACTATGAGTATGACAGAGCAAGTTTCCATAAAAAAACATACCACCGATGCTAATCAGCACATTACATACAATACATAAAGCTAATGTGACGATAATTGTTTATATGCAATAATATGAGATAAGTATACATAGGTGCGACATACCTGTTGCCTACCGACCGATGATGCTATCTAGGTACAGTCGTGTGCAAAGTTATTGTTGTCAATAAACTTATTTGAATACGAAATATTAGTTAAGAGATAGCTCACCCGCGCAACTTCGTCTGCGTAATTTTTTTTATTAATGCTTTGCAACATGATGTTATATAGTGTCGCAGTTTCATCAAATCTCGTAGGATGTTAAAATAACAACACGATTTTATCATTTCCATAAAAAAATCTAGGGATTTGAACAAACTGGTTCCGTGAAATGGTCAAATCCCTAAGTGATTTGATGAAATCACAACAACAAAATAACCAACCTCCTCATAATTACTACCACCCTCTACTTACTGTAACTTATGATCAGCATGCATAGCGCGCATATCCCGTTTTTTCCCGTTCCCGTAAGAATTTCAAGAAATTCTCTCGTAGTGCTCTCCTACACTCTCCAAGAAACCTACATACCAATTTTCAGCTCTCTGCCACCAGTACTTTCGGTTTTGCGTGGTCTGTCAGCCACTCATCCATCGTAACGAAAGAATTTTATACAGGATGGCCAGAACATTGAAGTCAAAAAAAAAATTTAGGTCCCTCCTATTGTGGGGTATCCGAATCACCCCCATGTAAATTACGCGACTTTTTCAATGGCAATTTTCAGCTCTCTGCCACCAGTACTTTCGGTTTTGCGTGGTCTGTCAGCCACTCATCCATCGTAACGAAAGAATTTTATACAGGATGGCCAGAACATTGAAGTCAAAAAAAAAATTTAGGTCCCTCCTATTGTGGGGTATCTGAATCACCCCCATGTAAATTACGCGACTTTTCAGTTATGCGTTTTCGAGCTATGGACTTTTTTCTGTTTTTTTTTTTGATAATTATCGATCTGACCAACTTAAAAAAAATCTAAAAATACTCGTTAAAGTAGACAATTTCAACGATATTTCTTTATTGCAACTGAATCTACAAGAGTTGTATTTTATGCATAAAATTATCAGCTTTGTAATTGTGTTTTAAGTTGTGAAAATGTTGATCTAAAGTGAAAAATTTGCGCTCGGTAAATTATGACCAAATTTTTCAACTTTAAATTAATAATCTAAACAGGTGACTTCATGGTTCCTAAATAAGTTTCAAGAATGCGCCAGATTTTCAGATTTCATAATCATTAAAAATAGTACCTTTATAGAGCTACTTTTGCTGAAATTGACCTCCAAAGACAGCGAGGTAGAAAATAAAACCTGTATGTTAGGAGGTTTCATTGTTTTCTAAAATTAAACTAATAAAGTAAGTAACTCACCTGACAACCATCACCACGTACGTTTATACTGGTAGTATACACGTAAATACCAAGAATGGAGATGAGTGCACGTTATGTAAGTACATAATGTGCACTCATCTCCATTCTTGGTATTAATCATTTGTTTGTGATAATAATAGGGAATATGCATGAAAAACATATTTATCATCTATACAGTTTATTTTTTCCAAAAATATAATAATAACGGCGAAAATAGAATCAAAATTTCTCGAACAACGAAGGAGATATAATTATTTTAAAAAAATATATCTGTCTCTCTCGCAAATACGCTGTTTTCTATGGCTGCTGTATAGGCGTCATAGACGATGATGTCAAAGTTTACATCGGACTTCTCTCTCCAATTGTAATTTTTTAAGCTTTATAACTTCATCGCTGATGAAGGCATTTCAAAATTAATTTCATGATTACTTATATATTTCATTTCGCAAATAAAAAAACACATGCATTTTCCCTATTAAGAATTTTTTTTGTTCGACACACAAAATATAAAAAAAACGATTTTCTTAATTTTAACAGATATTAATTCAAAGTACAAAAAAATTATCACGTTTTTGTAATTTTTCTGTGAAAATGTAGGTAGGTACAGTGGGTACAGCTATTTTCGGAGGGAAAGTTCTATTCATTTATTTTACGAGAAAGTCTCACACTATTTGGACATAATAATTATGCGACACTAACTAATTGAAGAATTTTTGCACTCAAACATTTTCACGTAAAATTCCACAACGTTGTTATTTTTAAATAAAGATAACAATAAAAACAGCAATTATCGATAGTTTAACGAATGACAAGCAATTTAAATGAGAGATATCGGCCGCGTAGATAAACTATAGGATATGAAAATCTGTATAAATATCTCGCAGTTTTGATCTCAAGCCAAGGGAGTCAACACGAGTAATTCTGTGATTCTGTGATCCGACAATGTTTCTAATACTCTTGTCTTTAGTGACGGTTTTCGTCTGTTCGTGGTTGTATTTAAAATGGAGCAGGGTTAAACGGTACTGGCGAGAAAGGGGTGTTCCCCATTACCCACCCCATCCTATTATGGGTAGCCTTACCTTTCTGCAGAGAGAGAATCCTGTGAGTATGCCTAGATATTTTTTATTTGGTGACTGAAGTGTTCCACATTTTTTTTTTATTTGATTCAATTAATCTGCTTGACCTCTTTCCCAACGTTGTGGAGTTGGCATCCAGTCCAACCGGATGACGCTGAGTGCTTATCAGACCTCAACAACCCAGTAATGGGTAACACCGTACCCCTGGGTAAAGCTGGTGTATTTTTTAGCTTATCCCTGTACCGTTAACCACTGTCAAATATGTACGAGTACATTTGTAGATCAAGAGATTAACGTGCTGTCCGAGGCATCCATAAATAAATAAATAATAATACTAAAAATGTTGGCTTAGATAAAATTTAGACAGTCCTATTTTTACCTTAAATGATAAATACATAATTTCAAGTAAATTAACACTTAGGAACATTCCGTTTTTATTCATTATATTAAAGGTCAAGCTTCTTAGAACTTCTAGACCGTAAATTATTTTATGACGGCACTAAAACAGCTTTGAAGATTAACTTAATATTTTTAAAAGCATTGTAGTTACCTACTTACTAAGTTTTAGACAAACAATTAACTAAAAGACTACTTATTCGTAAGGATCATACCTTTAAACCATCCCAAGCATACAACGCCTTTTCATGTCCAGGCATTTACTGTCCATCCCAGGTTGCCTGGAAGAGATCGCGGCGATAAGGCCGCCCATTTGTACAATTATGTGTTTTAGTTTGTCGTTTCCATGCAATGTTATTATCGGTGTAGAATTAAGTAAATAATAAATAAATTAATTTAATTATAAAAACAATATTAAAAGTTGCTAGCTTTTGCCCTGGCTCCTTTCCCGAGTCTCTTAACTAAACTACAAGTAAATTAAAACACAGCAATCACCAATCCTTCTGTTATAGTGCTTTCTTTGGTTTTTTATCTGTAGAATTTCTGTTTTACTCCGAAAACCACAAAATAAACTTTTATTCTAAGCTAGGATATCAGATAGATCTTTTTTTGAAAATATTAAACGTTCTACGTTTGACGCAGTATTTTCAAGGAACAATGTGAAGGCAAATAAAAAACGCCTTGAACGTATGAACAACGGGTCAATATTGGATACAGTACACTTTGTTTATTTTAAAATATTCATCACACCCACAAATAAAACTAGTAGGAGTTTTTATTGTATTGATTGCGATGCTTCCGCATAGCAAGTTCAACGCGCAATATTTGTTAGATTGTTAGGTGACATATCGACCTTCAAGTATCAAGGATTCGTTCCACAAGTTCAAGCTAGCTTAAGTCTTGTCTCACCGCCGGCGATCAGCGAGTAGCGAGTAAAGCTTAACTCGAAACAATTGGCGATCAGCGAGTAGCGAGAGAAAAGTTTCGATAGTTTTGACGTTCGGCTTTCAGCGAGTGCGACGGGCTATTACTCGCAATACTCGCTCCGACCGGCACTATAGGTAGAAATGACTGTAGTTTAGTTGTTCTCACCAAGGAGCTCGTGGCTAGATAATAACAGCCACACAGGTCGATCTTCAAGGTTAAGCAACGCTTGCCGACTCGACTATGAATGTATGTGTCTCTTTTACTCACACGAGGTCTATATCTTTTGTCCCTTTCCTCGGCGAGTAAATGGTCGATAATTACTCGCTTACTCGCCGGCGGTGAGACAAGTGCCTAAGATACTTCATGTCGTGTCAAATTAAAATCATACAAACACAGGCGCGTCAATTGTAACGCTTTGATCTGAAACTGGCCCAGATAACATAGTATGCAGTTTTAAACAGGACTAGTTTACATTAGTTTTGTTACCAATAACGTGCTAATCAACCAATGTCTTGCTAACGGATATATAGGACCTATATTCGGCGCTTTTCTGCTGGTCGCCTCTGTTGATTCTGGCTCTCAGGAGTTGCAGTGCTATCGTGTGTCGAACATTTCCTAAAAATAGAAAGTCATTTCTAGAATTCATCATCCTTTCTGTTTTCAGTCACTATGGATGCGAAAACTCTACAAGGACTTCAACGCTCCCTACGTGGGCATGTGGCAGTTCTGGAGACCAGCCCTGGTCATCAACAGCCCCGAGATAGCGCGCCGAGTCCTGGTCAAGGATGCAGACTTCTTCCGGAACAGGTTCCTTAGCTCCGGCAAGACGGATCCAATTGGAGCTTTGAATATATTCACTGCTAACGTAAGTTTTTTTTTATGATGAAAGAATAAGCATAGAGACGGGGACAATGTTAGAAATGAAAGGAGGCCTTTTCCCAGCAGTGAGGCAGGTCATCACCATCTACATCATATCAGCCGAAAGACATCCTCCCGTAAATATCGCCACAACAAGCGGCGCGTAATGCTGGATATTAAAAACTAATACCCGCCGAATTGAGAACCTCCTCCTTTTTTGGAAGTCGGTTAAAAATAAGTATACTCGTTCATAAATCTAAGTAATAATAGATATATAGATATGTAGTTCACATACTTTCTGGAACTTTTTTTAATCATATAATTAATACTAAGGACATATTTAAGTTTTAATACACGCTTTTTTTATAAGTTTTATTGACTAAAATCTTTGAAATGTCATTTTACAAATCAAGACTTGTTATTTTAATTGCATCTGAAATTGAGAGCTTATAAATAACTTAATTGATTTATTATAAAAACTTGAAGGTCTTACGAACACTTTAATAATATGTTAGAACTCTAAAACATCGTCATAAAAACTTATTTAAAAAAACAAGACAAGACTCATTACTTACTAACAGAAAAAACAACTAAACTACGTTCATAAGTTGTACGTCCGGCCTATTCTGAACATAGCTGGTTGGTTTTTAGATCGTCACGCCATATTCTTTACTTCGTTTCGTGATGAACCTCCTCTTGACTTCGATCTCATCTGATAGACAGAAACGGGTGATGTCCGCGATGGAACAATCGAGCTCAGAATGGTCTGTTCGGTCTGGCTATGAAAAGTGACTGGTTATAAGTGGCAGGGAACAAAGACGCTGGCGGAGACTTCCACACTTTGACTGTGTGTTTCATAAATTATGAGGAAGCCTACTTCATGGTCTTGAGATGCCTCTTGAACGTGTAAGGAACCCTATTATTTTACTAAATATATTATCCTTTACAGGATCCTCTCTGGTCATCATTAAGACGACGTCTGACATTGGTGTTCACGGCTGCTAAACTGAGGAGTCTCAACGGCATCACTATCTCCAAGTCCAAGGCTTTCATTGACCGCATAGCCGTTGACTCAAAGAAGGATGACCCTATCGATCTGAGAGTAAGTACATTTAATACTAGCCGACCCACTCAACTTGGTCTGCGTCACATCCTTTAATGCCCTGCTCCTATTGGTCGAAGCGTAATGTTATATACAGGGTTATTTGTAAAACACCAAAAACCTTTTTTCCTGTATAGATAGCCTACAGCCTTTCCCGATAAATGGGCTATTAGTTCCTGAGATTAGCGCGTTCGACCAAAGTAAGTAGTAAAGACATGACCTAAGCCCAAGAGAATAGCAGTGGTCGTAGTAAGAAATGAGAAGTAAAGAAAGCTGAAGTTGAGCCTGACTTTCCGTTTAAAGGCTAACAGTGCGATTCTGTAAATATCTCAGTATGTAAGCATCATGTAGTAAGATGTCAATTTATACAATTAATATGCAATGACAGTTCACGCCAGCTAAGACGACACGGTGTGATGACACAGAATACACCGGCGAACTTCCTTTATGGATAAAAGTTTTTGTATGCATTCATGATATCCCTATGTGGTATGTGATATTGCTAGAAAGGAGGTTACTATTGGGATGATCAATAATAATAGATATATATAAGAAGAAGTGTTGCGGCCTATTACCATAAAACAACAAACAAACGATTAGAATTGAGAATACAATTAAAGGGGAACAAATATTATTAATAACGTTTTAACCCACCTGGAATCCAAATATAATAATAAAACTCTTTTTGCCAGAAAATCTGCACAGACTTCACAACTGACGTGATTGGAGAGTCAGCGTTTGGCGTGACCAGCAACTGCCTGGCCGAGGGAGACAGCATTATGAGGAGGGTCACCAGAGAGTTTATGGAGTTCGACCTGCATCGAGGACTATCCTGGTCTAGCATCTTCTTCTTCCCTGAACTGGTGGATATCTTTAGGTGAGTGCTATCATGGGATACACGCTTTTTTGTAGCCTCTATTCAAAGGGAGGCTATAAAGCTAATTGAAAGTTTATTGTTTGGTAACAATCGACTTAACTTGGCTACTGCATAGATAGCTGACTAATCTATACCGAGTGAATTCCTTATTTTGTCTCTACAATCCGTTTAATTAGCTATGTGGGTCGGCCGGTGCCGTAGAGTGCCGTAAAATAATAATACCATACCATCACTGCCCGTGGGTGTCGTAAGAGGCGACTAAGGGATACGCCAGAGAATGGGTAGCAGCGTTTTCTGAAAACCATACACTGCGATCGCCAACCCGCCTGCCAAACGTGGCGATTATGGCAAACCCCCCCATCTTGGGGGTGTCCAGTAGCGGACGTATTTCGGCTGAAATGATGATGATGATGAATCAGCTCAGTAGGTCTGGAACTCATTGCATCATTTTTGATGAACAGACAGACTATCACCTCTTAGGGACTATAGAGTAATTTCGGTAGAAAGCCAATGAAACCTTCGACAACAGCAAGACTTACTATTTTAAATATCTAATTAACTCTCTATTCTTCCAGATTCACGTTCTTCCCCAAGGACACAATGAAGCTGTTACGCAAGATCTTCCGCACCGTGATCGAGCAAAGAGGGGGTTATGAGAAGGAGATCAAAGACACGCGGGATCTCCTTGATGCGCTGCTGAAGATCAAGCAGGATGCTGTCAAGGACAATGAAGGTGAGTCCAATAGATTTATTCGACGGCAATATTTGTTCGAAAGTTTTAAGACACCGATTTTGGGTTGGAATAATTCTGGATTGGAGATCAATACTCCATTCGTGATTAAGAGAGTCGAGGACGTAGGAGATTGCAGTACATTTAAAATAATACGATCTCATATAATTTTGTTGTTGACACTTGGGGGAGTCCTATTTCCAGCAGTTGACGTCTTTCGGCTGATATGATGATGATATAATTTTGGACTTCTGTGAAACTTTGTCACCAATAAAATGTCAGTTTATCGAGAGTCCAAGGTTGTCACGAGCACAGCAATACATATTAGCAAATTCACACACAATAATTGTTTGTGTTGCGGGACATACCATATTATTATGCATATTTCTTCCGCTAAGCAATATCGCATATGGGCATAGTATTCAAGTCCAGGAAGAACTGGAATAGCATGCTGTATAATGCCAACCACTCTGTCTCAAGGTCTTGGAATATCTGCGATTTAGATTAGATCTAACTACCTCCCAAAGAGGACTGTGTCCCAGTAATGGGGAACTGATTATTATGCAATAATATAACAGTGTTAACACAAATCTATCGTATTTTTTTCAACCTATATCTCATTAAGAAACTTTTTGTTCTCAGAAATCAGCGAAGATTTACTGTTGGCACAAGCAGCAGTCTTCCTATTGGGAGGCTTCGACACCTCTGGAACCACGTTATGCTGGGTCGTCTATGAGCTGGCTTGGAATCCGCTGTATCAGGTAGGTCATCATTTTAAACCATCACCTATCAGATTTCCTATTTCTAACACCGAGAAGCGATGCTGTAATCCTGTTTGGGTTACATTTGAGTGCCGGTGTAATAAAAGAAATTTTGTCAGTGTCCTTGGTGGGTAGGAGGATGGATGATTGCATTTTGCGGTCGCTTTTGCCCATTTTGTCGGCATGTTTATTCAATCAGGAAGAGAAGGCTCTAGAGCTATAGGCTTTACCATTGAAGCATATAGTTTATTTTGAAAGATATTAACTCTTCAATTAAATTTTAGGAGCGGCTTTATCAAGACATCTTGGCACTTAAAAGAAAGATTGGTGACCGCGGCTTCGATTCTACCGTGCTCTCAGATGTTGGCTACCTCGACTGTGTCATCAAAGGTAAGATACTGTTTCATCATTCTTTATTTTAAATGCATATTACTTATTATTCTATGTACGTCGAACAGAATAACAGAATATTTACGTCCTTACCTATTTACGCAGTTAGCACACAATATTATATGTACAAACATATTTTTATATATACCTACATATAAGTACTTACCTATATCTTTAAAATTATGAAATACGAGTTTTAAGTGTCTGACTTGCCACGTTGTTCTCCGAAACTGCTCAACACATTAAGATACAGTTTTCTCCGTCACTTAGATTATTAACCTTCCATATAATGTAGTGATCTTAATGTTTTGATAAGCGAGCGGTGCGTGGGCGGATCGCTAGTGAATAATAAATAAATAGCGTCTTACTAATGCCATTCATAAGACGGAAATAAATCAGGATATGTACATTATATATTAACATAACAATGTTATGTAAGTTTCTGATCTAAGGTTTATATGTATACGATATAGAAGAATTACTTCGCGTTTATTTAGTAGTTCACCTGGTAAGTAAGACTTATTTAATCATCATCTGCGTAGCCTTTTCCCAACTATATTGGGGTCGGCTTCCAGTCAAACCGGATTCAGCTGAATACCAGTGTTTTACGTGGAGCGGCTGCCTACCAGACCTCTACAACCCATTAACTGGGTAACACGGTACTTCTTGGCTAGACTGGAGTCAGATTTACTGGCTTCTGACAATCCTTATTTCCTTATTAGTAAGACTTATTTAATGAGAACTCTAATAACCCAAGCGTCATATTTTGGCCGTTTTACAGATTTTTTTAACAAATGAATAAACTGAATTCCATTATCCCTCACACTCACATTGAAAGGCATTTCCTTCACTTGACTTACGCGACCGAATCGAATAGAGAGAACACAATCAAGATAATAATATATGGTTTTAAAAAAAAATTAAAGTTCAAAACAATGAGTCTAAATGCAATAAAAAATACAATAAAAAAGGAAATCCTTAAACTTTTCTTTGAAATTTATCTATTTCTAACAAAACCTATCTTCCTCTCCAGAAACCCTCAGAATCTACCCCCCAATGGGCTGGCTGGACCGCATCGCGGCCAAAGACTACCAGATCGACGACAAGCTGACCATCACGGCTGGCACAGCGGTCTACGTGAACGGGGTCAGCATGCAGATGGACCCTCAGTACTTCCCCAACCCTGAGGTGTACAACCCCGACCGATTCCTGCCGGAGAACGAGAGGACCATCACTCCTTATACCTTCATGCCGTTTGGGGAGGGACCTAGAAATTGTATTGGTGAGTACAATCGTATGACATATTTAAACGTTATTATTTAGTTATGACATCATACCCGAGAAATTAACTTTTGAAAACGAATTGCGATTTGGCTAAGGGATGGTCTGTTTCACGGGTTTGATTCCCATACGAGGTTAATATTTGTATATCCTACTTATTTATTTATTATGCTGATCTGATAGTGGGAATGAGAGGAGATCCGTTTTTCTTAAAGTTATGTGATTTCATTAATTCTAAGAAACAAAGAAACTGGGAACTGCATCTAGTTGGTGTGGAAGCAGACCTTAACATAAGCGTAAAAAAGATACGAGTAATAACAATAAAAAGTGACATTTGTATTTGGATCGTGTATTTAATAAACCAAATAAAACTTTAGAGTCAAAGAAGGAAAATAGTAAGTGGTTAAAAGAGTGGTCAAGTCAAGATTAAAATATTTTTGTACTTAATCTAAAAACCACAGATTCTCGACATACTTCTTCTTTTTTTGTCGGACAACCGTGGCCACTTTGACCACTCTGTAATAACACACATTCTAATCCTAGAAGGTGCAGGTGAGCCAGGCCAGGAAAGCAAGCTTCCTTCGAATACTCAAACCCGTGAACTAAAACTACCTCCTCTTCCAGGCATGCGCTTCGCCTACCAGACCCTGCGCCAGGGCCTGGCCGACCTTCTACTGAACTACGAGTTCCGCACGCTGCCCAACTCGCCCAAGCCCTGCGAGGTGGGCGTTGAGAAGAAGGGCATGTTCCTCATGCCCGACGAGAAGATGTCCGTCCAGTTCGTCCGGAGGGACAATGAGTTTGTGAAGAATTAATAAAGTTGTTTTAAACGTTTCTGATGGTTTACTGTCGTTTTTATGGTAGCTTGTAGCTACTCGTACTTGTCCATTATTATTAACACCTCGTATGGGTCGCCACCATTCCCAACCTCTGCCACTCTTGAAAGCCACAATCAACAGTGGTGACTACCAGATAAAACGACACGTCAATGAAGCTTAGAGCATCACGGATATATTTTCATATATAAAACTGGGTCCTTTTTGGATCCAGTGAGGGTCTATACCGTATCGATTACTCAGAAAAGTAAAAAGGAGGGGAGAAGTTAGATAAACATAATTTAGACATCCATATTTGAATTCCGTATCGGAACAACAAACTCAATCTATAAAAAGACATAAGCCCAGTATTGAATGCGATGTAATTTGTACAAAAATCTTGTACAAAACTGGTAACGTTTTGTATCAGTTGAATGCTGTCTAGTCTGTAATGTCACCTTTTATTTATGGAACAAAAAAGCTCGATATTCTAGATAAAGGACGGCCTCATTAAATCCCCAACATCCTTCAGTACAGTATACCCTTTGAAAAAACTAAACAACATTTTTGTGTCCCCTCCCTCCCCCCTTTATCCGCGATCTGCTTTACTCTCATCGCCCCCTTTAGGGAGGGACTATAGATTAACACCCTTCCAGTTTATATATCATTACTGGCTATCGATGTCGCCACCTATTCTCATTAACGATAGTGCTGCGATCGTTACCGATAACCGTTATTTATAGCCGTTATTCAAAGAGTTATTTTTTCCAGTTCGGATTATTGGCTGATTTATTTTTTTGGATTATTTTCTGGAAAAAACTCAGCCAGTTTTTTACTTCAAATATATACTCGTAATATTGACAGCGGAAGGCGATGAATATGAATGAGAGCCGCAAATAATATCGTGGTTATTGTCCGCGTGGATTGGGAAGCCATGTCTGATGGTTATACGCAGATTTAACCAATATTTAAGTAGATTTTGTTTTTCCGATTTTGTTGAGTCATTTCTGGAATTTAATTCTTAATTCCAAGTGAAACCCATTAAAAACTATCTATCCGTCCAAGGCATAGTATATGTAAACAGTTTCAGAGAAAATACCCTGTGACAGAAAACTTTCATATTTCTTCGCCCTTCTCTCATAACTCTCAATCTTCTTTCTGAGGGACTCTTCAACTGATGGGATAATAAAATATAGAAAAAATATCGTTTAAATACCGTTAAGAGTGTCCCATGCCTAGCATAGCCATTACAGCTTAATCGTTAAGATAAAGGGCTGGCTAGCTTCTTTTTATGATCCCTCGCGGGTTTATGTGGAAGGCCGGGTGTACACTGTCCGAACTTTTAATAGTACCGAATGGTGATGATCACTTTCAGAGCTATTCGTTTTGCGTAGAATCTCCTTATCAGTCAAGTACCTTATATTGATTAATTTATGTTTAGTTACACCGTGCAAATCTTGTTATGGGGAAATACGTCTGATTTACAGCAGTACGATTCTATAAACATGTCGGAGTGAAGGCTTGGGTGAAGTGATCACGAAGTGAGCTGTAATTCCATTTGATTACTTGGATTGACCGCTCCTTTCGTGATCACATTCACTATGGAATCAAACTGTAAAGCCATCCACATTGACGAGTTTTGCGAACATAAAATGTATTTATTGCCCCAAAAGGATGAGAAATGTTTTTCAAGAGTATTCTATATGCCAGTAACAGTATTAGACTGGTTTGAAAGTGACTTTTTAAAACTTTTAGGTCGTTTTGTAGGGTCCAGTTTTTTGGTAAAATGATTTTTTTTTCCTTTAATAGAAATAATTTGTTTTTACGAGTACCTATTTAAGCCTTCTGAAAGAAGCCTACCACATATCTACATAATTATTTACATTTTCGCGACGTCCTTGCCCCGTGTGCATTCGCCCTTAGATAATGATCCCCTTACAATCTATTAACGTGAGGTCAGCTCACTATATTACAGCTATTGATATCTGAGAGTTTCTTTCATAACGTATCTTTTCTTTGGGGATTACTGTACGAACTATCTATAGACAAGAGGATACTAGTGACCCAATTAAATATTGTTTGAAGTTGGATTTTGCGATGCAAAATTATTGGTAACACAAAAAGGGGCAAGATAACATAATTTACTGAAAAGTTATGCAAAGGTATCTGCTGCAAAATGTGTTGTGTGTATTGTTTGTGAAACTGTTGTTTCGTCTAAAAGAAAATTGCGAACAAATAGCACCAACAGAGCTCTGAAAGAAATGACACACAAAATGACTGTACCACAAACTTATTACACTTAAGCAAAATTTAAAGAAAAATTGGTGTTGCTACCACAAATAAAATAAAGTAGATTATGTATGTACGCTCAGCAGTTCATTGAGAGCAATAAATAACAGGGCTTATGACAAGGCAAATCTAAAAAATACTTCTGAACCATATTCAATCCTGACTCAACCTCATTTTAATTTAATAGAATCATTTTCAGAAACTCTTCCAAGGCAACCCGTTACAAATCTGATCATAACTCCTCAAAAACCACCGACAACTCCTCACTCCATAAGCCGACCCCTACTCCTTACAACCAGGTAAGCCTCATCCACTAATGACCTCTAAGCCTCTAAATAATCGCCGCATCGTCTCCAAGTCCTCGCCATGGAGAGCTTCCGAGGATTATGCAACTAATTGCCAATCGTGACACAACTCTCCGCGGAGAATTCGGAAGGGCAGGGGCCAAAGTTCTATTGCTTAGATTCAACCAATTAAGTTTGGGTCAATGTGATGCATTATTTAAGAGGGGAAATTGTCAAGGTCGATTTTGTGTTGAGGTATCCTTGAGTAAGTGGGTCGCGCTTGTTGTCCTCGAGGGGTGAAGCTGAAAAGTGTGCCCATAGTTCATCCATATTTGGCCAGTTATATATTACCCTTTTTTTCAAAATCATTTTAGAGTGACACATGAAAAGGTCCACAAGGCAAAAGAAAGAGAGGTAGACCTGTAGATAGATGGGAAGATCAGCTCAAAAAAACAGCCGGTGACAACTGCATCCAGGGAGGGCTGGCTATCTTTGGGGGAGGCCTTTAGCTGCAGAGGAGTTCTAGCAGACAACTAAATATCTATGTAAATCTAAACTAATGACTAAATTTAAGAACTAAACCTAATTTAAAAAGATATAAAAATTAAAATTCAAGTCTTTAACCTAACATCTTAAATGAAGAAACTTTACTAAATTACTAACAAAAACTATAAATAAAATTAGAATCTAAGTTATTTTTCTTGTGTTTTGCTAGAAATAAAAGGCTTTTCTATTTTATTAATATACTAGCGACCCGCCCCAGCTTCGCACGGGTGTTAATTATATACTAAAACCTTTCTCGAAAACCACTCTATCTATTAAAACCCGCATCAAAATCCGTTGCGTAGTTATAAAGATCCAAGCAAACATAGGAACAGACAGACAGCGGAAGTGACTTTGTTTTATACTAGGTATTTTGTTGATGTTTAAGTCAAGTCGCATGATCTATATCATAAACGCCCCTATAGGCGCGCTAGTCAGACGTCAACCGGGCATATACTCAATCTGTTGCTAGCTACTGAGATATTTCAATTGGAATGGTACAGTGAAACTGCAGATGAAAATCTATCTATATCTATCTTATACTAATATATAAAGCTGATGAGTTTGTTTGTTTGTTTGTTTGTTTACGCGTTAATCTCAGGAACTACAAGTCCGATTTGAATAATTCTTTCAGTGTTAGATAGGCCATTTATCGCGGAAAACTATAGTCTATATATCATCACGCTAACACCAATACAAGCGGAGCAGTAATGAAAATTGTGACGCAAACGAAGTTGCGTAGATCAACTAGTGTTATAATAACTGGTTTGAGCGAATGGAAAAGTGTATTAAGCTACGTGGTGAATACTTTGAAAAACAATAAAAAGTACTATAAGGTTCTAGTTGTGGTTTTTTCTTCAAACGACAAAACTTAAAAAGGCATGCCTCGTACGCTATTTTTAAGCTTTTTCCGAGACAGCAGCCTTAACAAGACGGATGAGAATGAATTATGACTTTGTCCATCCCTAATAAACAATTGGCCGTAATTTTGTTTAAATTGAATGTCATTCATGTCATTAGATTCGTTACGACATAATCGCACAGTTGATGTAATAGCTCATACGTATTACAACTACCTGTTATCTATAATTATGTATAGATAAGACCCATAAGAGCGGAGCAGCAATGAAAATATTGACGCAGACGAAGTTGCGTGGGTCAACTAGTACTAACATATAAAGCTGAAGAGTTTGTTTGTTTGTTTGCTTGAAAGCGCTTTTCTCAAGAACTACTGGTCCGATTTGAAAAATCATTTCAGTGTTAGATAGTCAATTTATTGAGGAAGGCTATTATAGGCTATATATCATCACGCTAAGACTAATAGGAGCCGAGCAAGAATGAAAATTGTGACTCAGATGAAGATGCGCGCGTCAACTAGTAATAAATAAACCCACTGATAATATGCCTGACATGGGAATCGAAGCCTGAACCTCAAACAATCACTAAAACAACTAGACGTCAATATTTACTCACTCTCTCACACACACACACATAAACTCGCCCATAAACACACACTTACACGCACGACACTCTAGTCTCACAGACTTCCAATATAATATATAACTATTCACTTTTCTTTTCTTTTCTTTATTGGTTTTTATATAAAATGTGTAACTTTTAGCGATCTGTAAATCGAGGGAGAGCGAGGCTTTTCCCAACACAAGTATCTTCGGATTACTTCCTAGGAAGCCCCGGCAACTTAATTGTAAAGATTTTAAGTTAATAAACACATTTTCTTTTCTACTATGAAAATATTAAGTCAAAAGTAAATTCCAAGCTAAGTATAATTAAGCTTTTGAAACCCTGACACGCATTTCAAAATTCTGCACGTAAGAAGTGAGTTAGTTTTTTGTTTTTGAGATGGGTTTACTCTTAACTCTAGTCTAGGTCAAGGTTAGGCTGGCCTGAATGGAGTTCCAATAGAATGCGAGGCCAGTTTATACTCGCATTGTTCTCACTGACTTTCGTCTTACTGTGAGTGTCCATCATCATCTGCCTAGCCTTTTCCCAACTATATTGGGGTTGGCTTCCAGTCAAACTAGATTCAGCTGAATACCAGTATTTTACGTGAAGCGGCTGCCTACCAGACCTCCACAACCCATTAAATGGGTAACACGGTATTTCATGGCAAGACTGGAGCCAAATTTACTGGCATCCAACAATCCGTAACGACTGCCAAAGTTCTACAAATGACAGCCGGGACCAACAGCTTAACGCGCTTTCCGAGGCATGGAGGAAAGTCGGTATGTTAAGATAGTCACCCACCCACAGACCAACCTTGGCAAGCGTTGGTTAACCTTAAAGATCGACCTGTGCGGCTGTTATTCTTTAGCCACGAGCTCCTCATGTTACTGTGAGTGTCCAATAAGCGGTAAATATCAACAAATGATGTTTTTTCAGTTTTTACTGTATATAAATAAGATAATTTTCCAACCAACAAACAATCAAGCGGGATCATATTTCAATATCCGAGCGCGAAAACTCCGCAATAATTCAAAGCCAGCCACCCTGAAGTCCCAAGACAGGTGGTTTAGTGCGGCGCGGCGCCAGCAAAAAATCCTCTTACCGGTAATCTGACAGGGAACGGTCCGGTCCCGGGCTGCCTCGCTCCGGTTTGCACCCGGTTTAAAAATATGGAGGACAGAGGTTCAAATGTTACGGCAGTGGCTGTGATGTTTTTGATTCGCTAATGTTGTTTGTTTTAGGGTAAAAAGGGAGAATAGAAATTAACTAGCTTTTGCCAGTGACTCCGTGCGCGCATATCCCGATTTCCCGTTGCCGTAGGAAATCCACTCTTAATGCTTCCCTACACTCCGCAAGGACCCTACCAAATTTGGATGCCAAATTTCAGCTTCCTACGACCACTAGTTTCGGCAGTGCGTTGTCTGTCAGTTACTCGGTCACTAACGGAAGAATTTTATATATTAGGATAGGATTGGAAGACATTAAACTCTTACTATTAACACTGGCCTGGTTCTGATCAGACGGCAAGCCACCCAAAGCTCGCCGTCCGCAGGCCCGCGCCTACGGTGGCCGAGAATCGCCCTGCGACTCGCGACGCCCGGGGCGTCTTCTTCTGTTGCGGCGGTTGGGGCGTGAGGTTTCCCTCTCTCTCACACGTTCGGCTTCCTTCTTTGCTAGCATTACTGCTTTGCAGAAGGAAGTGACCGCTTCTCATGTCTCCCCGCTCCGGACCATGGCCTGAACCAGGGCCGGACGTGAGAGATCCCCGCCGCCGATAGCCTCGACGAGGACACGGCGGTGCTCCGCCCAAGCAGGGCAGACCTCCACCGTAAGTCCGTGATCCTCGCAGCGTTGACACCCGGGCGTATCCTCCCGCCGAATCCGAAATAGGTACCTCCCAAAACAACCGTGTCCGGTGAGTACCTGCGCCAAGCGGAAGGTAAGAACGCCGTGGCGCCGCTCTAGCCAAGAGGGGACTTATCGCCGCAATTATGGCGTGCCCAGTACTGGGTTGCGACAGTCATTGTCTCCATACTGCCATGAGATCCTGCCGGAGCTCCGTTCACCGTGCTGCGATTTGCCGCGGCAGAGGAGTCTCGCCCCGGCGTAGCGCCACCACGCGCCATTCGTAAATGAGCGCGAGAGCTCTCGCCTCCAGATCCCATGTCGGCGGTCCGGCAAGGAGGTTCGCCGCCTCGCCAGAGACCGTGCGGTATCCCCGGGCCAACCGGATGGCCATGACCCTCTGGGACGCGTTGAGGTAACGGGCAGGTCGCTTCCTCAAACTAGGCGCCCACACCGGCGCCCCATAAAGGGCCATGGACCGCACGATCCCCGCGTAAAGCCTCCGGCAGGAGGCATTTGGACCCCCTAGGTTGGGCAGAAGCCGCTTGAAGGCAGCCCCGGCTCGTCTCAGTCTAGGAGCCAAACGTCGGAAATGCTCGACGAAGTTCCACCGGCGGAGACCCAGGTAAGTCATCGTCGATCCGAGGTCGATGTGAACCCCTCCTACCGATATTTGGGATCCCGACGGTGGCCTGTTCCGAGATCCATGAAAGCACATGGCTTTGGACTTGTGTAGAGCCACCTCGAGACCCAACTGCCGGATCCTCTCAACGATTATCGCAACTCTGCGACTACTATCTCACCTGATGGTAAGCGATGATGTGGTCAAAGATGGAGCACGCTTGCCTAGAAGTAACCTATTCACTCTTGACTTAAAGACAAATATATACGTAATATAAATATATACGTATAAGATTGAAATTGAATAGCTTGATTTACAAAACTTCTAATATATAAACACTGTTAAATACAAAACATCAGCATCTACTCTGTTATTACCTACCTACTTACCTACTCCACAGATTCCTGTCATGCAAATATTTATTCATTTACATGTAATCACAATCATGTCATGAATGCATGATCTTTGCAGACTGTCGGAAGCCAGTAAACAATAAATCTGACTCCAGTCTTGCCAAGAAGTACCCAGTTAGTGAGTTGTGTTGTGGGGGTCAGCATGGCCGGCAGCCGCCGTATTAAGCTGAATCCGGTTTGACTGGAAACCGACCCCAAAATAGTTGGGAAAAGGCTAGGCAGATGATGATGATGATGATGCCATGAAAGCATGATCACCTAAGGAGTGAAATTCGCTGGTGGAGTCGGTGTTTCCTGATGGTTTTTAAGTCAAGCGTGATATATTTTAAATCTAGAATACTTCTCGGTTACCGAACCACACCATCGCTCACCATCAGATGAGATAGTGGTCCAACGCGATCCAATCAATCAACAAAAAAACTACAAAAAAAAACAGTTTCCGTCCCAAAATTCTTACATAGAAAACAAATCACTTTAGTTGGCAACATTGATACAGCGATTACAGTACGTCCCCGGACACGAGTTCCGAAAGCTTTGTGCGCACCTTCCAGTAACTCAGAGGATCTTTGTGCAAAGCCCTTCGCGACACACACTTGAGTTGTAAGCTCTTAGCGGTGAACTAAGAACTTGTCTTTATAACATTATTTTACAAGGTTAGTAAAAGTTGGAAGATAGGGTTTATGTTATTATTATTTTGAAATCGATTCCAGCTTTTAGTGTTCCGTATCCGAAGGGTCATCAACGGAACCCTATTACTAAGCCTCCGCTGTCTGTCCGTCTATCAGGGGGCTGAAACTTAATAGGTAGACAGTTAAAATTTTCGCAGTTTGTTTCTATTGCCGCTATAACAAAAAATCAAAAAAGTAAATTAAAATTTTAAATTACAGGGGTCTCCCATACAAGACACGTGTCAGTTTAGGGTACGGCACCCTTCGTGTGAGAGCTGATAGTGCCGCTCGCACTTGGCCGGTTTTTCATTCTCTACCGCATAAAACTCGAAAAATATCCCACATAACTGTAACATTTAAGGATGGTAAATTATCAAATGACCTGCACTAGGCAGAGCAGAAGGGAGTGTCAGACTCTTACTGACTAAAACCCATCCGTGTTCCTCCTAATGCTCTTTGAGTTCCAGGGCCTCGGTGACTCTTTCGAACAAATTCCTCAACCCTGGAACTGTAGGTACTTGCGGGATAAGAAATTCCAAGTACAATGTCTTATCTACGTTTCAGTCTGCTTATTTACCAATCTTTCAACGCTCAGCCAGGAGGCGGTGATTGAACAAAAAACATTTACATATCTAAACGTACTCATTTCGTACTTATAATGTAAGTGGAAGCAAGATACGACTTATTAGTGTTTGTTATTAGAAAGAATCCAAGTAGTCGAACTGCTAAAGAAAGTTTGTAAAGAAAGATACTTAAAATTTAGCAAATCAAACGTAATCTTGCACAAAAGGTTCCGAGTTTCAGACAAAAGCTGCAAGTTTGAGCTGTGTTCCAACTGTTCCAAAGTCAGCAGTACCTAGATACGTAATAATGCAGAGAGCATTGCCTGCAGGGTAACTCTTTAACGAACAGTTTCACCATTATTCTAGGCTTACCTACACGACTCCACAGAGCTACAAAAATCGTCAGCTACCATTTCTACACAAACCGTACCTACGCGTAACGTGTATCAGTGAAAGTCACCGTATACTCATGAAAAAACACGGCTTGTGATAATTTTGGCTATATGGCTTTGATAGCTGTAACTAACTGATTCCTACGCCAGATTGGCGTAGGAATCAGTTAGTTACCGCTATCCAGTTACCGATATCCAGTTACCGATATCCTCATTAGTAGGTACAGATTGTACTAATGAGGATATCTCGATGAAACCACGAAAGGGTGCGAATGTTGAACTGCATCACAGTCTATAATATGTTCCTCTTTCTTTTCTGCTCCCTCTGCCCCAAAACCTGTACCTACAGGAGCATGCCCTGCCACCGACCGGCCGTGCTATGGAAGAGGCAAAGTCTGACACAAAGATGAAGATGACTTTTTATTTAACGTGCCAATAAACGAAATTTCATTTCATTCAGAAACTTGGGTTCAATGTACATTGCGCGGGCTCAAACATTTATTGTTTTGAAATTCTATTTTTTTTACCTTAATTATACTCGTATATTTTTTTGTTGTCGTTCATATCCAATTAGCCGTTAATAAATAGGTGTAGAGTTAACAAACAAACGGCCATATTGACTTTTGCATTTGTTTTATTAATATGGTTAATGACCACAGCGGTTAGTGTGATCGTCTCCAGTCGATTCCGTGCTCTTCGCACGACACCTTCCTACATAATTCTGAACTATACGCCACACAACATAAAGTAAACACACAAACAGATTCATAATTCCCGTGAAGGCAGGTAGTTGTGAACTCGGCCGGCGCCGCCACCGCCCCGAGCGGACGGCTACCGCCCAGGCGACGTTTGAACAAACATACACTGTTTGACAACAAACGAGGTATTGATTGTCCGTGCTGCTTGTAAATAAACTGCTCTATTAAATTCTGAAGGTGTGGTGATGGTAGACTACATATTTTGGTTGATAGTAAAATCAAAGTGTAGGACAACATTGACTTGATAGTTATCGTAAAGGCGGAAACCCACCGCAACAAATGTATGAGATTGTTTCCACTGCTTCCACGGACATGCTACACATCAATTGACTTCATTGGCACACGCGTGGCTTGCTCGAATATGGCACCCACGACTATGTCAAAACCATATTCTTCAAGAAATACGTGCGCAGCCTCTCCGTGTGCCGCGGTGGGCTGCGCTACAGAGAGCTTAGCACGAATATTTTTGACGTCTGGTAAAGTTACGTAAAATTTTACCATAGGTAAAATACTCGCTTCGCGCATAACATTTACTTGAATTGGAAATTTTTGAATGATATAAATTGTGTATGTCACATAAAACAAAACCATAATTCTAAGGGGTTGCAGTCTTTTATGTACTCAAAATTTACTTACGTTAACGTTACTATACTATACGTCAAAACATTCGTGCTAGGCCTTCAGTTGTACATAGTCGTGGGCGTGTAGCGTGTACTGCAGTGGAAACGTAGACCCACGTTGTCAAACAAATGAACCCACGCAGCTAAAATGCGCCGCGTGGCCGTGGATAGCGTGCACCGCGGTGGGTTCGCGGCTTCATAAACTGTAGTAGCCTCGCACTCTAATGAAACTCGGTACAACGCAGGCCAGTTCAAAGAGTTCCAACCGATCTAAAGTCTAGACTTCTGCCTATAGCTACCCGCATTACTATTCTCGTTTTAAAGATGTCACTGCCAAGTGTTCCTGTATAGGTGTTAAAATTTGTACAGCCGCTAATTACTAGGCTAATTGATAGGAATGCACCGTTTCCTGACTTTTACTACATTCCTGCGAATAAATGTAAAGTTGCTGGATACTTCTTAATGAGTTACTGCTGGAGTAGAAGTAACAGCCAGCCAGCAACAAAAGAAATATCATCGTAACGAAACCTGTGAAAGTACGTCAAAAGGAGAGCGGGTTTGGTCAAACAAAATGCTTAAGACACCACTAAAACTTCAAAAGCACAACAAAAACTGGCCAAGTGCGAGTCTGACTCGCGTACAAAGGGTTCCAAATTCAATTTCATTTTTTTTTACATGTTATTTTAACACTACAGACTTCTTATAGGTTTTCTTGTAATCTTTAGGTATAGAACAACAGAATCGGTCCAGTAGATAGTAGGCTTTGACAGACTTACAGACCGACAGATAGACGGACAGACAAACAGACACCCAAGTGATCCTATAAGGGTTCCGTTTTTTATGGATGTTCGGAACCATAAAACACAGTATTCCTTCAACACACCTCAAACACGCTGTTACAATAAAGAAGGTAAAACGAAAAAAATATAATATGAAAATGAAACAATAAATCATGTGAACACAGTATATCGAACGACTGGGCACGTAAGGTCGCGTAAGAACGTTAATTTATTTCCCGCCTGTGCCTACGACTGGAATATGAAAATTTTCTCCACAGGGACTTGTGGCAGACGGGCGGTGCCGGTGCTCCTTTGAACTTGCCTTTCAATGGCAGGCTTTTAAATTCGTATTCCTTCATTTTTTTTGAGCAAAAAGTGCGACGCTGCTTAAGTCTCTGTTGAATGGTAATCTGCTTGACAAGAAGAAATATATTGAAAAACTTAGCGCAGTTTTTCTGAAAGTTTAGGCTCCATGTAAAATGATATCTGCTTTATTAGAATAATTGAGGGACAAATGTTGAGGGCCGCAGGATTCCGCTGGTTACAAGAACAACAAGACCGGTTGATGTGGTGGCGCTTGGGGGAAGCATACATATACATAATTATGTCCAGCAGTTTACATGTGAGAACTAACTCGTTCAGCGCTCATCCTGGCTAGTTCACATAGTGCAAACTGCAGAAAGAAGTCACGCCGCACGAGGTGTAGCAATAAAAAAATATAGGCTTTGCTCATAACAGCCGAGCTGACACTGGCATCCGAATGATGCGAGTGATGACCGAGCTGCTGCCACGTGCGAACTGGACTCGCACATGAAGACTTTCCCAATCAACCTGGTTTCTAGTTCCGTAGTAACCTAACCTTAATTTTTATTATTTGTTGTTATAGCGGCAATAGAAATACACAATCAGTGAAAATTTCAAATATACACCTTTTACGGTTCTTGAGACACAGCCTGCTGACAGACAGACGGATAGACAGACGGACGGATGGACGGAGGGACGGGCGGACGGCTAGACAGCGGAGGCTCAGTAATAGGGTTCCGTTGGTTACCCGTTGGGTACGGAATCCTAAAAAGCATAAAGTAATTTGGATGTGAGCTACTATCCAATTCGCACCTACCAGTAGCTCGAAAGATACACTCATACAATGCGAGTACTGCAGCTACTCGGCAGGCTAACTCGCACGCTAGCAAAACTAGCCTAAACATTTGTAAGGCGGCCAAAATGAATTAATTTTTATTGTGTTGATCGATTAAATCCGCAAAAGTCAGTACCAGCCTAGACTCTGGATTCATGCCCTTTAACAAATCCCTCCTAAAAGCCTAGTTCCAGCATTCTGCAAGCGTGCCACCCGCTAGTCTGCTCGACCGCTACCCAACTGGTCCGGTTTAATTGGAACACAGTAATGTATCGTGGGATCTCTGTTATCCGATTACGGACCTATCGAAATTGTATTTGAACGAGCGAATTAATTTAGCTATGCACATACGATCGCTGGTCGGTTGTCGGCTGATTGGGACAGTCTTGTGTCTGAGCCGGTTAAGCTTAGCTGAGCAAATTGTTGGGTTCGAATCTTAATAGCAATTCAGCATAAAAATTAAACCTATGCACATTCAATCTATACTTAACATTAAAAATGCAAAATTATCTGTCTCTCTGTTACCTCCAACTTAACGGCTGCACGGATTTGGATGAACTTGGCATACAGGTAGGCTAGGTCTTTTTTCATGCCGGGAGTATTTTCCCTTGGGGACAATATTGACA
Organism: Lacanobia oleracea; assembly: GCA_950371165.1. NCBI lineage: Eukaryota > Metazoa > Arthropoda > Insecta > Lepidoptera > Noctuidae > Lacanobia > Lacanobia oleracea. The sequence continues at coordinate 23,215,876 of OX493405.1, read as the reverse complement.
TTCAAGTAGGTGACGCCGCTGGCAGGAGGTAGTAGCAATTATAAATTGAGTAAATTGAGAGAACTCCTAGTTCAAAGGGCGCGGAGGACAAAAAAAACGGCATTTGCACGTCATAGTGCCCTGCGTGTAAATATAATCATCTGCCTAGCTTTTTCCCAACTACATTGGGGTCGGCTTCCAGTCAAACCGGATACAGCTGAATACCAGTGTTTTACGTGGAGCGGCTGCCTACCAGACCTCCACAATACATTAACTGGGTAGCACGGTACATCTTGGCAAGACTGGAGTCAGATTTACTGGTTTCTGACAATCCGTAACGACTGCCAAAGATCTACAAATGACAGCCGGGACCAACGGCTTAACGTGCTTTCCGAGGCACGGAGGAAACTCGGTATGTTAAGATGGTCACCCATCCACAGACCAACCTTGGCAAGCGTTGCTTAACCTTCAAGATCGACCCGTGCGGCTGTTATTATTTAGCCACGAGCTCCTCCTGTGTATAAATATAATAATAGCAAGCAACTTATCCACAATAACAGTCAATTTCAACTAGTTTTTACAACACATCACACATCAGCTGAAAACTTTCTAAATAAAGGTAACTTAACTCCTAGGTGTTAAACAAAAACATCCAAAAATCAAAACACACAATCCGGCCGTGTTACTTTTTCTGTGAGTTGAGCTTAGTTGAGCTGCGTTGAGCTGAACTCACGATAACAAAGACAAACATGGCGGCACGCAAACAGCTGTTCGCTTGTTTTGTTTCACTTTCTGATGACGAACACTAACTCTGTTGGTTCTGTTCATTTGTTGTTTACTCGAGCTTTTTCTCCGAGCCGGGGTTAACAGCCTTGCTTTATATATACAGGGGTACATTAAAACTTAGAGTTAGCAGAAAATAATGCAAAATGCTGTAAATCAAACTGTACTTTTGAATTAATTAGAAATTGGTCTGATCAATAACATACTACAGTATTTATTAATAGCTCTTTGAGTTAGTCGGGCAGATTTATTGCTATTGGAGTATTAGGTACCTACTAGTTGACGTCACGCCGTTTTCATTCGCGTAATTCCCGTTCCCGCGGTAGTACGGAAATAAAAATAGCCTATGGTACACGCTGAAAATGTAGTTATCCATCGGTGAACCAATTTTTCAAATCGTTAAATCTACTGGTTTTTTAAATTTATTCGTTACATACAAAAAAAATAAAACCGACTTCCAACACTAAACACCACAAAGTAAAAAATAACTTTGATTTCGGAAGTCGGTGTTCAAAAACGAAACAACCAAAAACACCGACTTCCGAAATTTTAATGTTTTATTTTTTTGTAAAAAAGTTTTTTAATTTTTCAGTTTTTAGTGGTACGCAGGTACCACTAAAAAGTAAAACCACAATCACAGCGTGCCGGCGTGATGTTATGTTATGAACTGGAGTAAACAATCAACAGACATGCGATATCAGAAATCCCGATCCATTTGCTATCATTTGTTGAAGAGTTCCGTTGCCTACCTCCGAAGTTCTTCATCAGATCTTCACCAAATTTAAATAGGACTAGTCCGAGAAATTACTCTTCCAAACAAAAAAAGAATCATCCAAATCGGTTAACAATTGGCGAAAATATCGCTGAACAAACATTTTTCATGAGATACTGACAATTTCGCAACTCTGAGAATTTCGCAACTCTGACAATTTTGCAACTCTGACAATTTCTCAACTCTGACAATTACGCAACTCTGACAATTCCGCAACTCTGGCTTGAAAGAACCCTTACACTTTTTACTACCACAATTTGTTTTTGTTTTTATTTTTTTTAGAAAAAAGCGTTGCCCACTAGGAATTCCTCCTGTATCGTGGGTGCGTTTACATACATACAAATAATCTCACATACACAAACAGCCAGACCCGGAACAACTATCTGTAGGCCATATAAATGTTCCGTGAGGGAATCGAACGCGCGACACGCAGCACAGTAGTCAGTAGCTCAATCACTGCGCCAACCGTCCCGTCATCATATTGCCAGCACGGAGAGATTTCCTTGACTAGCCTATCTGTGGTGTAAATTGTTGGCACAGTTAGCTATCTTTCTGTAACGGTTGTTGGACGGACTCGACTCCTTTCGTAAAGACTGGCCTATACTAGCAAAGGACAAAGTTGTGTGAAAATGGGAATGGGACGTTTTTGCCGAGCAGTGGACAACATAGGCTAGATAGATAGATAGAAGAAAAAGACAGATTGTCTTTCCATATATCCTGAAAACATCCTACGCTAAGTTCGTCGAATCAGTCTACACTTTTGCATCTTAAACTCAAAAAACGGCCAAGGTCGAGTCGGACTCGCCCGCCGAGAGTTCCTTACAAATTTGTAACTACAAATTACTTTAAATAAACACTAAATTTGTTTTTGTATTTTAATTACAAACGTATTGTTTTCAGACTTTTCCCTATACTTGTAGTATAAGACGGTATTACTTGCCAAATCTCATAGTTATAGGTCAACGGGAAAAATACCCATACATTTTGATTCCTTTGAGAGTATCGAAATATACGTTTTTTGCGGCATAAACGGTCGTATCTTTTTTTTTACATTAACTTAGAAGTTTGATTTTTTCACAGCTGCAAAAGGCCATCGACCTGAGTGTAAGGTTTTATTTTCTCACGAAATAAACGGTCTTGACAGATAGACGGACTGACAACAAAGTGATCCTTTAAGGGTTCCGTTTTTTCCTGTTTAGGTACGGAACCCTAAAAAGCAATCGGCCCTCCGTCAATCCATTACCACTTCAGCTTACCAACTCAGCAAGTAATGACATGATTCTAGCCTTTTCTCGATAATTCCCAGTCCCCACAGTTAGGGACTAATAGAAAATTTGCATTATCTGCTTGAACGTAGCAAGCTTGGAAACTGCATGGCTTAATAATTTGTGATTGAATTGCTGGCGCAGTCCCAGCTGGCGGGCCGATGGCGATAACATGACCAGGGTAGGGACACTGTCATAGTTTGTGATCGAGGGGAGACACAGCACAGAAGTATCGGAAAATATGAGCTTAACCGTATCGGACAAAAAGTATGGGGAAGAACAGGTGAGGAGCACAATTTGCTTCACTATAGAGGGTGTTCTATTTAAGGGTATTGTTCTGTATCTACCATACCGCCATACAGTAAAGAAAATAAAAAAAAGACTTAAAAAAAAACCAACTGCAATTCTATATGCGCGCACATCTATACTAATATATACCTAAAGCTGAACAGTTTGTTTGTTTGCTTGAACGTGCAAGTCTCAGGAATTACTGGTCCCAGTGTTAGATAGCACATTTATTGAGGAAGGTTGTAGGCAATATAGCGTGATGACTAAGACCAATAGGAGCGGAGCAGACGAAATTGCGCGGGTCAACTAGTTCTATAGTAAAAGTATCGTTTTGAGGGTAGAAATTGAGAAATACTAAACTTCAAAAGCTTTATAATTCAGTATTTGGGGATTACATTTTTACCGACCTAGCACACTAGATACTTGACAAATGAGAATTAGCCAAGTGTCTGTACGATAAAGAACTTCTTAACTTTCTTGACAGATCGGCAAGACTGAAATTATTGTTTTACCTGCATTTTGCCGGCATAACCTACTAGACAGCTGATTCTTTTCGTTTTCGTAAGAATTGATGTTTGCATCAATCGTGTCTCTGATTGATACTTAATGAATAGGTTATTTCTAGGCAAGCGTGCTCCATCTTCGACCACATCATCGCTTACCATCAGGTGAGATAGTGGTCAAACGCGTGCCTATCTTTAGTAAAAAAACAATCAAGCAGCATGCCTGTAAAACTGACTGCTTTGCTAAATTCCCACTGAGACACAACATTTTCATTAAACACGTTCTGCATAAAGGTTTGACGGCCAAAACTTGTATTTCACCAGACTTAGCTTTGAGAGTTAACGAATGCCTCCCGGCTACACATTTATTTGAAAAAAATACACTTTTCAGTACTTCAACAGCTTTTACTCAGCTATACACATAAACTCACAGAGCATACCTTTTAATTTTTCGCCTTCAGCGAAAGAATCCCGTGGAGCGCTGGCTTTAATTAAATAATTAACATTTTTGTTCCAAACTGGAGTTTTGGAGAAATATTCCTTTATTAATAACATCTTGTGATAAATAACTCAGATTTTTACGTTCAACTTAATTGATTACGTTCCTGAAATATACAATTTATGAAACTAGCTATTTCTGACAACTTTGGCCGCGTAAAAATCAAAATTTTATCATGATGTCGTACTACCAAGCTCGTAGTTAAAATATGACAGACGCATGGGTCGGTCTTTAATGTCAAACAATGCTTGCAGAGGTCAATCTGTGAATGGGTGACCATCTTAACATACCGAGATTCCTCCGTGTTTCGGAAAGCACGTTTAGCCGTTGATCCCGGCTGTAAATCTTTGGCAGTCGTTACGGATTGTCAGAAGACAGAAAATCGGATACCAGTCTTGCCAAGAAGTACCGTGTGACCCATAATGGGTTGTGGAGGTCTGGTGGGCAGCCGCTTTATGTAAAATACTGATATTTAGCTGAATCCGGTTTGATTGGAAGCCGACTCCAATATAGTTGGGAAAGGCTAGGCAGATGATGAAAACGTACTACCAGGATAATTAAAATATAATTTATCTTTCTCCAGGCTGTGGACGATGGTCTAAGTTTCCAGCTAAAACATTGGGAAGTTGTGGCGAGCGAGCGTATAGGGTACGGTCCTTATGTAAAACTGACAGTCAAAAAGTGCTGGCGCTCAGCCTAACTTTAATAAATGACTTTTAATTTTATTTGATTCGTTTAATATTATCCAAATCAGTTCATACTAAATTGATAATCAAACATCTAAACCTTCCATTTACTTTAGTGTCATAAATAAAAGCAACAAAAATTCAGCTCACATCGAACCTTAGAAAATATCAAACAGTAGTAAGTAGGTATAATTATTTTAACCCAAGTACAGACTGTAAACTTATTTAGATTATGTAAATCTATCCAAATGAAAAATACATAAGAAGTTAACTCGTATTATTTGTTAACTATTCACTGCAGAGTGCTCTAGTAACATTAAAACGTTAGTTATTTATCCGCAGCGCAAGCTATGAGCGACAGCGACTTTAGACCCTATTGAAGAAAGAATGTAGTCAGGTGTCCATAGTTTGTTAGAAATAAATTGTTGATATCATGAGCACAAAAATAGTATTGTCAACACTTCCCATATCAACCAAGCGTCTCTGTGTTGGTCTTCGTTTACTCATAACAAATGACACATGCCTCTGTCAACTGAACCTTGCGCTGAGCGCTAATTTCGCAAGCATGATTATTATTACCACCCTACTTAGTGGACTCGAAGGCACCAGATCCACAAGCGATTATCTCGCAGCAATATTATCGTTCTGCCAATTCTTTCTACCGCAACTCCATGAAATTGTCTCACAAGCTGATATTATCGTAACGATTTGACGAGTGACATTGACAATGAAGACGTCAACACGCGGCGTTTCACTCGCTCGTGGAGGTGTCGACTACAAGAACACCGGTCACATAGAATCTAGTTTAATTTGGTAAAAAATATTCACATTTAAAAGTGTCGAGGCAAAGGTGGTATGACGATCTCATCATGTTTGCAGGTAAAACTTGGCCAGAGATCGCTCAAGACCGAGAGATTTGGAAGGAGAAAGGGGAGGCCTTTGCTCAGCAGTGGGACACAAGAGCAGGTTAACAAAAAAAAAGTGTTATTGTCACTGCAAACGGCGCGGCGGCGCGATGATTCCATGCTCTTATGGTATCTATTTCAAACTTTGTTTCGACCGTTTTACTCGCTGTATCCTTCACCTTGAGCCACGTATAAACTAGGTAAGCTGAGCTGCCTAGCCGAGTAAACAGTGCTATACTAATGAATTGCCCGGAACCGGTGTATTTTATTACGACTACATAGTATGTGCAAACTGCGCATTGATACTGTTACAGATAGTATTTTTTTGTACATTTATGCAATTGGTTAGTAGCTTTGAATTTTAGGGCTTGATGTTAGTCGAATCCATGGTCCAAAGTTAGTTTTTTTTGTTATTAAACCACTGAACTGATTTAGGTGAATTAGAGACAAGCAGGACCCTGGAGACGGTCAAAACATGTACTTCGGGACATCAGAAAACAGCTAGTCTGGTAGGGCTGCGTGTATTCTGGGCACTTTTGTAATTGACCGCGATGTCCTGAAATACTTGCGATGATTTTTAGGGTTCCGTACCCGAAGGGTAACCAAAGGATATTACTAAGCCTCCACTGTCCGTCCGTCCGTCCGTCCATCCATCTGTCTGTCAGCTGGCTGTATCTCAAGAACTATAGTAGGTGGAGAGTTCAATTTTTTGCAGATTGTGTATTTCTATTGCCGCTATAACAGTAAATAATAAAAATTAAGGTTTATGGTACGGAACCTTTCGTGTGCGAGTCCGACTCACTCTTAACCGGTTTTTAGGGTTCCGTAAAGTAACAAAACCCTATTACTAATCCTCCGCTGTCCGTCCGACCGTCTGTCTGTCTGTCAGTGGGCTCTCAATATCGTAACAGGTAGACAGTTTAAATGTTCACAGAGTGTTTATTTCTGTTGCCGCTACAACAACAAATATTAAAAATTACAGTAAATTAAAAATTAATGGGGCTCCTACACAATAAACGTGTTTTTTCGGTTTCTGGTGCCCTTCGTGTGCGAGTTCGACACTTTTCTGCTGGTTATTTTTACGCATTTGTTCATTATTAACCGATTTCTTTAAAAAGGAGGTGGTTCTATGTTCGGCTGTATGTAAGTTCTTTTTTTTTATGTATGTTCACCGATTTCTCTGCCAATTGTGGACCGATATTAAAAAATATTTTTGCATTCGAAAGCCATTACTCCTGAGGTGGTCTCAATGTCACCAAGTCAGAATCTGATGATGGGATCCCATGAAAATCAAGGGCAACCCTCAAATTTACAGGCACACAGAATGTTTTTCATTAATTTCTAACGCAAGTCAGATATTTGTGCCTGGTAACCATCATTTCATGTTGCTGAGCTGATGATGGAAGGTATAAGTCAGGATCTGATGATGGGATCTCATGAAAAATGTTTGTTCAGCGATATTTCGCCAATTGTTAACCGATTTGGTTGATTATTTTTTGTTTGGAAGAGTATTTTCCCGGATTGGTCCCATTTCAACTTAGATTCAATAAATAATAGCAAATGGATCGGGATTTCTGAAATCGTATACCTATCTGTTGATTGTTTACACCAATTTATAATATCACGCCAGATCTAATTGAACATAAGCTTAAAGGAAATATTAAAAAAATAAATCAAATAAATTCTTGATAGTAAAAAAATCCCGCGAGCTACGCTGTGTTTGTGGTTTCACTTTTTAGTAATAAAAAACGTTTTTACAAATTAATACAACCGACTTCCAAAAATTACACTGACCTTAGATACCGCTAGGTAACAAAGGGCAACGTCGCGCGCGCGCCGGAGCGCGGTGTGCGGTATCTCGTGTGCTCGGCGGGGGCCGGGGCGGGGGGGCAGCCGGCGACTTAGGCCTCCACTCGCACTGGCTTTTATGTTAGGTAACGTTTCGAAGTACGCGCACAAAAACAAACACACTAAATTTTTAAATTTTCGATGTGTCCTCCATTCACATTGATGCACAAATTATACCGACGGAGAATATTGTTATTTATTTTTCTAATTAGATCACTGTCCGTCGCTAAGCACTTTAATTTGTGAAATAATCCTATTTTTTAACTCATCAATTGTATTTACCTCTGAGGCATACACTTCACCCTTAATGTACCCCCACAAAAAGAAATCCATGGGAGTGAGGTCCGGAGATACTAATACTAAATAATAATAATCCCAAGTTACATGTCCTATCACCATAAAAAACAGTCAATCACAAAAAAAAAACACTAAAACTAAAAAATAATAATCCCAAGTTACGTGTCCTCTCACAATAAAAGAAAGAAATACTGTCTTATACTTATTTAGTGTTCTATCACAATAACAAAATAAGATCACAATTGTTTGCGCGCGAATTCCACAAACCGTACGTTCCGAAAAGACAGCTTCGGCGCACTGAATAGAGGCCCCACTTACCGATCGCAAAAAACAAGGATGCAACAAACTGACCTATTTCTGTTTCTTTCAAACGCGCTACGTGTGTCGCTTTCGTAGTGAAAGTGCAAGTGTGTGTGTGTATTGATTGCTTCCTTGTTTGCATTGCCAATTTTTAGTGAATGTCCTTCGACATGCGTCAGAGCGGCAACAACGCATCGTAGATTTATCGTTTTAAGGTGCATGACCTATATGCTTAGACGATAATCAGGCTGTTAGAAAAGATATATCGTGTTCAAACGGTGCAAAAACTTTAAAAATCATTTGCGACTAAACTACTGCTCGTATTTAATTTATTTTTGGTACAGAGCTTGAAAATGGTACCTAGTATAGGCAGTTTAAAGGAAAGCCCCTCTGTCGTATCAACGTTGTATATATGTATATGTTTTTTGCAAAAAAGTTTTATACCAATTTTTATTAGGTATTTTGTTTGATATACTTATTTATTACTCTAGTTGTTCATTAATACATTTATTGCAGCTTGTCTTGGCATAATAATTCAAAATGTTAAGTAATGCTAGTAAATGGATAGCATGGTCAATTTCCAGTTAAGATTCTGAATCAAATCTGCGGAGAAATCAAACTACTATCAGTGAACTTATATTCAAATCTGTATTGATTTACTTATTCCGTTTACCTGATATCCAAGCTCGCCAAACTTGGCAGATTTACACGAGGGCTCGAGGGGTCAAATCAAAACGATGGACATTTTCAGTAATATTAAGCAGTTTCAGTGATATTGTGTTAGTTCAAACTAGGTTAGTTGTAGTACTTTGTCGGAGCTTGCGTAAATTCTGTGTTGTTTACTGTTAAATACTGAGGTAGGCAGACTACAGCACTACTTCAATAGGGCGGGACTGCTACCTATGACCTAGGTTATAAATATGTCGTTCTGTCGCCTAAATTGTAAATATGTCGTTGGTGTGCCTTATTTAATTCATAAGTCATTAATTAATTTGTTAATCTAGATACAATAAATAGGTAGTTGTTGTAAAAAATAAAAGTGTGGTATGTTATGCCAGAAGGCGTACAAATATACATACAAAAAACGTCATTGGTATTAAAATTGAAAACATAATTACACTAATTGATTGCATGGAGAATTAATTATTCTTCTTTAAAATAATAATAAACAACAAACAAAAAAAGTATAAATGTCAAAAAAGAAAAATAATGTAAATAATGTCAAAAAAAATAGAGAAGAGAAGTAAAAATAATAATTAAAATAATAAAATGTCACGTACAATGTCAAAAGGAAATTAAATGAATAACTCAGACTAACCAGGTCAATGAGTTCGTAATAAATAAATAAGGTTATATATTGTGTCTAGACATTGCTTTGTAAATCTTCTGAGCGGTAATTCTCTTATTTTCAATCCGATATGCATGCTAATTGGCAAAGAAAAACAAATAAACTTCAAATAGCATTTGACAGATTTATTTATTTTAATTGCACTAAGACTGACTAAGACCCTTTCATACTGCACAGCTCAATTAAATTAATGTACATAATAACAAATATCTTTGTAACGAAGCCTTTTTAAGTAAGTACTAATTCCTGTGTTTGATTCGATTTGTTAAAGCTATAGAAGCGTTTGCTTAAGTTTATGGATAACATGAAGAACACGGTGTATTAGGGTCGGCTCCCAACGATTCTCGGCCACCGTAGGCGCGGGTCTGCGGACGGCGAGCATTGGGTGGCTCGCCGTCTGATCAGAACCGGCCCGGGTCGACGGCGCGCTGTGTTCGACGCGCGCCTCAAAGAACTGTCAGCATTACAGACGGGGCCCGCTAGGGCCAGTGCCTGCTGGGGCTGCGGACTTCGTTCGAAAGAGGCACCGTACCCTGGAACGCAAAGGGCACTAGGAGGAACACGGATGGGTTTTAGTCAGTAAAAGTCTGACACTCCCTCCTGCTTTACCCAGAGCGGGAGGAGTCATTTGATGATTTACCATACTAAAAAAATAAAAAATAAATAAGGGGTCGGCTCCCAGTCGAACCGGACTCAGCTGAATATCAGTATTTTGTATTTCAGATTGTCGCTGAAATGATATTGCGACTTGAATAATATGTTTTTAAGTACGAGAATTGGTCATCCGAACGTATCTATGCACTTAGTTCAAAAGAACACAATCAACAGTCATCACCCACCGTACCCTAATTACCGTTTAGGTAGCGAAGGAAAAGCTTTTCATACGTAATCCGTACCTATGTAGGAATTAGGAATGAAAAGCTTTTTAACAAGACGTTAAAACATCGGAGTTTTTGTGAGATTATTTTTTTTTGTACCAATTCGAAAATGGAACTTAAACTTTTAAAAATAATCTAAGTTCTAACATATTCGTGCAGCCATCCTCCTCATAACGCCTCACAAACACACTAACGAGCCTCCACGCCACGAACGCTAAACATTCCACTAGAACTAACTTCAAAAGACTTCGAATTTATGAAACGTCATCAAGCTATGCCAGAAAAAAATATAATATAAAAAATCCCTTTGAAAGAGCGGAAAAATATATTGAATATTCATGACACTCTTATATACCCTTAGGCTGACTGTGGGTTGGAAAAAAAAGTTAATTGAATTTCAACAGAATATTTGGAAGTACATTTAGATTTTGAGTGAACGCCTTTATTTCCGCATTGGGTTGAAGACTGCTGTTTTACAGGCAAGTTTTTTGTCTCATTTATAGGTAGTCTGGAGGAATGTAACAGACGGGCAGACGAATAGACACACGAGTTATCCTAATTCATAAAATACTTGCGGTACTGCTGAGTCCGGTGACTGACTGACTGAATGACTGACACACAGCCGAAACTACTGGTCATAGAAAGCTGAGATTTGGCATGAAGAATCCCTACACTCCGTAGGGAACTACTAAGACAGGATTTCCCGAAATTCCCACGGAAAGGAAACAAACGGGAAATGCGCGTACGAAAGCGCAGGCAAAAGCTATTATATATTATACGCAAGTAACTAAGCTAAACAAAGCAAATCGAGGCATCGTTTCTCTATTCTTATTGACCATACTTACCTACACATACATAAAGTCGTTCTTTTTGCCACAGGGTAGGCAGAAACTATAAAACGCCACCTGTTACGGTCCTTAAAATTATAGTACTCCTTTTGCTTAGCGAGCAATGGAAAGAAAAATCGCAGAATCCGGGGTCAAGTCACATTCGATGATAACCATTGACCAACCACTCCGAGAGGACGAATGGAGCCAATAAAATAGATTACTTCTCATCAAAATAAACGTATTAGATTCCAATAAAACAGGGACGTCGCGACACCGACGCGCAACGGCCAGGGGTCGGAATAAAATTAAATTAATGGACACTACCGATACTGAGGGCCCGTTGAGAGTGCAGAAGGCTTACTCCTTGCAATGCACGAAAATATGCTTAAATTTCTTCTAATGACAGCTAAATAAAACAGAAGAACATCCGTCTGAGCAACGGAGGAGCTTGTGGTCAAGCAACGCCTTCTGAGGTCGGTCTGTAGATAGGTGTCCCGGAAAGCACGTTAAGCTGTTGGTCTTGACTGTCTTTTGTAGATGTCTATGATTGTCGTTACGGGTAGTCAGGCATGAAATCTGACACTAGTCTTGCCTATGGGTGCCATTACCCAGGAAGACACTGGGTTGTTGAGGTCTGATCTGGTTAGACTAGTAGCCGTCCCAAACATAAATTAGAGAAAAACTAGATTATGATTGGAATAGCAGAACAAAACCAACAATGAGAATTGAGAAGACTAGAAGCCTTTGTTCGTTAGGTATCAGCCTATTGAAGTGCACTGCTTGTCTAAGCTTTGACCTCTCCAGTGGCAAACAACTGAGCTTTACCACTTCTAGTCACTCATATCCCCTGCTCAAATCTGTCGAGCCTTTTCCCGCTAAGTTGGATTCGGATTCTTGTCCATATGTCCACATGGAGCGAGTGTCAATCATTCAGATCCTCTGCTTATATCTTGGGAATAATGGCTACAAGCTACTCGTAGCTAGGTCGTAGCTGGGTGATGCCAAGTCAATTAAATTATAAATTATAGCTGACCCACGCAACTTTGTCTGCGTCACATTTTTCATTACAGCTCCGCTCCTATTGGTCGTAGCGTGATGTTATAGCCTTCCTCGATAAATGGCCTATCCGTGACTAAAAGATTTTTTCAATTTGACCCAGAAATTCCTGTTCCGCGTTCAACCAAACAAACCAACTGTTCAGCTTTATAAAATTACTAGTTGACCCGCGCAACTTCGTCTGCTCCTCTCCTATTGGTCTTAGCTTGATGATATATAGCCTGTAGCCTTTCTCGATAAATGGGCTGTCTAACACTGAAAGAATTTTCAAATCAGACCAGTAGTTCCTGAGATTAGCGCTTTAAAGCAAACAAACAAACTCTTCAGCTTATTAAGTATAGATAGTATAGATCAAATAAGATAGGGCTGGATTTAACCTTCTAAATGTTCTTGCATAGTGACTCAGCCAGAGAGTACAGCGACAGAGGAAAGTGGAATTATTCAATTTCCGTAGAAAGCAAACCAAAATCCAATTGGCACAGGTTTAAATCGGTTTTACTGGAATCAGACGTCGGTGGGCTGCTAGTAGTACCTAGTAGTATACATATTGGTTTAGACTGCATGAGAAGAAATATACCTATTGTAATGCGTTTACCAAAACACTTGTTTTATGGTTTGTATACATGCCAATGACCTTGTGCATACAAACGGAGCTAAGTACACCTCTTCGCACCACTCCGCTACCCTTGTTTTTAATTTTTTATAATAAAAATATTATTATTTTTTTTTTTTAAACTAACAAAGCCAAATTATTTTCGTTTGTACCTATTGCAAAGCAGTAAATATATTTTTTATACTCTTTTGATAAAAAATAAAGGAGTAAAATGGTTTCATCTCAACGATTTAGAGGTGATTTGGTGTTTTTTTTTTTTGTTTTTATGTGATACCGATACATTAATTCTGGCTAAACCAAATTACGTATCATATCATGTAGATTACCTACGACATATTTTTTTCAACTGTAATTTCTCGGCAAATGCCGACGAAAAACTGCTTCATCTGCTTGTTATTTTTAAGCATTTTTCGAGAGAGCAGCTTTAAGTAAGTGAGTTAACATTGTTTAATGCTTAAATGGTTACAGTAAGACTTAACTGCGGAAACGACAGGAAACACGTTTATTTGTTGATATTATTTGTGACAAAACTTTTTAAAAGTAACGTGAAATGATGTTCCCAAGTTTGCAACAAGTTGAGAATAACACTGAGCTGATATAGCGCGGATCGTGTGTGGGATAAACCAGATTTGCACCGGCAAACCGAAAAGCTTCATGGATCCAATACCATGGACCAATCCCACAGCATATAAACATCATTCGCCTGCGAAATTGCACCAGCCTTAAAAGCTGTTTCCGGAATTCATCATCATCATATCAGCCGAAAGACGTCTACTGCTGGACATAGGGCTCCCCCAAGTGTCGCTCCAACAACTGTTCTGTGCGTCTCGCGACATCGATTACTCGGAATCTTCACCAGGTCATCGGTCCACCTTGCATACCTTCCTTTTAATCCTTACTTCCTTACTTAATATTATAAATGCGAAAGTAACTCTGTCTGTCTGTCGTGCTTTCAATCCAAAACTACTAACAAACCTAACAAAACTACTGAACCGATTTAAATGAAATTTGATACAGAGATAGTCTAGAGCCTGAGAAAGGACATTCTTAGGCTACTTTTTATCCCGGGAGTATGTTCCCTAGGGATCACGTGGGCGAAGCCGCTGGCAGAAGCTAGTAAAATTATTATTTTTTTTTTTATTCTTTTCGGTATGCGTCATGCTTGGCGCAAATAAACTATTTTTCTTTCTTCATTTTTAGGGTTCCGTACCCAAAGGGTAACCAACGGAATCCTATTACTAAGCCTCCGCTGTCCGTCCGTCCGTCTATCTGTCAGGGCTGTATCTTAAGAACCGTAATAGGTACAGAGTTATAATTTTCACAGAATGTGTATTTCTATTGCCGCTATAACAACAAATACAGGTTTATGGTACGGAACCCTTCGTGTGCGAGTCCGACTCGCACTTGGCCGGTTTTTTTTTTTCTTTTTCACTAGGAGGCCTTGCAATAAGTGTTTTCGTCTACTAACAGATACTGTATTGATGTCGAAGGTACTGTGGAGTCTTGTAAGATATCCAGATCATGGAAATAGTGAACATTTGGTTTTACTTTTACGAAATACCTACTGAGTAGGTAACAATCCAAAGATAGATTTTACCTGGTCATCGGAAAACGCTACACGCCATATTATTTTTACATACCTACATAAGATTCATGCCCATAACCTAACGGTGCGAAATGTGATTGAAATCCAAACACCATACCCATCGGGAAATATGTACTGCAAGCGAGCTTTTTGTTTAATTCCCGAAAGGTAAACCAATTTTATAATTGGATCCCATTCACGGACTACACAGCTTTTTCGGTACAAAATTCATTTATTATCTCAATTTACTTGTTATAATTTAACGGAACTTAAGCCGGGACTCAGCTGGTAATGAATAGAGTTATTTATGCTAAAATATTAAAGTCTTTCGGGGAGACTGGCTCGTAATGCGGATGGCGAATATTAAACAGTTTCTTGATAATAATGTTGCTGAATCTACGCTTTACGGAGTGCTCGGAATAAGCTGGTGTCTTTGTGTGGGAAAATAATCACAAAGCACTCACTTTAAGTACGTCTAGTTTCAACAAGAGACAGGCGCACAAAATTGGTCATAATAGCATCACCATCATCATCATCATCCAGAATCTGACTCCACCCACTGTCATCACACTCCTGTGCCACCCTCATCCTGATTCTACTCGAGATTACTATGTCGTCTGTCCATCTCGCCGGTGGACAACCAAATCAAACTAGTAGCTGTACCCTTTTGACAATTATACGACGCTCAATACAACTGAAGTTTTTCTAAATCTTGAAATGCATACACCAGGTTTCCAGTACGAAAACCATTAATTTTATGAACAGCTAAGAGGATAAGTTGACATGAATTTCATTTTGATTTTTGACACATGGTCGGTTTTGTTCCAGACTCCGGACCATTTATACAAAATAGGTACCAGGCATACCAGAAATAGATTCATGTTTAAAAACAGCCCGAAAATGGATGGAATGTAGATTCAGGGATTAATATTCATAAGTAATAGTGTAATAAACATTCTTATATCCGAAGAGTATCGTAAAAAACGTTAGAATCAGATCGTGCGACCGTCCGCGGGTATGTTGTGGGTCGCCGCGGGACGCCACGGGTGGCCGAGGGTGGCCGAGGGTGGCTCTGCGGGTCCAGGCACCAGGAAATTGGACGACAGCGCGAACTATCGCGGATTACATCGAGATGTATCGAATAAAAACAAAATGAATGGTCCTATGGTGGACTGTGTTGATTAAATGATGGCTAAAATTATTGTATAAGTTATTTACGAGTAGATAGGTACTTTAATTATTTATACCTGAGCAAATAAAGTGACCCATACACTTATTGTGCTTGGCTTGCTTATTAGACTAGCTGTCCCGTGCCAAGCCAATAAATATTGGTTTTAAATCAAAGTACTGAGTAAAATCTCGCTAGTAACACATAACATTAAATTCAATGTTTTTGGTGACACTCACAATTTAAATAACGTGGCTTTCTATTGGTAAAAGAATTTTCAAAATCGGTTCAGTAGAATTACCCTCTACAACCTCACAAACTTTACCTCTTTATAATTAGCCGACTTCTTCAAAAAGGAGGAGGTTCTATGTTCGGCTGTATGTATATTTTATTTTTATGTAGGTAGGTACTGATTTCTCGGCCAATTGTGGACCGATTTTAAATTTTTTTTTTTTTTTCGAAAGCCGATACTCCTGAGGTGGTCCCATTGTCACCAAGTCAGAATCTGATTTTGGGATCCCAAGAAAATCGAGGGAAACCCTCAAATTTTATAGGCACATACAATATTTTACATAAACTTTCTAACGCAATTTAGATATTTGCGCCTTATAATGATCATCTCATGTGGCTGAGCTGATGATGGAAAATATAAATCAGGATTCCATGAAAAATAAACTCTCCTCTGATGCAATTACACACTTCGAACCCCTTGAATCATAACGTTTATTACAAACTAGCTGACGGTACCCACTTCGTTGCGCGGTATTTTTCGGGTTAATATACCTATAGCCTATGACACTCACAAATAACGTGGCTTTCTATTGGTGAAAGAATTTTCAAAATCGGTCTGATAGACCCGAGATAACCTCCTACAACCTCTTGTGAGGTTGTAGGAGGTTTTTACCTCTTTACAATATTAGTATAGGAGTAAAGACTAAAGGTGCTATGTGCCAGTATTATAATGCAAAAATCCTCAGAAATTCGTAGCATAAACTTAAACATCGATTGTCGGTTCCTTCGTCGACGCCATCTTTGTCTCCAGCTCAAAGGGCCCCGTGAACCGTGCGATGTTGTAGATAAACCACGGAGATAAACGCGGCTTTGAACTCCATTCGCTTTCATGAAAGATCTGCGGTATAATGAGGCTGTGATTGTCTCGTCGCTGATGTTTTTGTATTTTGCTTTTGAAGTTCTAGACGTCTTTTGACGTCTTCAATGTCGAATACAACTGGACTTCTTAGAAAAGCTTTGAAAATGTAGTTGATCGGTTAACATTATATAAATTAATAGCTGATCCGGCAAACTTTGTTTTGCCATATAAAAATAACCTACGACATATTCTCAGACCTACCAAATATGTACAAACAATTTCATGAACATCGATCAAGCCGTTTCGAAGGAGTTCGATAACAAACAACGTGACGTTTTTATAGCAGATTAGATAGTAGAGGCACTAGGCTTCTATAGTTGTTATACTACTTCTGGGATATTAATATTGTGACTGAAAACTTGATGAACCAACCATGGACTGTTGATTTAATTTTTGATGAAAATATGGACGCCTACAAAAAATATTATAGCAATCACCTACGAAACATGTCATGGCGTTTGATACACATTGCTTGTTCGACTTATTTGCTTACTACCTAGTTGCTGTATATTCGTCTCGTTTAATTAATTAAAATAGTCTTAATCTCCCACAGATTATGTCGTCTTATTCAAATTTCGGCAATTTTTTCTATCTAATGAAATCGTCCCGCCCCTAAGACTTGACTGCCATTTTTGTAAGTAAACCATACTGTAATTATCCGACCCAGTACTAGTATTCATGATTGAAAACTATTAAAGCATGTTCTACTAAGAAAACATCAGAAGTAAGAGCCACAGACACACTATAAGAGAATATTTTCAATCATTCAGCTATTCTAAATGGGGTCAATCGCATGGATAGGGAGTTAGGGACATAATACAACCACAGAATATATTTATATTGGACATAAAAGCCGTGTAAATAATCCCATAAGAAGGGTTGCGCAAAGGGAAAGTAATAGTTCTCTGTAAACCAAACGTGCGTGACCGCGTGTTGATTCTATAACGTCTTGGTTTGTGAGGGTACTGGCTAAGTATCAGAATGAACGGCAATATTAAAGAGTAGTTGGTTTATGCAGCAATGAGAACAAGGGTACCGGGTACCTGAATAATTTTGTGATTTTCGCTTTAACAGCTAAAGATTATGAATTTGTAACTTTTGGATCATAGACCAATATACTTTTTTTAAATATAACTCACGAATTGATCCTAAGTCTTTAACGTCTCTTGGTGAGGGTTTAATTTAAAATCCCAAAGCCAACAAGATAAAAAAAATAAATTAAACATTGGAACGAAGCTAGGTAGTGCCTAGCTACCCATCCACCTGCTTCATAAGCTCAGTTGATATCGATCCAAAAAGATAGAAATGTACTAAACCTATACTAGAAAGGTTTAGGAAGTTAATCAACAATCTTGATGTGTCTTTTTTGTTTTAAACCAATGTAATTAGTTTCAGCAGTATTTTATCATGTGTTTGTGTAAAAAGTAACATCAAGATGGTTTATCTTTATGTAGGTACCTTTTTTTTGTAACGGGGGAAATCCTCATGGATGTCCTCCGCCCTGGAGCGGGCGGATGAGTCTGTCAGACTCTTACTGACTAAAACCACCCCGGTGCTCCATCTCTCAGCGACTTCCGTAATCCCGGGCTAGTGCCGGCCCGCCTCTGCGGGCCACCTCGGGTCAGCGGGGGGAGTGAGGTGTTTAACTCCTCCCGCGACATCAAAAAGGGGCGCACGAGAACACCACGCGTCGCCACCTCGGGTCCGAATGAATGGGGGGCGACAGATATCCCCAAGTCCGCCGCCTCTGGACTCCTCCGACGCCCGGTGCGCCTGCTGTGGGCCGGGAGAGAGGTCGAGATCTGCCTGTCCCTTTCCGCAGCCTCCTTCTGCGCGACAACTGTTTCGCAAAGGAAACCACCGCGTCCTAGGACTCCTCGCCGACGACCATAGCACGAACTACGGCTGGCAGCGGGAGATCACTGCCTACCACAGAGATGAGGGCACGGTGTGGCTCCTCCCAAGCGGCACACTCTGCCAGCGTATGCCGCGCCGTGTCCTCCCGATAGTCGACGCAGTGGTGACACCGAGCGTCCGGCTCTCTGCCTATGTGACACAGGAACCTCCCGAAGCAGCCATGCCCCGAGAGGACCTGCGTCACACGAAATGTCAAGGAGCCGTGCCTTCTCCCGAGCCACAGGTCGAGCACTGGCCGGATGGCCTCGAAAGGACGAGGCTGGTGGAAGGGCGTGAGAGCCTGCTCCACCATTCCGCCAACAGAACCTCGCGCAACTGTGACTGACGCAGCTCAATGTGCCGCTGCATCAGTCACACGCAGCGAGCCCGCGCGTCCTCGCCACCTATTTTAGAAAGGTTTAAAAAGTTAAAACCAATGTAATTAGTTTCAGCAGTAGTTTACCACGTGTGTTTGTGTAAAAAGTAACATCAAGATGATTTATCTTTATATACCTACCTTAACCTTTCTAGTATAGTAGGTAATTATTATACAACCAACAATAAAGATATAAACCAACACACACCTACCAAAAATGTAAACAAAACCATAGACTTCAAATGCGAGAGGATCATTAATCCATGTCAATGAAACTCCAAATTTATAATTAAGTCCGGTAAAATGAAAAAAATAAAGCGTTTGACAGCCCAGCGACCTAAATATCGGAGGTCAGGAGCTAAGCGAAGCGGAGGTGAGCGGAGCGAGGGGTGTAAACAGAAATAACATTGTTTTGTAATCGTTTCGTTTGTATTCCGTTTGGGTATGTGGACTGGCAGTTGGAATCCCTATGGGCCGCCGTGGGTAATCCCTTTCAGGGAGTGTCGCGAAATAATTTAATCAATCAATCGAATCCGTTTATCTGTTGTACCTACGCAGTACCTACCTATGATGCATGGAAGGTGGAAGGGTTCTCTCAATCTACTTAATAATATAAAGCTTTAGAGTTTGTTTGTTTAGCTAAACGCGCTAATCTGGTTTGAAATGAAAAAATCTTTCAGCGTTGGATAGCCCATTTATCGAGGAAGGCTTGACATACAAGTATTAAACCAACTCAGGGCTTTCATTTATGTCCAATACAAGACAGCCGCTAAAGAAGTTTTCACTTCAAAAAAACTCCCAAAAAACCTCACATATTTAATGGACACTCCCTTACAACACCCACAGAAAAACTAGGTTCTCACAAATGAACTAAACAACAAAACAAAATCTAAATTAACTCTACTTTAATTCTTAAAACAATCAAAGTAACTAATCAAGCTTTATAAACATCAGTGTGTTTGTAGTTAATCTTATTAATAATCCTATTCTAAATGGGGTCAATCGCATGGATAGGGAGTTAGGGACATAATACAACCACAGAATATATTTATATTGGACATAAAAGCCGTGTAAATAATCCCATAAGAAGGGTTGCGCAAAGGGAAAGTAATAGTTCTCTGTAAACCAAACGTGCGTGACCGCGTGTTGATTCTATAACGTCTTGGTTTGTGAGGGTACTGGCTAAGTATCAGAATGAACGGCAATATTAAAGAGTAGTTGGTTTATGCAGCAATGAGAACAAGGGTACCGGGTACCTGAATAATTTTGTGATTTTCGCTTTAACAGCTAAAGATTATGAATTTGTAACTTTTGGATCATAGACCAATATACTTTTTTTAAATATAACTCACGAATTGATCCTAAGTCTTTAACGTCTCTTGGTGAGGGTTTAATTTAAAATCCCAAAGCCAACAAGATAAAAAAAATAAATTAAACATTGGAACGAAGCTAGGTAGTGCCTAGCTACCCATCCACCTGCTTCATAAGCTCAGTTGATATCGATCCAAAAAGATAGAAATGTACTAAACCTATACTAGAAAGGTTTAGGAAGTTAATCAACAATCTTGATGTGTCTTTTTTGTTTTAAACCAATGTAATTAGTTTCAGCAGTATTTTATCATGTGTTTGTGTAAAAAGTAACATCAAGATGGTTTATCTTTATGTAGGTACCTTTTTTTTGTAACGGGGGAAATCCTCATGGATGTCCTCCGCCCTGGAGCGGGCGGATGAGTCTGTCAGACTCTTACTGACTAAAACCACCCCGGTGCTCCATCTCTCAGCGACTTCCGTAATCCCGGGCTAGTGCCGGCCCGCCTCTGCGGGCCACCTCGGGTCAGCGGGGGGAGTGAGGTGTTTAACTCCTCCCGCGACATCAAAAAGGGGCGCACGAGAACACCACGCGTCGCCACCTCGGGTCCGAATGAATGGGGGGCGACAGATATCCCCAAGTCCGCCGCCTCTGGACTCCTCCGACGCCCGGTGCGCCTGCTGTGGGCCGGGAGAGAGGTCGAGATCTGCCTGTCCCTTTCCGCAGCCTCCTTCTGCGCGACAACTGTTTCGCAAAGGAAACCACCGCGTCCTAGGACTCCTCGCCGACGACCATAGCACGAACTACGGCTGGCAGCGAGAGATCACTGCCTACCACAGAGATGAGGGCACGGTGTGGCTCCTCCCAAGCGGCACACTCTGCCAGCGTATGCCGCGCCGTGTCCTCCCGATAGTCGACGCAGTGGTGACACCGAGCGTCCGGCTCTCTGCCTATGTGACACAGGAACCTCCCGAAGCAGCCATGCCCCGAGAGGACCTGCGTCACACGAAATGTCAAGGAGCCGTGCCTTCTCCCGAGCCACAGGTCGAGCACTGGCCGGATGGCCTCGAAAGGACGAGGCTGGTGGAAGGGCGTGAGAGCCTGCTCCACCATTCCGCCAACAGAACCTCGCGCAACTGTGACTGACGCAGCTCAATGTGCCGCTGCATCAGTCACACGCAGCGAGCCCGCGCGTCCTCGCCACCTATTTTAGAAAGGTTTAAAAAGTTAAAACCAATGTAATTAGTTTCAGCAGTAGTTTACCACGTGTGTTTGTGTAAAAAGTAACATCAAGATGATTTTTATCTTTATATACCTACCTTAACCTTTCTAGTATAGTAGGTAATTATTATACAACCAACAATAAAGATATAAACCAACACACACCTACCAAAAATGTAAACAAAACCATAGACTTCAAATGCGAGAGGATCATTAATCCATGTCAATGAAACTCCAAATTTATAATTAAGTCCGGTAAAATGAAAAAAATAAAGCGTTTGACAGCCCAGCGACCTAAATATCGGAGGTCAGGAGCTAAGCGAAGCGGAGGTGAGCGGAGCGAGGGGTGTAAACAGAAATAACATTGTTTTGTAATCGTTTCGTTTGTATTCCGTTTGGGTATGTGGACTGGCAGTTGGAATCCCTATGGGCCGCCGTGGGTAATCCCTTTCAGGGAGTGTCGCGAAATAATTTAATCAATCAATCGAATCCGTTTATCTGTTGTACCTACGCAGTACCTACCTATGATGCATGGAAGGTGGAAGGGTTCTCTCAATCTACTTAATAATATAAAGCTTTAGAGTTTGTTTGTTTAGCTAAACGCGCTAATCTGGTTTGAAATGAAAAAATCTTTCAGCGTTGGATAGCCCATTTATCGAGGAAGGCTTGACATACAAGTATTAAACCAACTCAGGGCTTTCATTTATGTCCAATACAAGACAGCCGCTAAAGAAGTTTTCACTTCAAAAAAACTCCCAAAAAACCTCACATATTTAATGGACACTCCCTTACAACACCCACAGAAAAACTAGGTTCTCACAAATGAACTAAACAACAAAACAAAATCTAAATTAACTCTACTTTAATTCTTAAAACAATCAAAGTAACTAATCAAGCTTTATAAACATCAGTGTGTTTGTAGTTAATCTTATTAATAATCCTATTCTAAATGGGGTCAATCGCATGGATAGGGAGTTAGGGACATAATACAACCACAGAATATATTTATATTGGACATAAAAGCCGTGTAAATAATCCCATAAGAAGGGTTGCGCAAAGGGAAAGTAATAGTTCTCTGTAAACCAAACGTGCGTGACCGCGTGTTGATTCTATAACGTCTTGGTTTGTGAGGGTACTGGCTAAGTATCAGAATGAACGGCAATATTAAAGAGTAGTTGGTTTATGCAGCAATGAGAACAAGGGTACCGGGTACCTGAATAATTTTGTGATTTTCGCTGTAACAGCTAAAGATTATGAATTTGTAACTTTTGGATCATAGACCAATATACTTTTTTTAAATATAACTCACGAATTGATCCTAAGTCTTTAACGTCTCTTGGTGAGGGTTTAATTTAAAATCCCAAAGCCAACAAGATAAAAAAAATAAATTAAACATTGGAACGAAGCTAGGTAGTGCCTAGCTACCCATCCACCTGCTTCATAAGCTCAGTTGATATCGATCCAAAAAGATAGAAATGTACTAAACCTATACTAGAAAGGTTTAGGAAGTTAATCAACAATCTTGATGTGTCTTTTTTGTTTTAAACCAATGTAATTAGTTTCAGCAGTATTTTATCATGTGTTTGTGTAAAAAGTAACATCAAGATGGTTTATCTTTATGTAGGTACCTTTTTTTTGTAACGGGGGAAATCCTCATGGATGTCCTCCGCCCTGGAGCGGGCGGATGAGTCTGTCAGACTCTTACTGACTAAAACCACCCCGGTGCTCCATCTCTCAGCGACTTCCGTAATCCCGGGCTAGTGCCGGCCCGCCTCTGCGGGCCACCTCGGGTCAGCGGGGGGAGTGAGGTGTTTAACTCCTCCCGCGACATCAAAAAGGGGCGCACGAGAACACCACGCGTCGCCACCTCGGGTCCGAATGAATGGGGGGCGACAGATATCCCCAAGTCCGCCGCCTCTGGACTCCTCCGACGCCCGGTGCGCCTGCTGTGGGCCGGGAGAGAGGTCGAGATCTGCCTGTCCCTTTCCGCAGCCTCCTTCTGCGCGACAACTGTTTCGCAAAGGAAACCACCGCGTCCTAGGACTCCTCGCCGACGACCATAGCACGAACTACGGCTGGCAGCGAGAGATCACTGCCTACCACAGAGATGAGGGCACGGTGTGGCTCCTCCCAAGCGGCACACTCTGCCAGCGTATGCCGCGCCGTGTCCTCCCGATAGTCGACGCAGTGGTGACACCGAGCGTCCGGCTCTCTGCCTATGTGACACAGGAACCTCCCGAAGCAGCCATGCCCCGAGAGGACCTGCGTCACACGAAATGTCAAGGAGCCGTGCCTTCTCCCGAGCCACAGGTCGAGCACTGGCCGGATGGCCTCGAAAGGACGAGGCTGGTGGAAGGGCGTGAGAGCCTGCTCCACCATTCCGCCAACAGAACCTCGCGCAACTGTGACTGACGCAGCTCAATGTGCCGCTGCATCAGTCACACGCAGCGAGCCCGCGCGTCCTCGCCACCTATTTTAGAAAGGTTTAAAAAGTTAAAACCAATGTAATTAGTTTCAGCAGTAGTTTACCACGTGTGTTTGTGTAAAAAGTAACATCAAGATGATTTATCTTTATATACCTACCTTAACCTTTCTAGTATAGTAGGTAATTATTATACAACCAACAATAAAGATATAAACCAACACACACCTACCAAAAATGTAAACAAAACCATAGACTTCAAATGCGAGAGGATCATTAATCCATGTCAATGAAACTCCAAATTTATAATTAAGTCCGGTAAAATGAAAAAAATAAAGCGTTTGACAGCCCAGCGACCTAAATATCGGAGGTCAGGAGCTAAGCGAAGCGGAGGTGAGCGGAGCGAGGGGTGTAAACAGAAATAACATTGTTTTGTAATCGTTTCGTTTGTATTCCGTTTGGGTATGTGGACTGGCAGTTGGAATCCCTATGGGCCGCCGTGGGTAATCCCTTTCAGGGAGTGTCGCGAAATAATTTAATCAATCAATCGAATCCGTTTATCTGTTGTACCTACGCAGTACCTACCTATGATGCATGGAAGGTGGAAGGGTTCTCTCAATCTACTTAATAATATAAAGCTTTAGAGTTTGTTTGTTTAGCTAAACGCGCTAATCTGGTTTGAAATGAAAAAATCTTTCAGCGTTGGATAGCCCATTTATCGAGGAAGGCTTTAAGCGACATAGCATCACGCTACGACTAATACGAGCGGAGCACTAAGTTCCTAATAAAAAATGTGACGCAGACGAAATTTGCGCGGGTCTGCTAGTTTGCTATAAACCCGTGAAGAGTTGTGCGCAACGTTTCTTTAAATTCTGGTTAATAGAAACGAAAACTATTAAATTAAATACCTGATTTCACTTCTAGCATTTTTGGAAGTTGTCACTCGTAAAATTACGTCCCGGGATTCCAAATCCAAGTTCTCTTAGGTCATCGATTGATAGGTACCTACCATTGCGCGATCGTCCCAATATTTATGCCACAGATCTCTCGGTCTCAAGTACATAGCTTATTTGAAATCGCCAACCGTGGGACTCCACCCTATCTAATGTTATTTGGATTTCGTCTGATGAATTAGCGCAAAACATTTATTTATTCGTTAAACTAAGTCAACAGCAATTTTATTCAAAACCAAAAAATTGCATTTTTTTAACATCAATCATTTACATGTCGCAGGTCTGCTGGAAGAAATTTCTTATGAAATAAGCAGTACCTTTGTGCTCTTCTCACTGTATAAATTTTCGTGTTTTAAGTATATTGTGTGTACATAAATAAATAAATAAATGAAAACATGCCTCAAAATTCTCGCCCATGTTCTTGTAACAAAAAACGCCTGCACTTATCTATTTTGAAGTTTATGTATAGCTGACCTTTGTTTGAGCAAGCTCGTTATCTGCGAAATTATCTATATTTGCGTACATTATATTCTTGTCAACATAACATGTATTTATGTAACATATCACAGAGTGATAAACGTAATCTATCAATTTACAATGGTGCTAAAATATTAGTATCCAAGTTTTTTAGGAGTTTTATTTTGATTGCAACACTAAACTTGCGTCAATCAAACTGTCAGTGTCAATATTCCAATAACCCAAACTTGTGAATGGGATTCTTCTTTATTGTTTATATTGTGATTAACATCCCTGCCTAGCATTATATGAATTATGTAATTATTTTAAAAACAAAGAAGAAAGCCTTAAAATGAACTCTCTTCACAACACCATCAAACGTACGTAAGAAATAGTTTGAGGTTATGTCTTACGTTATACTTATTTATTTATATTTTTCTGATTAAATTTCCAGAATTTCGCCTACTCAACCTCAGCACGCCCCTAAAAACTATTTCGGAATGCAAGCCTATTGTCCCTAACATTGTAAAACCTAAGAATGACTTGGTTTGTAATTCAAAAATTCTTACATTTGCACCAAGGAGTATTGGTGTAGAAATCATAGAAAAGCAGAGGTCTAATGACATAAAACAGGCTCCAATACCTTATATACCTATTGTAAACCCTCGTTCTATCTTCCCACTGTTGGACAAAGAATGGAGAAAGGATGAGATTGGCCTGCCTTCCATCAGTCAGGAAGAGATTCAGGCTGCGAGGCTGATTGTAATTAGGAGGAAGAAGATGAAGAAACATCAGAGGAGGAAGCTGTGGAAGAGGATGAGGTACACCTGGGCTAGAGTAAGTAGCAACTGACAAGTGTATTATTGATAATATGTTAGAATAGGTAGTTATTTTGGTTTTGAATTACTTATGCCTGGTTTCTTAGGTTTTTTATTGTTCGTTAACCTGTTGCTTAACACTATTTGTCATAACACCATTGGTTTGTTAGTGGTTAACGGACAGATAAACAACTGTTAAAGTATCTCAGAAATCCTGGTTTCTGAGACAATTGTATCAGTTCTTTAGGCAAGTTATGAAGTACTAGCTACCACTTAAGTGGAATTACGAGTTGTAGGTCGTAGGTTCGAACCCAGACAAGCGCTTTACTTTGTGTAAATTATTTCATCATCACTGCTCTCAAAGCGGTGAAGGAAAACATCGTGAGGAAACCACCATATCCTAGAACCAAAAATTCGAAGACATGTGACTACCAACCCGCACTGCGCCCGCGTGGTGGATTATAGCCCACGCCCGCTCGAAAGAGAGGAGGCCTGTGTGTGTCCCAGCAGTGATAACAATATAGGCTGATTATGTATGTATGTAAGCATTCAAAGAGTCTCCTATTTGTGTAATTTATACCCAAACAACTAATTCTTCCCAAACCAAATTACAGATAAAGCAGCACCGGCGTCAAACCAAAGAGAAGAAATTCCAGAACGCGTTGATAGCCATGGTGAAGGACGCCAACGAGTTCCAAGCAGAACAGTATGTAGCGGACAAGCTGCAGAAAGCTAATCACACACCGCTGCCAACACGCTGGAAGCACAAGCGGTTGCCAGAGTTCATCATCAGACAACTGCTGGGGATTGATAAGAAGATTAACTACAAACACACTGATGTTTATAAAGCTTGATTAGTTACTTTGATTGTTTTAAGAATTAAAGTAGAGTTAATTTAGATTTTGTTTTGTTGTTTAGTTCATTTGTGAGAACCTAGTTTTTCTGTGGGTGTTGTAAGGGAGTGTCCATTAAATATGTGAGGTTTTTTGGGAGTTTTTTTGAAGTGAAAACTTCTTTAGCGGCTGTCTTGTATTGGACATAAATGAAAGCCCTGAGTTGGTTTAATACTTGTATGTCAACAGAAAATAGGTTTTTCACAAAATTTTGAGTAGAGCAATCAACTTTGTTTGAAATGGATATAATGATGATAATAATAATAATAAAATAATCTGTGGCTCGACTGTCAAACAAGTGACACAATTTTTTCATCTTCAATTTTAATAAATTAATTTTATCAACTACTAAAAACCAAATCATACGAAAATGGAAAAAACTAGAAGAAAAAAAAACAAACCAAATTTACATATAACTGTATAAATACCATAACACCATCCTATGACGAACTGAAAAAATTACTATGTTGACAAGAGCCGCAGCTCGTCGAGCACGCCCACCATCTCCGGCCTCGTCGCTCAGCTCCGCCTCGCCGCCGCCGGAACCCAGCCCCACCGTGAGTGCTGTGACACCGGCCGTGGCAGTCGCGTCGAGCTCCAGCGACGAGTACTTCTCGCCGCCCACGACGCCACCACCTGCTCGTCGGCGAAGAGGACGCCGGCCGCCGGACGGCTTAGGACCTCGAGGCCCACCGGCCTCTGACAGGGTCCCAGCTCCCGGCGGAAGTGTGCAGCGTATGCGATGGACACGTTCCATAAATGAAAATGTGATACGCGCATACTTTGGGGCTACAGAGGGAGGAAACAACCTGACCGCGTACCGTGTTCGGATGCTCTCTTTGTTTCAGGTGCTTGAGCCAGCAGTCAACGTATCGGCCCAACGTCTATCGGATCAGGTGCGGGTCATCCTGCGTAACCATATGTTGGATGATACTACACTTGATCGCCTCCGAGCTGAACTGAGTAGCCGTGCCATTGCCCCCTCGTCGCAGACTGTGGTACTACCACAGTCTCACCAAATTCCCAGCCATGTTGACGAGGGAGTAGTGACAGGGTTACAAATGTAAGTACCCAGTGCAGTGACGAATTGAGGAGTGCTTTGGAGTGTGCTATTCGGGAGTATCGTTACATGCTGCCTGAACTTAGGCCACGCTTACCTCGTTTGCCCATGCATAACAAGAATAGGGCGCTGGTGGCTGCTCTGGATTCGCAGTTGTCAAGCTATTTTGATAACTGTGATAACCTCACGATACACATTCGATCATGTACTGCGCGGCTGTGGCGGCTTGTCGTGTAGCTCACGTCAAATTTGCTGATCACAGGGCTACACGACCAAAACAAGCCGTGCCGGCTTGGCAGTGCAGGATCGAGCGTCGTATTGGTGGGGCCAGAGCACTCATCGGCAAACTAGTTTGCTTCAGGGAGGGTAACACTCGCCCAAGAGTGATGCGCTTTGTGAGACGGGCGTTTTCGGGGACTGATATCCCCCCCCCGAGAGTATTTGTCCCGGGTCACAGAGCGCATCGACTTCCTGAAGCAGAAGGTGTATGCATGGGCAAACCGTATTCGGAGGTATAAGCGGCGCGTGGAGCGATACACCCAGAATCGCACATTCCAGAGTAATGAAAGGTGGGTATACAGAGCTTGGGAGCGACCGGACCAAGGTGTGACTGACACGCGCTTGCCGGATGATGATGCCATGTGTTCGTTCTGGCGCAGCATCTGGTCGGTGCCTGTCAGTCACTTCGAAGGTGGTTGGACTAGAGAGGTCGAACGAGCGTGCGATTCAATACCAGAAATGGGGGCAATCACAATCAGCCCCCTTGATGTAGCTCGTGCAGTCCGTCCGTTGCCTAATTGGAAATCTCCAGGACCGGACGGACTGCACAATTTTTGGATTAAGTGGCTACAAAAGTCGCACGTTCGGTTGGCATTTCAGTACCAGACTGCCTTGGATACCGGCTCACTACCCGAGTTTCTTACAACAGGAGTTACCCACCTGCTTCACAAATCTGGTAGCACCGCGGAACCCAAAAAAAAATTATAGACCGATCACGTGCCTACCGACGGTTTATAAGGTTCTTACATCCATTTTAAGAGCTAAAATTAACACTCATATAGACAGCAATTCGATTATGTCTGCCTCTCAGAATGGATGTAGGAATGGGTCCCGCGGTACTAAGGAGCTGCTCCTCATAGATATGGCCATTAGCCAACAGGTTCGGCGTTCCCGAAAGGATCTGTCGACATGCTGGATAGACTATAAGAAGGCCTATGACTCGGTGCCTCATACGTGGCTCATGAGGGTCTAAATATCCAGAGGAATAGCGAACCGATAAGGATCGAGCGGGGTATATTTCAGGGTGATAGTTTGAGTCCACTTTGGTTTTGTCTAGCCTTGAATCCTCTTAGCACACTGCTGGAGAATTCAGGGCTAGGCTATCGGTTGAAGAGAGGTGGTCAGGTTATATCTCACCTCCTTTACATGGATGAACTGAAACTCTTTGCCCCCACTAATCTGCAACTGATGGAGCTACTGAAGGTAACTGAAACATTCAGTGACGCCATCAGGATGGAGTTTGGTGTGGACAAATGTGCGGTCATGCATGTAAAGCGTGGAGAGATTATGGAATCCGTGGGAACTCAACTCTCGGATTCCATAAACCTGAGATCCCTCTCTCCAACTGAAACTTACAAGTATTTGGGTATGTCGGAAGCGTTAGGTATCAATGTTACTGACATGAAGCAATCGTTGAAGGAGCGCTTCTTTGGCCGCCTGAAGAAGGTATTTAATAGCCTTCTATCAGGCGGAAATAAGGTGCGTGCCTTCAACGGTTGGGTCATGCCGGTATTGATGTACTCTTTCGGCGTACTCAAATGGACTCAAACGGAACTTGACGCCCTGGATAGGCGGGTCCGTACACTGCTTACTGCATATCGAATGCATCACCCACGATCGTCGGTAATGAGACTGTATATCCCGCGAAAGTGTGGAGGTCGAGGCTTTTTAAATGCTAAGACTCTCCACAATCGTGAGATATGCAGTCTTAGGGAATATTTCCTAGCTGTCGACGTGGGTATGCATCGAGATGTAGTGGCGGTGGACAAGGGACTCACCCCGCTCTCCTTGGCAAATGAGAACTGGCGCAAACCTGCGGTGCTTGACACTAACGATCGCAGGGCGGTATGGCAGAGTAAGGAGCTTCACGGACGCTTTTTCCGGACCCTACATGGGCCCGACGTAGACCAACTAGCGTCCGTAGCCTGGCTGCGTTTCGGTGACCTCTTTGGAGAAACCGAAGGTTTTTTTTGTGCAATTATAGACGAAGTTATCATGACGAATAACTACCGGAGATTTATTGTGAAAGACGGCACGGTCGACATATGTCGGACATGTCACCGTCCGGGAGAATCAATTCGCCACATTATCTCTGGTTGTTCTCGTCTAGCTAACGGAGAATACTTGCATAGGCACAACCTTGTAGCCAGGATTATCCATCAGCAACTTGCTCTGAAATACTCTCTTGTGGAGTCGGAGGTGCCATACTATAGGTATACGCCCGACCCAGTTCTCGATAATGGCAATATCACATTTTACTGGGATCGGTCCATCATCACTGACAGGACTATTGTTGCCAATAAACCTGATAAAGTGGTGGTGGACCGAATTGTGAGGCGTGCAATGATTGTAGATATAACCGTCCCGCATGACGAGAACCTCGTGAAAGCCGAGAAAGACAAACAAATCAAGTATATTGACTTGGCTCGCGAGGTTGTCGACATGTGGGAAGTGGACTCTGCAATCATTGTACCGATAGTCGTGTCGGCCAATGGCTTAATAGCCACGAGCCTCGACCAACACCTTAGGAGGCTCTCGTTGGGCAACTGGATCAAGGGCTTGATTCAGAAAGCGGTACTTCTGGACACGGCTCGCATTGTCAGGAGGTTCCTTTCTCTGGAGCCCTGACCACCGGTAGCTTGGACCCTGTTCCCGATATCGGTGGGCTACTATTTTTATATTTTTAAATGTTTTTTTATTTATTTTATTCAAATATTTAAAAATATAATATATATGTATAGTAAATGAAAAAAGGAGATAAAATAATAATAAATAATAATGATAATGATGATGGATATAATGAGAATGATGTGGGGTATCTGGTGGGAAAAAATAAACTCCAAATTATCACTGCACACATACGAACGATGACTCGTTGCTATGAATGTAGCACTAGGCACCAACAGCAGCGTTGTGCATTTTTTTTGTGATGGGTGAAAAATGTTAAACTGGTGTCAGGACACGACCGTGATTGAAAATTCGTAAGACAGTCACGTGTCCTACAAACTTTAGCGGCGTTGTGCACTTTTTGTAATGGGTAAAAAAAAATTAAACTCGTCTAGACACGTGAACTGATCGAAAATTTGTAAGACGGTGGGAGAGAAGCACGTATTCAAGGTTTCACTTCTGCCGGCACTCCCGGAGTGTAACCTAGCTGTTGTTTTTTATACAAAAATACGTATTTTTAAAAATGTCGCGTGTAATTAGTAGGAGGAGGCAGATGAGCTAAATCTCACCAAGAGAAGGTCTAAAATCGCCAACGTCTCCTCACATAATTAATGGACTGAAAACAGCAATATACGAGTATTTTGTCTGAGACTTATGTTATGCTTTCATCTCTGTGGGTGTAACAGGCGACCAGCCCGGTATAACTAGTTTTTGCCCGCGACTTCGTACAACCATATCCCGTTATTTCCCGTTCCCATAGGAATATCGAGAAATTTTTTGCTCACCTACACACTCCAAAGAACCTACATGCTAAATTTCTGCTGCCTACGACCAGTAGTTTCAGCTATGCGTTGTTTGTCAGTCACTCGTCAGTACCTAACGGAAGAATTTTAAATACAAACTGTAACAGTAACAGAATACACGCAATACTTCTCAATAAAAAGTCTATATAATTCTTGAAATATTTTACTAAATAAGTAACTCGCAAAACAATACAACATACAATAATCTACTGAATATTTGTTCAGCATTGAGACATAAGCTCCTTATCATGGGGCACATATCCAAGATCGCCTACTATAGCAATGGCCAAGCTGCTACGAGCTAGAAAACAATAAACACATGTTAGACAGGTACCTATTGGTGTAGATGCGGGCCTGCGGACGGCGGGCATTGGGTGGCACGCTGTCCAGACAGAACCAGGGGTCTACTCTCTAAGCCCGAAGTCCGTAGTTACGGGCGTATTCAACTCCGTATCACCTAACCATTGAAACTTAAAGACAATACGCTGTGAAATCGTGTTGTCATTCATTCTTAGTTCGGGTTTGGGACTAAGGTACAGGCGCCGTATAAGGCCCACCTCCTATCATGGCCCACTTAAAAAATACTTAAGTTTCGGTGGCCAGAACAATTTAAAATTTCGCGGGAATCTTGTGAATGCGTTCCTAGACGAAAGGCAAACGTCATCACGCCAATCACGCGCGGCCATTTTGAACACTATTGTCAGTTGTCAGTGACGCGTCAAGGCAGTGCACGTGTTATAACCTTACTCACGTAAGTATATTTATTTTTTTACAACAAAATACAGTAATATCGCGTTACACCTTGATAAATCTTAGTACTAACAGTGTTAAGATTAAATCAAAGTAAGTTTTAATATTCTAATGGTGTCACTTAATTTTTAACATGATTTTTACTGCCATAAGGCAAAGTTCCATAAGATAGCCCACTACATGACCCCCAAATAAGGCCCGGGCCTTCTTTGGACTATCGAATATTACATTTGTAAATTGCAATAAAAATAATATTTTGAAGTTTACATATAAGTACATACATTTCTATCTATGTCTAATCCTTTTATTAAATTTGCTTATGACAAGAAAATTTCTTTGAAAACTTTTCAATTTTTGTTATTGTTAACGTAGTTTTTCTTCCATAGGCTGGTATTCAACAAAATGGCGCCAACTGGGAAAAAACCTCGAGGCCAGTGGTCAGAATGTCAGCTAAAAAATGCCATAAAGGCAGTAAAGAGACGTGAAATGTCACAACGAGCAGCTGCTGAAGCATTTTGTATCCCAAGGCGTACATTGCGAAACCACTTAATATCCGGAAAAACAGAAAAGGTAACTGGTAGACCACCTATTCTGAATAAAAAACATGAACAGGACTTAGCAAAACGGATAATAAGACTTGCTCACGTAGGTATGCCGCTGACCCCCAAACTTGTTCGGAAACAAGCGTACGAGTTCTGTAGAGCAAATGGCATATCAAACATGTTCAGTGAAAAAACAAATATTGCAGGGAAGAAATGGCTGAAAGGTTTCCTCAAACGCAATTCGGAGATATCACTTCGTAAAGCTCAGTTTATGAATCCCGGCAGAGCACAAAAACTTAATAAGCACATCGTTCAAAAACACTTTGAAGCTGTCAAAAAAATATATAGCGAGTTGGATATATCAAATCATCCAGAACGTCTATATAATATGGATGAGAAGGGTTGTAGATTGAACCTTCATCATCAGCAGAAAGTTTTTGCTGAAAAAGGTTCAAAAAGAGTGCATTTTATAGCTAATGAACATGCAGAAAATGTGACAATCGCGATGTGTGTGAATGCAACGGGAAATGCAGTGCCTCCAATGATCTTATTCAAGGGCAAAAGATTAAAACCAGAATTTTGTGACAATTTTCCTGCTGGAAGCTTAGTAAAGATGGCACCCAAGGGAAGTATGACGACCGAACTTTTCGTGGACTTCATCGAACATCTGGGTCAGTATAAGTCTCCAGGAAAATGCTTATTAATTTTTGATGGCGCTTCTTGTCATTTGGATGCCAGGATCGTAGATGCAGCAGATGAACACGACATCATATTATACTGTTTGCCCTCAAACACAACGCACGAGTTACAACCCCTTGATAAGTCAGTTAATAAATCGTACGAGCATCATTGGGATGAGGAGCTATTATTGTACGCATATCAATATCCAGATCGCAAACTTACAAAACAGCGCTTCAGTAAGATTTTTACCAAAGTATGGCCCAGGTGCATGACCCAAGAAAATATAATTAACGGATTCAGAGCCACCGGACTCTACCCTTATGATCCCAATGCAATTCCTCAAGAAGCTTACGCGCCTTCAGCGCTTACACAATTACCTGGTATACAACATCAAAACGACTCTCAAATGCAACAAGCTACTGATTTCGGAGATTTAGTGGTCTCCCCACGACGACACAATAACTTTGAGATAGATCATGTCACATACAATGAAGATAACTTGCGAGATTTGTCACCATCGATTTTATCCCAGTTTCAAGATGATCTCCCAGAAAATGAACTTGCAGAAAGAAATATATTAGATATTCCAAAGTGTTCAACTACTACTCGTGGAAAGTTAGTTGACTATAGTTCCTCGTCCGAATCTACCATTGAGGATTCTCAACATCAAGAACAGCATCGTAGACAGCCCCTTTTGAGCATTCCGTACGACAGGAATTCTCAGTTTTTATCACCTATTCCTTCCACCTCCGGTATAAATAGTATGCACCCTCAACGACTGTTAGATTTTTCTACGTCAGACGTGTCCGATCAAGAAGATTTTGATCAAAATATATTGAATTTCACCCATGCACAATATCCTGGAAGAAATATTAACATTTATACGTCGTCATCTGAGTCGGAAGAAGAAAATATCAACCCACAGTCGAGAGAAAAATACAGTTCATTTGCTAAACGTGATCAGGAAAGATCTGAGGATTCTGATGATAACGTACCACTTTCTAAAATTAAAGAAACTTCAGGCACTTCAGGCGCTAAGACACCATTTCATAAACAAATTCCTACGCCAAATTTCGCAACAATAAAGAATAAACCAAGGCGTAAAGCTTTAAATTATATCGGGCAAAAGGTTACCAAAGACTTATTTGACGCTGCCAAAGAAAAAGGCTTACAAAAACAAAAGAAAAAATCAATTCCTGTAAAAGGACAGCTAAAACAAAAAAAAACGAACGGTAAATCTACAGAAAAAAAAAATGCTAAAAAACAGAAAAAAGTGGAGACTGAAACTGCTGAAAATGAAGTGTGGTTTTGTCAAGCTTGTGAGATGGACAGGGTTGCCGATATGCGTCAATGTAAAGTGTGTTTGGCGTGGTACCATGAGGATTGCGTAGGTTTGACAAAAGAAGACACCGATATTTTCTTATGCCCAAT
Source organism: Lacanobia oleracea (assembly GCA_950371165.1). NCBI lineage: Eukaryota > Metazoa > Arthropoda > Insecta > Lepidoptera > Noctuidae > Lacanobia > Lacanobia oleracea. The sequence goes on along the minus strand of OX493405.1, from coordinate 23,180,566 downwards.
GTGTAACTAAAAAGTCTGAGCAATATAATTGGTCTTGGAAGAGTCCTCTCTTCTACCTGCAATTATAAGGTTCAGACTTTTTTATTGTTGATTATGTTATTAGTTTAAGAGAAAATGAAAAATATTGTTAGTGAAAACTTACTGTTGATTACGGTTCTGTTTTTGTTTTAGATTTTTTATTTTTGTATAAGTTTTTAAGCTAAGTATACGAACAGTATACCTTTTTATTAAAAATAGTTTTCAATATACCTAATATGGCCCACAATTGAAAATAAATGACCTATTAGAGGATATTATAAGTATTATTTAGTTACGAACAAAGAAGATGGATCTCAAAATATACGCCATTATTAGTTTAAGTGTTGATTTTTTGTTTTAAGGCCATTCCAAGTTTCTATAGACATAAGAAGGCCCAATGTCATTTTTTTTACTGATTAATTAATCTAAAACACTTAATATTAAATAAAACTGCATATTGAATTCAGTTTGTGAAAAAATAATTTTGCTGGTCTTAATATTACATAGATATTCCTTAATTCATAACGGGCTTTCTTGGGCTACTATGTTCCTAAGATGGCCCATTCACTATGTTTTAAAAAAACGATTTTTCTCTGTTGTGATGGTACAAAAAGAACTTGTATTTATTTAAAATGTGTCATTAATAAACATGTTATATGTTTTTCCTAATCTCTTTTTTTTTACAGTTTTACAGTGATTTTTACAGTGATTTAAAATTAAGTGGGCCATACACGGCGCCTGTACCTTAATCGTAAGTCCGCAACTAACCCGAAACTACTCGTAGGGTCGGGTCGACGACCCGTTGCGTTCCACGCGCGCCTCAGAGATGTCAGCATAGAAGAAGAGGTCCGCTAGGGTCAGTGCCTGCCAGGGTAGCGGAATTTGTTCGAAAGAGTCACCGCGGCCCTGGAACGCAAAGGGCATTAGGAGGAATACGGAAGGGTTTTAGTCAGTAAAAGTCAGACACTCCCTTCTGCTTCGCCCAGAGCGGGAGGAGTCATTTGATGATTTCCCATTCACAAAAAAGGCAGGTATTAGCGGACAGGTCAAAAGATTCAGCAAAAAGAACTATTAAGTAAGTATAACTGCACTGCGTGATGATGGCGCCTGTTATTCCATTGCTAACGGCGGAATCCTTCGATAAATTCAGTGGCGTAGCGGGGGGCGGGAGTGCGTGCATGAATTTATTGAGAAAATTTGCATGATGCAAAACTAAATCAAAATAAACTATAGAATTAAACCTAGAGGCTACTCTAAACTCCGCGAGTTGCTGCGCAGTACCAAATTAATGTGACAGCGGGCGTGAGGAGTGGGTTACTGCGCAGACGTCATTAGGTTGTTAAACCTATCCCTGTTTTCGTGTGACCCAAGGGCTGGCTTTTACCTCGGACAGAGAATAAGCATTCCAGATCTTTTTAATCGCATCCTGCATGATCATCAAGGAAATGCCGAACCAGTGGCGATTTAGCCTGATTATCCCTGTTTATAAAGGCAAAGGTAGCGTACAGGATTGTAGTAGCTACCGCGGTATCAAGATCATGTGCCACACCATGAAGCTCTTCGAGCGCATCATTGACACACGGCTCCGTAGGCTTCCGGGCGGGTAACAGCACCAGGGAAGCAGTGTTCGCCTTACGGAATCTGGCTGCGGCTTACAGAGAGAGAAGGAGAGCTTTACATATGGCCTTTTTAGACCTGCAGAAGGCCTTCGACTGTATACCTCAGCAGTCCATTTGGTGGGCACTGCGCTTCAAGGGCATTCCCGAGGCCTATATTGACATTATCAGAGACATGTACCGCGATTCCGTGTCCTTTGTCCAGACCGCTGTTGGCGAATCGAATGGCTTCCCAATATCTGTTGGCATTCACCAAGGCTCGGCTCTTAGCCCGTTCTTGTTTAACGGAGTGCTCGATGTAGTTACGGCAAACATCCAAGATCAGCCTCCATGACTAATGATGTACATATGCCGATGACATCGCTATCGTTAATCAGAACAAAGCCCATCTTGAGCGCAAAGTCAACATTTGGAAGGACACGCTTGAAAACGGTGGTCTGAGACTAAATGTGGCGAAGACTGAGTACATGTCCTGTGGCAGCACGGATTCAAACACCATCCGGATAGGTTCGGACCTGATCAGAAAGTCCGATACGTTCAGGTACCTTGGATCCGTGCTGAACGAGTCTGGCAACGTGGACGACGATGTCCAAGCACGTATAGGTGCGGCTTGGGCGAAGTGGCGCGAGGTAACGGGCGTTGTATGCGACCGCAAAATGCCTCCGAAGCTCAAGGGGCAGATATATAAATGCATCATACGGCCTGTCCTACTGTACGGGGGCGAGTGTTGGCCAGCACTAAGCAGACACACCCAGGAGCTTCGCGTCACGGAGATGAAGATGCTGAGGTGAATGTGTGGCGTAACGCGATCCGATCGCATACGCAACTCTTACATTCGAGGTAGTCTTGGTGTCCGTGACGTGGGGGTAAAACTGCAAGAGTGTCGTCTGCGATGGTATGGCCACATCATGCGCTGCCCTATGGAGTACGTTGTCGGAGATGCATGAATATGGCTGTTCTTGGGGCTAGGTCCCGTGGTCGCCCTCGCAAGCGCTGGCTGGACGTCGTCAAGTCCGACATAAGAGCCAATGGCCTGACTGAGAAGGATGTTCAAGATCGGGCAAAGTGGAGGAAGCTAAGTAGGAAGGCGGACCCTGGCAATAGCCGGGATTAACGCCAGGTGAAAGAAGAAGAAGAAGAGGATAAGCATTGCCATACAACGTAGCAATGCCGCCAGTCGTTTGGGCTCACTTCCAGGCGACAGCGATGCGGATGAATTTTTTGAGGCCATATTATACTTAGTTAGTTTTATTTTCTATTGTAGGTAAGTGTAGGTAGATATAAGTTTAGTCCCTAACAACAACAGGGATAATAATTTAGCCTGAACCTACTTTTGGTCCCGAGAATATTAGCAGTGGATTTTATGTCTTGGTTCTGAATTGAGTCAATCATTTTCATGGCAGTCTTTGCATTGTCAATTTGAACGCCGCTGGCTAGCTGGAGCGCTAGGCCTTCAGTGAACTTCAAGCAATCGTCGTCGTGGAGCGCTAAGCTTACTTCTGAAAAAATAATAGATATAAGTAAGTACTTTTAATAAAAAAAAATCGTTACCACAATTTTCCTATATCGTGGGTGCGTTCACAAGCGTATAAACTCGCATACACAAACAGCCAGACCCGAAACAACTATCTAGGCCATACAAATATTTGTTCCGTGCGGGAATCGAACCCGCGACACGCAGCCCAGCAGATAACCGCTCAAGCACTGCGCCAAACGAGTCGTCTTGCACTAGGTAACTATTGGTAATAATGCAAGTTATTTTTAACGTCGGCCTATTGCGGTCGACGTTGGAGCAAGCTTGCAAAGAAGACTTGACTTAAACAGTTCCTACCTAAATTGCCAAGAAGCAATTCGGTTTCATACTAAAGTCCTGTTTGTGCCACACGGCGACGCAAATGAGTTGGACGTTAGTCATCTGTCATCATCTTCCTGCCCTTATTCCATGTCACTTGGGGTCGGCGCAACACCTTTTTTTCTTCCATTCTGTTCTATCAGTCGTCACTCTATCACTAACTCCCTTTTATTTTGAATCGCTCCTCACACAATCCATCCATCTTTTTTTGGCCTTCCTCTCCCTCTCCATCCATTCAAATTTATGTTAATTTATGAGTTGGACTTTAGTACGAAACCGAATTCCGCCGACTCATTTTACGCAACTCAATACTACCAAAATTACGTTCGTTTGGCCTCACCCGTAGATATTTTTCTATAGCCTCACCCTTAACAAGAGAATGTACATTAAAAAGCAACAAACAACTTACTAAGCCTCTTCTTGCCGATATCAAGCTGTGTCAAGTCAAGATCTCCGACATTTGCGAGGAACTGAGCGCAAGACTTCGCAACGCCCCACGCCGAGCACGCACGAGTCTTAGCTACGATGCCTGAAAATATATGGATACCTAATACAGAACATCAATGAAAGCTAGAACCGGATGCTAGATAAATGGACAGTGTTTCCCATTCCCCATCATACAACAAAACTTAACATACTTACCTACTAACACAGTTTTGTAGTACCTACCAAGATTATTTGAGTTTAACCACGGATGGACGTACGGCTAACCACTACCTGCCTTATTGTTTCACTAGAGGAATCTAAGAATGGCATAGGTAGGTACCTAAGTCCTTAGTAACCAGTTCATGTTCTACCTGTGTACCTACAACTTCAGAGTTTTGGCACTAATGCTTCTTTCATAGATTTTTTACTTGCTTAAGATGACATTGTGGATTCTTGAGCGCTCATTCGTAGCATACAGACGTATTAGTTAGCAATATTTAATTAACAAAACAATAATAGTGACCTAGTTTAGTGAAATAGTGACCTAGTTTAGTGAAATAATAAATTGTGACGCAATTTTATTTTTTTGTGTAGAGTTTAGTTTTAGTAAATATAATGTACACATAGAAATAGTGAACTTTTTACAAAATATAATGGATAACAGCCCGGGTAATCTATGCGGTCGACTCCATTCCTCCGCCTCGCCGGGGACGAGGACAACGCAAAATCAAGCCCAGTCAGTTGAAGTTGCATCCACGACCGAGTTACAAAAATGGTTGTCATCCATTGAACAGCACCTAAATGAGGTTTGCTCTATTGCCACGGAGGGAAAACTGAACTCTGACCAGAAGTTGAAAATATCGAACTTATGCCGCAAAATAGGATCTGGCACCTCACAGATGGCAGTCCTATATCAATCTCTGAAGCAGAAAATCGTCCAAGCATACAACATGGTGGACGACCTACAAGAAAAAAGGAACTTGACGGAACATATTGCGGAGCTCAAGCAGACGATTAAGGACTCTCGCACTTCTGAAAATGTTTCTTTTGCCGACATGGTGAAGAAGGGTACAAGTGATTTTTTTCGACCAAATAATTTAAGCTCTGTGGCCATTTATCCCAACGATAAATTAAAAACTAGCAATGAAACAAAAGACCTCGTGCAAAAAATCATTCGCCCGGAGCAAATGAAGCTGCAGGTTCGTAGTGTCCGCAAAACAAAAAATGGAGGCGTAATTATTAGTACCGAGACCAAAAACGACGCAGATAAATTAAAGCAAGCAGTCCAGCTCTCTTCATCTGGACTTACAGCTGATGAACCCAACAAGCGTAAACCCAGGATTGTAATCGTAGGAGTGCCGACTTCCATGTCTGAAAATGAGGTCTTCAAGTGCATTTTCGAACAAAACGTAGCCGATAAGTTTTCTGGCATGTCTTTGGAATCCTTCCTGACCATTGTAAAACTAAGCCACAAATCTGGGAAAAGAGATGCGTCGACCTGTAACTACGTCGTTGAAGTACCAGCTAATTTACGTAAAGCCCTAGTTGCTCAATCAAGGCTTTTTATAAATTGGACTTCCTGTCCTGTTAGAGACTTCACATTGGTAACACGGTGCTACAAATGCCATCAATATGGTCATGCAGCAAAATCGTGCAGAGAGGTCAATTGTATGTGTGGTCATTGTGGTGAAGCGGGACACTCGATGTCAGAGTGCGCAAAGAAAGCTGAAATGCCGAAATGTGCAACTTGCTCACGCTTCAAAAAACCCAGCAACCATAGAACAGGAGACGCTGAGTGTCCTGGAAGGAAGATAGCGGAGTTCAGATACATCAACTCCGTCGATTACGAAGGCGCCTAGTGCGTTATACTCAAGGCCAGATTTCCGTAATAACACCTGTTGCTGATTCAACAAGAACATACCACTGCGCTGACCTACTTCCCCTGAATTTTTTGTTGTGATACTAAACTAGCCCAGTGCAAAAATAAAATACGTAGATAAATATAAGTTACGTTGAATAAATCTGCAACATTCACTTTAACCCAGTGAAAATTTCTGCTGACGCTAAAAATTCACCTTGTGTTCGAGCAAATTATTAAGTGTTACAAACAATTTAACGCAAGTTAATCTAATTAGGAATCATTATTTACTATCATAAATTTACGTATAATTAGGTAAATCAAATAAGTCAATAAACTCAGTTATTATTCTAATATTAAGTAAATATTGTAAAAAATTAGACGATTCTTTATATATTGTTTGAGCCCTTGCCGCCTGTGATACAGGACTCTCCTAGTACAGGCATCTAACATTGTTCTACCTATATTATTATTTAAGATTTATAATTCTATTGTACCAATTCGAATTTTGAATAAAGATTTATTATTTATTATTATTATAGTGAGTTGTTTATTTTTCTTCTCTTTTGAGAGAGGATATGACCTTACACACGGGCCAGAGCCAAGTATGTAAGGGGAAATTTAAATTGAGAAGGTGGATGAAAGTGTTGCAGAAGTCAAGAACTTTCGAGTGATGCGACAGGTGTTAAGAATGGTGGCTTTTTGGAGCATATAAAGAGTATGAGTTGGCATCTGTAAAGTATCCAGGCTTTGTGTAAGAGATTTTGGTATTATGCCCGTAGACGAAAGAACTATGGGGACAATATGGACGGTTTGAGATTTCCATTGGGTTTTAATTTCTATGGCGAGATCTTGGTACTTACTGAGCTTTTCGGATATTGTGGTTTGAATATTGTGTGAGTTAGGTATTGCTATATCTATCAAATATACAGTTTTATTAATTTTGTCGTGAACTGTAATATCAGGTCTGTTGTAGTGAATAGTTTTGTCTGTTATTATTGTTCGGTCCCAATAAATTTTGTAATCTTTACTTTCTAAAACTGTTTCTGGTTTGTTTATTATTCTGACCGTATACCTAGGTCATTTTTGTTTTTTACTTATTTATTGACATAATCTTTTCGTTCATGAGTTGTATTGCTTAAGTGGTTACCTAATAGTGACCTCGACAAATTGATAGTGGTCGTCTTGCTGACCGTGATTTTTTATTGTTAAGTAAGTACCTACTTATATTATATCTTTTAATTTAAGTGTTATAATTTAACTGCGATGGTCCTAGTTTATCACTTGTGACTATGGGTCACAGCTGGGGTTGCCACCCGTACTTTATTATAAAGTATTGTACGTTATTTTGGATAATTGTACTCTATACATCACGACAACAATAAAGTAGGTACCTACGCGAAAATACTTTATTTCGCATTATTTAGTTTCTCAGGGATTCATTTCACATAATTAGGTACAAAAAAAAGATTGGTTGTACCTAAGTCATCTCATCATCTGCCTATTGTTGTACTTAAGTATTTTTGCGTAAAACAGAACGACATGATCAGATACATAGTAGGTACCATAGGTGGGTACCATAGGTAGGTACTAAAGGTTTTGCGGAATTGTCTGTTGCACAAAAAATATAGCAAGTAAGCATTCTAAGACTGATGATATTTTTCTGTGATAAATAGCAAACGACAAGATAACAGAAACTGATAAAAAAACAGACCAAGTTCGAGTCAGATTCTCACACGAAGGGTTCTGTAGGTACACGTTTCTTGTATGGAGTCCCCTTTAATTTTCAGTTTAATTTAATTTTCATTATTTGTTGTTATAGCGGCAGTAGAAATACTCACTGTGAATTTCAACTTAGACGGTTGAAATTGTCTACTTATTAAGGTAGGTACAAGTAACGTAAAGTATCTAAAGAGATACAGCCCGCTGACTGACAGACAGACGGACGGACGGACAGCGGAGGCTTAGTAATAGGGTTCCGTTGTCCGAATGAATGAATCATTTGTTAAAAGTTGCTAAAAGTAACGAAAAACATGTTTTTAAGCAAACAATGAAGTAAAATAAATCGTACTTTATTTGGGCACAATGTACGTTTTTTCTTCTACTTTTCATAACCAATGTATGTACTTTATTTGCGAAAAAAAAAGGTGGCAACCCTAGTCACAGCTTATGGTTAAATTCCATTGTTGCACGTGTAAGCGGGCACGCTATTTATACCTGTATGCTTGAGTTTACTTTTTTAACTACCTATATGTATAATTAGTTTTATCATTTTTCATATTTAGTTGTTGGGATAACATACCTAGTGCGCTAGCTGATATGTGTAGGTACATTAATTTAATGTTCGAAATCTATCATAAAATGTTGAATAATAATACTATTATATAAATGCAAGTTCTTCAAACTTAACAGACAGTTGTGTTGCTGGGGAGTTTGTTGGCCACTTCTTCTTCCCAGCTAAAACACTAGGAAGTGGAAGTGGTGACGGGCGGGCGATTTGGGGGACTGTCTTCATGTAAATTTTGACGTTCAAAAAGTACCTACTGATTTTCAGCCTAGTTTGAATAAATAAGTACCTTTTTTTTGAGACTTCATAGATTTGCCAAACATCCAACCTTCAACAGTTTAAACATTACAAGGAGAAGATACCTAGGTACCTATTATAAAATCTTCTTTTTCTTCTTATCGTGTGGGCAGTTAGGTCTAACGAACCCACACACCCCAGTGTCAGCAGTTTCTAAACTGACTCAAGGGCCTCTCGACATGGTTTATTGAGGACCGCCATTTTGCAGCCGGGACCACCAGCTTATACGTGCCTCACGAAGCATTTTTTTATCAGACAATCAGATGATTCAAGCCAACAATGTCCTAGCCAAACTGGAAAACAACTTTACGTATGCTTTTCCCGTGGGAATCGAACCCACGACCACCGGGTCACAAGGCAATCGCCTAAACCACTCGACCACGGATTATTAAAACTAACATAAGTAATAAAAATCTTACCAAAGACACCAGTCTCGTAATATGAAATGTTGAAGGCCCTATAAGAGGTGTACAAGTCGCCTTTGGCCAGGAGACCGAGGGGTAGTTCCGGCGAGCGGTCTATGGTGTGGCTGCCTCCTTGGATGTCCTCTGTCCCGCAGGCGTGAGCCACTATCGAATGCTGCATTAGCTCCCTGACGACGTTGAACAGAGTATCTAAAAGTTACTTTAAATGTGTGCGTGTAGGTATGTGTGTGATTTGAAATTCCGCAAGTGTCAGCGGGGCTGAGGGGTGGGTCAATGACGCTAAAAGCTAAACTTTATTTTTACATAAATATATGCTATCATGTATACTATTAATACCTATAGGTATAACCTTTTTCAGTAAGAAAATTGGAGGAGACGTGGCCTGGTTGATTTGAGCGGAGGCATTTGGCCCCCTCTACATCTCACTTCCGCGGTCCCTGGATTTCAGTTAGTTGCCGGCGTGTAGTTCAAATGCAGCCCGTCGGTTCAGAGCCTTAGCCGTAGACTAGCAATGAATAGAGGCTATGTTCATGGACACTTACGCTATATCACTAGTGCCGCAGCCAGGCACCACAACACAGATCCAGGTGTCGCTGCCAGGCCCCAAGTCGTAGTATTCGAAGCTTGCTCGCGGTTGAGAACCCATACAAGGCCTTTGTGGTGGCCTTACCTACATAAAATTCAACGTTATTATTTTAATTATACACCTACCTACTTATTAAATGTCAGTCCTCTTAAAAATATAGGTACAGCTTGACGTCGGTCTTACCTGAAAGAAAGCGAAGAATGGAAAGTCTACGTTCAATTGAAATAGACCCGAATGTTATCTTCACTATGTACCTACGTATTAATTTTGATGCAAAGAATGCCGCCAAATGTGCGGCCCTGACATGTGACGTTTCCTCTACATATAAATAGAAACTAACTCGTCTAGGCTCGAGCGCTTCCGCCAACTTGACAGTCTCTTCAAAAGGCACGCCTGTACTGGCTACAGAACAGTGATCAGACTTGTAGTTCCAGTCAGTGTAATAGTTGAGAAGTTCTCCAGTCATGCCTTCTATCCTCGATTCCTCACAGAACATCGAGTTGCTCAGTGGGCCCGCCCAACACGCTTTTTGGGCCAAGTCTATTACACGCTGTAATGGATGGATGCGGTGTAGGTCATCCTTTATCATAGGTTTTAAGTCGTCTATTTCCCATTGTCGGAAGCAGCATCTGGTTAGAATGTGTAAAAAAGATTTTCATTAAAAAGATGTCGGAAGATCATGTTTAGCTCGGCAGGTTTCCGTGAATCTTTATTGACATTCTCGAAACCCTGAGATTGTAGACCTTTGAAAGGCGTTCCAGGGACAGAAACCACGTCACAGAGGCCCGTCGTAAGCCGCTTTTATTTAAAGAAGGCAAAATATTACTTTAGCATGCATGAAGGCTCTCCCAATGTTGGCCAAAGGCCTTCCAAAATTCCTTTTAGTAGTATAAGTATTAAACACATAAGTATCTAAGTCGTGAATGCAAAAAATACTAAGTACCTAAGAGATGTATCCAGCAATAAGCATTTCATTTCTGAAAAAGTAGTGACGGGGCATATGAGCGTATACGCTATAGTCTGCCTGTTGCTGGTGCAGGAGAGGAAGGCTCCCCGCTGCGCCATGTAGCGCATCTTCGTGAACCCGGAGAAGGCGCAGCCGGAGACAGTGGTGGCCGCGCGGAGGAAGTGGCTCGCGCCGAGGTAGTCGTCTATTTCGTAGCGGGAGCCTGCCTGTGTACCGAACGATGTCATCATCATTAAGTACCTACCTACACACTAGCAATGGTCACTGATCGGCCTAGTGAGTGTTGAATTGGTGATTAGCCTACCGTTTCCAGGGACCCATCTATCTCCGTACCAATACCTGTAGGTACCTATGCTTTCTTAGGATGCCGACCGAATGATCCAAAACGCATGAGATTCTAAAGGTTTTGGGTATGTTAAAAGAACATTTACATGCATAGGTTGATTTTTTACCTGATACATAATGGTGCAAACAGCGATCTGACCCCCATAGGTCTTAGCTCCTACCACGCTCATCCCATTGAGCAGCTTACAGCGCTGCACTTCCACAGGACCATAATCTGGTTTGGCCAGCGATGTATTACAGTTACGGTGGCATACCGATAGCACGCGTTTTAAATTTTTATAAATTTTATTCATGATGTATTTCTACACGCTATAAACTGGAGCACAAATAGGCAATAATCCAATATTTATCTTCTTGTTTTAATAGTTGTCAGTTCAATATTGTTGTTGGCAAGAATAATAAACCTTTTGCTCTCTGCTACTACCAACCAAAAAAGTTATGACAAAAACCGTTTCGAACTGTTTCGTTTCTTTTTAGTCTGTGGTCAGTGGTGAATGTGAATTTTGGCGCGAAGTTCTGGAAGACCGATAATTCGCACTAGTTTGTTGGGACAAAAATTGATAGTTTATTTAGTGATTTATTTTATTTTACAGCGACTATACAGTTACCTATATTAGGTGAGATTTCCATAAACCATTACATAACTAGTAGTCCCACAGGGGTATATCACTTCTATGACGTGTTCCACTTTAAGTAAAGATGGAGAGTCAGGATAAGTTAACTGATTGATATTATCAATCACCACATATTCTTATCAATCGAACATCCTTACTTATTTGATAAATTATTTTGTTCGATTGCTTTAAATGCGGTCACGTGTTCGTTACAGATAACATTTTCGGTGATTGATCTTTCCGTAAGTATCTAAAAACTAATGGAAACTTATCAGAATATGTTTTTATCGAATAACAATGTTAGTTAGGTAGGTAGAGTTCAATTAATCTTGTTATTTATAAAGGTTTATTGGTGAGATTATCGTGACAAGGTCGAGCAATGGCGTCAACAACTCAATATCGAGGTTACAGGGTGTATTTTAGCACGCCGATTCAGAATTAAAAACGGTTTGTGGTTGTTAATGAGGGTTACCGTTTTTTTTTCGCCAGTTGGCGCCACTGTCGAGTAAGGTTCTTAATCATAGCATTAAAGTTGTTATTACGCGCATGTGACCAAAGTAAGAAGGAAAATACAAAAATAAAAATCAGAACAAATTAGTAAATAGGTAAACTCGCGCCAATAGCCAACCAACAGTGAAATTTGATACTTAATTAAAAACTCACGCTACACTAGCGCCTCTAGCGGCGAATTCAAACGCGATAGCTCTCATTGGATCAATCTGGGAACCCGTGCTTTACAAATTGTAATAAATAACTTTGAGGTTATTACTCAGCTGCTAGTCTTAGCGCGTATTATTTATTTATTATATATTTTTATTGAACACCTCATATTTGAAGTAGGTATAATAAAAATTCTATCAAACAAGTGTAAAAAGGGCGGTCTTATTGCGCAAGTGCGTATTTAACATAATGCAGCAGTGGATCACTTGGGAATTTGTTGTCCTGTATTTTCATACATTATGGCCAAGGCTTTCCTACTCTTCTTCCATTTCCATTCACTTCTCTCGACCCTTGTCACTCTTCACTTGTCTTTACCGAAGGAGTCTAGCGGGTCGATTCTGTAAAAGCTTAGGTGGAGTGAGTGCTTAGTAAACTGTCATCCCATCTAGACTACATGGATTGACAGCACACTTCGTGATCACTTCACCAGAGTCTTCGCTTCGGCACGTTAACAGAATCGCATCGCCGCTCTAGACGAATAGATCATTAACACTAACATCATCATTATCACATTTCTTTTACACAGGCACATTCCATCTTCAAATTGAGTATGTACTGTGACCAAGGATCTGCAGCGTAAACTGGGAGTCGACTGCTACGGCTACTGACCAAGCGGCGGTAGCGTCAGCATCATCAAGGTGTCAAGGAATCAAGTGCATGTCAGCTCTGTAAAACCTGTAACAACAAATCCCGAAATTGCGAAAAAAAATCGACTGCCCCATACATTCATGTGCGCATAACTTGACAAAATGTAGGTACTGAACAGCTGATTTTTTTGCGCAATTTCGAAGTTGGTCCCAAAGAAAAAAAATTCATAATGATGACTACAATAACACCTTAAGAGGTATTGTTTATACACGATGTATAGTTTCATATGGAGCTATAGGGAAGATGCAAAATATACAGAATTTATGAAAATGTTGTTAATAAAATGATAAAAAATGTATAAAATAAAGGCAATCGCACCATTTCTATTTTAGTTAATATTGATTTTTAACAAAAATAATTAATTAAAGTAACGTGAAACGGAACGTATTTAAAAACAACAATCAGCGTTTAGTGACGTCACTGGTGTTATGACAACGAAAAGGCAACCTTATGTCTTGGAGTTAGGGCAGTTCATGTCAAGGGTCTCTGTCATCTCTGACATAGACTACAGTCAAGAGCAAATCCATTACGAATAAAAAAAAAGGGTCAGGCAGGAGTGACTCAACTTCCATTTTTGGGCGAAATGTCACACTATTAGATTAAAACCTCAATTTTGAAAATAAATGAATGCGCTTTATTTTTTTTAATTTATGTATGGCCTATTTTACATAGAATTCTTTAAAATGGAAGCAAGATGAAAATATTGCATGTCCCCTATTAAAGTTACTTTGATAAATTGCTTGATATTCAGCTAAGTAGGCATATGATGCTTGCTTACCTGAAATAAAATTTAACTTAAAAATATGAAGAAAAAAAAACTTAAGCTACATTTGCATAATAAGACAGTCCCCCCGGTCACTCTTGACTTCCTTAGATATTCTATTTTGGTATAATAAAAAATCATTGCCAAAGATATCTATTGTACATGAAGTTTAAATAAATATAAAATCCCACCCACAAGCTACATTTTCCCACGTTAGAACAGAAATCGCGGCACGGTACACAAAACAGTGATTTTCGGCAGTTGCAGTATCAACCTATCACTTTTATTATATAATCCGCACTTGTAATTGTTATCGGCGATAATAACGTACTTTGTTGTTGTGATCGTGTGACTATGATTTGTGAAAAGATGAGACATTGCTTCGGTTAGTTTTAAGTGGGGAATTCACTAAACCCAACCTACTTGCATAAGGGCTATGTTCTCACCACTGCAACTCCTGAGATCCAGAATTCAGTAGCGACCACGAGAAAACACCAACTCAATGAAGCTTGACGCTTCCCGGAAAAACGATTAAAGTATTTTTGATCCCGCAACGAAAGTAATCAAAAAAGACAGAAAAACAGCGGAGGGAATAAAAGAACAATTTCGACTATAGTTACTATAGGTCTGTCTGTCAAAGGAAGTCACACATAGAACACACAAGACAGTCCAAATTCATTGAAACCACACTGGTCTTACTCAGTTGGTACATAAGTTAAGACCAGGGGACATAGTTCTAATGAATTTCCCGTCTAATAAGGAGTCCTATAACGTCCAGAATGACTATTAGATATGTATTTCGGAGTGTGCGTTGGAATTGCAGTGTCATTCCGCCAAGCTTGTTCCATCATAGGACAAGACGTAGAAAACCTACCTACCTATACCTACAGTGATGCGCCACCGTTACTTGTTGGAAATACCACCCATACGGAAAAAAAACTTGTGGAAAAACTTTAATTGTGTGTACAATTAATTATGGACCGGAATTCCCGGCCCTAGTCATGAGGTTACCGATAGCTATAATAAGCTAGGAGTATTTAAGTCAAAAGTGTGTACTTGAGCAGGTTACTCCTAGGAAAGTGTGCTCCACCGTTAACCACATCATCGGTTACAGTCAGGTGAGGTAGTGCCCATCAATAGTAAAAAACACCTTGATGACACTTCCATTAAAAATATGGTCACACTATTAAAGCACAATGATCCTTCAATATTCGCATACGTATAGCAATATTAAACCTGTTGACTCAATGATAAGCTATCACCGCTACATAACAATAAAAGGTTTCGAGTATTTAAAAACCCATCAGTGGTCCTTTGACATCCGAAAACTGCATCGAACACCGTATTTGCTTAACCTTTAAAGATTACAATTTTATTTTGGTGATAGGCCCTGGTGAAAAGAAGAAGGGATTTCAACCCTATTCCGTTTAGCTGAAGATTCAAGGCAAGCATAATATTTGGTACATCCGTGATCGCGCCACTTGATAGGCACATATCGCTTTAGTTTTGCACGTAGACTACTATTTTACTAGTTGTGCCATCAACGAAGAAGACATAAAATGAAGGCGAAATATCAAGACGATGCCGAATACCCAAAATCATTGGACAACAATGATCCTCTGGGTCACTTCCGACAACGATTTTTTCTGAAGAAAGACTATATCTACATGTGTGGGAACTCCCTGGGACTCGCCACTAAGGACGCCGAAGAATGCGTGCTGGAAGTCATGGAGCGATGGAAAGATGAAGGTATCAAGATCTGGATGGTGGATAACAACAAGTATTACCTGTATTCCAAGAATTTGTCGAAGCTTATGGCACCTATAGTTGGAGCAGATCCTGACGAAATATGCATATTTGGGGGCACTACAATCAACATTCACCAAGGTATCAGCACTTTTTACAAACCAACTAAAGACAAGTACAAAATCTTGGTAGACGACATCAATTTTCCTACGGACCGATACGCTGTAGACAGCCAAGTGAGATTACAAGGTTACGAGCCAAAAGATGCTGTGAAAATCGTCAAAAGCAACGGAAAGTTCATGGATGAAGACGAAATCATAAATGCAATGACAGACGACGTAGCGTTGGTGTTCCTCCCTACCGTGTACTACAGAAGTGCCCAAGTTCTAGACATGGTGAAAATAACAAAAGCAGCTAAAGAAAGAGGCATTCTTATTGGCTGGGATCTTTGCCACGGTGTTGGAGCTATAGAAATCAATTTGAAGGAAGTGGACGCTGATTTTGCAATATGGTGCACTTATAAATATTTGAACGGTGGACCTGGTTCCTCTGCAGCATTGTATATTAACAGGAGACATCACACAAGATTGCCGGGCTTAGCTGGATGGTATGGAAATAAAATCGAGACTCAGTTTTTGTTGAGACAAGAGTTTGATCATCAGCAAGATGCGAATGGGTGGCAGATAGGGACTCCGAACGTGTTATCCATGGCCTCTTTAGAAGGAGCTCTGCGAGTCATCAATGAAGCTGGCATACCGAATATGCGGAGAAAGTCTCTCCATATAACTGGATATTTGATGTATCTTATCGAGAAGAAGCTCGCAGATTACGGGTTTACTGTTGGTAACTTGAGGGAAGATAGCAAAAGAGGTGGTCATGTATGCTTGGAACATGACGAGGGTTACAGAATCAGTCTTGCATTGAAGGCCAGAGGAATCGTGCCAGACTTCAGGGATCCCAACGTAATTCGACTGACGCCAACGGCTTTGTACACGAGTTATGAGGAGGTTTATAAAATTGTGGAGATTTTGTTAGATATTGTTAAGACCGAGAGTTACAAAGCGATTGGAAAGAATAGGAACTATGTTTGTTAACTTACTCTAATTATAACTGTATTTATAAAATGGTACCCCTTGCACATAAACGGATTTCTACTCTTAGTAAATGATCTATGATATTTATTTTGCAAATAGGTTACAAGTAACTCTTTTACACGTCATTATATTTTTTTAAGGTGTATTATTTAAGTTGTTTTTCACATTAATGATATAAAACCATTTTCAAGACGTTTATTTTTTATTAAATTACAAGCTGTTTAGAATAAGGGACTAAGAAATTGTGTTTCTTATAGTTGTTTGTTCTAATTATTGTGAAACTCAGGAAGGTAGGATTTCTTTTAACATAAATGTAAATAAAGATTTAAAATAAAACAATCAGAATTTGGTTTTCTTTATATTTTAAATTGAAAATAGGCTTATACTATTTTACTTGAGTTGCAATGTGATTATATCAACATGCCATAAAATTTATCCTATCACAAGTCCAGAATTATATTAGACACATCTTTTTGGAAGTTCTTTAAAAAAAAATATTCACACTTTTACTATAATCACACCACAACGTTTCGTTTATAAATAAAAAAAATAATTATGTATAATAATTAACAAAATGTCAAAACGTCATTCCTTATCAGTGTTGCCGGCCGAAATAAAAACATCTATTTTTGAAACTAACAACATCTGTGTGTGACTTTTCGTACTTACAACTTATCTGGGATGTACAATAATGAACCCTATTTTTAATTTTAATAAACCTTAACAATAACAGTTTTCTATTTATCATTATTATTTATTACTATTTACAGTAATTTACATCACAAGAGTATGTTGTATGGTGGTTGTGGACGATACAACATGTTTTTTTCTTTTTCAACATAAACTAACACAGTAAGGAACTACTAGTAAGACCAGTACGGCCGAAATTAGGTTTAAACAAAAAGTTTTACGAAAATTTACAAATACGATTATTTGTTTTTCTATGATTATAGTTTGAGTAGATAGGTCAGTTATTTTTTAAATCGTATTTAAAACTTTTAGTTAAAACCGTCACTTTTTTTTATGAAATGCTAGCTGGAACTATGCTTACTCAGGAGTCCTAATGAACACTCGTAAACTTATCGTTATAAAACATTAGTTTGAAATACAACTTGGCTGTTGAATCGAAATGCTTTCTAGGACACATCTATTATTAAAAAACTACATTTGTATATAACATCAAGTTTAGTTATCTACTAATGCCGTACAATGATCTCACTGAAATACCAACTTTACGGATATGAAGTGAGAATAAACTACAAAAATCCAAGCAATCCGTAAAACCAGCAATCAGGTATAATGTCTGACTTACTAAGTCTTTAAACAGGACTCCTGAACGCCACATGTTTGTAAAATTTCACAAAAAGCATAGAGCAAAACACTTTTTAATTTTTGTTCTGTTTTTTTTTTCGTACCAATGTTTACCTCGATGTAACTAGCGTGAAGTACGTCACAATTGGAACTGATGTGAGTACAGGCGCGCACGAGCGTACACGAGCGTACACGAGCGTACACGAGCACGGAACGAGTGCGTCAGGAACCACCATACTTGTATCCGCTCACAGCACACACGAATGAGTGACAGATGGTTGTGGAGCTGTCGCCTTGAGCCTCTGTAACGAAGTACATGTTCAATTAAATATGTGGGATAACTGAAATGAGGGATAATATCTGAATTAAAAAATATGATTCTATTTAGTCCGTCAGTTAGATTATAATTATCGAAGAATATTGAACACGTATTTATTGTTTTATAAAATCAATAAAAAATGACGAAGGTAAAGCGCAGCAAAGTTAATGGGGGCTGGTGACGTCACAATTGAGTAAAAAGTGTACTTGAATGTGACGTCACGCGAGTTCTCAACGGACTGTATCTTCATTATTTGTTTACGTAAAAAAAAGTACAGTTCGCGTCAGCGTGGTTTGCCCCTCGGAAGTTAGGTTTGAGTGAAGTCCGCGCAGGTGCAATCGCTTAAAAAAGTGTTACGTTCCTAAAATATTTTTTTGTTTAAACGTATTATACTATAAACAAGTAACAAAGACTACCAGTAACAATACAAATATCAAAAGTAACACAAAAAACACATACACCACAAATCAAACTGTAAGAAATAACCAAAATAAATAATTAAAAACAATAACAACGTGTAACACTTTTCGCATCCACAGCCGTATTGCATTGAGCAAGCGAGACACACTTTTGCGTCGAACGTATACGAGCGAGTGAGATGCCATTACACCCGCGCGCTTGTGCTAATCCGCGCATGCGCGAGCTACCCGCGCATGCGCGGTTGTGTTTGTTGTCAAATTGACATCCTGCGCAGCCGATTGCGGCGTACTTTGCGGAGGCAAACTTGCGTGATGGGAACTGTAATTGTACATTATTTTTTGGAAATCTATCTGACGGACTAAATACATTTTTTTAGTCATCTACCCTATCGATTGAAGTCAAACTAGAGAGAATGAAAAGGGAAAACCTGCTACCACCAAAATGCATTTGTCTTCAGCGCAATAATAGTATAACAAACTTAAACGGTTTTTAGCTAATGCTTAAATCTAGCTAACAACGCAAAGGTATTTGGGTTCTAAAATTTGAAATCAATTATCACAATTGTTCGCGTAAGTTACTACTTATAATAACTGCAGTAAGGGCTTATTAAAATTTAAATATATAAAATAACAAAAAAAATATTGTTCATAAAAGTAAATATCAATCATTTACATGACACTGAACCCCACACCTGTGTGGTATCCCTGTGTCGTGGGGTTCAGTCTCTTTCGTCTAAAAAACAGTGTACAATACTGAGTTACTTACAGATTTTGGAGTCTGAACATTTTAAAACAAAAAAGTAAAATTTAAACTATAAAAACAAAAATAAAAAATGTTACAGCAGTTGACAGCGCTTATCCTGAGAGTGTATGTGTTTGTGCGTGTATGGGTGTGTTTGAGTGTAAGTTGATGAAAGATGATGCAGGTGATGGTAAGTAAGAAGTCGGGTGTGTTTGTGTGTATGTGTGTGTGTGACAAAACGTTTTTTCCCACTTTGGTAGTCTACGCGAACGTTTATCTTGTACCATGGTGGTTGGTGCTGTGGAATAGAACCTAAGGATGACTGCCATGATGTACAGCTGACGAACTGTTGGCATACCAGTTTCTCGGTACAGTTCATCTGTAGCGTAACGAAACATCTTTTTAAAAGATGTTTTCAGGATAGCTCTTTGCGCTCGTTCAGCAGTAATAAGGAGGCTTTTGCCAGCAGAAACCCAAGCTACTACACAATACCCCAGGATTTCCTGACACAGTGCGTAGTAGGTTGATTTCAGAGTGTGGTGGTCTGTTATCAATCTCAGTTTCCTGAATATGTATAGAAGCTTTCTCACACGTGTGTTCAGGGAGTCAATATGCACTCCAAATCAAGTGTTTATAAAATGTAAACGCCAAGATACTTAATGCATTCGATCTGATCAAAATGTGGGGCAGTTGCAGGTACATCCCGGGTAGAAGTCACAGCTATGAAACTTGAGTGAAGGTTCTGAAGGGGCAGATGATTTTTTGTTGATTGAAAAATTAACTATTTTTGTTTTGCAACGTTAAGTGTCAACAACTTGTGCTGTAGCCAATTAGAGATAGTCAACATCCCACACCCTGCTGCTCTGTAGACTTCTTCCTAAGATTTTCCGTAAAAGATGACAGCCGTATCATCGGCATACGCAAAGATCTATGCATTGTTGAGGTCTAATGAGCAGAGACCGTTGACATATAGCAGGAACAAAGTAGGGCCCAGGGCACTGGCAGGATCCTGGATTGGCGAGGGAACTCTGAATATCTCCCACGCAGATCCTTTGTTTGCGTTCTGTCAGATACGAAATAAACCAATCCAGTGCAGTGCCCCTAATTTTTTTTTAATTTGTAATGGGTTTGCTCTTGACTCTAGTCTATGTCAGAGATGACAGAGACAAAGTATTAATGCCAATGTATTCCATTTTCTGGAAAAGGATTGGTTTCGACACAGTATCAAAAGCCTTTGCAAGGTCCAGGAAGACACCTCCGCATCTTAGCCCCTTGTCAAGTTGGCCAACAACAAAGTCTACTAAATTAGTGAAAGCGTCCTCCGTGGACCTGCCCTGCCCTTGCGAAAGCCGTACTGGTTTGTGGAAAGCAACTTCATATCTTCTAGATATGTCAACAGCCTCCTATTCAGTTTCTCCAGTATTTTCGACAACGACGTGAGCATATCTACTACTATGTTGGGTTAGACTTCCAGTTTACAAACACAGTTCAATAACAATATTTTCCGTGGAGCATCTGCCTAACAGGACTCCACAACCCATTTACTGGGTTATGCAATACTCCTTGATAACACTGGTATTACTAAATTACCAAAAAACAATATAAATAAAGAAAAAATAAGGAAAAGAAAACCCACACAAAGAACAACCGTTTTGTGATCTCGGCCACACCGCAGTAGATACCACATTCTGGAAAATAATTCAAATAATGTACTATTTGTTAACGAAAGCTGACTAACTACTTTTACGACTTTGAATACTCAGGGACATGAGAAGTCACACACAATTCGGACACGTTTAGTTTGTGAAATTATTGATGATGGCAGGAGATGAATGACAAATTAACTACATAGAAAGGGCATAGAACCATTGTGGCATAGCCCTCTCGCCGCAATTTAGATTATTTTTTTTCAAAGTGACGACGCACGTTGAGGACACTTCAAAAAACTTTTTTTTTTTTTTCGCCGATTTACATAATAACTTTTAGCTATATTGGCCGAAGCCTCTTTTGAACTTTTTTCATTTGCCAAATGATTTATTTGGTATAATTACCGGTTTTAAATATCAAAACTAAAAGTGTCATAAAAAGTCAATATGTTATGCTACAAAGTGACCTAAACGAATCGCTGTAAAACCGACTTCACGCAGTCTTGTCTGCCCTACCCCTAGAGTGTAATTTAAACCCGCGTAGGCGTGGAGGGGTGGGGCCGCTCAAATCCCGCAGCACCGGAGCTGTGTCAGAAACAATGCTTGCTGCATGCCTGCATGCATGTTGGCTGTTTGTTTGCACGCTGCATGCCTGCTTGCATGTTACATGCCTGGCAAGCGTCCTTGTTTGCATGCTTCTTACTGGGACCACTTAAAACCACTTTTTGTTTGAGTAGGTGCGCTCTATCCATATATGCAAGCCAGATCGTGCGTAGCAGCTTTGAATAAAAAAAAAACCAAAATGGCAGCGGTGGCTATGCCAGCTCCTATCGAAATAGTTCGAACCCCTTTCTGTACGATTACCAATACGCCAGTGAAGTTTATTAATACATACTTACGAGATCTAGTTGGGGGAGGCTTGTTAGCTTAAGGGCCAGGCTTCCAGGCTACTCTACCGTCTACAGTCGTCCAGGTCGTGCGCGGGGGGGCGCGCGTCGCTCTATGCTAGGTTACACTATCTACGTACAGTTGTGTAGGCGCACCGAGGGCCAGTCGCCCAGGTCGTGCGCGGGGGGGGCGCGCGTCGCTCTAAGCTAGGTTACACTATCTACGTACAGTTGTGTAGGCGCACCGAGGGCCAGTCGTCCAGGTCGTGCGCGGGGGGGGCGCGCGTCGCTCTAAGCTAGGTTACACTATCTACGTACAGTTGTGTAGGCGCACCGAGGGCCAGTCGTCCAGGTCGTGCGCGGGGGGGCGCGCGTCGCTCTATGCTAGGTTACACTATCTACGTACAGTTGTGTAGGCGCACCGAGGGCCAGTCGTCCAGGTCGTGCGCGGGGGGGCGCGCGTCTGTATGTTCGCGGCGCCGCGATACTTGCGGCGGCTCGGTATTTGCCACACAGCCCTCGTGGATGTGCACCGTCGCGATGTCGGAGCCGGGGATCTCGAACATTACTTCCAGGAGTAGGTTTTCCTGGATGAGGAACAAAATGTTAGAGGGCATTGCTTAAGTGCTGCAAACTTGAAAAATAATCATACCGCACCTTCGGTGCAATCACACGAACACAAACAGTCTGTATTAATAATTTCCATGTGAAGCCGTAAGTATCGTTGCGGTTTGGTAAGTTGTGTCATTATGACGGTGTACCCTTGTTTCGTAGACAGAAATTTCATAGAATATCGTTTCGCAGAAAATGTTTCACATTATATGGTTGTTGTAATTTTATGTCAAATATTATTATTTCAAAGACTATTTACTTGAATGAAACCTATTTCACAGAAACACAATTCAATTAATTTCATGATCACATTTTTTTATTTAACAAACTTATCAAACAGTAGAATTATTTTTTGACGAATATTGTTTGTCCGGTGTTCTTTTCCACAGTATTTTATACTTCAGTAAAATGTAATTATAATTAAATATTATTGTGTTATAATATGTCCATGGCATACTTTTAAGATGGCAGAATTTTATTCAGATATACCATTTTTATAAAATAGCATTTAACCAAAATAAAATATGATCTTAAAAAATAAACATGTGTGTTAAAAAAAATCGTGACAGAAAAGAATCGCTGTAAAACCGACCCCACGTAGTCTTGTCTGCCCTACCCCTAGAGTGTAATTTAAGCCCGCGTAGGCGCGTAGGGGCGGGGCGGCCCGCGAGCTGAGGAGCAGGTGTTCTAACGCCCGCCACCGGCTGAGGCTGGCCGGCGGAGCCGGCCAGCAAGTTATGACTATCTGCGACGATAAGTTCGCGTGGGATCGCCGGAGCCCCGCAGCGCCGGAGCCGTGACAGAAACCATGCCTGCTGCATGTTGCCTGCTCGTTTGCGTGCTGCATGCTTGCTTGCTTACATGCTGCATGTTGCATGATTGCTGCATGCTTTCTGCATTCATGTTTCATGCTCGCTTGCATACTGCATGCTTGCTTGCATTCTGCATATTGCAGTCATTGTCGCCGGTCGCAGTCGCACGACCCGGTCGCGTGCTCCCGTAAGTGTCCTCTCTTAATTTATACATAGCAGTGGGTCGCGGTCGCACGTCATTGTCGGCGGTCGCAGTCGCGCGACCCGGTCGCGTGCTCCCGTAAGTGTCCTCTCTTAATTTATACATAGCAGTGGGTAGCGGTCGCACGTTATTGTCGCCGGTCGCAGTCGCGCGACCCGGTCGCGTGCTCCCGTAAGTGTCCTCTCTTAATTTATACATAGCAGTGGGTAGCGGTCGCACGTTATTGTCGCCGGTCGCAGTCGCGCGACGCGGACGTAATTGTACCTTTAGTTATTGTCTTTACGACACCAAATTTTTTAAATGCTCTTCCATAAAAGTGCGTCCTTACAAACGTGACAATGTTTCACAAGATACGGATACGTATTACGCTCCAACTGTCGAGGGTGCTGCACCTGCTGTCATCAACGATGAACAAGAAGGAATACGTGGTAGCAGCATTCCTCGACATGGAGAAGGCCTTCGACCGAGTTTGGCACGAGGGGCTAGTCTACAAACTAGCCACCGACCACGCCCCGTAGCATAGTCAAAGTGGTCCAATCTTTCCTATCTGACAGGAGTTTCCGAGTGGTGGTCGACGGTGCGCTGTCCATCCCCCGCCCCGTCCAGACGGGCGTGGCGCAGGGCGGCTGCGTGTCGCCAGCGTGTTACTCACGTTACACCGACGACATCCCCGCCACCTCACTAGTTACGCTCGCGCTGTTCGCCGACGACGCCGCGTACATCGCAACCTCACTAAGCACCAAGCACGCGGCGTCCAAGATGCAGCGCGCGCTCGACGAACTTCCCGCCTGGCTTGCCAAGTGGCGACTGTCGGTTAACGTGGGTAAGACGCAAGCGATAGCCATAGGTTCAGCGCGCCACCCACCGCCCCTGTAGCTGCAAGGAGTCGACGTCGAGTGGTCCCCTCAGGCAAAGTACCTCGGTGTGACCATCGACCGTCGGCACACGAAGGGGCCGCACGTCCACCGGGTCGTCCCAGCCGTAGTGCCGGCGCGCGTCAAGTTGGGTGAGTACAAGACGTACATACGCCCGATTCTGACGTACGCCGCTCCCGCTTGGTGTGAGGGGAATCGTGCGAAGCTCCGCGCACAACAACATATTGCGCTGCGGACCATAGTGCATGCCCCTTACATAGTGAGGAACGATGTCATCCAGCGGGACCTCGGGATCGAGAGCCTGGATGAGTTTGTGCGAAAGGCATGTTCGCGCGCGCCGACGCATCCGCTTGGCCCCACGTCAAGCAAATTCCCCCCGCAACCTGGTCGGGGACGTAGACGGCCCCGTCGCACCTCACCGGACTGACGCCGAGTAGGTCGCTCCCCGCTACACGCGGCCTACTCAAACAGTGACCATCCACACACAACTTACATCCCGGCGCGCGACCTGTGCTAAGTTAAGGTGGATGCTCCAGGGTAGCCCGCGAAATTCAAATATTTTTATGTTTTTTGCAATTTGCCGGTCAGTGTGAAGCTGTATGTGGACCAAATGCGATCCGCGACCGTAACGCGTATTTATCTAAAGAATTATAACCATTTTAATCATCAATATAGCCCTCTAAGTTCATGTAGTTCGAAAGAATGAATATTTCAGAAATAATCATTCTTTCACGGCCTCCCTTTCCCTCTCCGCAGCCTCCTTCTGCGAAATTACGATTTCGCAGAAGGATATCACCGCATTCTATGACTCGGCGCTCCCTCTCATCGAACTCTCTCGGGCCGGCAGCGACAGGTCGGCTCCCACTTCGGATACGAGGGCACGGCGCTGCTCCTCCCATGCGGCACACTCTGCCAGTGTGTGCTGCGCCGTGTCCTGTCGGCAGTCGGTGCAGTGATGGCACCGAGCGTCCGGCTCCCTTTTTATGCGACACAGGTATTTCCCGAAGCAGCCATGCCCCAAGAGCACCTGCGTCGCCCGAAACGACAGGGAGCCGTGCTTCCTCCCGAGCCATTCGTCGAGCACTGGCCGGGTGGGCTCGATAGTGGCGAGGCTAGGTCGCGAAAGCCTTTCCCGCCATTCCCTCACCATGGCCTCGCGGAGCTGTGACCGACACAACTCGCTCTCGCGCTGCATCGGTTCACCAACCCGCGTCCGCACCTCGTCGCGCCACCGGTACAGCGAGGCGAGGACCCTCTTCTCTAAGTCCCAGGGCGGTGATCCGGCCAGTGCACAACCCGCCTCGTAGGAGATCGTGCGATACCCCCTGATAACCGTTACGGCCATCGCCTTCTGCGGTCTTCGCAGTATCGCGATGCTGCCGGCCGTCAGGTCAGAAGCCCACACCGGGGCCCCGTAAAGGGCCATGGATCGCACGATCCCCAAGTATAACCGCCTACAGGCAACTAGACCTGACCTAGACTAAGAGTCAAGAGCAAACCCATAATAAATAAATAAAATAACAATAATTCAATAAATTATTCTTCCCTTGGGATAATTTCCGACGTGCACGCGGTCGACGCCACTAGCAGAAGCTGATAAAATAATAAGTGACTTACCAGGGACAAAGAACTCCTTCACAGATATCTTGAACACACTGGGGAAACTGATCTGTTTCTGGAGAAAGGTTGGCTGGTAGGAGTAATGATCGCTATGGCCCACGCACAATGGTCCAACATCAGGACTAAGTGCAGAAACCAAACCCCATCATCTGCCTAGCCTTTTCCCAACTAAATTGCGGTCGGCTTCCAGTCAAGCCGGATTTAGCTCATCATCTGCCTAGCCTTTTCCCAACTATATTGGGGTCGGCTTCCAGTCAAGCCGGATTTAGCTGAATACCAGTATTTTACATGGAGCGGCTGCCTACCAGACCTCCACAAACCATTAACTGGGTAACACGGTACTTCATGGCTAGACCGGAGTCAGATTTTATTGCCTTCTGACTATCCTTAACGATTGACAAAGATCTACAAATGACAGCAGGAACCAACGGCTTAACGTGCTTTCCGTGGCACGGAGGAAACTCGGTATGTTAAGATGGTCACCCATCCACAAACCAACCTTGGCAAGCGTAGCTTAACCTTGCAAATCAGCCCGTGAGGCTGTTATTATCGAGCCACGAGCTCGTTGCGGAAACCAAACCCCACTCGATAGATAAATAGAAGTGACGTACCATAATGGCCCTGAGTCCCCTGGCGCCGGTCTTGCGCTCCATGGCGAGCGCGGCGACGGCCTTCAGCGCGTCCTCGCTGAACGACAGCTCGCACTTGTCCATCGCGAACAGGAGTTTATATTGAGATACCTGTCCACAGCAATAATTAATAAAAATCCGATTTTCAAAATTACGGGCACATCTAATATTTATCACTGCATCACACGAAAATTGACTGGTACAAAATGCATAAGGCTGTCTCTGACCATTCGTGTGTATGTACAAAGTTTTGAATAGTCTATCGGAAATATGAAGCTGCGTCTAGTCTGTTAGCTGGTACTTCATTTGTCATATTTATATAAATAATCGATGTATTTCGTACAATATTCCAATGACAAGATATATTTACCCCATTGGCGTATCTAGCAAGGGTGCGGATAATGTGGTGTCATCCTCCTAATGAACCCCTCCCAGAAATAATTATGTGTTGCAACTTTCGAATTAATTTTGGAGATTTATGCGGGTAAGCTGAGTAGCAAGTCGAGAATTTGTGTATCCCACCTCTGATAAATTTCATTGCGTTATACGCTTAGGGGCTTAGGAGTGTCACCCAGGGCGGGGCTCACCCCCCTCCCCTTGCTACGCTACCGATTTACCCAAACTGAATGCAAAAAAAAATTGAACTAGGCATTTCTTCGATTCCCTTTCTAGTTAAATTTAATTTGTTTAAAAAGCTAAGTTACTGTTTCCAATAATTTTAACTTACCATAGCGTTTTTAGGTTCCGTTAGTATCCGTACGAGCAGGTCTTGATTGAGACTATGGAAAGGTACTAGAACGGGGAATCTGCCGACGAACTCCTGCGGAATAATAAAATTTCCGGTTAGATTAATTCTAAGTAGACCAACTTCAAGGTACGTTGAGGGTAACGCGCGGTAGCAGTTCATGGTTTTGACGAACATCTTTGGTGCCGGGCGGACTAGCGAGGTCGAAATTTAAATACACCGTCATAGCCGATGGTCATAGACATGTGTTGTGGCGACGCACTGCATATATTTCGTCGCATTGGCAATCACGTGGGCCTTACGGTACTTGTGTCAAAGCGGCACGGCGGGACGTACAGTAGTGCTGGCTGTTAATAAATAAGCTTTCTTCAGCCACACAAACAGCTGAGCGGTAAAGCTTCGGCGTCGCTATGCGTAACGCCCCGCTCCGCTCTTCGTCTCGTGGGATGCATGCCTGGTCTGCATGCTGCGTGACGCCGGAGCGCGATACAATGGATGAATGTAAAACGCCTCAGCGACACCATTCCGCAGCCGTACCACTGGTACGCATCGTGTGCTGCACTATCGGATGATTGCAATTATATTGTCTAGTTTTGGTTGGCAACTATTACAATATGTACTGACCGGTATCATGCCGAAGTCGATGAGGTCCCTTGCCTGCACCTTGCGCAGCCAGGCGTCGCGCTCGTCGTTCTCGGCGCGCGCGGAGTCGAGCGGGGAGGCGTCGGAGGCGGCGGCCTGCAGCGCGGCGCGGCGCCCGGAGCGCGGGTCCCACGCGCCGAACCCGAGGTACTTCTCGTTGTTGCGCCGCTGCACCAGTCTGGGTCCACACACACGGTCAGCACAATGAAACCACAGACGGCAATATGCTTGGGCAGTCGAATCGTTTGAAACACATCGCAACGTTGTGAAGCGCATCGTCAAGTCGCTGGAACTAAACGAGGCTTGTTACTTGGCAAGGCAACGCTCTGCGTTATAATATACACCGCGGCTCCTTATTGTCTTTTATTTTAACATGTGTTTGCCGTTCTAAATCTTGTTTTAAAAGTTTAAATTTCTGCAGTATTATACAGGATCACTGGTAAATGAGAGCGTTCTTTAAAATGGGTTGTATTGTATTACATCTAATTTGTAACAATTTGACCCGACATCAAAGCAAGGTGTCAAAAAACGCTACCTTTTTTTTTACCTAGAACCATTAAAATACTAGTGCTTGCTGCCAGCAGCGGGACGCACCCCCGCTTTGCTTACTACATTCTTCCGTGTGAGTTCCCCGCACGGTCCTGGCATTTTGGCGAATGACAGGGTAAACGGCGGTCTATCTTTAAGATTGTCTGAGATAGCATATTTTTAAAAGAATACTCATAACGTGTACTAGTCCCTATAGGCCGGCAGGTAACGCAGCTGCCGACAACGGTTTCAATAATTTACTTCAATATCGAAATTGCGAGCATTCGACTGCAGGCTTCGCGCCGGCCGTAGTCACCGCGAGAGAGGCGCCGCGCCTGGCGACAGCTGCTAGCTCGAGGCTACTGCGTGCGCTGACTAGTAGGCGCCAGCCGTAGTCACCGCGAGAGAGGCGCCGCGCCTAGCGACATCTACTAGCTCGAGGCTACTGCGTGCGCTGACTAGTAGGCGCCAGCCGTAGTCACCGCGAGAGAGGCGCCGCGCCTAGCGACATCTACTAGCTCGAGGCTACTGCGTGCGCTGACTAGTAGGCGCCAGCCGTAGTCACCGCGAGAGAGGCGCCGCGCCTGGCGACAGCTACTAGCTCGAGGCTACTGCGTGCGCTGACTAGTAGGCGCCAGCCGTAGTCACCGCGAGAGAGGCGCCGCGCCTGGCGACAGCTGCTAGCTCGAGGCTACTGCGTGCGCTGACTAGTAGGCGCCAGCCGTAGTCACCGCGAGAGAGGCGCCGCGCCTGGCGACAGCTGCTAGCTCGAGGCTACTGCGTGCGCTGACTAGTAGGCGCCAGCCGTAGCCACCGCGAGAGAGGCGCCGCGCCTGGCGACAGCTACTAGCTCGAGGCTACTGCGTGCGCTGACTAGTAGGCGCCAGCCGTAGTCACCGCGAGAGGCGCCGCGCCTGGCGATAGCTGCTAGCTCGAGGCTACTGCGTGCGCTGACTAGTAGGCGCCAGCCATAGTCACCGCGAGAGAGGCGCCGCGCCTGGCGACAGCTGCTAGCTCGAGGCTACTGCGTGCGCTGACTAGTAGGCGCCAGCCGTAGTCACCGCGAGAGAGGCGCCGCGCCTGGCGACAGCTACTAGCTCGAGGCTACTGCGTGCGCTGACTAGTAGGCGCCAGCCGTAGTCACCGCGAGAGAGGCGCCGCGCCTGGCGACAGCTGCTAGCTCGAGGCTACTGCGTGCGATGACTAGTAGGCGCCAGCCGTAGTCACCGCGAGAGAGGCGCCGCGCCTGGCGACAGCTGCTAGCTCGAGGCTACTGCGTGCGCTGACTAGTAGGCGCCAGCCGTAGTCACCGCGAGAGAGGCGCCGCGCCTGGCGACAGCTACTAGCTCGAGGCTACTGCGTGCGCTGACTAGTAGGCGCCAGCCGTAGTCACCGCGAGAGAGGCGCCGCGCCTGGCGACAGCTGCTAGCTCGAGGCTACTGCGTGCGCTGACTAGTAGGCGCCAGCCGTAGTCACCGCGAGAGAGGCGCCGCGCCTGGCGACAGCTGCTAGCTCGAGGCTACTGCGTGCGCTGACTAGTAGGCGCCAGCCGTAGCCACCGCGAGAGAGGCGCCGCGCCTGGCGACAGCTACTAGCTCGAGGCTACTGCGTGCGCTGACTAGTAGGCGCCAGCCGTAGTCACCGCGAGAGAGGCGCCGCGCCTGGCGACAGCTGCTAGCTCGAGGCTACTGCGTGCGATGACTAGTAGGCGCCAGCCGTAGTCACCGCGAGAGAGGCGCCGCGCCTGGCGACAGCTGCTAGCTCGAGGCTACTGCGTGCGCTGACTAGTAGGCGCCAGCCGTAGTCACCGCGAGAGAGGCGCCGCGCCTAGCGACATCTACTAGCTCGAGGCTACTGCGTGCGCTGACTAGTAGGCGCCAGCCGTAGTCACCGCGAGAGAGGCGCCGCGCCTGGCGACAGCTACTAGCTCGAGGCTACTGCGTGCGCTGACTAGTAGGCGCCAGCCGTAGTCACCGCGAGAGAGGCGCCGCGCCTGGCGACAGCTGCTAGCTCGAGGCTACTGCGTGCGCTGACTAGTAGGCGCCAGCCGTAGTCACCGCGAGAGAGGCGCCGCGCCTGGCGACAGCTGCTAGCTCGAGGCTACTGCGTGCGCTGACTAGTAGGCGCCAGCCGTAGCCACCGCGAGAGAGGCGCCGCGCCTGGCGACAGCTACTAGCTCGAGGCTACTGCGTGCGCTGACTAGTAGGCGCCAGCCGTAGTCACCGCGAGAGAGGCGCCGCGCCTGGCGATAGCTGCTAGCTCGAGGCTACTGCGTGCGCTGACTAGTAGGCGCCAGCCATAGTCACCGCGAGAGAGGCGCCGCGCCTGGCGACAGCTGCTAGCTCGAGGCTACTGCGTGCGCTGACTAGTAGGCGCCAGCCGTAGTCACCGCGAGAGAGGCGCCGCGCCTGGCGACAGCTACTAGCTCGAGGCTACTGCGTGCGCTGACTAGTAGGCGCCAGCCGTAGTCACCGCGAGAGAGGCGCCGCGCCTGGCGACAGCTGCTAGCTCGAGGCTACTGCGTGCGATGACTAGTAGGCGCCAGCCGTAGTCACCGCGAGAGAGGCGCCGCGCCTGGCGACAGCTGCTAGCTCGAGGCTACTGCGTGCGCTGACTAGTAGGCGCCAGCCGTAGTCACCGCGAGAGAGGCGCCGCGCCTGGCGACAGCTACTAGCTCGAGGCTACTGCGTGCGCTGACTAGTAGGCGCCAGCCGTAGTCACCGCGAGAGAGGCGCCGCGCCTGGCGACAGCTGCTAGCTCGAGGCTACTGCGTGCGCTGACTAGTAGGCGCCAGCCGTAGTCACCGCGAGAGAGGCGCCGCGCCTGGCGACAGCTGCTAGCTCGAGGCTACTGCGTGCGCTGACTAGTAGGCGCCAGCCGTAGCCACCGCGAGAGAGGCGCCGCGCCTGGCGACAGCTACTAGCTCGAGGCTACTGCGTGCGCTGACTAGTAGGCGCCAGCCGTAGTCACCGCGAGAGAGGCGCCGCGCCTGGCGACAGCTGCTAGCTCGAGGCTACTGCGTGCGCTGACTAGTAGGCGCCAGCCGTAGCCACCGCGAGAGAGGCGCCGCGCCTGGCGACAGCTACTAGCTCGAGGCTACTGCGTGCGCTGACTAGTAGGCGCCAGCCGTAGTCACCGCGAGAGAGGCGCCGCGCCTGGCGATAGCTGCTAGCTCGAGGCTACTGCGTGCGCTGACTAGTAGGCGCCAGCCATAGTCACCGCGAGAGAGGCGCCGCGCCTGGCGACAGCTGCTAGCTCGAGGCTACTGCGTGCGCTGACTAGTAGGCGCCAGCCGTAGTCACCGCGAGAGAGGCGCCGCGCCTGGCGACAGCTACTAGCTCGAGGCTACTGCGTGCGCTGACTAGTAGGCGCCAGCCGTAGTCACCGCGAGAGAGGCGCCGCGCCTGGCGACAGCTGCTAGCTCGAGGCTACTGCGTGCGATGACTAGTAGGCGCCAGCCGTAGTCACCGCGAGAGAGGCGCCGCGCCTGGCGACAGCTGCTAGCTCGAGGCTACTGCGTGCGCTGACTAGTAGGCGCCAGCCGTAGTCACCGCGAGAGAGGCGCCGCGCCTGGCGACAGCTACTAGCTCGAGGCTACTGCGTGCGCTGACTAGTAGGCGCCAGCCGTAGTCACCGCGAGAGAGGCGCCGCGCCTGGCGACAGCTGCTAGCTCGAGGCTACTGCGTGCGCTGACTAGTAGGCGCCAGCCGTAGTCACCGCGAGAGAGGCGCCGCGCCTGGCGACAGCTGCTAGCTCGAGGCTACTGCGTGCGCTGACTAGTAGGCGCCAGCCGTAGCCACCGCGAGAGAGGCGCCGCGCCTGGCGACAGCTACTAGCTCGAGGCTACTGCGTGCGCTGACTAGTAGGCGCCAGCCGTAGTCACCGCGAGAGAGGCGCCGCGCCTGGCGATAGCTGCTAGCTCGAGGCTACTGCGTGCGCTGACTAGTAGGCGCCAGCCATAGTCACCGCGAGAGAGGCGCCGCGCCTGGCGACAGCTGCTCGACAGCTACTAAGTCGAGGCTACTGCGTGCGCTGACTAGTAGGCGCCAGCCGTAGTCACCGCGAGAGAGGCGCCGCGCCTGGCGACAGCTGCTAGCTCGAGGCTACTGCGTGCGATGACTAGTAGGCGCCAGCCGTAGTCACCGCGAGAGAGGCGTCGCGCCTGGCGACAGCTGCTAGCTCGAGGCTACTGCGTGCGCTGACTAGTAGGCGCCAGCCGTAGTCACCGCGAGAGAGGCGCCGCGCCTGGCGACAGCTGCTAGCTCGAGGCTACTGCGTGCGCTGACTAGTAGGCGCCAGCCGTAGTCACCGCGAGAGAGACGCCGCGCCTGGCGACAGCTGCTAGCTCGAGGCTACTGCGTGCGCTGAATAGTAGGCGCCAGCCGTAGCCACCGCGAGAGAGGCGCCGCGCCTGGCGACAGCTACTAGCTCGAGGCTACTGCGTGCGCTGACTAGTAGGCGCCAGCCGTAGTCACCGCGAGAGAGGCGCCGCGCCTGGCGACAGCTGCTAGCTCGAGGCTACTGCGTGCGCTGACTAGTAGGCGCCAGCTGTAGTCACCGCGAGAGAGGCGCCGCGCCTGGCGACAGCTGCTAGCTCGAGGCTACTGCGTGCGCTGACTAGTAGGCGCCAGCCATAGTCACCGCGAGAGAGGCGCCGCGCCTGGCGACAGCTGCTAGCTCGAGGCTACTGCGTGCGCTGACTAGTTGGCGCCGGCCGTAGTCACCGCAAGAGAAGCACCGCTCAGATATCGAGTGCGTCGTGCTGACGCTGACGGCTCTGAGTGTAGAAGGCACATTGACCAGCTACTGCCGGTTGAGAAACCGAATACCTCAAAACGGCATTCTGTGTTCACGCCCGAGTAACCAAAGAAATAGGTCTGCATGAAGGAAATACAGAATGAGTCGTATGTCACTACCCTGTGGTACACCAGCGTGGATTTCTTATAATGAAGTTGCTTCTTCACCTTTATTTACAATGAAGTATATATATAATATCAATCTTCCAGACACGATTTAATACACTGGTAGAAAAGGGTATTTTACAAAAAAAAATCTAATAAGTCCGTCTCATAGATTTTCAAAAAATATTGGACACGTATTTTCTCTTTTTTCACGTAAACAAATAATATTACTCATAATATTAATAATAAAGGAGATACAGCGAGTAGAAGACACGAGTGACGTCATCTGGCTTGGTAAATTTGGTACATTTTTTTGGTAATCTTTTTGTTTATTTAATTTTGTAGGCAAGACAATCGTGCATCGCACGGTCAAATGCTTGGACTATGTCTACAAATGCAACTGTAGAATATTGCTTGCGTTATTAAGTGGTATGAAGCGTCACGTATTGTGCATATGTGAACGCACTTAAGATATAGGATTGCATGTGTAAATATTTAAATGAAAAACGCACCCTTGTTTAAATGGCATCACAATAGATTCGGGACGCTACCCTTAGGCCCTTCTCTCACATGCGAACCGCCTTGAGTCACGGACTACGTTAGTCCATGCTGTATTTTTCTAGTAATAGTTAATTACTAATATACGACGTTGATACGACAGAGGGGCTTTCCTTTAAACTGCCTATACTAGGTACCATTTTCAAGATGATTTTTAAAGTTTTTGCACCGTTTGAACACGATGTATCTTTTCTAACAGCTGATTATCGTCTAAGCATAGGTCATGCACCTTACAACGATAAATCTACGATGCGTTGTTGCCGCTCTGACGCATGTCGAAGGACATTCACAAAAAATTGGCAATGCAAACAAGGAAGCAATAAATACACACACACTTGCACTTTCACTACGAAAGCGACTAACATAGAGAGAGCGAAAGAAACACAGATAGGTCAGTTTGTTGCATCCTTGTTTTTTGCGATCGGTAAGTGGGGCCTCTATTCAGTGCGCCGACGCTGTCTTTTTGGAACGTACGGTTTGTGGAATTCGCGCGCAAACAATTGTGATTTTATTTTGTTATTGTGATAGGACACTAAATAAGTTTAAGACAGTATTTCTTTCTTTTATTGTGAGAGGACACGTAACTTGGGATTATTATTATTTAGTATTAGTGTTTCTTTTTGAGATTGACTGTTTTTTATGGTGATGGGACACGTAACTTGGGATTATTATTATTTAGTATTAGTATCTCCGGACCTCACTCCCATGGATTTCCTTTTGTGGGGGTACATTAAGGGTGAAATGTATGCCTCAGAGGTAAATACAATTGATAAGTAAAAAAATTGGATTATTTTAGCATTTCACAAATTAAAGTGCTTAGCGACGGACAGTGATCTAATTAGAAAAATTAATAACAATATTCTCCGTCGGTATAATTTGTGCATCAATGTGAATGGAAGACACATCGAAAATTTAAAACATTTAGTATGTTTGTTTTTGTGCGCGTACTTCGAAACGTTACCTAAAATAAAAGCCAGTGCGAGCGGAGGCCTAAGTCGCCGGCCGCCCCCCCGGCCCGGCCCCCGCCGAGCATACGAGATACCGCACACCGCGCTCCGGCGCGCGCGCGACGTTGCCGCTTTGTTACCTAGCGGTATCTAAGGTCAGTGTCATTTTTTTTACAAAGGGTGGTTGCGTTTTATTCGGATTTGCAAGCTATTTAGTTTGTTTGAAAAAAATATTTTCTCATTTATGGCGCTTTTTGTTTTTGTACCGTATCGAATTAATACTGAACACGTATAGTATACGTAGTTTAATTTAATGCCCCTCTGTCGTATCAACTCTGTATAAAGCTGAAGAGTGTTTGTTTATTTGTTTGCATGAACGCGCTAATCTCAGGAACTACTGGTCCGGTTTGAAAAATTCTTTCAGTGTAAGATAGCCCATTTATCGAGGAAGGCTATAGGCTATATATCATCACGCTAAGACGAATAGGAGCGGAGCAGTAATGAAAAATTGTGACGCAGACGAAGTTGCGTGGGTCAACTAGTAGTTAATTATACACAGTTAATATTTTTCTTAACTATTACCGTGTGTCAAAAATATACATTATTTACTACAAGTTGTGTTGTGTATGTTGTCGGTAGTAAAAAAAAAAAAAAGTTGGATTTTCACTCCGTCTTCGCATCATCCACCTCATCTTAAGACGCATCAAGGGGCAGATTGACCTTCCATCTGCGACCCGGAACAACTTTCACTTTTGTTCAGTTGTCCCTGTTTTTGATCTTGTTGAACCTCCATAGGAAAGGGAGGACCCTCTAACTAGACAGGTCTGGTGGCCAACTGCCCGATGGTTGGATGCCGCTTCAGGACAAATAACAGTATTTCAAGAAACGGCTAGCTACGACTAATACGTAGAATACGTAGGCGCGGGCCTGCGGATGGCTCACGTTGGGTGGCTCGCCGTTCGATAAGGACCAGTTCCTGGGGTCCGTAGATTCGGGCACTAAGCCAGGAGAGTAGCCCCAGGTCTCAGTATAAGTGACGAAGCCTGCTGGGGCCAGTGCCTGCCAGGGTAGGTACTGGAATTCACCGCGGCCCCGGAAGGCAGAGGACATTTAAACATGCGTGGGTTTTAATCAGAAACTGACACTCCCTCCGCCCAGAGCGGGAGTCATTTGATGGTTTCCCATCAACATCAACACAGGTGAAGGCACGTCAGCACATTTGTTTTTTTTTTTTGTGTGTTTTATGTGTATTTATGATTTTATTTCTTATCTTCTCTGTTTCTCTTCTCTCCTTTAAGTTGCACCTGCCATGTTGTCTCTGAACCATCCTAAGGTTGACTGGTAGAAAATGCTTAAAGCATTAAGTCCGCCTTTGTAGTGTTTTTATTTGTGAATCAAATTTTAATAAATAAATACGTAAACAAAAGATAGCTAGGATGAATAAGAAAGGGGTCGTGTGTACCTGTCGAGCCCGTTGTAGGCGCCGCTGGCCACGAACAGTATGTTGGTGGTGTCGACCTGCACGGCGTCGCCGCGCAGCTTGCGCGAGTTGCGCTCCGGCACCGACACCACGGCGCCCTCCAACATCTTCAGCATGCCCTGCTGCACGCCCTCGCCTGCGGCACGACACGACACACGTGTTACATGTCGACACATTGTCTGCCAACTACTTGACTCGCGCAACTTCGTTTGCTCCGCTCCTATTGCTCTTAGCGTGATGATATAGCCTTCCTCGATAAATGGGCTATCTAACACTGAAATATTTTATTCAAATCGGACCAGTAGTTCCTGAGATTAGTGCGTTCAAGAAAACAAACAAACTCTTCAGCTTTATATATTAGTTTAGAGTATAGATTCCTTCGTGCCTCAAAAAGTATGTTAAGCTGTTAAAAATGTAAATATGGCAACCGGCAAGGAAGGCTATAGGCTATATATCATCACTTTAAGACCAATAGGAGTGGAGCAGACGAAGTTGCGCCGGTCAACTAGTTCTGATATATACTGGATGGTCAACCCATCCCAAAGCAGACCTCGACAAGCTTTGCTTATCATCATCATCTTCCTGCCCTTATCCCATGTTACTTGGGGTCGGCGCAACGATTTTTCTTCCATTCTGTCCTATCAGCCGTCACGCTATCACTAACTCCCATTTCTTTCATATCGCTCCTCACACAATCCATCCATCTTTTCTTCGGCCTTCCTCTCCCTCTCCATCCATCCACATTTATATAACCTTAATATTTTTTTCTTTGTTTTGTAATTTCTCTCGTCATTTTTATTTATGTTTCTGTGTCTATTAGAATTACTATATCCTGCTTTAGCGTGCTTACCTCCAACATCCCTAAGCTGATGTATGCCCGGCACGGCGCCGATCTTATCGACCTCATCTAGGAACACGATGCCTGTCTGTGCTCGCTCAACGCTGTAAACAAACATTTTACGTTATTAGTTTTGTTAACACCTTTAATATTGAATGTCAATAACCCTTATTGACATTCAGGTCAGGAAAATCCACGCCACCAGCTGGCGCCACTTACGCGAGAGGTCCTCTGCAGTGCGATGTCAGTTATTTTACCTCTGAAAGCAACTTTATGTCCAAGAGCATAAGTCTCGGTGATACAAAATCAGAGGTAAAACAACTGAAACATACTGTAATTTGAAAACGCAACTAATGACGTTAAGTATTTGTCTCACCGCCGGCGATCGAAACGAGTTGGCAAGTAGCGAGTGAAAAGATTCGATAATTTTGACGCTAGGCTTACAGCGAGTGCTTTTGAAATTACCGCTATTTGGTGAGTTCAATTCAATTCAATTCATTTATTTATTGCATCAAATATGGTAGGTATAAGTTCTTATCAATATTAAGTAACACACATTTGGCCAATATATAGCATGCAATATTACAAGTCCTTACTTCACATATTAATTACTAGGTTAGTTAACATTTCGTCAATTTATGTAAATATATTTATTGAACAATTAAATATGTCTGTGCTTTAATGTATAGAATTTACAGGGACACTTTTGAAAGAACTCATCTATCGAATAAAAACACTCCTGTAACAACCACTTCCGCAACGTAATACAAAACTTATTGAAGGGTAGTTGAGTAATTGACCTTGGTAAAGCATTGTAAATTAAAGGAGCCATATAAACGCAGCTCCGCCGAAAAATTTCTAGATTTGGAACGGGCATTTCAAAATCTAAATGTGTAGGTTTCCTTTTATTTGTATTATCTTTCCGCTCAAACAGCTCAAGATTGGACCTCACAAATCTGGCAACTTCGTAAATATAAATGCATGGGACCGTCAATAGATTGTGCGACTTGAATAAAGGCTTCCACGAGTCAGACCAATGCATTTTGAATATTGCACGAATACACTTTTTTTGGGCGATGAAGATCTTTGCCAGTTCGGAAGAGTTTCCCCACACAACTATACCGTATCGTATTACTGAGCTGACATATGCGTGATACACCATTATGGCGGTACGCAACGATGTAATCATTTTAATTCTTTTTAAAGCGAATACGAATTGATTGATTTTTTTAGCAATTATTTCGATGTGATTCTTCCAAGTAAAATGTTCATCAAGTGTTACACCCAGGAACTTTGCATTACGTACCTGTTCTATATTATTATTGTTAAGTGCAACATTAAGGCGTATAGGTTTACTTTTAGATGTTTTGCAATGAAGTAAATTAGTTTTGGAAATATTTATTTTTAATTTATTAATGTCTAACCATTGTTTTATGTCATTTAACGTTTCTTTAATTTCAATGTCAATATTTTGTAAATTTTTACATTTAATAATAATTGTGGTGTCATCGGCGAACAACACACACTGATGTTTTATTGACTGAGGCAAATCATTTATGTAAAGAAGGAACAATAAAGGCCCTAAGATACTACCTTGTGGTACACCACAGCAATTAGTCCTTGCATCAGAATCAAAATTTTCCAAAGTGTTACTTAATTTGTTTAATTTTGTTACCTGTTTTCTGTCAGTTAGGTATGACTGAAACCATTCTTTTGCTGGACCTCTGATACCGTATCTTTCAAGTTTTTCTAGAAGCCGCGCATGATCAACACGATCGAACGCCTTACTTAGGTCTAAAAGCAATGCACAAGGGGTTATTTTATCATTAATATTCGTCATCATTGCTTTCACTAGCGTAAATATTGCCAAAGTCGTCGATTTATTTTGTCTAAACCCGTATTGCTGGTCAACAAGAATGTTGTGTTTAGAAAGAAATTTCATCACTCGCCGGTACATAATTTTTTCAAAATTTTTTGATATAATGGGAGTAAGAGCGATAGGTCGGTAATTATCAACGTCTGATTTTGATCCTTTTTTATAAAGTGGCTTTATCAGAGACAGTTTTAGCCTACTCGGAAAGCAGCCCTGTTCCAAGGATAAATTGACTATGTGAGCTAATGGCGAGGCTATATGTTGAGCAATTTTTTTGATGAGCTCGGTTGTAATGTCATCATACCCAGCCGATTTCGTATTTTTTAAAGACTTTATTATACGATATATTTCAGAGTCGTTAGTGGGTTCTACAAATATACTTTTATCATTTGACTTTATTTTATGTATGTCAGTTTTATTATGTTTAAGAGTAGAGCAATTATCATTATTATTAGAAATGTCAACAAAGTGATTATTAAGTTTATTAGCAATGTCAGATTCAGATGTCAACCTGAAATTATCATTATTATTAGAAATGTCAATAAAGTGATTATTAAATTTATTAGCAATGTCAGATCCAGATGTCAACGTAATACTACCATCAATAATTTTACTAATATATTCCCTAAACGGTTCGTTACCTAAGTTACGCTTCACAACATGCCACGTGGCCTTAATTTTATTACGAGATAAGTTAATGTGTCTTTCATTACACAAGGACTGTAGGTTATTCATGCACTTCCGTAATAATTTAGAGTATGCCTTGTACTTATTCTTATTGTCATTATTTTTATTTAAGTAATACTTGTACCTTAATGACCGCTTAGTACTACAACTTTTCTTAATGCCTTTTGTTATCCATTTAGGTTTACCACTATTGTGTTTCATTTTAACTTTAATACAAGGGAAGCATAGTTTATAAAATAAAGTCAACAAATCATGAAACTTGTCGAAGGCTTCATTAGTATCTGTTATGCCATAGATTTCACTAAAACTGATGCAACTGATGTAATCAACGAATTTTGCGACGTTCTCTTTATTTAAATCATTTATAGTCATAAAACAGTAATCCACTTCCAATCTGTTTGAAGTTTCCTGTTCAATTTTGACTACTTGAGCTGTGTTATGATCAGACAGGTACAGATTATAAGTCTTACCAGTGACATTATGAATATTGCTTATAATGTTGTCTATGCATTTATTAAGCCTAGTCGGTTCATGTATGTGATATTCCAGACCATAATTAAGCATCAACTCTTTAAATGTAGTACTAGTTTTATCAGATAATAGCAAATCTATATTAAAGTCGCCACAAACTACTATATTGCATTTTTTGTATTGAAGTTTTGTCATAACTTTCGTAAAATGGTCAAAGAAAATATTAATGTCAGAGTTTGGTATCCTGTATATACAAATTATAATAAGGTTAAGCTGTTTTATTTCAACACCACATATTTCGAAATGTTTATCAATAGCGAATTCCTTTACTGCTTCCAGCTCAACACATTTAAAACCGTTCTTACACAAAATACACGTGCCTCCACGTCGTTCTAGTCTAGAATAGATTGCACCGAGATAAAAATTATTTATATTTAAATATTTTTCTTCACCTCTTTTTATGAAATGTTCACTTAGACATACCACTGCCACATTTTCATTTAGATCATGCATCTCACTTAGTGCTACCTCTAAATCTTGCATTTTATTTAATGCACCAGCAATGTTTTGGTGAAACACTGAGAATACATTTTTAGTTACGAAAAAGATTATTTCTTGTCCCTGCAGAATTATTTGAGTCAATCTGTGAGGTTATTTTAAGTGATTTAAAATAATAAGGTATCGTGCCTTTCCTTGGTTCTATATTAATATTATTAGTTATTCTTTGGTCATTGAAGTTTAGTTGCAAGGTTTTAGTACTTAATGGAAAATAATAAGGTATTGTTCCTTTCTTTGGTTTAACGTTATCATGCTTTTCCCGGACGTAACTAGGCAATGCTTTACCCTTTTTGAATTTGTGGTTGTTATAAGAGAGGAATTTGTTGCTGTACTGGATAACATTTATCTGATGAATTATTTGTTGCGCAACATTCGATATATTGTCTGTTTCAATAAATGTACAGTTTTCATGGTTTCTGATAAGTAGCTTTAGCTGATTATTAAGTTTACATTCATTAAGGAAAATATTATTAAATATATTTACTACAAATACATTGCAATTTTTAAGAAAATGTAACGCTATAGATATTTCAGACATAAACTCTATTGGATTTACATCATTACTCCCTGTCATTATGATAACATTGTCGGTTTTCGATAATGTCTTAGCCATGTTGCTACAGTCCGACAAGACATATTTCGTTCTTGCGTCTGGTCTTGTTACAGATTGTATTTTATAATCTCTGAGTATAAGCTCACTTTTACGCTCGATAAGCGTCTGAACGATGCCTTTCCCTTGATTGTCCGTTAGAAGAAATATTTTGCTACATTCTTGATTACATATACGGTCATTATTCTCAACATGAGCCTGATGTTGCTGTTGTTCAGTTGGCACATCTTCAGTTAAATTTTTTCCTACACAGGTGCGTCCCAAATTACAGTTGTTAGTGTCCATAGTATTAATGTTAGCGTTAGTAATATTATCGTCAGTTTGTAAACTTATGTCATTTCTGGTATTATTATATTCATCGAAGTTCGGATCCAGTCGTGGACTTCCAGTATTCAGTACTTCTCTTTCCTCTTTTGTCTGCTGTATTTTACCCCTTAGGTGTTTCACAGTGATATTCAAAGGAGTAGTGAAATGCCCATCTTCTGTACTTAGAGTTGAACATTTGTTATTTCGTTTTTTCTGTGACTTCGGTGTAGCCCTTCTTAATGTTGACAAAGGACTTTTGCATAATTGTTTCAAGGCAACCATCTGCTGATTGAGATGTTCAATTTCTTCTAAGAGTCTATTTTTTTCTAAGATGATAGTGTCAAGTTCATTTTCTGTACTCCGTAATTGTGATTTCAAGCTATTAATTTCTTCTTTTAATTCTTCAATATAGCTATGATTAACATTAGTAGATAGGTCTAAGCTTTTTGTTAAATATTCTGAGTCCGTGCTAATGAGAGAAGTGTTAAGAGATTCTGTCGATCTCGATGTAAATAATTTTCTGGGTTTAACATTTACATTGTTATTATCCATTTTATAACAGTGATATTTCTCTATAATTTAACAGACTCTCGTAAATAGGTGAATAATCATTCAAACTATAATGCTTCTTTAAGTTGATAATAAGATTTTTGTATAAAAAAAATTCTTTTAATTAATCGATTTTGCCAAATTAGTCGATTATTGTTCAGTCTGAAAAGACTCTTATCTGGAATTGTTAATTACGTTTCCGAACGATAAAGATTGTGTCACAACTTTTATTGTATTCCAATTGGGCACACGTGATGCGTCAGCTAGTGCAAAGGTTTGTTATTGTTTTTCAGTATTGAATTAAAATAAAAAACGGATTCATCAAACCTCTTAATCCAGATTTTCCGAATAATGTCCTTTCACCACGTAATTTCTTGCTACCAAATGTTATTTGAACATTTACCAAGCACTGTTTTATTAGTTCACAATACGTATAGTTAGTTTAAATCTCACTTTGTGTCCGTAGGTAACACATACAACACAGTTCTCAGTTTACATGTTAAACTTATTTTCCCGTCGGAATAACACTAGCACTCACTAATTGTGCAATTTAGATTAGATCATCAGTAACAATGTGTCAATAAACAGTACTTGTTGATTTTTAATGAGTATTAGAACACGGAGCCAATGTTTACTTTATTTGACAGTTTGATAGGAGTTCTGACCACCAAGCGAGCATTGCCGAGCGAGTACAATCTTTGATAGCTCTTGTCGCTGCGATCAAGTAGAGGTAAGAGCCGCTCGCCGGCAGTGTGAACAGCCAGCTATCGACTATGAATGTATGTGTCTCTTTAACTCACACGAGATGTATATCTTTTGTCCCATTCCTCAGCGAGCAAATAGTCGATAGCTACTCGCTTCCTCGCCGGCGGCCAGACAAGTGCCTAAGGATGACGTTGACATCAATTTGACTAATGTCAGAAAACTTATAAGGTTGTGACGACTCAGTGCTGCCATCTAATGTACGTCAGCATAAAAAACCTTAATATACAAAGTTTTACAATTTATTCTGTTCAACCAAATGAGGGATAATGCTGAATTAGATTTAAGTCATAGATAAGTAGTAAAGTATAATCGTGTTTGCCCAAACTTTTAGCTCTCGCCCTATGAATATTGGAATCATTTAGGAAGCAGTACTACATTCTTTCGGAATAAAATGGGCCCTCTCAACTTGTGAGATTTTCTTTTAAAATCTGCAATAAGGTAGTGAACTAAAAAAATCGCCCCCACTCCCGAGTTTGAATGCGTTTTATTGATATTCATTGATTTACAAAAACACGTGTCTATTATTTTTGAATACTCTAAATGACGAACTAAATAGATTTGCAATTAATTGATGGTGGTAAATAGTCTATTGAGCTTGCCATACTGTATTTTTCAGACAGAAATGTGCGGGAAGGGGTAACTCACTTAAAGTTGGCGTCCTGTAGTAGTTTGGCGATGACGCTCTCGATGTCCTCGCCCACGTAGCCCGCCTGCGTCAGCGTCGTGCAGTCGCAGATCGCGAACGGCACGTCTAGGCATTGCGCTATCGTTTGTGCTAATAGAGTTTTACCTGCAAAAAAAAAAAACCTTTTACTATAGAAAGACTTGTTTATTTGGCACAAACTTAATTTTAAAACAATAACATTATCAATGTGCCCCACGCCTGTTGTGAAAGACAACTAGGACACAACGTTTTGGGAATACTTCTACTGTGCCAACAGCACACCCACCCTACCCTGCTGGAATCTGTGTCTCCTAACAGCTACAACCTGGGTTCTTTATGTCAATAGTTAATAGTTCACTTCTAGGCAAGCGTGCTTCATCGTCTATCTTATCATAGCTTTCCATTACTCGAGTTAATAATAAACAAAACTAGAAGTTTATCGTTATCTGTCATCAGAAGATACGTACGCAGATGAACTTTGATGAACTGCTTACCAAGATCATTACAGAACAAATAAAATTTAGCTGCAAAAGTATTATGTTATTGTTACGTATCTATACTAATATATAAAGCTGAAGAGTTTGTTTGCTTGAACGCGCTAATCTCAGGAAATTCTCAATTGTAACCAGGGACTGAATTACCCAAAAATTAAGGTACCTTTAAATTTCGGTATGACGTCATACCGTTAAATAAAGGTTACCGAAATATTTCGATATCGTTATAATTTTCAGTAGCGGAATTTTAAGAGTACCGGTATGCATGGAAATGCATACCGGTTATATTTCGGTAGAAGTCCTATAACCTTTATAAATTTTTCGGTAGCAGTACCTTAACCTTTATAAATGTATCGGTAGCAGTAGCTAAACCTTAATATAGGGGTTTTCTTTGAAGCACCGCCACGCCACTCTGTCGTTCAGTTGAGAGGCCCTGATTGCACATTATTTAATAATATGCAATCAGGGCCACCACCATCTCATCACTTTCCTTGGGTCTCGTAAGAGTCTTCTAAGGGACTTACCATATATTGAGCAGTAGCACTCTCTGCACATTGCAATAGCTACACTGCGATCGCCAACCCGTCTGCCAAGCGTGACGATTATGGCAAACCACCGCCCAACATGATGAGCACAATTTAAAATGGCCCCTAGTGCCCGGCAGCTCGCCTACCCTTGACTCTGGTAGTGGCCAAAATCACGGCGAGGCAGGGAGAGCTAAGTATCTCCGGAGTGGATCCGGCTGTCCCAACTCCCAACAAACACCGACGACTCTGTTCTATTTACGGGAGGGTGACCAGAAGTTCCAGGGTGGTGTCGGGTTTATCGTTCACTGGTTCCTTGTGTCCAATGTGAACGAGAATGATCACAGGGTGGCGTACTTTATACTCATAATATCATCAAGATATTCGTTGTACGTCGTACAGGTTAGCGCCCTAACCTCGACA
The DNA here is from genome assembly GCA_950371165.1 of Lacanobia oleracea. Lineage (NCBI taxonomy): Eukaryota > Metazoa > Arthropoda > Insecta > Lepidoptera > Noctuidae > Lacanobia > Lacanobia oleracea. The sequence goes on along the minus strand of OX493405.1, from coordinate 23,135,667 downwards.
CACACCGACAACGAAATAGAGACCATGTATGAAGATTTATCTGGAATCTAGGTACATCTTCTTCACTGTGTGTGTCACTTCACTTTTTTTTTTTTTAAGGATGGGAAATCATCAAATGACTCCTCCTGCTTTGGGTGAAGCAGGAGGGAGTGTCAGACTCTTACTGACTATAACCCATCCGTGTTCCTCCTAGTGCCCTTTGCGTTTGCTTCACTGTGGTCATGGGGGACAACGCGAAACTGGGCAAACGAGACAGTGATGAGCTATGAGTGGGGCAATTCAGATTAGGACGTCGGAACCACCGGGAACACCTACTGGCCAGTTTTATAGAGAAGGAAGGCACTTACACGATGAACTCAAAGCACAGGAAGTGGACGTGGCAGAGACTGTGGAACTAAAAATGAGATTGAACTCATCATGTCAACGAAGAAGCAGATATTCAATGATGTCTCTGTGATCAACGCAGTGAACACCGGAAGTGATCACAGCATGGTAAGAGGCAAATTGAACCTAAATATTAATCTGGAAAGATCTCGACCGATGGAATCTACGCTCCGCCTTGCACAGATCCAGATCAAAACTTCGAATGTTTTCAGCTCGAACTTCAGAATCATTTCGTCCACGGAGCTCTCTAGGAACTAGGGAGCTGTCCTTACGGTCGGGTTTAAGTTCTTCAAGACTCACCGTACAGATAAGAACAAGAGGCTCTCTGATCCTACTCTGAAGATCTCGTAGGAGAGGCGGGAGATAGTTCTGCAGTCTTCAGACGATGCGTGCAAATACACTGTAGCTCAATAGATGGGAGATCCATCTATTGAGCTACAGTGATCAAATAATTGAAAAGCGAGTTTCTGTCATCATCTGCCTAGCCTTTTCCCAACTTTATTGGGGTCGGCTTCCAGTCAAACCGGATTTAGCTGAATACCAGTATTTTAGTCGAGCCAGCCGAGTCGAATCCGACTCGGCTGGGCGGCGTTCGGGAAGTTGCGTAATGGCGTGTTATCTTTTCGTCTCACATACCACAGTGTCTCAAGCCGAAAGTCTATGACCAGTGCTTGTTGCCAGTGGTGACTTATGTAACTGAGACCCGGTCGCTCACAATGGGCCAAATGGAAATGGAGAGGGCAATGCTCGCAGTTTCCTTGCGTGATCGAATCACGGATGATGATATCCGCAAGAGAACCAACTTTACCGACATAGCCCAAAGGATCGCCAATCTGAAGTGGCAGAGGGCAGCCCACATTGCTTGTGGAACAGATGATCAATAGGCCTTCGGGAAGTTCACACAGCACCTAAGTGAGGCGGCGGATGCGGTTCAGCAGCGGTACCTTTCTGCCCAATTGGTGTTACTGGGCGTTACTGGACTTCAACGCCCACCATCAGGAGTGGCTCTTCCCATACCAGTGCACAGACCATGCTAGACGAGAGACGAGAAAGCTAGCGCTTGCGTTAAATCTTACCCAGCTGGTCCAGGGGGCCACGAGGGTGCCGGATGTTGATTTGCACACTGCCAATTGCTTGGTCCTTTTGCTGACAACAGATCCAGACCGCTATTCGGTGTCGATTTCTTCTCCACTGGGTAGTTCCGACCACTGTCTGGTGAAGTCTGTGTCCGTTTACTCCCCGCCTGATTCTAGCCCAAGAGGCACCCGGCGGGTATGGCGATACAGGTCAGCAGATTGGGATGGCATGCGATCTTTCTTCGCATGTTATCCTTGGCAGCCTACTTGCCTTTCTTCGACTGATGCTTCGTCGTGCGCGGACGCCGTGACGGATGTGTTGAGGAGGGGAATGGAGTACTACATTCCGTTCTCTGGCATAACAATGTCTGGCGAAGCTCGTCCATGGTTTAGTGCCGAGTGCAATCGCGCTGATGCGCTTAAGCACGCGGCTTATCTGGCATGGGTCGACGAGCCTTTAACAGGGCTGCCAAATCCTGTAAGAAAGTGTTGCGGAGGGCATGATTTGACCACATTAGCCGAATAAGGAACAAACTTGCCTCATACCCAGCAGGCATTAAGGCTTTTTGGTCCTTGAATAAGTCGGTCGAATAGAACTTCTGCCACCTCTCACTACCATCACTACTGAGATCCGACGGGACGCTCTGGCCCACTCCGCTGGGGAGAAAGCGAACTTGTTTGCTACCTTGTTTGCGGAATCTTCACGTCTGGATCCTGATGGCGCGAGGCCCCCTGCTTCTCCTGGTGGATGCGAGTCGAGTATGTCGAACATTCGCATTCATCAGAATGACGTCCGTAGGGTGCTGCGTAACCTAGACGTGAATAAGGCTAGTGGCCCGGATGGGATGCCGGAAATTGTTCTGAAGACTTGTGCGCCTGAGTTGTCTCCGATCTTGACACGCCTATATCGCCTTTCGTTTGAGACCGGAAAGGTCACGACGGCTTGGAAGCAAGCTAACGTGCAGCCCGTGCCCAAGTAGGGTAGTCGAGCTGACCCGTCGAATTATAGACCCATCTCGGTAACTTCCATACTCTATAAGACTATGGAACGCGTTCTGAATCATCAGCTCCTGGCGTACCTAGAAGCGAATTATATCCTTAGTGACCGACAATACGGGTTCCGTCGAAATCGGTCAACTGGGGATCTTCTAGCGTATGCCATTCATATCCTTCCAAGGATACAAGGCCTTCGGCAGGGTCTAACCTTATTAGTAAGCTTCCTTCCTTCGGTCTGCCCGCTGGTTTGTGTGATTGGATCGCAGATTTCCTGAGGGATCGGTCTATCCGAGTGGTCATAGATGGCTGCTCGTCTGGACTGCTGGATATTAATGCCGGGGTTACTCAGGGGTCGGAGCTTTCAGCAACACTGTTCTTGCTGCATATTAATGATCTGCTTAAACCCGGTATCTTTGGGTATGCAGACGACAGCACTGTTGTTGAGAGATACGTGTCCGACGCACGAGCTGGTGGATCGCAGATCCGGTCTCTCCGGGAGGCTATGGTTGAGCGCTTGAATGTGTTCTTACAGGCTGTCTCTGAATGGGGCGATGCCAATCTGGTCAAGTTCAATGCTGCTAAGACACAAGCGTGTCTTTTTTCCGCCAAAAGGAGCCAATTCCACCTAGCTCCATATTTCCGAGGTGCTACCGTGCCGATAACCGACCAACTTGAGCTTCTTGGGGTTACATTAACATCTACTCTCAATTTTGGCACTTTCATAGAGGGTAAAGCTCAAGTAGCTGCAAAAATGTTGTGGATCCTAGCAAAGGTAAGACGGTACTTCACGCCGGAACAGCTGCTCAAACTATCAAGCGCAAGTTCGATCGTGTATGGAATACTGCTCTCATCTTTGGGACGGATCAGCCAGATACCAGCTTGTTGCCCTTGAGTCAATTGAGAAACGAGCCAAGAGGATCATCGGCAATGAGAGGCTCGTCGCGACGAAGCTCCAATGTTTTGAGCATCGACGACGAGTTGCTAGCTTTTCGGTTTTCTACCGGTTGCATTTTGGGGAATGTGACGGGATTGTATAATTAAATTCCGCCAAGCCCGTTCCATCATCGGACGACAAGACGAACGGCGATGCGCCACCCCACATGTTGGTGGTGGACATCCCACCCACACGTTTTGGGAACACATTCATAATGCGTACAGCTAAGGAGTGGAATTCCCTGCCGGAGTCTGTGTTTCCTGATAGCTACAACCTGGGAGTCTTTAAGTCAAGAGTGAATAGGTTACTTCTAGGCTAGTGTGCTCCATCTTTGACCACATCATCGCTTACCATAAGGTGAGATAGTGGTCAAACGCGTGCCCAACATTAGAAAAAAAAAAAAGTTCTGGAGTGGCGAACGCGTACTACAAGATGCAGCGTTGGGAGGCTTCCCACAAGGTGCGGGTAGCCGATGGATACGGGTGACCTATGTTCAGCAGTGGACTTCTTTTGGCTGATATGATGATGATAAACCTCGACGAATTTTCGGCACTATAAGATTTTTTTTAACATTTTTTTTTCGATTTTATACCAGTTGATGCACAGGTCTTGAAGAGTTTAGTGCTCACAATATGTTACTTTGGTTGTATAATTTAGGACGCGCATTTGCACCATTATTTTATCGATAAATTTGACATTGTGTATAAGACGTCAATATGCCGAATTAAAAATCTTATTTTCACAATCAATATTATGAATAAAATAATTAAGATATATTTTATCTTAATTATTTGGGCTGTTTGTAATTTATATACCTATGTTCTTCGTATATTTCTATTTTTTTAAATGACACAGGGCTGCTCCCAAGCAAGTCTCGCAGGAGTCGTGAGTAATCTGAGCGCAAAAGCTGGCCCAGTGCGAGTGGGACTCGCGTGCAAAGGGTTCCGTGTTGTGTTATTTTAACACTATAGACTTCTTATAAGTTTTCCTGTAATCTACAAAAACTATTATCTGAACTTAAAAAAAAATAGGTTCAGCAGTTTCGGAGAGGGAATGATCATTTTTGGTCAAATTTTATGAATAATATCAAAAATTATGAAAAAAATATTATATAAAATTATGAAAAAATCGGATTAAACCCTCACAGTAAGCCCTTTTATTTGATTGGTCACACAATTCAGGTCGAAAAACTATTTTTTAATTTTATTGTTTCACCCCCAAAAGTGACCCCATACTAAAAATGTATTTACGAGTATTTAAGTAACGCGTTCATGTTTGGGTCATAGAAGTCCATATGTGTACCAAATTCCAACTGAATCAGTCTTGTAAATCCAGAGAAAACTGGCTGAGACAGATGGAGAGACAGAAAGAAAGATCCTATATAAGGGTTCCGATTTTCACGGATGTTCGGAATTCTAGAAATGAGTCAAATTCGGTTAAAAACCGTCATAAAATCATAAATAAATTAAAATGTATATTTTTTTTTCCAAAAATGCATACGAGTATTAAATTTCCTATTGAATAGGTACAGACGCCAGCAAATCAGGCTATCTGTGTCAAATTTACACAGTCAACTTTGAACCTAATGCTTTAACGATAACTGAAAATCTATTAAATAAATTTGACAGCTTTTTATAGCTTGATATGCTGGCGACTGTACACAAAGTTGTAGTTATAGTCTTTTACGCTTGAAAATGTATTGGCATTATGGAGATCATATTTGCGAAGAAAAAAATGGCGATTTTCGAATGTGCTCTGCGTCCCACAGCCCCTAAGTAGGTACAGTTACAGTATTTACAAGTAAACTGTTAAATTGCAGTTGCACATGTCATCACAGATGGGCCATCTGAAAGCTCAGATGCCTCTATTACAGATAGCCAAATAAAAATGTAGGTAACTAAGTCGGCAAGAACGGCAACGTCGCGTCGCGAACATGCAAACATACGAGTGGTAGGTACGCCGTCTCGCATGTTTTTCGGTACTGAAATTATATAAAGGTTAAATAACAATATAGCCCAACCTTTATTTATAAAGGTATCGGTATAGCTCTACCTTTATTTTAATCTGGTACCGATATATTTTTGAGGTATCTTAACCTCTAACCGTAACCGCTTTCAGTCCCTGATTGTAACGCAGACGAAGCTGCGCGAGTCAACTAGTTTCGCATAAACCAAATGGAATTTTTTACCGATTTTTACATGCTATATGTCTTCTAAGAAGAAGCAATGCCATGGCATTGCTTCCAAATAAAGCAATGACCGTATACATTATTTTAAGAATTAGCATAAAACTTTATAAGCAAAACAAAATTCATCTAACTTAACCTTGCAACCATTCACGTAACGAATTAATCCAAAAATAGACTTTTCTAAAATATGTTGCTCAACATTTTGCTTAAAAAATAGTGTTTTCTAAACAGGCAACACACGCCGCTCATACAGAAAGCTCATTATTTTGTGTAATTGCGGCGGGGCGGACGTGTGTTGAATAATGTAGTGAGTTTGTTAACTGTTGAGATCTGTTATGAAATTGTTGCAACTGAGAGTGCTCACTCATTTTGTTGATTTTACTTCGGTGAGTGTGCCCAAGAACTCCACGACCTCATCCCACAGGCCCCCTTCTACCATTGGACATCCAGACGCACTTACCATCCCTACCTTGTGGCTATTCCACCAATTCGCACTAAGCGTTTTCAAACGTCTTTTATAATGCCCACAGCAAAAGAGTGGAATTCTCTGCCTGCGTCTGTGTTTCCAAAAGCTTACAACCCTAATCTCTTCAAAGTTAGAGTGAACAGGCTCCTTCTGGGTAGGCTCGCTCCATCGTAGACTTTGTCTCTGTCATCTCTGACATAGACTAGAGTCAAGAGACAAACCCATAACAAAAAAATAAAAAGTTGTAACTTTACGAGTGTTTGCCAGACGACCCTTTTGTTTCAATTTGTCTTGTTAGTCTTGTTTTCTTGGCTTATAGCCAGGGTCCAGGTCAAGGGTATTAAAGTTAAGGACAAGACATAACAAGTATAATATTTTACTTTGGTATGCTTTTATGGGAACCCGGATAGGAAGTGTATCTATTCTAAGAAATAGTATCATCGGTAGGCAATTCAATTTCAATTTATATAAAAATCCAACAACTTTAAAAAAAAGCTCAAATGTGGAATCAATATACATGAAATTCTTCCGTTACTGGTGCCTGAGCGAATCATTGTCAGACAACGCATAGCCGAAACTACTTATTGGTACTTATTGGTGGTTTATTGATTTGGCATGTAGCTTCCCTACCTCCGTAAGGAAGCACCAGGAGAGGATTTCCCGAAATTCCTACGGGCACGGGAAAAAACGGGATATGCGCGTACGAAGTCGGGGGCAAAAGCTAGTACTTTATAAAATTGCTACTCATGAGTCATTTAAATCAAACCGGGGTCCAGTCACGAAATCTGTCGAGCTAAAAACGTCAACACGATCAAAAAAAATTCTTCACAGCACACGCTCACAAAAAACAGAGCCCATTACAAAACAATAAGAAATACTCTTTGAAACTAAACACGACATAAACAAATCTTATCTTTTGCAACATAACCGTCGGCTCGCAAACTTAATGAGAATCCTTTAATTTGCACTTTTCGCTCTCGGCATACGAAACAGTTTGAGTTCGTTTAGCATTCTGATCTCGAGTTTATGGTCATCCCATCCACGAGCGGATGGGTAAGGAATTAAAGAGCTGTGTTGAAATCGTGGCCTTGGATCTGGTTTAGTTTAATAGAATAATCTTTGCTAATGTGCAATCGGCTGGTAAGGTTTGGCTTTTCTATCTGTTTGGATTCAGCTATGAGACATGGGCGGATCCAGGGGGGCTGGGCTATAACCACCTCCCCTCCCCAAAAGACTTATTTGGTCAGACTCTATAACCCAACTAAGTCATTGAGGCATTTACGGTAAGTAATTTACGGTAAGTAATTTACGGTAAGTAATTTACGGTAAGTAATTTACGGTAAGTAGTAGGCTTCTTATGAGTGCTATTCTGTTCTTACAGAAGGCATACATGACACACATGACAGACATGCATATTTTCTGATCAATGGTCTTACAGAATAGCACGGTCAGATTCTTATCTCAACGTGTAGGTATACTTAGCTGAAGTGACAAAGAAGCTGTCAATTCATACAAACATGGTGAAATGACAGTGAGTTAAAAGCTCACTAATTCCGCCTAAGTTCGCAAGGTGACATGTTTACAGAATAGACCAGTGGTGCTATTCTGTAACAACATTGTCGTATCTCGACAACGGAATCCGAGGTGAGTATTAAATTCATATAAATATAAGACCTTTATCTCGCTTGAATAAATAACTTTGTCACTCAGGTGAAGCTGAGGTCAGGTCAGGCTGTTACTGATCAATATGCTTAGGCGTTTGAGAACTCCTTACTTTTAAGACCTGTCAGGTTTACAAGTACAGGTAGTTAGGTATATGGTTTCCGAGGCGTAAATCGCTCTCAAATGTATGACCACTTGCCTACAGATTAACTATAACCAGTGGTGCTTATAATTTGACTGGCCTGTTGGTCTAGTGGTTAGTGACCCTGACTGCTATGCCAGAGGTTGTGGGTTCGATTCCCACCCAGGACAAATGTTTGTGTGATGAGCATGATCATTTGTTCTGTGTCTGGGTGTAGTTTATCTATAATATGTATGTATTTAGAAATATATAAGTATGTTTATCAGGGGACTAGATGGCGTTGTGTGATAGTTGTGTGGAAAAAAAAAAAAAAAAAAAAAAAATTACCTGCCAGGTACACTGGTAGGCCAATCAATAAAAGACCGCAAGGGTCGAGCTTCAAGATTAAGCTACGCTTGCCGAGGTCGGTCCGTGGATGGGTGACCATCCATTACATACAGAGTTTCCTTCGTGCCGGGGAAAGTACTAAGTATTAAAAAAAACTGACACCAGGCAATTGTGGAGATCGGATACGCAGACAAAAATAATATACTCTTCAGTTTTTTTTATATTTTAGGTTTTTGTTTTGTTTGTATTTTTTTTGTTTTTTTTTCGTGTTTTGTTTTTGTTTGTTTTTTTTGCTTGAACGCGTTAATCTCAGGAACTACTGGTCCGATTTGAAAAAATATTTGTGTTAGATAGCCCATTTATCGAGGAAGGCTATATTTCATCACGCTAAGACCAATAGGAGCGGAGCATTCATGAAAATGTGACGCAGACTAAATTGGCCGGGTCAGCTAGTGTAGGTAACATATGGGTATACAGATACAGAGGTATGCGGTACAGAGAGTAAAGTCCTGCAAACCTCCATTGAAAAGGGCGGATTGTCCGATCGGACGGTTGTGTCCGGTGGGCAACTGCCCTATAGTTGATATTTGGACTGTTGTTAACGTTCAAATCGTACGGAAAACTAATACCGCGATGCAGGATTACCTACGTTAGTAGTTAGCTGCTGGTGGGTTAGATGACGTTGCGGTTCTTTTTGTTCCCGTACACATTTCACTCCGTTAGTTTTTCTTGTGGCGGCATTGATGTCGCTTCAGGTATGCAGCTGCAACCGGGTAGACTCAGTAGAATAGCGAGAGCGGGGCAGCCTGCACCGGTTGACATCCGACCAGTCAAAGGGCTTGCGACTGCCGTCACCAGAACGAAAGGCGCCACTGATAATTATTTTGAGGAGGGGGGGGGGGAGCTAATTTGTGGTGTGACACCACATTATCCGCCCCGGGTGTCCCCCATACTAGGTACGCTAGTTAGACTGGAAACTGACCCCAACAAATTTGAAAAATTCTGATTGACTAATTGGCCAATTCGTAAAAATCTTAATGTCACACAAACAATAATAATCCTTGCCTTGTGCAAACGACAAAAAATTCATTTCCCTGACTGCACTTGTCGTCCTTGCATTATTATATTTACAAAATATAATTAAATATTAGCCTGTTATATCACTGATCAGTACTCTTTTACATACAAATGGCTAAAGTAAGCAATGACTAAGTATATTCTGGCTCGATAGTAATTTTATTCCATATTTTGACAGTCTACGCGAGTGCTCTGTCAATATTTGTTTACAAAATAAGACTTAGCGCAAGCGTCATTTGTGTTGTTTTATTCGTTGAATTGGTTTCCTGCTGATTCATGCATATTTTCTGATCAATGTTGTAATTGGAAATCAACCGGTGGCCGGTAGATAGACTAAGTACCTTATTAGGGTTCCGAACATCCGTAAAAAACGGAACCCTTATAGGATCACTCGGGTGTCTGTCTGTCACAGCCAGTTTTCTCCGGATCTACAGGACCGATTCTGCTGAAATTTGGATATGGACTTCTATGACCCAAACACGCACTTGTAACGTAAATAATTAAATTTTCAGTATGGGGGTCAAAATAGATAATTAAAAAGTTTTTAAACTGTATCGTGTGACATATCATATGAAAGGGCTTACTGTGAGGGTTTTAATTATATTTTTTTCATAATTTTAAAATAAACAGTTTTGAAGTCATTCAGGAAATTAGACCAAAAATTATAAAAAAGAGGGACCGACTGAAGAAAGGATATAGATGTTTATGAAATAATACATCAATGGCATTTTTATGGCAGTTGAAAAGAACGTGATAATCCATCAAACGAAAGGCAAGGATATTAAAAACATCATGACTAAACAAAAACATTATTAGGTACGCTTGCTCCTGTTTAAGTTGAATGTCTTGCATTTTATAAAAAAAAAAAACATTCGACTTCTTCTTCTCGTGTGGGCAGTAAGGCCTACACACCCTAGCCTCAGAGTTTGTAAACTGCCTCAACGGCATCTGACATGGATTATTTGACGACCGCCATTTGACATTGGACTTTGAACTCTATTTACACATTCCAGTTGAAAGGAGCTTGGGGACGTCGAATAGGATAACGCATTAAATCTGCTAAGCCTTTTCTTAACTGACAGAGTAGAAGTTGACCAGTTGATACAAACTGGTCAACTTCCTGTCTCACAAAATGCAAATGAATACCAGTATTTTATACGGAGCGAATGCTTAGCTTACCTCCACAACTGAGTAACAGGGTACTTCATAGTAAGCCAAGTTGTCAGCCTTTCGAGCCTCTTCCTACCCTTAGCGATTGACAAAGTTCTAGCAATGACAAGCAATTCATGCATCGCATTGCACGAATCCTAATACATAAAAATCTTTCCTTATTGACTGAGTGACTGATAGATAACGCACAGCCGAATCTGCTGCTTGTAGAAAGCTGAAATTTGGCATGTAGGTTCCTTGGGGAGTGTAGGGGAGCACTATGGAAGGATTTCCTAAAATTCCCAAGGAAACGGAAAAAAAACGGGATATTCGCGTATGTCGCGAGAAAAAGCTTGTTGATTACTAAATTACTGACTGTTAGGCACATGTCTCACCGCCGGCGATCAGCGAGTAGCGAGAGAAAAGTTTCGATAATGTTGACGCTCGGCTTTTAGCGATTGCTTTAGTGCGACGGGCTTTTACTCGCAAAAATCGCTCCGGCCCGCACTGTAGGTAGAAATTACCGCAGTTTGGTTGTTCTAACCGCTAAGCGAGCATCGCCAAGCGATTGTCGCTGAGCGAGTACAATCTTTAAAGCACTTGTCGATGCAATCAACTAGAGCTTAGTGCCGCTCGCCGGCAGTGAACAGCCAGCTATCGACTGTGAATGTACGTGTCTCTTTTACTCACACAAGATCTATATCTTTTGTCCCATTCCTCAGCGAGCAAATGGTCAAAAGCTACTCGCTTCCTCGCCGGCGGTGAGACAAGTGCCTTACATGTCAAGGCTATTTAAATTTATTCTAAGCCTAAAAAAACATACAGGCCCTTAGTAACAAGTTAAGATGTCCTAGCTAACCAAACTTTATTTACATTGACACACATGACTCACGCGTTATATAATAGTACAATGATACCGCGATTCACCCATTGGAAGAGTCTATTGACTCTGAATCAACATGTACGGGGCTGTTGACTTTTTATTTGGACTTCATTAATTAATGTATGAAATGTACATAATAGATAGTATGGTACGTGGTATGCCATTGTATTGTTTATAATACTTTAGGGAACCGTTATTTTCATATTAAGATGCACACCCATCCACGGATCCACCTCGAAGTTCGACGCATGCGGTCCTTTACCCGACTACGGAGTTATGATATTATTTTAGCCACAACTGACTCTATACAGTAAATAAACCTGCCTGGCCGTTTCCCTTTAACTGGGAAACATGATACTTCTTGGCAGACAAGAAGGGGAGTCAGATTCTCTGGTTTTCAGTAACGACTGTCAAAGTTCTACAGATGACAGCCGGGCCCGGAGCACGGAGGAGTGTAATAGATAGAACCCAACCCTTTTTTTTAAGGATTGGAAATCATATAATAACTCCTCCCACTCTGGGTGAAGCAGAAGGGAGTGTCAGACTCAGCCTTTTGCGTTCCAGCGCCGCGCTGGGTAACCTTTTCAAACAAATCCCGCAACCCAGACAGGCACTAGCCCTAGCGGACCCCGTCACACCTGAAGATTATCGTGCGGCTGTTAACATTCACTATCCAGCCACCAGTTGTTCTTTTATTCAGTAGGTATCAGTAAACTCACCGCATCCCGTGGGCCCCAGCAGAAGTACATTGCTCTTGTCGAGCCGCAGCTCGTGGTGTTGTCGCTCCAGCACCTCGGCGCCTCCGCTATTGCTGCCGTGACTTAAGTGGAGGAGATCTGGAACATCACACGTAACAAATAACTTAATTATGTAGCGAAGAAGTTATTGACGAAGAAAGAAGAACACAAGCCTGGAGCGGGTCATAAGTCTTTTTCACTACTCATACTCGAAAAGTAGGCCTGAAGGTGCCTGAGGAGCGGGTTGAAAATATTACTTTTTAGCCCTAGGGAGAATAATTTTCAACTGACAGCCGTCAAATAATAAAAAAAAACTTGTAAACATTTCTATTGAACCATGTCCCAACTTTCTATACAGCCAATTCAATTACAGCGTGATGTAAAATTGAAATAACAAAGAATTTTACGTATAGCAGAAATTTCACAGCAATTTACTGCCTTTTAAAAAGTCGGCTAAGTACCTCTAACGGCGTAGGTAGGTACTTTGCATTTCCAAATTCTGAAACGTCGATTTCAGAATTTGGAATTCATCACTATCAGATTCGGATTTTTTCTTTAGCTAATTCGTGTTTATACTTTCCTTGTATTTGTAATCAAAAGCACAGTGTTTACCTCGGTTGAAAGACTTTTTTAGTCGCTCAAACTATTGATACCCTCGCTACGTTGGGCGCCAAACGCCGTCTCGGGATTAAATCAGTTACTTTCAGCCCTAAGATATCAATGTACTATTAAAATGAGCAGGGCTGCAGTGGATATTAGAATGACTAGTTACTGAACAGTTACTGGTTTTGAGGGACAATTACCCGAATAATGAAAACAAGCTGAGAGAAGCTTCTGTAGACGAGTGCATAAAAACGATCAGTTCGTAAATCCAATAGCATGTCTATATCTAACGAGTCAAATATAAATCACCTAAAAATTAATTGACTCGACTCGATTCGACTCTCGACTGACCTTTTTTCACACACAGGTCACATTAAAATCCTTCTAGTTCATCTTATAAAACTGTTCAAACACAATTCAATAACAGATAATAATTGCTAAGTTGTGTTTGATTAAGGCGACGACATGCGCCAGCGACCTTGGAGGAACAAAACGCGCACTCGTTTCACACCCGCAAGACTCAAAATTCAGTACTTTTTCGTACTTTTCCTTATTATTGTATGACTTAAAAAATTACCGTATATAAAAATGTAGATAATTAAATTGTTTTTGAGATAGTGCAAATTTCATTAAAATACGCTTGGCGGTTTTGATCCGATTGTCGTTTTAATGTCCGTGTTAGACATAACTTTACAAATTAATTATTATGTTGACCGAATAAAACTCGTATATCAAATTATAAAGAAAATAGTCTAATGCAACGTACATTTTATTTAATTACTACTAACCGTTTAGACGTGATTTTCATTTAAAAGTCAGCTACTGAGCCGTATCTGCGCCTTAACATCCTACTTAGTTCATCTCATAAAACTGTTCAAACACAATTCCATAACAGAAAAATAATTGCTAAGTTGTGTTTGATCAAGCTATTCGTTCACGTTGCACGTGTCGCAAGACTCTCAAGTCAGCTGACAAACGACAATACTTTAGTTCGAGTGTGAAATGGTTGACTCATCAGCTCTTGTTATCGATTTGTTTCAGATCTGCAGTTCCTAGCAAATCTGGCTTTGTTTCTTTGTGCAAGCCTGGCGTATTGCGAAAAAATCTAGAGCAGATAATTTGTTTTCTTACGAACATTTTGAAACGAACTTGTCAGCATAACGTATGTTTATTTAAGATTGATTACATGGCACTAAACAGAACAGAAAATAATACACAAAAAAATAAATCAATCTGTTTTTAACTATCTATTAACTTTGATCAGTTTAAGGGGTAGTGGAATTTGTTCGAAAGATTAACCGCGGCCCTAGATTTCAAAGGGCATTAGAAAGAACACGGATGGGTTTTAGTCAGTAAAAGTCTGACACTCCCAGCCATTTCCCAACCTTAAAAAAACTCTACTTATTTTTCCTGGTTATTTATTCATAGGTAAAAAAAAGGATCAAGAAATGGGTTTGAATTATATTAAGCTTTTCAACGAAATAATCTAATTTTCAATAAGCATAATTGGCTTGTAATTAATTGTTGACTCTCCGCACGTCATCTGCTTAGCCTTTTCCCAACTATATTGGGTTCGGCTTCCAGTCAATCCGGATTTAGCTGAATACCTGTATTTTACGCGGAGCAGCTGCCTACCAGACCTCCACAACCCAGTAACTGGGTAACACGGTACTCCATGGCAAGACTGGAGTCACATTAACTGGATTCTGACTAGCCGTAACGACTGCCAAAGATCTACAAATGACAGCCGGGAACAACGGCTTAACGTGCTTTCCGAGGCACAGAGGAAACTCGCTATGTTAAGATGGTCACCCACGCACAGACCAACCTTGGCAAGTGTTGCTTAACCTTGAAGGTCGACCCGTGCGGCTGTTATTATCTAGCCACGAGTTCCTAAACGTTAACTCTCCCGCACGTGTTTGATCTAAATAGTAACTATTAGTGCAGACAGTGAAATAAATAAAATCAACTGATTTCCAGCTTAAAAACTTTCCCAAAACCGAAATTGAATCTTCACAATGGAAAGCAGGCCCGTGAAAATCGTAACAAGACAGGCATAGATTGTTCTAAGAAAAAATCAGTCATAAGGTCACCTGCCCACTGAGGCGTAATGACCACGTTGTTCGTTCGTCACACTTTCACGTCGCCATTGACAATTGTTTTCAGTAAAAAGCACCTGCGTTCGACGCGCTTTTAAACTGATCTAGTCTGAATGAGGTTTTGCTTTAGAATTTGGAAATGCAAAGTACGCCGTTAGAGGTACTTAGCCGACTTTTTCTAAGGCAGTAACTTGCTGTGAAATCTCTCGTAATTGGCTGAGTAAAGAAAGTACTACCAATCATGAAAATTGGCATTTCAGCATCAACTGAAAACATTTTCAGAATTCTGATTTAGTTGCTTTAATTACTGATTTATAGGAATACGTTTTATAAGGCCAGTAGGTATTACTAGAGCACGGTACGGTACGGTGCGGTAGGTACTTCTTGATACCGACACATATACACTGCGCGGTATGCTCACCTCTGTGCGTGTGATGTAGAGGATGGTGCGCGTCTGTGGGGGTGCCGCTGGTGACGTTGTTGTAGATGCGCTTGTAGTGGTTGTACACGGCCACCGACAGCACCTTCTTGGCGTACTCCTGCCCCACCACATGCTTGTTCAGGTATTCGAAGATTTTCTTAGGAGGAGGCGGAGGTTTTCTGATGGAAAAAAAAAACGATGTTATCAGTTAGAAGGTTAATAATGGTTAAAATAGGAACTTAGACCCAATTTCATCAGTGAAAATGAACGCGACCAATACGATTATACCAGTGACAATGACAGCTTTTTAACACTGACAGCTCCGGAACAGTTGACATGTATTGATGACGTTCTGTTGCTGTTCCACTGGGCGCCCTCAGAAATAGTGTGTTTAAGGGGGATGCTCCACAGAAATGGAAATAATGAATATTTCAGAAATAATCATTCTTTCGAACTACATGAACTTAAAGGGCTATATTGATGATTAAAATGGTTATAATTCTTTAGATAAATACGCGTTACGGTCGCAGATCGCATTTGGTCCACATACAGCTTCACACTGACCGGCAAATTGCAAAAAACATAAAAATATTTGAATTTCGCGGGCCACCCTGGAGCATCCACCTTAAGGAAAATATTGTGACTCGCCCACCGAGGGTTCCGTACAAATTTGTAGCTACAAATTACTTTAAATAAAGACTACATTTTTTATGATTCAATTGAAGTGTAGTTTTCAGACTTTTCCCAATACTTTTAGTATAAGGCGGTATTACTTGTCAAATTTCACAGTAGAACTATATACGTTTTTTGCGGTCAACGGGAAATACCCTATACATTTAGATTCCCTTGAGAGTGTCGAAATATACGGTTTTTGCGGTATCCGCATATTACGACCGTATCTTTTTTTTACGTTAATCTAGAAGTTGATTTTTTCACGGCTGCAAGGAGCCATAGACTTGAGTATATTATAGTTTAAATTCCAACTTGATACCTCCACGCGTTCTAGATAAACGGTCTTGACAGACAGACGGACGGACAACAAAGTGAGGTGAACCTTGTGAGGTGCGGAAGTACGATCGTAAAGACGAACTGAAAAATCTAGAATAGTAATTTTTCAGACAAGCTTAGCTTCACATTATAACAAGCTATAAACTTATCCATGAGCTTATTCACGACAGTTACATCCCAAAAATAGTAACAAATCAAACAGAGATTTAGATATCATTGTCATGACCTATCCGTTATCAGATAACTACATAATTGTTATCAGTGTACAGCGACATGTATTAGGTCAGTGGGTACCTAATTTATAGATTGTCTACTGAGTGGATGAAACATTTCCTACATTTTATTTGTAATGGTGAAGTTTTCGCCATAGGAGGGCTGACTGACTGAAGAACTCGTGGCTAAAGAAAAACAGCCGCACGGGTCAGTTAAGCAACGCTTGCTGAGGTCTGTCTGTGGATGGACCATCTCAAAATACCGAGACTCCTTTTCGCCTGCCTCGATGCCGAAGCCGTTGGTTCCATATGTCATTTGTAGATCTTTGGCAGTCGTTACAGATTATTGAGTCGATACAGTCAGATTTTTGGGATTAACAGCCTACCCCAGTATA
The DNA here is from genome assembly GCA_950371165.1 of Lacanobia oleracea. NCBI lineage: Eukaryota > Metazoa > Arthropoda > Insecta > Lepidoptera > Noctuidae > Lacanobia > Lacanobia oleracea. The sequence goes on along the minus strand of OX493405.1, from coordinate 23,118,908 downwards.
TTTGGGAAAAAGCTAGGCAGATGATGAGAATGACTGACTAAACTAGAATAGCCGAGAACCAAACTCAAAGCATACAAAGATAGTATGACCATGATGACCAACACGCTATGTATGTGATTTGGGTAGTTATTTATTTTTTACCAGACTGTCCCAGAAGGTGTATGTATTTGATGTATGTATTTATGTAGGTATGTAAAACGAATAAAATTTCCAAACTTCGTCAATTTCAAGCAGTCTCATACAGTCGGTAGCATAAAATTTGTGATTATGTAAAATACTTACGTAAATGCAACTGCATCAAACTGCTGGAAAATGCGATCGAGTTTTATACAAATATTTTTTGTTATATTAGCGATGTATGTCAACCAGCGAAAACAGTTTCGTACAATCATCGACTACATTACGCATGACTAACGATTAAAGAGTCGAAAATCACAAAGAAAAAAAAACCCAGATGCATTTTTGCGGGTTCATCGACGAGGACATCGGGACCTACATTTAGCGAGCGCCAGTGAAAGTTTTAATCCTTATAACATGACACACGACTACCCACCGACTGATTTTACGTCTTTTTGAAAACAAAGGATTGGGAAAGCGAGTGAGACGAAGTAATCATGAGAGAGTAGGTGACCACAACGAGAACATACTACGTGAGGTTTGGGAATGCAGATCGCAAGACGATCAGCAGAAGATCTTACAAAATCGCACGTAGGCAGTCAGCATAAAATCACTGGCATGTTGCGTCGTCGGAGTAATGGTCATAATGAGGACCTGGGTTTAATGCACTTTTTCATCTGAATCAGCCCGGAATCCGGTTTTGTGCCCGTTTGATGGCAAGCTCTCCCCCTATTAGACGTCTGGATTAAGTATAATTGGCGAACTGTGAGTTTCCTATAGGTAGGGACTGACCCGCGATCTCTCAAGGCTCAGTCCCACACAGGCGTGCTGTATGGTGTTGATCGGTGCCGTAGGATGCCGTAAAGGAAAAATACCATCCCATCACTTCCCGTGGGTGTTGTAAGAGGTGACTAAGAGACTCGCCAGAGAATGGGCAGCAGTGTTCTCTGCAAAACTCAACACCATACACTACGATCGCCAACATGCCTGCTAAGCGTGGCGATTATGGCAAACCCCCCCATCTTGGGGGAGGCCTATGTCCAGTAGCGGACGTCTTTCGGCTGAAATGATAATGAGGCTTGATGTTATGTTATTCCAAGTTTTCGTTCTTTCAGATTAAAACTTTCAAATGAAGAGCAAACTATTTGATAAAAACTCATTCATGTGGAGGTCTGCGATTTGCGTGAGCTTAATCTGTAACCACCGAACTGGCAGAAGTATTTACTTTTGTTTTTATTATTATTTTACTCACAAAGATTATTATTACGATTGCCCAAAGATAGAGAAAGATAAGAAAACGCGGTCGTGAGGCAGTCTGGCTGTGTTTAGATAAACATGTTATTAATATTTATATACTTACTGCTATGTTTACATACACTATTATGATATACAATTGGAAAATTTACATGTTTTATTTGCTACCGTAGTAGTGGAATAATAAAGCGCAAACTAACCAAAAGAGTAATTAATTATACATTCATGGTGTCTATAGACATAGTGACGAGCTCAGAAAGGTATCCAGGGTAATCCCCATCTGCAAAAATTAGTCGGATGTCGCCTTTTTTCCGGCTTGCTTTTAAGAATTTTAATAATGTGTACCTACTTAAATTGAATACTAAATCAAAATGAGCTTAGCAGGGAAGACGCCATTGCAATTTTAAAGCCTATTATTACTTTCGCTGCAAGAAGTCCACTGCTGGCAGTAGGCCTCCCCCAAGTGTCGCTACGTTGACCGATCCTGTGTCCAGGTCATCGGTCCACCTTGTGGGAGGTCTTCCAACAATTACAAACTGTTTGCGTTTTCCGGTACGTGGACGCCACTCCAGAACTTTTCGGCCCCATCGACCATCTGTTCTGAGAGCAATGTGCCCTGCCCACTGCTACTACAGTTTGGTGATCCTTCGGGCTATGTCGGTAACCTTGGTTTTCTCTTACGGATATCATCATTCCTGATACGATCACGCAAGGAAGCTCCGAGCATTGTGTTGCATTAGTGAATGGCTTTCCAACATTAAGTCTCTAAACATTATTAACCCGTGATATTTTTTTTTATTGAAGAAAATTATACAAACAAAAGTTACGATCGTAATAAAACAAACAATTGTCAGCACTTATCTTATTATCTACAACGTCATCCGGTCGATGGCTTCAAGAGAAATCCAAATGAAAAACCGGACAAGTGCGAGTCGGGCTCGCACACGAAGGGTTCCGTACCATATACCTTAATTTTTATTATTTGTTGTTATAGCGACAATAGAAATACACAATCTGTGAAAATTTCAACTATATACCTAGTACCGTTCGGAGGCTTAGTAATAGGGTTCCGTTGGTTACCCTTCGGATACGGAACCCTAAAAATTGCTATTAATTCAATGTGACTTTGAATGTACGCTGAAGGTACTGCAGAGAAATATTAATTTATTTTTAAAGCTTTTGAATAAATTATTTTCGTTGCATAAAGCCTGCAACGGAAATAACTTTTGTACAGAGGTCGCACATGGTTATATAACTCGTGTTTTATACTTTCCGCAGTAATATCGTGAAAATAATAGGTTATTTTTTTGTGTTATCGAGTACCATTAAATTACTATTTATTATTACAATGCAGTTGCTTAAAATATATTTCAACATTCAGCGTGACCTAAATAATTTAAAACCAGCTGAACCACACTCTAAAAGGCAAACCGAGTGAAACGGGGGAAAATGGAACACAAGTGTAACATTCGTCAAACATAATATTTACATACAATTTGTCGAGATTTACATTTTCCTCAAAAAATAGAGTGCAAAGACCTTTTTAGTAAAACTCGCGTATCGCGACCATCGGTTTCGGAAACCTTCGTTTTGATGAGTCAAGATAAGTGGGGACGTTCAATGAACCTATTTGTTTTCAGAACTGTGAAAACTTGAAATAGGGTTGACAAGTGAGATTTTTTAGTCTGAAATACCTACTCGCTGTATCAGGCTGATCCAAAACTACCTAATGATAATAATCGGTTCATATTTTCTATACCTACTTAGATTGAAGAGTTTTTAACCGATTGCAGCAGCAGGAGGGTCATTTTGTATGTTTGAACTTTTGAACGTGCTAATCTCTGGAGTCTGGAACTACCAGTCGGATTTGAAAAAACCTTTTTGCATTTGATAGCCTTATTCTTGAGGAAGGCAACTAACAGGCAATTTAACATTACGCTAGGCCGATCTATACTAATATATAAAGCTTTAGAGTTTGTTTGTTTACTTGAACGCGCTAATCTCAGGAACTACTGGTTCGATTTGAAAAATTCTTTCAGTGTTAGATAGCCCATTTATCGAGGAAGGCTATAGGCTATATATCACGCTAAGACCAATAGGAGCGGAGCAGTAATGATAATTTTGACGCAAACGAACTTGCGCGGGTCAACTAATAACTAAATAATTCTTAGTTTAATTGAGGCGGTGTTTTTTATATTGTGCTCACACCATAATTTACATTATGAATCTATACGTGAGGATTTGTTATTGGCTTGCTGGTGACTACGGTTTCCTATTTTGTTTGTCTTTGTTAGCTGTACGTCCTCCATGTAGTAAATAAATTAATAAGTAGTCCCAAACCTTGATGTCGACTTTAATATTCAACAAGGAAGTTTTGGGGTTTGCTATTCAAATTGATGTGTGTAATAGGGTTGGTTCCCGCCTTTGTTTGCCACAATATACGAGCTTGATATTATGCCTCCTTGCCCCAATTTGTTTATTCTCGTTGACTTGCCCCGAAGGACCAAATATAGTCAATAGCTTCGCGTCGGTAAATCATCGTATTAACTACGGTTTTATTACACGGATATATCAACTAGTTCGGCCTTTGACGCATTTCCAGTCTAATTGACAGCTTTATGTGACTTTGACGTATTCAGCAACCCTAGCATAAAAAGATTTCCGATGTAAAAGCAAGATAGATGAGTTTATTGCTTGGTCATTGTTGCCGCGCAACAACTTATACATTATTCATATATGTTTCACACCTCTGTGTGTTCTGGCGATTTTTATATGCGTCGGTTGTAGCTGGAAAATGAGGCCTACCGCGTTTGAACGCCACACTAGCGCCGCTAGAGGCGCTAGTGTAACGTGAGGTCTTTGTAACACTGTCTAGTGTAACACTGCGGCATTAAATATGTTGAATTTAATCGCGCGTTTACCGTATTATAATTATCTTAGTTCTAACTTTGCTTCCGTGTACGTTACAAAATCTTAAAATGCTATGATTAAGGACCTTACTCGCCAGTGGCGCCAACTGGTGAGCACGAAAACGGTAGTCCCCATTGCGCGGCGGCAGATTGTCTCGGTTTGATGTCGACGCTATCGTATCGAATAGGTTCAATGTTTCGTGTTGAAACGAAATGTCATGATTAATAGTTGGCTGAGCTCTGCAAAATATTTATTCATCCTTTGATTAATTTATTTTCCCTACTTTTATTCAACACTTCGTTTCACTTCGTTTGCGTCACAATTTTCATTACTGCTCCGCTCCTATTGGTCTTAGCGTGATGACATATAGCCTATAGCCTTCCTCGATAAATGGGCTATCTAACACTGATATAATTTTTCAAATCGGACCAGTAGTTCCTGAGATTAGCGCGTTCAAGTAAACAAACAAACTCTTCAGCTTTTAGTAGGTATAGATGTATATAAATAAGTATTTTTTTTACAACTTGATAAACAATAAATCTAGTTTAAACCGGTTGAATGAGAATGATCTAAGCTAAGTCATCACGATAAATCAGTGTTAATGTTTGACAAAAGACGACGTTGTACGCGAGTAGTCACGATTCTGTGTCAATCTGCACGTGTTCTATGTTCTATGGTAACGTGTTGCGAAATTTCTAAACGGATTAGTTATCTTATCAGGAGAAAGGTTTCATTTCGTGTACTTGTTTAGAGTTAGGTACTGGGTATATGCAAGACCGGTAGATAGTTTCAGTACTTGTTTACCTTTTATGACGAACGTCGAACGTGCCAAACACTACTTTCAAACAAAAATTTGTTAGGTTTCCATGTTAAAGTCGATTTCGTTCGATGAATACTTAACACCAAATTCTTAATTAAGAAATCAAGGAGCACACTCGTAAAATTATGTTTTTTGTAACTTTGTGCTACGAAAAAACTTTTTTATAAAGAAAATACAACCGACTTCCAAATAAAAAAAAAACAGTAAGTACAAAGTATAAAATGATTGTATTATACATATGTATACTGTGATGACAAACCAATTACGTCATCTAAGTAAACGAATACTAGTTATTTTGATTTAAAAGCCAAACTACTAAACCGATTTTGATGAAATTTAAATGGGACCAATTGGGTAAGTATTTCCTTTCACATAAAACAAGATTATTTCAAATCGATCATAAATGACAAATTTTAGTCATAAGTCATTTATTTATTTGTTTAACATGAATAAAATAAAAATAGTGGTATATCGTCGAAATAATGAGTGCGCTATGTTATGCCAGAGGGTGTACAAATGTTTATTAATAATTAAGCCAACTAAGTCTCTATAATAAATTAAAAATAAACCGCGACACTAAAAACCCTAAAAAAAAAGACAAATAACCGAATTGAGAACCTCCTCCTTTTTTTAAGTCGGCTAAAAACCTGGACTGTAAACGTCTTGCTAATTCGCTCAAACGATTTTTAGTAAGACATCACTGTTATTAATTTAACCGTCATTTTCTAATAATAAACCATTGTTTAATTTTTATCGCCAGCATTTAACAATGTTTATATTGCTATTTAATAAATCATTATAACTTCCCGTTTTCCTACATAACAATACTGCGATTACTTAACATTCGTATGTAATTTTTTTTATTAACTTACTTCCGATAAATACGGTGCCGTATATTAATATGCGTATTGTATTATTTCCGTGTCGATAAACTTTGTCAACTGACGTCCCGTAAATAAATTTAATTCAGTTCGGTTCGGTAGTTTTTATTCAATGAGCATTTTTGATATTTCAATTTCTGCGTAGACCACGATAACCACTTAAAAGTGAAAAATAAAAAACATTTAACAAAAAATTATAAGCGACTTCCAAACAGAACACTACTAAGTAAAAAACAAAGAAACGAAACCAAAAAAAATATAATATAAAGTAAATTGTAAGTTGATGTCTGGGGAAATCAATTTAAAAAATAAATTGTAAGTTGATGTCTGGGGAAATCAATTTAAAAAATAAATTGTAAGTTGATGTCTGGGGAAATCAATTTAAGGCTGGCTTCACAGGAGTCCGGGAGGCGTAAATACAAAGGCGGCTGCAACACAGACACCCATAGTCTGTGCTGCATTATCTTGCGGATGGCTTAAAGCAGTTATAGTCTGCCCAAACCCAGCTGCAACACAGCAGTCTGTAGTGCAGCCGCATTCGTTTCTATAATATTCAATAAAAAGGCGAATTCAACACAGACACATAGTCTGTGCTGTATTATCTTGCGAATGGCTTAACGCAGTTATAGTCTGTTGCTTCTAGGTGTTTAGGGGTCTGAGTTACTTCTAGGTTGTACTTCTCCCGGATCGGAGACATACGTGGAGGCGCTAGAACATTATTTCCAGCGGGACTCCCGTGTACGGATGGCCCGTACGGGTCTCCCGGAGAGCTGTGAAACTAGCCTTATATCGTGTTTTTGTACTGTCTTTTTCGTACATGACATGTAAAATTTTCACGATTTTACGCTACTTCTTTCTAATTCGAGGTGAATTTACAATCGTGTCGTGACTAATGGTAGTTTGGAGAAAGGCTTTTCTTAGCAGTGGAATAGATCGGACTACCGTTATTAGGCACAGTTATTAGTAAATAATAATAATTGTATAAGTGGCTTAGGCGTTTGCCTTGTGACCCGGTGGCCGTGGGTTCGATTCCCACGGGAAGCATACTTTGTAAAGTTGTTAGGATATTGCAGGCTTGAATTACCTGATTGTCTGATAAAAAGATGATTCCGTGCTTTGGAAGGTACGTATAAGCCGGGGCGGTCCCGGCCGCCAAGTGGCGGTCGTCAAATAAACCATGTCAGAGGCCCTTGAGGCGGTTTAGAAACACTGACACTAGGGTGTGTAGGGTCGTTAGACCTTACTGCCCACAGGATAAGAAGAAGTAGTCTTGTGGTTTCCACATTTCTTAAAACGGCAGCCGGTGATTGCTTTTTCAAACGGGCTTTGCAGCTAATGACCACTGGCTAGGTACAGTTTTATGGTACCTAGTGACTGTAACTTCGACACAGAGTGTACTACGTTGATCATCAAATCCAATTCTGATACGTACCTATCACATTTTTAGGGTTCCGTACACAAAGGGTAACCAACGGAACCCTAATCTCGCTGTCCGTCCGTCTGTCCATGTCTGTCAGCGGGCTATATCTCAAGAACCGTAATAGAGGGGCAGTTGAAATTATCACAGATTGTGTATTTCTATTGCCGTTATGAAAACAAATAATAAAAACCAAGGTTTGTGGTGCGGAACCCTTCGTGTACGATTCCGAATCGCACTTGGTTGGTTTTTAAATGCTTACTTCCTTACGAATAGGTACTATAGATGCGAAAGTAACTCTGTCTGTCGCGCTTTTACGACTAAACTCCAGAACTGATTTAAATGAAATTTGATACACAGATAATGTAGACCCTGAGAAAGGACATAGGCTAATTTTTATCCCGGGAACATAAGCAGATGGCAGAAGCTAGTAACTTGTAAACATGTCACTATCTCACCTGTAGAATCCAGACTTATTATCCGCATTGTCTTTAATGCTCTTCTTAGTGTCCACTTCACTGAGGACCACGAAGAAGTGGTGGCACTTGTCACACTTGACGAAGCGTGTGGAACTAACGAACGTCTCCACGTGAGTGCACGGGTCCCCACACTTGGGGCACGTGAGGACACCATTGTTGCCCGATCCTGACTTCTTGCCACCTGATGCAGAACCTGAGAAGCGAAAATATGATACGTGAATCGAAAGCAATAAATACTGTTCTCACCCCGCGATGCCCAAAGCTGAGCCGTACGGTCCGTACCTCACAGGAGGCGTATGTAAGTTTTATTTTTATTTTAATAAGCCCTGGCTGGAGGCTTTAATTAGGGTTCCGTGCCAAAATGGTAAAAAGGAACCCCTTATGGTGTGACTAAGTCTGTCCAGTCTGTCACAGCTGGATATCTCAGGAACAACTAATGCTATTAATTTGAACATTTTAATAGTTTTTGTTGACGTTGGCTCAACGTTTTATGTAAATAAGTAAAAAGTGAAAATATGTATATTTTTTTGCAACAATGACTGAAAGGGGGGTTCTTAAAATATTAAAGTGGGGCTACTATCATATAAAAGAGCGCTATTTGCACATTCTCAAACATTCTTTTTTAGACCGCATAGTTTTCGAATTTTGACGAAAAAAAAAAAAAAAAAATGACTATTCCCATTATCTTCGAGGTTTGCATAGAGAAACATCTAAAATCATTCTATGTAATAGAAGTTTATGTAAAGATTACAGGAAAAATAAAACGATGTCTCTAAATAGCACACTTTTTCAGAAATCATCTACAGAAATTACATTAATTCCACTAGCGGTCAGGAGATGGCGCTGATCTAAAACTGTAATATACTTACACCGGAGTGTTAAAATTTTCTGACGAATATAGGCCCCGCCGATGAAAATTTAAAAACTTCACGTTTTATATGATTTTACCTACGGGACCCTCGGTGCATGAGTCTGACTCGCGTGTTGATATATAGTTGCGCTAAATTAGTGGTGCCTTTCTTCAAACTATTTTAAGAATGAAGTTGATTCTTTATTTATTTCGAACCAGGAACGTAAATCGTATTAAGTTTTTGGAACACAGACACCCGACTAACAGAGACCTCTACTCGATGTTTGGTATTTTGTTTAAGGTGGATGCTCCAGGGTAGCCCGCGAAATTCAAATATTTTTATGTTTTTTGCAATTTGCCGGTCAGTGTGAAGCTGTATGTAAGCCCTCTAAGTTCATGTAGTTCGAAAGAATGAATATTTCAGAAATAATCACTTTTCGAACTACATGAACTTAGAGGGCTATATTGATGATTAAAATGGTTATAATTCTTTAGATAAATACGCGTTACGGTCGCAGATCGCATTTGGTCCACATACAGCTTCACATCACACAGACCGGCAAATTGCAAAAAACATAAAAATATTTGAATTTCGCGGGCTACCCTGGAGCATTCACCTTAATGTACAGAAATTACGGTCTCTACTGTTTTATTATATGTATATGTAGATAGATAGAGCGTATTAGTTCTCAAAACAATTCAATAATACCATATTTTGCATAATATAAAATAATTCCAAATTTTGTACTGTAAATAATTGCGTAACTTGAAAATGTGTTTTTTTGTTTATGGAGGTATTGTTACAAAATTAGTATTTATTGAAAGGTATTTATATATAAGATTAAATGGCTCAGTAGCAAAATGACCACTTCTCAAAATGACTACAAGTAGCAAAATGTTCCTTTATCAGTATGTCCTTTTCGCAAAATATCCCCTTCCTCAAAGAGGCATTAATTCCTGTCAGAACCAGTAGGTGTACACCACAAAATAGGGGACATTTGTGTTTTACACCTAATGGCTCTTGACCAGTTTTTCTCTAGGATCCCATCATCAGATCCTGACTTGATGATCATGGGACCACCTGGTAAGTATACCCAAACAAATAAAAAAAAAAACCGTTCTACCCATCATTGAGTAATCGGGGAACATACATAAAAAAGCGGTTCGGTTCGGAACCTATCAATATAGGCCACTAACAGGTAGGGCTACTTAGAAGGAAAAGTCTTGAGATCGCAGTAGTTCTGGCGAAAGTTAAGCTTTCTGTGTGTGACAAGTGTGAACGTACAACGATAGTACGGAATAAATAATAGTACCACGGAAAGTGCAGTTCAGCTTTCGCCAGAATTTCTACATGGATACTAAGGTCCAAGGGAAATGATAACTGAGAAGTTGTATACACTTAATTACCAAGAAACCGCAGAACAAGGTAAACAATCATGTAATTCACATAAACATTATTGCATAATACAACATTACATGGCAATGAAATATAAGATGATGATTGTTATCTTAATATTATGTATAAAACAAAGTCGGGTTTGTTCGAACACATAACTCGAGAACGGCTGGACCGATTTTCATGGTTTTTGTGTTTTTGGATTAGTCTTCGTCCGGAATAGCATAATAATTATTAAAATATATAAACAAATAGTAGGTAGGTAGATAGAGTAAGTAAGTAGGGCAGGGAGGTAGAGTAAGTAAGTAGGGTAGGGAGGAAGAGTAGGGTAGGTAGGGTAGGGTAGGGTAGGTAGGGTAGGGTAGGTAAGGTCGGTAGGTAGTTAGGTAGAGTAGCCAGTTGACGGGAGCGAAGCCGCGCGGGTCAGCTGGTGTTTAAATAATTTAGCGTGCAATCTAATGAGATAGCCATTGCTAGTATTGCACGATACCCATTTCCGTCAATTAGAGCCTGAAAACAACCTTCGGAAAGATAAAGTAATCGATGCAGGCTTCCTTTCATTATAGTTAGACTAATTTAATATTCTAGTGACCTTTGTCAGTCCAAATAAGTTGAACACTGGCCATTATATACGAAGAAAGAATATAAGAGCCTTAGAGAGACTAAAATGGCACCGTGTATGGGGATTAGGGAGTCCTGCTGGCTTGCACCTACCGCACGCCACTGGTACGAGTATGATTCCTCTTGGTCACTGGCTAGAAACAATTTAAAACGATAGTTGCTAACCTTGTCGTGCTCGTAGGTATTACTTTTTTTTTAAAGATATTCGGTGAATTATAAAGCTAAACGGGCGCAGATACGAGTATTTCCATCTAAAATCCGGTCAAAGTCAAATTTACGATATTAACCTATTAAGAGCAATGCTGCCAGTCTTCTGGGCACGTTTCCGGATGACAGCGATGCGGAGGAATTTTTCGACGCCTGATCGTATTTGGTTTTGTAAACTGTATAATAGATTTTTGAAAAAAAAAAAAAACCAAAATAGACCTATTAAGGCTTGTATACTACTCTAGTCAAGAAAGTACCGGGAAAAGATCAATAATACACAAAATGTCTGTTATTCAAATTTATTTTATCACCTTCAAAGTATGCTCCTTTAGAAACATACACTTGCGCCAACGAATTATCCATTCATCAAAACATTTTTTAAACGCTGCTTCCGGAATTGAGTTCAGTTCTCGCCGCGAATTCTCCTTTATGTCTTCTATCGATTGAAAACGGGTGCCACGAAGTGGTAATTTGAGTTTAGGAAAAAGAAAAAAGTCAGCAGGAGCCATATCTGGTGAATATGGTGGTTGCTGGATGGTATTTGTTGAGTGTTTGGTTAAAAATTCGTTCACAATGATAGCCTTGTGCGAAGGCGCATTGTCGTGGTGCAAAATCCAAGAATTTTCTTTCCACAAATCTGGCCTTTTTCGTCGAATTTGCTCTCTTAAACGCCGCATAACGCTCAAATAACATTCTTTATTTACCGTTAGACCTTCCGGTAAGAATTCAGAGTGCACAACACCGCGATAGTCAAAGAAAACAGTCAACATGACTTTGACTTTTGATCGACTTTGGCGTGGTTTTTTCGGTTTCGGTTCAGTTGGAAGGCGCCACTCCGAAGCTTGTTGACTAGTTTGCATGTCAAACTCGTAAACCCACGTCTCGTCACCAGTAACAATGCGTTTCATGAATGTTGGGTCCGAACTGACTCGTTCTAGCATGTCCTCAGCGACTTTCATGCGATTGAGTTTTTAGAGAATATTCAGATCTTTTGGGACTAGCCGAGCAGCAACATGTTTCATACCCAAATGATTAGTTAAAATGGTACGGATCGACTCGTGAGATACAGAAAGTTCGGCGGCTATCTCTCTCAGAGTTGAATGGGGATTTTCAGTCACTATTTCCTTCACTTTTGCGATGTTAACTTCAGTTGCAGACGTTGACGGCCTACCAGAGCGAGGCAAATCTTCCATCACATCTCGACCGCTTTCGAACGCTTTGAAGCACTCATAAGCACGAGTTTTTGATAAAGTCGATTCACCGTAAGCCTTCTGTAACATTTTCAGTGACTCCGAACACGAAATTCCATAGGCGATGCAAAATTTAAGACAAACTCTTTGTTCGATATTTTTGTCCATTATGAAATTCGCAATACACACTATACATTCAGTCAAAAAAGTAGCGGGAATGGATGATTTGTTTATGGTTCCAAATTCAAATTATTGTTTTTTTGTAGTTGTTAGATTGGCACAGTTCTTGACAGAGTAGTATATGATATTACTAAAACCAGCACTGTATTTAATATAAATAACAGATGCAACTCAAACTCCGCGCCAAAATGAAAAACAGTTGTGCCAATCTAACAACTAAAAAAAAACAAAAATTTGAATTTGGAACCTTATACAAATCATCCATTCCCGATACTTTTTTGACTAAATGTACATGCCAATGACCTTGTGCATACAAACGGAGCTAACTACACCTCTACGCTACCCGTGTTTATTTATAATAAAAAGCATAACACTCCTTTTTTAGACAGTCGTGTAAAAATAGTACATATTTTTAAAAAGTAACAAAACCAAAATTATTTCCGCTTCTATTGCAAAGCAGAAAACATATTTTTTATACTGTTTTGATAAAAAATTAAGGAGTAAAATGGTTTCATCTCAACGATTTGGAGATTTTTTCTTCGTATTATTTGATAAAAATACTTACATAAATTATGGTTAAACAAAATACGTATCATATCATGTAAAATACTATCTATTTTTTTTTATGTAATTTCTCAGTAAATATAGCCCAGACATTGTCTAAAGTACATGACTATGTTCTCGACGTTTTACTGCGTTGGAGTTAGAAGTAACTGTACGTTCGGTGTGATAATTAGTGAAAAAAAAAAACATATTGTGAATATGGAAGTGCAAGGTACGTAGATTATTTTAACATAATATTAAAATACTTTATTTTACATTTATGTGTTTAAAAAAATCAAAGAGACCTGAACCGAAAATTAGAAATAAATAAAATTGTGCAAAATATTTTATTTTAGTAATCGTGTTTTTTTTTATTTGTCAAGGCTTGTCAAAAGTTTATTTTACGATTAATATGTTGTCTAGTATATGTTTTAGTAAATACGATAAAAATTTGCCGCGCCTACGCACGCCATTTTTATTTCCAATTATTTAAAGATGATAGGTTTAAATAGTAGGTATATTTAACTTTATGCTGTTTTATTTTTATTTTCAGATAATGTAAAATCAACTTTTAGTTGATTACATGTTTTAGTAAATACGATAAAAATTAGCCGCGCCTACGCACGCCATTTTTATTTCCAATTATTTAAAGATGATAGTGTAAATAGTGGGTATATTTGACTTTATGTTGTTTTATTTTCAGATAATGTAAAATCAACTTTTAGTTGATTACTTGATCTGAAGATCGCAATTGCGCCGCCATCTTTACCATCAACAGAAGACAATATGAGTTGCGATAATCTTAATATATATAAATCTCGTGTCACAATGTTTGTCCTCAATGGACTCCTAAACCACTTAACCGATTATAATAAAATTCGCACACCATGTGCAGTTCGATCCAACTTGAGAGATAGGATAGTTTAAATCTCAAATTATAGTCGCAATTTTAATTTATTGCTAATTATTTGTCTGTTATTATTTGACAGCGGGTAGGGTAGGTAGGGTAGGTAGGGTAGGTAGGGTAGGTAGGGTAGGTAGGGTAGGTAGGGTAGGTAGGGTAGGTAGGGTAGGTAGGGTAGGTAGGGTAGGTAGGGTAGGTAGGGTAGGTAGGGTAGGTAGGGTAGGTAGGGTAGGTAGGGTAGGTAGGGTAGGTAGGGTAGGTAGGGTAGGTAGGGTAGGTAGGGTAGGTAGGGTAGGTAGGGTAGGTAGGGTAGGTGGGGTAGGTGGGGTAGGTAGGGTAGGTAGGGTAGGTAGGGTAGGTAGGGTAGGTAGGGTAGGTAGGGTAGGTAGGGTAGGTAGGGTAGGTAGGGTAGGTAGGGTAGGTAGGGTAGGTAGGGTAGGTAGGGTAGGTGGGGTAGGTGGGGTAGGTAGGGTAGGTAGGGTAGGTAGGGTAGGTAGGGTAGGTAGGGTAGGTAGGGTAGGTAGGGTAGCCAGTTGACGGGAGCGAAGCCGCGCGGGTCAGCTAGTATAATATGAAGACGACGAAGAGGACAAATTAAAATAATTTTTAGAACTTAAGTCAATAAAACATGTTTTTGCCATGAATGCACTTTTACTGTAATTAAAGATTATACCGGATTTTACATGGCAATACTCCTATGTAAAAGTGCCAGTTCACATTTAAGTGAGCTTCTGGGTTAACCTCTAGAAGGTCACGGACAGCCTTAAAATTCAAGGTGATGTCAATGTCATTATTAAATAGGCAGATTGTGTTTTATAGATGTTTTGTGTGGCAGTTGGATACCACACGGCAGGTTTCGGTAGGTTCGTGGTTGCTGCCTCATGTCATGAGTCATGCGTGACTATTGCAGAGTTCAGAAACGCTTACTGCTCGAAAGGTCATAACTGAGACTTTAGTGGCTGAAGGGATTTATTTATTTTATTAATTTTAGGAAAACTTACAGCTACAACAATACAATAACAACAACAATACAATATAAAAATATGTAAAAAAAAACCGGCCAAGTGCGAGTCGGACTCGCCCACCGAGTGTTCCGTACAAATGTGTACGTACTTACTATAAATATTACTCTAATATTTTTTTTATTTACTTACTTATTTTTCTCTATTACTTTTTTATAATTTAATTAGAAATGTATAGTTTTCAGATTTTTCCCTGTATTTGTAGTCTATGACGGGTTTATTTGCGAAATTTCATAGTTGTAGGTCAACGGGAAATATCCTATAAGTACTTACATTTTGATTCCCTTGAGAGTATAGAAATAATATGTTTTTTGCGGCATAAACGTTCGTATGTTTTTTTTTTTACTTTACCTTAGAAGTTTGAATTTTTCACAGCTTCAAGGGACCGTAGACCTGAGTACATGGTTTTAATTTCAACTCGATGCCTACAAGCGTTCGCGAGATAAAGGGTCTTGACAGACAGTCGGACGGGCAACAAAGTGATCCTATAAGGGTTCCGCTTTTTCCTTTTGAGGTACGGAACCCTAAAAATGGCCATTTACAAGCTTTCCCTTATAAGTTATGTGAATAATAAGGACAATTTCGCGAAAACAGCTAGCAGGACTCACGCAAATGCGCTCTTCCACGCTCAAAAAGAAAAATAACAAAACAGTGATCAAGTACCAAAGAAATTATCAGTCAAAATTCTTTTAACTTTTTTAACACTGCAGTTAAACAAATTTAGCTCGGCATCCTGACACACCATATTAAAAGCACGACAAGCTCTTATCATGTACAAGTTCTTTCTGATTAATTTTTTATTCCCTTATTTATTTACCTACTACTTTCGCACCGGTCAACCAGCCGCTGACGACCAGCTATCGCTGACGACCAGCGCCACAATGCTACGCGTAGCCCCGTGTAGGAAGTTCCCCATAACCATTCATAATCATTCCCCTAAATATTTCAGTAACTTTTCATTCTTTACGACTTTTAAGGTAGTTCCTCACGCCATCCAGTTAAGATTCTCACCTGCAGCAGTTTCTTTAGGTGGGTGCGCGTGTGGCGGCCCGGGCGGCTGGTCGGTGGGGCTCTTGCACATCACCGAGGAAGTGCTGAGCGCGCGGGGACACGTCCGTCGTAGAGTGCGACATTGCGGAACACCTGTTGGCAATGGAAGACATCTTGTGAGTATGTAACAATCCGAAGGACGTCGTCGTCGAGGTCGACCGCGGCGAAGGTGGTGTGATGGATGATCTCATCATGTTTGCGGGACAAACTTAGCTAGATATCGCCCAATACAGAGATTTGGAAGGAGAAAGGGGAGGCCTTTGCCCAGTAGTGGGACTCAAGGTTAACAAAAAAAAATGTATAACAATCAAGTGCGAAAGGTTTGGTAATAAATAATACAGATCTTTGAACAGGATTATCATTTTGCTTTGACACCGAAATAAGGTGTTATTGTGGTTAATATCAACAGCAACAAACACCAGGTTTATAGATGGCAAAGACAATTCTTGTGCATTTTTGTGTTTGTAATGTTTTGTTTAAAAACTTTTTTTTTTTTCGCGTGACGTCAATCTCGTGACCTATCGCGAATAGCCATAATTGATAGTAACTTTCTATCAGTAAAATATTTCTTCCAGATTACCTTTTACAAGCATAAACAACATAAGTATTCACGTCTCTTTAATATAAGTAACGATAAACATAAATCAGAAATCATTTATTTATTTGCAAACACGGGTAGAAATATACATTGCTGTTTATTGATCACAGTGTTATTTTTTTGTTCTGATTAATAACTCGAATTTAAAGTTCACGTTACCATTGCTCAAGTGATCTTACCGTCAAGATAATTTTCTGGCATAAATCGGGCAATTCAAGAGAAAGAGAATAAGTGCTTTTGCAAATCGTTTAACAAATAAAACAAAGCACTTTGGTTGCTTCGCTAAAAGAAACGCCATGCTAAGATTTCGCAAAAGCGTTTTTGTTCGGAATTACACTTTTTACATGCAACTTTCATAAAACAATGTACCTACATATCTACATATAATTTGCAAACCGTTGTTTTCTTTATAATTTTAACTTTCACTCATACAAAAAAATTACATAATAATCTGCCTATGAAACTTTACCCCACTCTCCCCGGTGAATACTCTTTGCATTTTTTTTATTTCGTCTTAAATATGGCGCAAATCCGAGCACTTCTTATGCGTATGCAGGAACGAAGTCATGAACTCATGGCGGACATAAATTGATGATAATTCAGAATTAATTAACAAAACTGATCGACCATGGACTTCACAACCTATACAAAATGAATCTCAGTGTGACAAACTTAAATTTATTTAAATTCAAACAAGCAACAACAAAAATTAATGATTATGCCACCGAGCACCGTCTGTAAACCACAAATGTTAGGCATGCAAGGTCAATAATACTCAAACGGTAGGTCATTCGAATTTAGCATAATGAAGGTCAATAACTTAACTGAATTCTTAGTTAATCAGCTTTAAATATGCATAATCATGTTAGATTTTGTCCGCGACTTCGCTTGGGATCATGTTTTATTTTAGCAATAATAGTCTAAAACCGTTTCCAGGGTCCCGCCTATCTTGCCAGGGTTGTAGAATTTGTTCGAAAGAGTCACCGCGGCCTTGGAACGCAACGGAGAAAGACATTGCGTTTTAGAGTCTGACACTCCCTTCTGCTCCGACCAGGGTGCTTACTCTCGAATATACTCGTAATTCCGATAGATCGACATTGGAATTGTCAGTCAAACGTCAGGAATTGGTTAGACGCATTCGAGTCTAGCCAATCCCTGACGTTTAACTCAACCAACTGACGTTTGACCAATGTCGACCTATCGGAATTATATTCCAGAGTAAACACCCAGAGCGGAAGGAGTCATTTGTTGATATCCCAAAATTAAATTAAATCGTTTCCGAGTTTGAGGCGTAACAAACACTCACTTTCGCATTTATATTAATACTAGTTGACCCGCACAACTTCGTCTGCTCCGCTCCTTTTGATCTTAGCGTGATGATATAAATATAGAAATAGTACAGAGTATTCTATTCTATTATATTCTATATAGGCTTCCTCGATAAATAGGCTATCTAACACTGAAATAATTTTTCAAATCTGACCAGTAGTTTCTGAGATTAGCGCGTTCAAGTAAACAAACAAACATACAAACAAACAAACAAACTCTTCAGCTTTATATATTAGTATAAGAGTATAAGATATAGATTATGTAGTTCGGATTAATCAAACGCATTGGAGGATTTGAATCCTACTAAACTTGACATTCAAAAACGTCAAGGTACCTAATACATAATTAAGTACATTTTTTAAATAAAACTTAAGGATACCAACAGTTAGCTAAGCGAGTGCTTCCTGAATTGTAATGGCTTTTAATGAGATGAGCTAAGTCTTGAGCTGAGCTTATGTAGATTTAACGACGCTTACGTAAGTGATCATCGTTAGTAACTGAGAACTCGTGTGTAAAAGGAAGAAATCCCTGCTACACACCAAATGATGTGCAAGCACAAAATGTATAATTAGACTCAGTGTTGTTATGTCGTCATCACTTTTTTTTAATGATGGGAAATCATCAAATACTATACGTCTTCCCGCTCTGGGTGAAGCAGGAGGGAGTGTCAGACGCTTACTGACTAAGGCCCGTATTACAGAACTACAATCAAGACTCAAGCATTACTTAAAACTAATCTCAGTTGGAGTTTTAATTTTAGAACTTGACTTGAGCAGAGAATCTACAATCAGTAATCACCTGAGCAATGTCACTTTAAAATGTAATTTTTTACGTATTATAGAACAGTGTGAGGCTGAGCTCCACTCAATGTGTCCTTATTTTAAAATCACAATCAGCTCAGAATCACTGCTTGATCTTTGTTTTCGCAAGTGTAGTCGAGACCACGCTTGAGCATAGATTCTGATGAAAATTGTTGTGGATTTGGAATAAATCGAGTACCTACCTAATCAAAATGGATATATTTTTGCAGAAGTAGATAGTTATATTTTTTTTAATAATGAGACAAATCGAACGTTTAACTTAAATGTTCCTCTGAGATATTTAAGAGATACGCAGGACCCTTATAATTGTGAAAACTTTAAGAAGTACAGGTTTTCACAAGATATCGTGAAACATTTAATTTTCCCTGAGACCTCTTTATTTTCATTTATTAACACGTTGACTGCCGTAGTGTAAATGAGAAAAATCAATAAAAAACTTTTTGATGAAAATAGGAGGGCAATATCAATATTTTAAAATATATCTAATTTTGAATTCGATCAGAAGCTGCGTTTCATAATTATTTCGAAAAAACCAACTGAGGCCACCGGTGACCTACGTGGCGCCTTGATAGTAAAAATGTGAATTTCCGTTACGGGGCGCCGGGGCGGGCATTTCTCCGGTCACCCGCACCCCGCAGTCGTTTGCGCTACGTTTAATTTGTATTTTATTTAGAATGCCTAGTTACTTGTTTTTTACTTATACTTCAAACATTGAAAAAAATAAATCCTTGATTTTTATGACGGTTATGTTTTTTCTCTTACTTTCATCATTTTTGTCCCACATTTCTCACAATTTCATAACACACGCTGACACGCTGATACCACGCTGTAGTAACAGTCTACAGCGCCGCTCCGGTCACTTGCATACACCAAATGTACGATAAACGTGGCCACCGGCGTAATAATTCTGCCCAAGAACAGGTCTGTGTTGAGGTCACCAGTGACCAACACGGCGCGTGGATACAAGACGGGGTCCGGTCACCGGTGACCGGGCTGGCAGTCAACGTGTTAAATATCTTTTTTGAGTTTCATTAGAATGCGGGTGCAACACATTCTAAGCAAATGTATCGAGTCAGTCTTCTCCCAAACTTCGCTGAGGTAGTCAATACCAGCAAAACTCTCAGCTCCATTTTACCGAGATCGCGCCTGTTTCAATGATTCCACATATTTTCCAGTTATGCAGACACTTGAGATACCAAACTACACCAATTTTACTTCACAATATCCACTAGGAACCAATTTGCGACTACCTAAAACAGCCACTGAACTTCACTCGAAATAATCCCGCCACAAAAACTCCGTTTCACGGTTTTGCTGTCCAAAGAACATGATATGTACCTACTCTGAAGGGTTAAGGGTGGCTGTCAGTGTCAATAACGTCGTGTCGTCCGCCACGTCCGGTTTTGATCGTCCAAAAAAAAAAAGAATTGCAATATTCAGGGTTACCATAATGATTGCTTACTCACGTAATCAGAGATCAAAATCTCTACTCAAGCGTAGTGATTCGTCGCTCAAGCAGTGAACGCTGCTTGAACGCAGTTTAAGTAGAACTTGAGTAAGGTTCTGTAATACGGGCTTTAAACCCATCCGTGTTCTTCCTAATTCCCTTTGCGTTCCAGGGCCGCGGTGACTCTTTCGAACAAATTCCGCAACCCCGGCAGGAACTGGCTTCTTCTATGCTGACAGCTCTTTGAGGCGCGCGTGAAACACAGCGCGCCGTCGACCCGGGCCTGGTTCTGATCGGACGGCGACCCAATGCTCGCCGTCCGCAGGCCCGCGACCTCATCATCACCTGCCTAGCCTGTTGTGGTCAGCTTCCAGTCGAAGCAGAGGCATCGAAGTTGTAGAATTTTACATGGAGCGACCGCTTATCTGTCCATCACACGGCACCTACTTTTTGGCAAGACATAGGGGGGAGCTGGCATAGACACCCGCAGACATTTTGTTTTTTTAATTGTGGCGCACGTTCTAACTTGCATAATTATTAGAAACACACAAAATATTAGCAACATGGTGCCCTAAAGTGTCAAGTTATCGAGATATTTGAAGGTAATGCAGATTCTATGGAAGTACTTACTGATTTCATTACGAAAGTCATTTCAGTAATTGGAAAGCTACCCTATCCCCAGGGCCATACCTTTATGTTGAAAAATTTACGATTCCAGGGGGGAACGAAGTTAGTAAAAATTCTAATGCATAACCGTAATCGAAAATAATAATCTTGTAGTTATGGATTGGCAATCAAGTGTTGCAACAAAATGATACGGCAAAGCTTGATCATATTTCAAGGATCGAGCTTACCTGGCTGCTTGCCATAAGGATAAACTCAGACGTAAAACCAAGTAAAGCTTTTAGTATGCCCTATGTATAGCTTATACACACAAGTTGTACATTCAACATTCGAAAGGGAACTGGCGCCACCACAGAGCAGGACGTTGCGAAATCAGTTAGTTTACATTGATGACTAATTAAAATTAAAATATCACCACTGATTACTTAATAACCGCTTCGTAATTCACTCTTGCTTTCTTTAAATTGGCGAAAAACGAGCAAAGTTGACAACAACATCATTTGGCAATAACAAATTACAAGAAAAACTATGTCGTTAAGTTCTCAATTATAGTCTAGGAGCCAGGTTGCCAATTTTGTTGCGCATCTCGCTGTCACTTTCATTTAAAGAAGTTGTTTGTTGGCTATGGACGCAAACACGGAGAAATGAATGTTTTGAACAAAGAACAAAAGAATGACATTATGATGACTTTTCTCTCTAATTATGAATATTTTACAAGATCGTGAATGAATATGGTTTCTGGGTATTTGTTATAACAATAGGGACTATTGTTCATGTCCATGTCGTTTTACTTTCCTGTTTTATTATCACCACCATTGTTGGCGCCTGAGTGAACAAAAAACAGAATCTTTGCACAACTTTTCTAACGTAAAAATCTTTAAGTTACATTTCAATATTTTGCAGAAGACACGAGAGAGGTGTACAGCAGCCGGTTTGGCAAAAGTAGTAAAACCGGTTTCAACATATCATAAAGAAATTATTGGTGTTATATAACCAAGCTTAGAGGCTTAAATAATACGTAAATTAATTCAGGAAACAAACTCTCAGTCGCCTTCAAAACAGTTTTAGATTATTTGCATGTTGCTTGCATATTACCTTCGATTCATATAACATGCACTTGTACATCAATCTAAATTCTACATATGTATTTATAAATCAAATAAACCTGAACCGAGAACAAGTTTTGTCAAAAACAACAAAATAAAAGTTTAATAATTGCAGCAAGGTCATACATTGTCATTCAGAACTTGAATTCGCAAAAGCTATGCCAATGTTTTTAAGATATGTATTTGCTATCTTGCAGGCAATCGAAACGAGTTTGGTGGACGTCGTGAACAAAAATGCCATGGTTTTGTTTACAAGATATATATAGGCAAGAAAGAGTTGGTATTTGTAAGTTTAGCCAACGATGAAAGATGCAGACTGAAAGATGGTATCGACTGCGAAAGCCAATATGACATGGACGAGATAAGTAAGTATTGCTAATACTATTTTGACTTTCCCTCGTCACAATAATATAAATTCCTTTCACTTATAGTATTTAAAAATAAACCATGCTTACACCTTACACGTGCTTAGCAAAACGCCCGCATACTGTTTTCAATAATAAATCAATGCCTAACACGTGAAGCGAAGGTCGTGCAACTAATTATGATAAAAACGTCAGCTATCATGGTGTTTATCTTTGGAAATTGCATTATTCATTCAGTATTAATATTGACTGATTAAAAGAAGATTTACAAATGCACATACAAAACCCACTATTCAAAACCTAGTTCGATAATATTATCAAATCAAAGATCACTTAAAAGTCCATGTAAAATAAATAAAATAAAAAATCTATAGAAGTCTATAGACTTTTTCCCGTGCAACAAAGCAATGCACACAATGCAGACAAGTTTTCGATTGATAGATTTTTTTAATTCAGAGTTTCAAAGTCTGTTACAAATCTGTATCGAGTAGATTCACTAAAAAGGAGTTCGGGATTGCGAAAGCTTGGGTGGTTGCAAGATTAAGTATGCTGTTCCACAGATGGATGATGACGACTCTCAAGAAATGCACCATGACATCTTATTAAAGCAGAGGCAATAAAACCACTTCATTAAACCACAAAAGCTCACTTAAGCTTGACAGGTGATTTGTTTGGACAAGGCAAAAAAGTAGACTGCCTTGACCTAATTGCAGGTGAGAATAAACCGCAAAACTTCACCATATATGCAGATATTTAGCATATAAATGAAGAAATTACTAGCTTTATAGTATTTTTGAATTATCGAATAGGAAATAATAGTCGATAAAATGAGTAAAGCCATTAATTACAGTTGTTACTGCTTATTATTCTTCAGCGTGATGTCAAGGTGACGATATTTTGTAACTCCAAGTGGGTTAAACTCTTTCATTATGCCTTTTACGGACAAGGATTGAAGAGTAATGATGGCCTTAACGGCCTACGGATTTTGTAATTTTGAAAATATTTATAGAAAAAACAAAAAAAGATATCGGTATTTTTATTCTGGCTCTCATTAGCAGCATCGCAGTTTTGGTTTCAACACTAACTTACGGATTGGCGTAAATATGAAGAAAAGAAACGCTAAAACTAGTTTTTTTTTTGTCTGGTGCCGTGAATGTAAAAAGTAAGCGAATTTCTGAATCATTATGAACAAATACTGTGTTGAAATGAGTGAGAAATATTTGGACTATGCTTTATAATAGACACAAAGAGACAGAGGTACTTAGCGTCATCATCATCATTAATCGTTTTAGTCGAAAAACGTCTACTGTTGGAAATAGGACTCCCTATGGGTGCAAGGTGGAGCATTTGCACCCCCTTGTATGTTTTATTGAAAGTCAGTTCCAATAAAACACACGAAAACATGAAAATACAAAAACAAAATAGACAAGCGGAATGTAGTAAAAGAGACTTAGTAAATCCGAGGCGAGGTACTTCGAGCTCCCTCGCGTTTGGCCTTATATTCTTTAGTTCTGGGCAAAAGAAATCCTATCCTATTTGAGGTGGGGTTTTGAAGATGCGGAGTGCATCTTCAAA
This sequence comes from Lacanobia oleracea, assembly GCA_950371165.1. Lineage (NCBI taxonomy): Eukaryota > Metazoa > Arthropoda > Insecta > Lepidoptera > Noctuidae > Lacanobia > Lacanobia oleracea. The sequence continues at coordinate 23,095,202 of OX493405.1, read as the reverse complement.
ACCCCTAAATACAAAACCGGCCAAGTGACAGTCGGACTCGCGTGCAAAGGGTTCCGAACGATTTTCTTTTTTCTGTAAAATGTTTATTTTAACACTTTAGAATTTTTATAGATTTTCCTGTTATCTATAGGTAAATCTATTATTTAGATTTTTCCAAAACATTTTTCGTCTAATTTTTTGAATAACTTCAAAAATATTTATTTTAAAATTATGAAAAAAAAAATATAATTAAAACCCTCACAGTAAGCCCATTTCATATGTCACGCGATATTGTGCATAACACTTTTTCTTTTTTCTAGTTTGACCCCCAAAAGTACGTAAATTATATTGTTAGTATGGGGGTCACATATTAACAATATAATTTACGTAACGCGTCCGTGCTTGGGGCACAGAAGTCCACATGTATACCTTTCAAAAGAATCAGTTCAGTGGATCCGGAGAAAACTGGCTGTGACAGACACCCGAGTGATCCTATAAGGGTTCCTTTTTTGTTCGGAACCCTAAAACTGGTCCTTTCGGCGCCCATGGGCCTCCTCCAAGAGTAGCCACATCGATCGTCACATTTACTCGCAATATCACCTTATTAAATCGTTATTAAAACAATCTGGTATGCGGTTTATCACTAGTATTATTAAACACTTAAACCCGTGATGATATCTTCGTTGAAACGCTTGTTTATTAACTTTCATAAGTGTGCAGGTTAATAATTTAACACAGTGGCTTATCATCGTGTATAAGTCGACTTTGGTCTCTAAAGTTCATTCATCCATAGAAAAGGCACGAAATCTTAACGCAAATATTTTGCAGAGGACTTGAGATTTACATGTTTGGTTAGCATTTTGCTTGTAGTTAGGAGCCAGCGGGGAAAACCTTAGATCAATGCAAGTGGGGTTATTAATTACACATTAACACAGCCAGCCAACACTGAGAATGCAATGCGCTTACTGCATGGTAATATGGTTCAATCCATCGTCCTGTATTGACCTCTGTATTATCAGCTGATGAGTGGCAGAATTCCCTGTCAAAATCTACGTTTCCTGATAGCTATAACCTGGGAGTCTTTGAACCAAGAGTGACGTTACTTATAAGCAAGCGTGCTCCACCGCCTGCCACATTATCACGTTCCATCAGGTGAGATTGTGACCAAACGCTTGACTATCAATAGTAAAAAACAGCCTTTAAACCCAGCAACAACAAAGACACTGCTATACTGCACGGAATAACAGTTACTCTGTAGTAGTAGATGCTTATGCAATGCGAATTTTAAACAAAACCGTATGTTGTATGCTCATGTGCGGCGATAAATCAAACATACGCACTGTTATCCCTAGTTCGCCTAACTCTTTACAAAGTCGAGAAGCGTGTATACAGTACTTGTTTGTTATTCAGAATTGAGTAGCACTTAGGCCTTTTTAATTAACCGCCATTCAACACTGTCTGGGAGCACATTTTCACTAAAATAAAAATTTGTGTACAAATGTTGACAGACGATTTACTTAATTCAAGACAAAATATGAGTTAACGATAGATTTTACCCGCGCTTCACTCACGTGCCTCACTGGATCGTACACTTTTTCTGCGTAAGGCTTCCAACTAAGCCAACAATTTTTTATCTTTCTATCGGTGAAAGAATTAGTATCGTATAATATCAGAACTTCCAGAGATTACCTTTTACTAAAATAATAGCAATTATAACTCAACGATTTTTATTAGTTCAGATAAGTCCCATCTAGGAAATTATGTGATCACCACAAAGCTTATTATTTCCCACGGTGATTTCCTGCCAAGCCGTACGTTCATCTGAATCTGGCCCATAATATATTCACCTCACTTCCTGCAAACAAGTAAAGTTTCCCTTTCCGTATCAGTACGAGAAATCACGAATAAAACTGTTACTTTACTTTCAGCTTATCGCGATCAAACCGTTTAAATTCATAATTTAAACAGTTATGAACTGGAAAGTAGATTCAGATCAAAACGCTTAAAAACTTACGCAACAAAACGTATTCTCGTAATGTAAAAAAAAAATACAGACGCTAAAATCACGTGCAGCGACCAATTTACACATAAAACAAGTTTCATTGAATCGAATCGAACCGAATCTGGTATAATAAAATATATGTAAGTATATAAAAGTTTGCATACAATGTAATAAAATGATAGGCGTGACGTAACTACTTTCACTTTCCTAACATTCTAGATAATCCAGGTGAAGTTACAAATGTTATGTGCAACTCTCCGACTATAGAACTATCAATAAGGTGAAGTGGGCTTTTATGGGTTACTTTAGAGTTGATATTTGCTTGTTAATTCTACTTGGGCCGTTGTTTTTTTTTTTGCTATGTCAATCATCTTTCACTGGCGTTGCCTTCTCTCTCGAGTGTGATTTAAAGGCACATTGTTGAACTAATGCGGATATTTATTTCGTGAGTTACGAGTTCGGATAGCTGGGGGCGGTATAATCGCCAATGTATGCTGATTTCTTTTATTCTTTGGTTATATTCTTCTCTTGAAGGACCGCAAGACGGACGATGGTCTTATAACCAATATTTTTTATTTTATTTGAGACTAGCGGACGTCACGCGGTTTAACCCGCGTAGTTCCCGTTCCCGTGGGAGTATGGGGATAAAATATAGCCTATGTTAGTAGTAGTAGTAGTAGTATGGGAGTATGTAGAGCTATCCATTGCTGAAAGAATTTTTCAAATCGGTCCAGTAGTTTTTTAATACAAATATTTCCTCTTTATAATATTACTATCGATCTTGACTCTAGTCTAGGTCAGAGATGACAGAGTTCAGTCAAAGGGGTAACAGAATAATTTAAGAGGGGCTTTCTTCGAGAAACGATAGTTCTAGAATTATTACTCAATACTTGCCTAATATAGGTAGGCATTCAGCTAAAGAGTATTTGAGAAGTATCACTTGCACCTTCTCGAAGAAGCTCGTGGCTCAATCATATCAGGCGCACGGGTCGGTCTGCAAGGTTAAGGGTCGGCGGAGGATGGTTCGTGCAAAAGCCAGAAAATCTGACATCACTCTTGACAAGGGGTATCGTTTTACTCCGGTTGAAGACTTGTGGAGGTCAGTTCGCTCCATGTAAACAACTGGTTCTCAGCTAAATATAGTTAGGCTGGAAGCTGACTTCAATATGGTTGGGAAAAGGCTAGGCTCATTGACTTGCACCCTCACAAATACTGTGATCATCACCAATGCATACCAAGCCTTATAACCATTTCCAACGACAAAATTCGTTCATTCGGAAGGGCTCGACCACTTCTAATCTAACTTAGCACTTCGCCCGCGACTTCATACGCGCGGGTTTATTATTGCAATTTTCGTAAGGACTCACAAATAACGTGGCTTTCTATTGGTAAAAAAATATCAAAATCCTACAACCTTAAAAACTTTACTTCTTTATAATATTAGTATAGATAAGTGATCTTTAATACCAACGCCCGTCGCGTGCTTTTTAAGTTCAGCTGATGATGTAGAAGAATGCTCTGACGTGTTATTGACATTAGTACGCGTCAGATACTATGTAACGTCTGAACACAATCTCACAGAGGTCATCGCATGTTATTACGATAATACTAACGCTATGATATGCGTATTTGTTCTAAACTTCGAGTCATGCAATAAAGGAAAGTTTTTGAATGTCCGTTGTTTCCGCTTACATCCTTTTACTATGCTGGTGCATTCAGAAGATTTTAGACGCTTTGAGGTATCATTTTTAGCACTACCATGTACAATTGTACAGTCTAGAAGCCGTACAACGAACGTGTTAATGGCATCAGTGTTCTGGAGGGAGAGACTAAATAGATGACATATCGCTTTCTCAGCACAGGAACGATATGGTGACACTTGGGGTAGGTCTATGTCCAGCAAAGGACGTCTTTCGGCCGAAATGATGATGGTGATGATCCCTATTTCAGTAGGGAATCATAATGGCATAAACAAATCAGGTAAAGGATTCAAACACTGCCAGTCACTGATACTTCAGAATCTGCTCCCAATGTGTCCTTTGTGATAAGTTGTGTTTAGATCAGCTACATGAAGGTTCTTATAAAAATGTTCCACCAAATCAAGAATTAAACAAACAAACATTAGGAAACGATCTTAATGAATAATTAACATAAGACCAGTATATTTAGGTTACGTCAGCTTTAGAAATACGGAATGAGCGGCGCCAGTGAGTGTGAGACGAAAGCTATTACCATTATGATGTTGGTTTAGTCATGCTTCAATCAAGGTGTAATTGGGTCCCGCGAAGCAGTTTACTCTTATGCAGTAACTATACATTGTGTAATAGATAGTGGATTAGTAGAGGTGGATGAGATATTTCGGCTTTGTCTTTGGGATGTCTAAAGCATGTGCTCTGCTTTTATTATGACAGGCCCGCGTTTGACCACAATCTCACCTGACAGTAAGCGATGATGTGCTCCACTATTGATAATGCTTCCTTAGAAGTAACCTTTTCACACTTTACTTAAAAGACTTCTTGGTTGTAGGTATCATGAAAAATGAGACTCTGAGAAGGAATAACACACAATGTAAGTCCACTAGGCTTCTGATATTGTAGATGACGCAACGGTAAAATGGCCACTAATAAGATTGCAGTCTGCCTAATTTCCACTAGACGGGTCCATTTTCTATGAAAGCAGATATACATAGTTTCCGGGCCAATGACAAGAAAAAGATACCCAATGATACCCATACCGTCAATGATACTCAAAGAAGTACATATAGAAGTTGCTACAGAAACAATACCCCTAACTTTAAGCAAAAACTCTCAAGCATAGAGCGCACCGCTAGATGCCAATCAACGACACTTCACATCTAGAAGTGGCCTTAAACTTATACTACGTTCAGAAAACAGCTGATTCTGCCAATATTTCGAGATACATTCATCGACGACCACTTTCGTCGCTCTCGCAAACGAAAGGAACTGCGAGAATGCAACAAAACGCAAGTCATCGTCAACAAAGACCGCACTTGGCAGACGCATAGGCAAATACACACGGATAATCATTTCCTCCATCTAATATTACCCGCACGTGTGTTATCAACGCCCTCGGAAAAGTCTGTCGTATTATTAGGCTACCTTTAATATCTAATTATACACTAACTATCAATGGAGTATATAATACGAGCGTTGTTTAAGAAAGTGTGAAACTGTTACGTAAGGAACTTGGTGTAGGAAACGTTCAATGTGTCTAGGTTTATTTACCGATTTTATAATGAGTTTGTAATAACACGGTTGAATGAATATACGGCAGGTTCGGCTATTGGTCAGATATTATACTTACAAACATACTAGAAATAAGTCTAAAAAGAATTTGAAGCTGAAAGGTGGTAGCTTGAAAGGCATTAGAAGAATTGTATTATAGGATCCGTTTTCCAGTCGCGCGTATCCTAAAAAGGATGAAGAACTGAGAGGTTCATGAGCAAATAGAGACTGAACCAGAATTGGAAACTCAATAATCATCTTCTGCCTAGCCTTTTCCCTATTATATGTATTAGGGCCGGCTTCCAGTCAAAGCAGATTCAGCTCAATACCAGTATTTTACGTTAAGCAGCTGCCTATCACACCTCCACAACCCATTAACTGGGCAACTCGGTACTTCTTGGCAAGAAGAGTCAGATTTACTGGCTTCTGACAATCCATAAAAATTTTGGCAACTCACTAATATCTTTCCTAAAATTGCCACATCCATACACTACATTCGGTCATCTTGGTTCGCGCGATATACAGTAGCAGATCATTATTTGAAGATTAGATGCGTAACAGCTGTTATTTTAGAAGGCACTGGCTTAGAAAGTAGCCTAAAGCGTCTAGTTTCCCTTGACAAATTAAAAAGCAATTATAAAATTTTACTTGCAACGAAGCTAGCGACAAAATGGAGTAGTCTCGGGCACAAGTACATTAGAAATCTGTAAAATTACCACTTTAGAGTTAAAATTCTGAGTTGATTTGTATCGGACTAGAAAGCATAATCAATTTATTGTGACTTCATATTTGTGTGTTGTTTTGTTAAGGTGGTACAAATAAACAAACTAAACCCCAGTTCTGCCACAACACCCAGTTTTCGTCTTGTTTTCTACGAGTCATAGGCGAGGGATACAATTAAATTTTTCGCAAACCACCGATTGGACTCCCTGCTTCCTACATTTGAGTCGGTTCTTCCAGCTCGGGACTTACTACGTCATAATCTTCGTGGTCCTCACTCAAAAAATGAATGCGAATGTGACGCATAACTTCCCAACTTTCATAATTTTTTTTTTTTTTTTTTGGTATGCGTCATGCTTAGCGCAAATAAACTCTATACCTTCTTTCAAGGACACATTTGATTCTTTTGCGACGACCATCGGTACTTCGACAGTCACGGCTGGTCAATCGCACTCGATCTAGTAATCACTGTAGACGATGTAACTCCAGTTTTTCTGTCCTGCTGAGTTTGTTTTGTATGTTTTTGTGTGCGAAATAAAAGAACAAGAATAATAAATATACTACGGACTTTGAACCTGCGGTCGACTTCGGTATTTCGCGAATTTTAGAACTAGTCAGCATTAGTTAGCTTTAATACTGGATAGGTCACCCCAAGAATAGAATAGAATACTCTTTATTATGTAAGTACACCATACAAGACACATAAAAGATACACGAGAAAATATAATCCCTAATGTATATTTTCCAACTTGTTGTACTTGTACTCGTACTGGCAAATAAATATTATTCATATTCTTAGGTATTAGTAAGGTATTCGTAATTCACCTTTTCACTGCGTATTCTTAGAATTGATAAAATTTTATGCAAAATGGCATTTCCACTGTTCGAATATTTTTGTACATCTCTATGCAATGGATCTTCACGGCTTTCGGCTGCCATTCTTGTTGGTTTCCCGGCTTTTCTATTTTATTAGCACATTGTCTTTTAATCCGATTAATAACCAATGAACTTCTAAGTATTATAGTTCGATTATATTTGTTACCGACTGTTGTTATAAATCTGATAAAATTAGAAACCGGTTTTAATTATAAAGCTGTTATTTTTAATTTCTGTGCAATAAGGATAAGATCAGAGATAAAATTATTATGTAGCGAAACTCGCGATATTCAGGGTTTAATTAGTATGGCCTTACAACGGTTTTTATGGTACCTACTTAACTAAAGACCGGCCAAGTGCGAATTGGACTCTAAAACAAAGGGTTCCGTCCGTATCATAAACCGAAATAAAAACACGTTTCTTGAATGGGAGCCTTTAATTTTTATTATTTGTTGTTATAACGTCAATAGAAATACACACTCTGAGAAAATTTCAACTATCTACTTATTAAGATTCTTGAGATACAGCCCGCTGACAGACAGGCAGACGGACAGCGGAGGCTTTGTAATATGGTTCCATTGGTTAGCTACCCTTTGGGTACGGAACCCTAAAAAAGGCAAGAAGTTTATTTCAGGGTCTTCCTTTGTTTAAAATCAATAGAGCCACAGTTCTATTTAGCCTTGCAGCAACTAACTATCACTAGATAATCAAGAGCAAGGATAACTTGACAACTAAAAAAAACCTCGATCGCCGCAAGGTTGCCTGCGTGTCGGTCTTCTACAGTGTGTACTTAGTGAGTGTGCCCGAGAACTCCACGACCTCATCCCACCGGCCTCCTTCTACCAACGGACATCCAGACGCATTGCAAGTTACCATCCCCACCTTGTTGCTATCACACTAAGCGTTTCCAAACGTCTTTTATAATGCGCACAGCAGAGGGGTTGAACTCTCTGCCTGCGTCTGTGTAGTGTGCCGAACGCTTACAACCCTAATCTCTTTCAAAGTTAATCTTAAATAAAAAAAAATCTGCTAATAATTTTCACATTCGCATAATCCATCAACTATCCTACCTAATATTCTAAATGCAAAGTTAGTACGTTACATAAATTAAATTAATTTAGGCAGCAGGCAATCATGTTATTTCTTTCGTATCTATTGTTTTGAACTTTACGACCAGAGCTTATCGAATATCTAATAGAGCAGGAAAATGCGATGAAAGACGTTTAGGAAATCCTGCTTTATACATGCGTACCCAACTTCAAACCTAGAGCAGGTTAAATTGAGGATCTCCTGTACCACAGATAATGGTTCCGGGTCTGGCTGTGTTTATATGTTTGTAATCCCACGATACAGGAGAAATCGGATGTGTGGGGCCACTTTTTTTTTTGTGTTAGAGATGTAGAAATGTTCTTTTTAAAAGTTAGTTGTAATCTCTACTCTCATCTCTAAGCATTATAAAACAAATTCGTTCTCTGTTTCTCTGCTTATGTCTCCTACATACGGTTTTCTCTAACAGAAAGAGAGATGAATGAGGAAAATGTGTAGATTTAAGAAATTATCTAAAAGTTGTCAACTTTTTATCCTGGAAAACTGCTGAAGAATAGGCCACGGGAGAGAAACCGCGGGAAAAAACTATAGTATTTAAAAAAGATAAATCCCAACAAACTCATTTGTTTTCATTCCAAAGATAACTTACTTATCATTCTAGTCACATTGTACTATCATTAAAAAGTTCATGTCAACGCACCTTGTACGGGGCCTGTATGTAAACGTTTGCGCCCGATAAGGAGGGGCAGAGCCCTAACAGGTTCTGACAAATCGGTCAGGGTCAGAAGGCAAAAATTGCGAACGGTCTTAGGGACTGCGGTCACGTTTCTATCAGACAGTCATCTAGCCTTCAATCGGTTGCCAATATTATGTAAAGTTTATTAGTGACTGGAATTGGCAATTTGTTTTTAGAAACAAATGTTTTAGTGTTAACAAATTGGATGAATCTGTTTTAATGCTTGGTGTTCATAAATTAGATGGGTCTGTCTGCTTATGCAAACAGGGAATCTTAGTTAGCGATTATGTTCGGTCAAAAGTAGGTAAGATAATTTTATATTGTAGTAGACTTCAGTTCAGAATCAGTCAATTCAGCATCAGATCATTAGTTGTTAACTCAAAAGGATTCTAATTAGCCTTTTTTGCCAAAATGGAAGCTGGAATGGAGAGACAGAATATACTGAGTCTGTACAGGATAGCTATTTTCATTATCGTAATGTATAAAATTGTTCCGTTAGTGACTGGGTGACTGGCAGTTGGTGCACAGCTGAAACTACTGGTCATAGAGGGCAAAAATTTAGCATATATTAGGTTCCTTGGGGAGTGTAGGGGAGCACTAAGAGAGGATTTCCAGAAATTCCTATAGGAAGGATGCGCGTACGAATTCGCGGGCAAAAGTCATGTCTTATAAAACATCTTGAGTTTATTTTTTTTTATATTTTGCAAATGTTTTTGTTTATATTTTTTTTTAAGTCAAAGGGGAGGCGAGACTACCTAGACGCCTACTGCCAAGGTTGGTTTGAAGTGGTGAAGGACAAAAATATCTGGAAGGAGTTGAGGGAGGCTTTTGCCTATTTATGGGAAATAATAGACTGATAAAACATAAGTTCATAATTTTTCGATTTTCATGTAATTTATCTTATAAATATATCTTATCCAATCTTGCCATAAATTATTTTTGTAGAGTTTCAATTTACTTATCAGCACTGATCGCAGGCCAATATCAAAAGAACATGCAGGACATTACTAACCGGTATAAATTTGGTCTGAATTTGTGAATAAGTGTTTACCGCTTATAAAAATAAATGCAATTGGTAAAAAGGCAACAAGAAGAGAACATACAGTTCATACTCCTCTCTTCTCTTAGTTCTGTTCTTGTGCTTCTTGTAATTAACATTATTAGCTGACCCGCGCAACTTCGCCCATGTCACTTTTTTTTAGTAATGCTCCGCTCCTTTTGGTTGTATCGCGATTTTATATAGCCTTCCTCACTAAATAGGCAACACTAAAAGATATTTTTCAATTCAAACCAGTAGCTACTGAGATTAGCCCGTTCAACCAAACAAACAAAACTCTTCAGCTTTATAGTATAGATGATTGTTTACAGTTTAAGCATTAGAAGTTTATTTCTATTGTTTTTTCTTTCATACAATCTTGTATATGAAAGTATGCTTTAGCAAAATATGCTTTTAGCCAGTTAGAAGATACATACCCTTTCTTCTACCAGTGCTTCTTGAGATTCATTTACACTTTTATATTTTGTAGTAAAGTTCATAATATTTTTGTTATTGTTGGAGTAATTTTATATTAACCATAAACAACATTCTACAAGCAGTAGACATTTACAAGCATCCAATAAAGATTAATTTTATCAAGACAATTATTCCATTTGCATTTTATTTCATTAATAAAATGTATTTTTAAATTACATCACTACTGGTTGATTTAAACAAAATGAAGAAGTTAGCCTTGCTACAATAACAGCAGATGTAAATTTTCTTATTTACCTTACAAATAAAAAAGTTTTACAATTATTAAAACAAGTTTTAGGTCCATACAGAACTGTTTTTTGAGTCAACTTAAGGTCATAAAAATAAATGATAAGTATGATCTATTTATCATTGGCATTATGGAAATAATTGACTTATTTTTAGATTTATTTTCAATATGTTTTATCATTTGTGTAAACAATAAAATTGATTCAGTTTCCTAAGTATTTGTTCATAGTAGTTACACATAATCGGGACAATTTGCAGGGCGATAATTGGAATTCTTATGGTTTGGTTTTAAACGCAAGACCATAAAAGTCAAATTACTTTCTTTTTAATTGTTACTATATTTTGCTAGTGTAGCTTACAATGCAATAGGGACATCCATAACATTTGTTTTTTTTTCCAATTGTAATATGATTATGTCACAAATAGCAGGTGCTCAAGTTCAGTGAAGATCATTAGTGTTTACCAATAGAGTTCCTATTAGAATTTACAAAATAAAATATCAATTTCTGTTAATTGTTTGCGGCCAGTGTCATACGTACACGTGACTCCCTTGACCTTGCTTCCACATTCGCCTTGATAGGCCCTGCTCAGTGCTATGGAATGAAAACAGCTTCACGACGACTTAATTACGAGACGAGAATATCCAGCCGCCAAACACGCGCCATCACGCGTGTATCGAACGGGCACTACACCACGCAAGATAAGCAACAGCAAACATCACGTTTTGTTATCAAACACCTAATCGCGTACGCATTCGAACACAAAGAAAATCGCTAGATACTGCGACACGAGCCTGGATCAACGCCAATCAGCAAAAAACAACACTGTATAGAGAAATGATATACACTCACCTGATATTTGTGAATTTCTTCTCACTGCTATCCTTCCCACGGACACGAAACTCAATCTAACACTACTCATTATATAAACTTCGACAACGATTCAGTAATAACATCAGCCCTCAACCGAACGACAGAAACGTTATATGAGCCAAATAGAAATTACAATAAGTCGCCGTAATAAGCGAGTCGCAATTTTTATTGTATTTGTTTGTCAGTGAGAGGTCTCTGTCATGACGCAACACTTTTAGTCAACATCAACACTTTTCGCAAATGTACAATTAGACGGTGTAAGTACGAAAACTGCACTTTACTATTTTTTTTGTATGATTTTACAAAAACAATTTTATTTTTTAGTTAATGGAGCGGCCATACTGATGTTCACAGCTGATTTTGATGTGAAAGAAAATGAAATTTTTGTACCACGTTGTTTCGATGCTACTGCTCTCTAGCGAATAAATAAATAAACTTTGGTACTGTTTTATCATAAGAGCGTCAAGTTGTTTCCTAGATGACACTAGATAGCGTAGATAATTACAAAAAAACCGAAACTCGAAACAATGGACCACAAAAATAACAGCTAGAGATGTTTTTTTACGTAAAAAATCTTTTCCAGAATCTTCAAATGTAATTGAAAATATTTTTTTAAATACTTTTCATTTTTAAATCATCTTTGTTCAGACTATCGAGCATGCTATCGAGAGTATAAAGCAGTTTTACTTTTTTTTGCATTCTTATTAGAATCTGGTCACCCTGGATGTAAACGTCAAATTCTTATTTATCTTCTGTGATGAAAATTGTTCAAAATGGCTGAGACAGAAACCGATAATAACAGTATTATCAGAACTGAACGAAATAATAAGAGTACAGGGCCTGCCAATGGGCCCCGTCGCGTTACTATCTATAAAACTGAGACCGGATTTGGTTTCAACGTGCGCGGTCAAGTGTCTGAAGGTGGGCAGTTGAGATCGATTAACGGTGAACTTTATGCTCCTCTGCAGCATGTCAGCGCTGTTCTGGAGAACGGGGCGGCGGAGCAGGCCGGGATCAGGAAGGGGGACCGGATACTTGAAGTGTAAGTAGTTAGAATAACATGTTTTCCAGCACCCAACGTTCGTTTTAACAGTCTTAGTTCCCATTAGATTTTCCCATAATTGTTTGTGTTACTTAACATAGCAACGCATTTCCCGCCGGCGCTTTGTGTTTAAACATTTCTAGGAATGCTGTTCCTCCTGAGAAGTAGCCAAAACTTTTCATGACATTTTCGTACATATTCATTTACATAATGTTTGACGTGATTCATTCAAAACTTGTTTGATTTTCTTAGCGACACTCACTGGAGTTTGAAACTGATTGTATCTGCGTACGACATCAGTACTTTAAGCTATTATTATTGTAATTTAGGTCCAAATATGTACATATTTCAATACACAGTAATATGCCATTTGGAATTATTCAGCAACTTGAGTACTATACTCCTACATCTGATGTGTGGCTGATCTCAACAGGGTCAATGGTTTCAGTGACACATACCACTTTAAATAATACTTACTTGGCATAATAATTGCCATTATGTCTGGCTGTCTGTTTTAAGACCTGAGGTAAAATACCGGTTTTAATACATGTTTGTTTTTTTTCTGTAAATAATACTCTTATAAGCATTTTTTTTACTGCTTTAACATACAAGGACATTTTTTAATTAAGAGAATAAACAGGTTGGTTTTCTTTGTATTCATCATTGTGTATAATTTTATAACAACATTGTCCAAGTTTTATGTGGGTAGCTAAAGTATAAATGCAAGCAATAAAAATTAACTGATGTATGAAATGACAAATGTAATGAAAGTAAAACTTAATATAACTAAAAGTTGCAGTATTGCAAAGAATACAACTTGATATCTACGTCTACAACAAAGTTGCAATTCTATAAACTGCTGATTATCCTAACTAAATGCAGAATAATCTCTTTTGCAATGTTATTAAACTGCAATGAGCATGGGATTGTATATTCCAATATTTCTTATTTTAACTGTTAATAGGCACGTGTTTCACCACTATCTCACCAGTTGGTAAGTGATGATGTGGTCGAAGATGTAGCACGCCTAGTTAAAAGCTTGGAAACTCTGATCCAAAGTTGGTACATTATCAACATCATAATTTATGGCTATAGTTAAAACTGATGACTATGTGATGTCTACTCAAATACACGTTGACATTACTCGAATCATATAAAAACATACTATGCTCACATTATGAATGATCTTCTTAACATTGCATAAAAAAATGTTTACTTTTCAACTTTGACCTTAAAACATTTGTGATTTCAAGATCAATCTTGTAATGTCAAGTATTTAAAAGCCAGATATCAGTATTGGTTAAAGACCTTGAGAGCAAAAGTGAGCTTTAAAGAAACCATTTAGTGTGGAAAAAAAAATTAAAGCATACTAGTAAGTATGTAAGTAAAATTTTATTTGTTTGAACATGGTGTACATGATACATCCAAGATAAAAAGAAGTACAGAAAAAATCCTAACATGTTCAGCCGCATAGCGTGGCATACAAATTGATAGGAAGAGATAGTGAAAATATTCGTCAAAATTACATAAATGAAAGATATTTTGTAAGTACTTATTATATCAACATAATTCACTATAGATCACCACAATTCAGCAAGCATTTATAGATAAAAATGACAAAGTATTCATTAAATAAATTAGTCTACTACTAGTCTGACTAATATTATATAATGTGAATGTCTGTATGTTTTAATGTTTGTTCATCAATACCACTTAATTGGTTAAACACGTTTTCATGGAACAACATAGGTAGACTATGATTTGGATTGGTACATATTACCTACTAGTTGATCTGCGCAACTTCGTCTGCATCACAATTTTCATTACTGCTATGCCCCTATAGCCTATAGCCTCTTGATAAATGGGCTATCTAACACTAAAAGAATTATCTTAAACTATAATACATAATAATAAATCATTTTAATAAGCTGGCGACTCTGATTGTCAGAAAAAGTTTTATTTCGTGCTCCCAATTCTATATCAAAGGAAATCAGTTATTAGCCAAATTTATATAGGTACCATTGTTGCAATAGAAACCCTCCACAATCAAAACAGACCATTAGAAATTTAAAAACAAGAAAAAACTCAATAAACATTATGGAGAAAGAAGAAAATATGTATGTGACTGACAGATGACACATGTCACTTAAGAAATCCGATACTGAAATACCGATGATGATGAACGAAATAATAAACTTTAGATGATGATCACAAGAGCAGCATCGCACGTGCACGCCCACCACCCCCGGAACTGTCGATGAGCTCCGCCTCGTCGCCGCCGGACTTTGGATTACCAGTGTCGCCGGATTACACGTCCCGTGTCACGGAGCGCATCGACTTCCTGAAGCAGAAAGTTTGTGTATGGGCAAACCGTATTCGGCGGTATAAGTGGCGGGTTGACCGATACTCGCAGAATCGCATGTTCCAGAGCGATGAGAGGTGGGTCATATACCTAGAGCTTGGGAGCGACCTGAACAGAGTGTGGCTGACGTGTGCCGCCCGGATGATATCGCCACGAGTATATTCTGGCGAAGCATCTGGTCGGTGCCCGTCTGTCATACCGAGAATGGCTGGATGCGCAATTTCGAGCGCGTGTGTGAAGCTATACCAGAAATAGAAAAAAATAATATCACTCCATTAGATGTAGCCAAAGTAGTTAGTCCGTTACCGAACTGAAATCTCCGGGACCGGACGGACTGCATAACTTCTGGCTTAAATTGTATAGCAGCTCGCACACGCACCTGGCATCTCATTTCCAGTCATTCTTAAGAGTCTGGGTCGCTGCCACAGTTTCTAACAACTGGCGTTACCCACCTGCTCCATAAGACCGCTAGTCCCGCGGAACCCAAGAACTATAGACCAATTACTTGTTTGTTGACGGTCTATAAACTTCTTACATCCATACTGAGATGATATCTCACCTTCTTTACATGGATGATCTAAACTCTCTCTTTGCCCCCAACAATTCGCGACTGATGGAGCTACTGAAGGTAACTGAAACCTTTAGTAGTGCCGTCATGAAATTGGCGGATGGAATTTGGTGTGGACAAATGTGCAGTCATAAATAAATAAATTAAATGTTTTTGCATGTAAAGAAAGGGGAGATTATGGAATCTGAGGAAATTCAACTCTCGGATTCCATACAGGTTAGGTCCCTCAGCTCAACCGAAACCTAAAAGTATTTGGGTATGTCGGAAGCGTTGGGCATTAATGTTACTGACATGAAGCAATCTTTGAACTGACATGTAGCGCTTCTTTGGACGCCTGAAAAAGGTTTTGAATAGCCTTTTGTCGGGCGGAAATAAGGTGCACGCCTTCAACGGTTGGGTCATGCCGGTATTAATGTATTCTTTCGGCATACTCAAACCGAACTCGACGCCCTGGATAGGAGGGTCTGTACATTGCTGAGCGCAAATCGGATGCATCACCCACAATCGTCGGTGATGAGGCTGTACATCCCGCGGAATTGTGGAGGTCGAAGCTTTTTAAACACCAAGACTCCACAACCGCGAGATGTGCAGTCTCAGAGAATATTTTCTCAAAGCTGATGTGGGTATGAACCGAGATGTGGTCGCAATGGACAAGGGTCTCACCCCGTTGTTCATGGCTATAGAGAACTGGCCCAAACCTGTGATACTTACGACAGATGACCGCAAGGAGGTACGGAAAAGCAAGGAGCTTCACGAGCGTTTCTATCGGGCTCTCCATGGATCCGATGTAGATTTTTCAGCGTCCGTGGCCTGGCTACGTTTCAGTGATCTCTTCGGGAAAAGTGAAGGTTTTGTCTGTGCGATTATGGACGAAGTTATCTTGACGAACAACTACCGGAGGTATATCTTAGCATACCTAGGCCACCATCTGGATGAGTCCACCAGACATATTATCTCTGGTTGTTCTCGTCTAGCAAACGGCGAGTACTTGCACAGGCACAACCAAGTGGCCAGGATTATCCATCAGCAACTTACTTTGAAATACAAACTTATGGATTCTGAGGTACCGTATTACAGGTTATGTGCCCGACCCAGTTCTCGAAAATGACCATGTCACGTTATACTGGGATCGGTCTGTCATCACTGATAGGACTATTGTTGCCAGTAAGCCTGATATAGTAGTGATAAACCGACTAGAGCGTCGCGCAATGATTATTGATATAGCAGTTCCTCATGACGAGAACTTCGTGAAGTCAGAAAAAGATAAACAAACGAAATATCTTGACTTGGCTCGCGAGGTTGTCGACATGTGGAATGTGGATTCAGCTGTCATTGTGCCGATAGTCGTTACGGCCAATAGCCTGATGGTCAAAAGCTTCGACGACCATCTGTCGAAGCTGGCGTTATGCGGTTGAGTAAAGGGCCTGATACAGAAGGCAGTACTCCTCGATACAGCTCGTATTGTGAGGAGGTTCCTTTCTCTGGAGCCCTAATCATCGGTAGCTTGGTCCCTGTTCCCGACACCGGCGGAGTACTACTTATTTATATTTTAAATGTATTTTTTAAATACTTATACTTATTTAAAAATGTAATTTGAATGTAAAAAATACTAAATAAACGAAATAATAATCATATTAAAACAACAATACACGTAACGTCGGCGTCGTGTTTCGCTGCGTGGTGTCGTGTAACCGTCCTCGGAAACACCGAAATACAACACCATTCAGCCAAAAAACCTATACTTTTGATCACCATGATTCCATGTTTTTCACATAAAAGGTAAAAGTTCATAGCCGACTGCTGCAGGCGACATGTCGCCGCACAGAACTGGTTTCTTTGTGTTTCCATGAAATAGCGGCAGTCGACGTGTCGTTAGATATGAAAAGTAATTCATAGAAATATATACCTAGACACCAGTAGCGTCACGGCGACATGTCGCCTGTTGCTGCCTGCAGTTGGCTACAAACTTGTACCTTAACACAGGCGTCGATGCTCCAAAAAGCATTTAAAATCCAAACTAACATTAACCAATGAATCTGCCTCGCCTTTTCTCAACTATGTTTCGGTTGGCTTCCAGTCTCACCAGGTGCAACAGAACCTGGATCGAAAATGCTGAAATTACTTTCAATTAAAAGAAGCTTACTTAGCTGTCTCTAACACCAGTATCAATTGGTGACTCACAGACAATGCACAGCCAAAACTACTGGTTGTAGAAAGTTGAAATTTCCCGCCCACTGTACCATAGGCGCGAGCCTGCGGGTGGCGAGCATTGGGTGGCTCGCCGTCCGATCAGCAAGGCTATTCTGTAAGTACCTAACCATTTCGATATCGAGCTTCACCTGAGTGAGATAGCTCACAAAGTAAACTTTATTGCACACATGTCTTATGTTTATACTCACCTCGGATTCCGCTGTCGAGACACGTAAATGTTGTTACAGAATAGGGGTACAGAACCAGGCCCTGGTTGACCGCGCGCTTTGTTCAAAGAGATGTCAGCATAGAAGACGGGGCCCGCTAGGGTCAGTGCCTGCCAGGATTGTGGAATTTGTTCGAAAGAGTCACCGCGGCCCTGGAACGCAAAGGGCACTAGGAGGAACACGGATGGGTTTTAGTCAGTAAGAGTCGACAGAGTCTGACTGCGCCGCCCAGAGCGGGAGGAGTCATTTGATGATTTTCCATCCTTAAAAAAAAAAGGTTCCTTGGGGAGAGCCCGGGTGCATTAAGAGAAAAAAAAAAAAAAGGACGTGTGGCACTCGGAGACTGCCGCGGTAAAGCTATTGCATAGCATTTTTTATCAACTTATGCAATTATAATTATATATTTATTTTATTTATGCAGTATTTTTTTTTTTTTTGTTTTTTTTTCTTTGATATTAATTCAAGTTACACTTTGAGCTAAAAAAAGTAAAAAGTAAAACTAAAAAGTATCACCGCTGTGCCGGTCGGAGTGGGGGGTGTTAGGTTTTTTTCGTTACGGAATTTCTGTTTTCGGTCTCCACGCTCAAGGCCCGCGATAGAAGCTATGCAATAGCTTAAAAATGATTTCCCGAAATTACGGACGAACCGGAAAATATGGGATATGCGCGTAAGAAGTCGCAGGCAAAAGCCAGTTGTACAATATGTTGCTTTCACGCAGTTGACATAGGATTTCTAGACATAATAAAAGTCCTATCATACAGTGTCTTACAAGAAACAGGCTCAAATTGCATTGCATTCTAACACGGAAACACTATTGCAAGTCTAAATTTATTCCACATTAACATATCTACCTGCTTTGAAACCAAACCTGTTTCTTATTGTGTAATATAAATAGGATTCTGATCTAAGCTTAGAGATAAGAAACTTAAATTTTGAATTCGAATATAAAAACTTCTAACGAACTGTCTTGCAACTGGTCTGATCAGATTGTAAAAACTGACAAGATTTCTCAAGGTGTGTATATACTGACTGGGTGTAACGGGGCATAATGTAAAGGTGGGTCTATGCTGGACGAGCCGAGCACGAGCTGATCGCAAGCCGAGCCGCTCTACTCGCGGTGTCATTCGCGGTGTGGACGTACAACCAGCCTACAACAATTACTCTCCTTGAACAAATGCAAATCCCTTTGTGTTCGTCAAAATACTGACAATAGGCGGAGCATCCTCATTTCATCCTCGGAACGGTGAGGTTGCTCCGCGAAACCTGTGATACTTCCAGGAAACTTCTGTGCTTCTGGGCGGAGCTATGCTGGCTAACTTAGCCAGGACACCTATGCACAACGACCGAATGACAGCCTTAAGTGCGGAAATTGGAGTCCCTAATCTATCTATCTAATAGGCGAATCACAGTCGAGCACGAGCCAAACACTCGAAGCGCGTTCGTTCGAGGCTACGAGCCTCCGAGCCTCGAACGAACGCGCTACAGTGCGCTACAGCGCTAAGTCGGTCCACACTACACAAATTTTGGCTCTGTTCGTGCTTGCCTCGTCTAGCGTAGATCCACCTACATGTTGCAAAGCGAGCATTCGTGTATTCAGTACGTAGACACGAGCACGAACACGTGAGCAACAGGACGCTCGTTTCGAGTGATCCATCTGCTGTCGGTCATATGACGCATCTTTTTGAGTGTTACGCGGTTCAGTCAGTACGCCGCGACAAGTTATCACGTCTGCTTGGGCATAGCCCTTTCTGAAGCTGCGCCCTCAATACCCGGTCCTCCGCCTTCCGCATTCAAAAATATTCCTCCGCCTTCCGCATTCAAAAATATTTTTTGACCTTTTAAGGGGCACCTTATTGTCAGTCCATCAAGCTAAGGCGCACGCTACCCTTGCCGAAACACGTTCAGCACTATAAGTTTCGTCTCGTCCTGTCGGGGATGGCGTGAATTTTATTGTATCCCGGGCCTCGACGGTTACGGTAGGAAAAGTAGGGTTTTAGTCGGTAAGGATTTCCCTACACAAAAAAATAAAGATTCGTCTCGTTCACCGGTTATCGGTCCTTCGATAAACATGGAAGGCCCACTGTCACTTCAGCTTGCTATCCTTGCAAGCCAGAATAGAATATATCCAATCACCAATTTGAATCAAAACGTGAACCATTATCATTTTCGAGGGCCATATTTTGTTTTGACATTGAAAAATAACAGAAATTACGTAGACCATTCCCATTTATAATATTTTGATTGCTTAACTATTAATGTTACGATTGAAAGCTATTAATAGGATAACATGTAAAACAAAATTTCATCATCACACCTATTTGTCTCAAAAGTTTCGGCAGAGGTAAAGCTACATGGCTACATGTCACCAGTTAATTAACACTCAAAATACAACAATACAGTAATTAGGGATATCCTTACCGCAATAACGGTATGCCAGCGTTATCTAAACCAAAATTAATCCAGGCCAATCTTCTATAGGTGTTCATTCATTCTCAAGCTTATCCGTGCCACAGACATAGCGTGGGCGTATCATTCGACCCCTGTTACTACGCACCCATACTACTCAGTACTACCCACAAACCCGGCCGTGCCTCAAAGAGCTCGGGCGTACCGTTCGCTCTCGGTTCAACAGTATATGAAGCCAGTCTTCCGTAATGCGATTTTCGATTGCATTGATCAAAAGGTAGTGGTTGTATCTTCTCTCGTCTGGTGTTATTCGAGAATGGGTTTATGCTCATGAATAGATTATTCGGTGGTCTAGTCGGTGTACGACAGATTTACTGTAGTATCGTCATTGTTACCCCAAAATATGCCAAAATGTAAGACCTGCAAATACTATGACAAAGGGGCGAGCTCTTTGTTATATAATTAGATTTTGACGTGATTAACGTCTTATAAATTGATGAACACCGGCTGCACGCATAAAAAAGTGTCACGTTGAGCCGAGCGTGCAAGCGAGAGCGTGGAACAAGCGATAGAGTGGCACGATCGGCCTAAGCGTTCGGCTTGTATGTTAAGAATTCAATTGTTTTCTTACGACGTTATCACGTAAAATTATCATCCGTAAACCGACTTTACAGGCAATCAATTTTTTTTATTCATAATGTGCTAGTATGTTGTGAAACCTCTAAAGAGGTCCTTATGAAAGCGGCAGTACCTACCGAGCTACTACGAACCTACACGAGCCACGATCTTACATAAGATATTCAACAGTTGTAAACCGATACTAATTTGTACCAGTTAACAGGGTAGCAGCAAGTAGTGCAGGCATTCGTAAGGTTTCTCTCAGGAAACCTTGACTCCGTTACCGCCATTTCTACTTAAAAACAGACTCGGGGTCTCGTTCGCCGTTCGTATAGATAATAAAAATCGGTCAAGTGTGAACTGGTACCCGGCAATTGCAATAAAAACTTTTTTAAATTCTACAGTTATGTGAGCAAAATTTTGAATTACTTATCTGCGGTTACAGCCTGAAGTATTTAAAGGAATTCAATCCAAAGTTTTCTAATCCTCCATTTCTAGATAAGTTTGAAGATAAGCATTGGTCCTTTGATTTATTAAGCATTCGTCAGTCTTGTGCTTACTTTCGCCTGAAAAGCTGTAAAAATATTGGTTGGGTTACTACTGTTACTAGTCCTCGTATCAAACGGTGACTGACTTGTGAACTTAAATCATCATTATTTCTAGCTAGGAAGTCCGCTAGGGCCTACTATTATTGATATGATGAAATAACTTTTTATTTTTCACTGATTGTTACTGATTAATAAATCATTTTATAGTAAACATAGATTGCATCAACCTTTTAATTTATCCAATAAATATTATTGCTGATAAATATTACGCCGCTTTTTCCGTAGTTGTAAATATTTTGTGCGAACGCGTGCAATGTTACTATACAAACATGATAATGATAAGAACCTAGTTATTAGGAGTCCATCAGCTCAGCCCTCTCCCAACTTAATTGGGGGTGGCATTCAGGCAAACAGCTGAATAGGTACCAGTATTTTACGTGGAGTGATTGTCTATCTGATCTCCACCACTCAGTAACTGGGTATTAAGATACCCCTTGGCAAGATTTTGGCAGATTTTCTGGCTTCTGACTACCCGTAACCAATGTCAAAGATATTCAAATGACAGTAGGTTCAACGGCTTAAAATACTTTCGGAGGGAACTCAGTAATGGATGGTCATCTGGTTACTCGAAGTATTGGATTATCACTCTTGTGGTGGGGTCCAAACATTAACAACATTAACATTTAAAACTGATACCCCATTATGGTTACACAATCTCCAATTTGTAAAATAAAATCTATTACAGGTAACCCTTATTTAATGATTAATGATATTGTTTTTTTTTTTTTAATTTTTAGGGTTTTGTTCCCTAATAAATAAGTATTATTTAGCTAATAGGTTACAAATAACTCTTTTATACGTAAATTTTTTTTTGGTCTATATAAGGCTAGGCAGTTGAGTAATTAATTCAGTTGAGGCCAGTGTTTCTTAGCTGATTTTCCTGAGAAAAAACACCAAAACAAACTCAAAGGTAGTCTCTTGAAGTCCATACAATGGTCAAAAAAATATGGAAACTATAAACTTTGTTCTTATTAGAAGTAATATGTTCATCTTCAATCCTAAATATAAAATTATTGCGTTACTGTGACTGACAGACAACGCACAGCCGAAAAAAGCTGAAATTTGGCATGAAGTTTCCCTATACTCCGTAGGGAAGCACTAAGAGAGGATTTCCCGAAATTCCTACGGGAACGGGAAAAAACGGGATATGCGCGTACGAAATCGCGGGCAAAAGCTAGAAATTTATGTATCTGGGTGTACATAATAAAGAGAATTGTATTCTTACTGACTGGATGTAGGTACACAAACGTGCTTACTTTGTAATTGTAATAGACAAGCAACCAATCGCTTATATTGATCGTAATTGTCCATTACCACAATGAATCCATCAATTTGATTCGTGACAAACATACGACTTTTCCTTATCGTCCGAGTGTAAAAATAGCTGCAGGCAGTGAAGGAAATAGGAATAAATAGATGTGATTGTTTCCTGTCGAAGTAATTTATTATCAAAGTTCATTTGATTTAATTTAACAGGAAAACGATTCGCCGAAATAGCAAGGAAAATATAAGTACCTACCAACGACGTGTTCGATGTGTGTGAGACGTGGACACTGCGAGAAAGTGAGAAGAGTATAGATGCTCTGGAGATGTGGTGATGGAGAAGAATGCTTGGAGTACTGTGGACAGAGTTCCGTACCAACCAATCCATACTCCAAGAATTCGGCATCAAACAGCGTCTATCGTCTATAGTGCAATCTAGTTTACTCGCCTTCTACGGAAACTACCGCGTCGTAACGAGTCATCAATTAAGCGCCTGGTGGTACAGGGACGAGTTGAGGGTGTACGAGCCAGTGGCAGGGCACCCATGAGGTGAACGGATCAGATAAAATCGGCACTGGGTGGACCTAACTGGTGGTTAAAAATGAGCGTTTTCTTTTGCTATGTAGTTATAATAACTTTCCAGAAGTTTATCCTTATCTGCATAAAGACATTTCCTTACACAAGCAAACTATTTTCTTAAAAGGATGCTCCCTATTGCAAATAGAATAAGATACTTAAAATAAAAATTTTATACAGGGTGTAAAAAAAAACAAACTTTTCAAAAATCCAATCATGCAGTTTTAGTTTTCATCAAAATCGGGCTCGAGACCTTTCAGTGTTTTTCGATATTCTTCATAGTTTCCGATTTGGCCAGCCATGCTCACTTGAAAAATTCACCCTGTATAGGATTACAGGGTCGTCTACGGTAAATGTTAGTTCTATATTGTAGGTATTTCATTCCGCGGCTATACAAGCAAGGGGATTTTCTGCTATAATTGGTTTATGGTTTAGAAAATGTTGCTCTCAATAATTCCATCCATCAGATTTGATTTTATACCAGTTATCCCAATAAGTTGAGCACATGCTTTTTTGTACTAATTTTATAAAGCAACATTTTTGACAGATTGCGACTGAGATACGAATGCAAACGTTGCTTGAAATCCATTAGAATTGACCCCCAGTTCTCATGTTCAACTTATTGGCATAACATTTTTTTTAAATACTTCAATTTCCCTACATGTTTGAGATGATATTTACATAGAATTGAGATTTCGAGATTGACTAACACCCTTGCAGACAGTATCATGAACCAATATCCAATAAATTCCTACCTAATACAATATTTGTATCAAAGATCTCATTTATCTTGGGAACAAGAGACGACAAAGCATCAATATCGTACAATGCTATTGGATAGTACATGATGTGTCAAACAATATCAATTACAATGATACAGAAACGACTTATGATTAGTAATTGTTTCGCAATGACCGATATGGATCAATACAACTATTGCTGCACTGCACTTGTTAACTGGGGCATGTTTGTTAACGCCTGCATTTAGGTATGCTAGTTTTTTTTTGTGGGACTTAATTTTAGATGCAATGGAGCGCAGTATTCTAGGCGTCAAATAAACAGACACCATTTCTGAGACTGACTGCTCAAAAAGTCGCAAAAATTAAGGTGGTAAGTACTGGGTTGACCATTCCGCATGCTAAATCAGCTATAGTAAAATGGCCACTATGTGAAGCCCTGGCACAGGCATAAGGTGCGGCAATACTGCCGCACGCCAGTGGGAAGAGTTAAACAGAACAAAAGACCAGTGATCAGCATTGACGCTGAACCGAAAGAACGCTAACAGTAATTTTAGTAACTCTATATCTATCGCCAATGTCATAGGTAACCCTACCACGCCTTTTCGGGAAGTTTTACCAACAAAGCTAAACTGTTTTATCGATAAAACAGCTACCTCGACTCACGTCAGTAAAACAAACTTATCTTCCGGGTCACCTGCCTTCACTTACCTCGTACGGCTCAAACTAATAAGCCCACTTAGTTCAGTCCGTTCTCATTAGCAAGCGCTCGAATAACTTGTGTAGTTTTCGGGAGTAAGTCTTATATATGTGGATCGATGCTGATCTAATTTCAAATTCACCGAAACATATTACAGCAGAGTAGGATGGTTATTAAAATGTACTATACACCGTGACAGTTTTCTGTCGACCAGTTATCGCTCTTGTTCTCCTATAAATAAGGTTCCGTAAAGTGATCGACCAGGAACGGTATCTTCATGTTCTTAAGCCCCGTCTCAGTCTGTCCAGAAACTTTGATTCACGTTTTTTGTAACCAGAAGAAAGTTTTGCGGTAAAATGAATCATCTTCTCAAAGTTCAATCAAGTTCAAGCCATATAAAATGCTCTGCACGCGTATTTTGACATGGAATCCAGGACACCGACACAGTCTAAGAAGCCATACTATAAAGAAATGCAAGCGCCATTCTTTCGTTTGCACAATTGCCAATGCAGCGGCATAGTTTCTCAATCATGCATTATGTTTTATTGCATTATCAGCGACGGTCTAGATTCAGAAATTCTTACTTGAGAGTAATCTAGAATGTCTAGTGTTCGGTCTCTGAGGTACATCGTCAGTCGTTTATCTGTAAGTTGGTTTTCCAGGTATATAGGTATTTAGTTTAGGGTTGCCAAAACGGAATGGAAAGGAGCGTTAT
The DNA here is from genome assembly GCA_950371165.1 of Lacanobia oleracea. Taxonomy (NCBI): domain Eukaryota; kingdom Metazoa; phylum Arthropoda; class Insecta; order Lepidoptera; family Noctuidae; genus Lacanobia; species Lacanobia oleracea. The sequence continues at coordinate 23,069,954 of OX493405.1, read as the reverse complement.
TGGAGTGAATAGAAGAGACAAGGTGAAATTGAGAGTATAAAGAGCAAAAAAAAAATATCCATACTGTTTACAAAAGCCTGAAATGGAGATGGACAGGACACATGCTAAGAGAAGGGATAGAGAAGTGGACGAGACTAGTAACGGAATGGTACCCGCTCGATAGTAAAAGAAGCAAAGGTAGAACAACTAAACGCTGGGAAGACGACATGAAAAAGATAGCTGGTTCAGAATGGACACGTATCGCAAAAGACAGTCCAAAATGGAAACCCTTAGAAATTTAAATAAAAATTAAAGTTAAAATAAATAAAGTTTAATTGTAAAATAGATTTAAGGAAATGGTAAAATTAAGTTTCAGTAATTGGCTTATTTTATTTTTTAACCTAACCTAACCAACCAATAGCGTTAACGGACATAAAAACGACGGATAAAGTACATCAGAAACCGGGCATTAATGACTGTGTTTAGGTGTCATTGACACTATCATCATCCACAGCCCGACTTCAACCACTGCTGAGCGTAGGCCTCTCTTTTCTTGTGCCAATCCCCACGCTCCTGTGCCAGCCTTATCCAGGTTCTACCTGACAATGTGATCCGGCCATATCGCCGCCGGCCGACCAACACTGTTTCTTCGTTTAGGTGTAGACTGCATCAACAGCAAGCTAATTCAGGTATCCATATATTTCGATACATTCGTAGTCACCACGATCATTTGTGCAACAGAAGTTAACATAATTGTTGTGATGTGAGCACCCAATTGTTTTCATATCTGAGCATGGTTACACATTGTCAAATGTTTCATAACAAACTGAAGGTTGGTATAAACATGACGGCCGACTGTTAATGGTTGTATCTAATCTAAACTGGTTAAATTGATTTATAGGATTGTAACTATCTAGCTTGTGTTGCAGCTTTTACCCGCGAATTCGTACGCGCATATATTTTCCCGTTCCCGTAGGAATTTCGGGAAATCTTCTTAGTTCTCCCCAAGGAACCTACTTACCCAATATCAGCTTTATACGACTAGTAGTTTCGTCTGCGCGTAGTCTGTAAGTCACTTAATAATTCGGAAGAATTTTATATTTAGGACTAGATTTCGCCCGCGACTTCGTACGCGCATATCGCATTTTTTCCCGTTCTCGTAGGAATTTCGGGAAATCGTCTCTTAGTGCTCCCCTGCACTCCGCAAGGAACCTACATGCCAAATTCCAGTTCTCTACGACCAGTAGTTTCAGCTGTGCGTTTTCTGTAAGTCACTCAATCACTCAGTAATGGAAGACTTATACATATAATTATTATTAGGATTGATTTACTAAGGATTGTAGAATTTAAATTCATGTTCAATGCATCTGCTATTAGTTGTACAGCGTTCATGTTACATTGTATAACAGACATGGTAACGAGGCACATTATCGTTACGCTTCATGACCCCTAATATGCTGTAGAACACTTATAGTGTCAATCATTCTAGCAATTTAGCTGTTCGTAGCTCCCATAATGTTGAAAGTGTTTCTGTTGGTTTTGTGAACTAGGGTGTTAAGAGTGTCATCATCATCAGTATTCATTAAGTTTTCTATTCGTTCCGGGGTCGCAATATCTTTATTACAAGTCAAGATGCCTTCATTCTCTATAAATTTGCGTTGCTCAATTGCTTTGTATACCAGACTGATTGAAGCCAGCGACTTCGTCCACGTAGGTATTTTTTTTTTTTTTTTTTTTTTTTACTATTGATAGGCACGCGTTTGACCACTATCTCACCTGATGGTAAGCGAGGATGTGGTCGAAGATGGAGCACGCTTGCCTAGAAATAACCTATTCACTCTTGATTTGAAGACTCCCAGGTTGTAGCTATCAGGAAACACAGACTCCGGCAGGGAATTCCACTCCTTAGCTGTACGCACTATGAATGTATTCCCAAAACGTTTTGTGCGTATGGGTGGGATGTCCACCATATACCGGTGGCGCATCGCCGTTCGTCTTGTGGTCCGATGATGGAACGGGCTTGGCGGAATTAAATTATGCAATTCCGTCGCACATTCCCCAAAATGCAACCGGTAAAAAACCGACAGGCTAGCAACTCGTCGTCGATGTTCAAGACTTTGGAGCTTCGACGCGACGAGCCTCTCATTGCCGATGATCCTCTTGGCTCGTTTCTCAATTGACTCAAGGGCATCAAGCTGGTATCTGGCAGATCCATCCCAAAGATGAGAGCAGTATTCCATACACGATCGAACTTGCGCATGATAGAGTTTGAGCAGCTGTTCCGGCGTGAAGTACCGCCTCACCTTAGCCAGAATCCCCAACTTCTTTGCAGCCACTTGAGCTTTTGCCTCTATGTAAGGGCCAACATTGAGAGTAGATGTTAATGTAACCCCAAGAAGCTCAAGATGGTCGGTTATCGGCACGGTTTCACCGCGGAAAGATGGAGCTGGGCGGAATTGGCTCCTTTTGGCGGAAAATAGACACGCTTGGGTCTTAGCAGCATTGAACTTGACCAGATTGGCATCGCCCCAATCAGAGACCGCCTGTAGGGACACGTTCAAGCGCTCAACCATTGCCTCCCGGAGAGACCGGATCTGCGACCCACCAGCTCGTGCGTCGGACACGTATCTTTCAGCAACAGTGCTGTCGTCTGCATACCCAAAGGTACCGGGTTTAAGCAGATCATTAATATGCAGCAAGAACAGTGTTGCCGAAAGCACCGACCCCTGAGGAACCCCGGCATTAATATCCAGCAGTCCAGACGAGCAGCCATCTATGACCACTCGGATAGACCGATCCCTCAGGAAATCTGCGATCCAATCACACAAACCGGCGGGCAGACCGAAGGAAGGAAGCTTACTAATAAGGCCATCGTGCCAGACCCTGTCGAAGGCCTTCGAGATGTCAAGGGAGACCGCCAGTGCCTCCCCGTGCTTCTCTATGGCCTCACTCCAGATGTGAATGGCATACGCTAGAAGATCCCCAGTTGACCGATTTCGGCGAAACCCGTATTGCCGGTCACTAAGGATATCATTCGCTTCTAGGTACGCCAGGAGCTTATGATTCAGCACGCGTTCCATAGTCTTACAGAGTATGGACGTTACCGAGATGGGTCTATAATTCGACGGGTCAGCTCGACTACCCTTCTTGGGCACGGGCTGCACGTTAGCTTGCTTCCAAGCCTTCGGCACTTTTCCAGTCTCAAACGAAAGGCGAAATAGGCGTGTCAAGATCGGAGACAACTCAGGCGCACAAGTCTTCAGAACAATTGCCGGTATCCCGTCGGGACCACTAGCCTTGTTCACGTCTAGGTTACGCAGTACCCTACGGACGTCCTTCTGATGAATGCGAATGTTCGACATACTCGACTCGCATTCACCAGGAGAGGCGGAGGGCGTCGCGCCACCAGGATCCAGACGTGAAGATTCCGCAAACAAAGAAGCAAACAAGTTCGCTTTCTCCTCAGCGGAGTGGGCCAGCGTCCCGTCGGGTCTCAGCAGTGGTGGTAGTGAGGGGCGGCAGAAGTTCGATTCGACCGACTTAGCCAGGGACCAAAAAGCCTTACTACCTGCTGGGTATGAAGCAAGTTTGTTCCCTATTCGGCTAATGTGGTCAAACCGAGCCCTCCGCAACACCTTCTTGCAGGACTTAGCAGCCCTGTTGAAGGCTCTCTTCTTCTGACTCACGTCATTTGCTTTGCGCTTACGAGCGTCGACCCATGCTAGGTACGCCGCGTGCTTAAGCGCATCGGCGCGATTGCACTCGGCACCAAACCAAGGACGAGCTTCGCCAGATATTGCTATGTTAGAGAACGGAATGTAATAATAAATAATAATAATAATAAATGTTTTTATTTCAAATAGATTGTACAGTTCCACTTACAGACTAATAATATCATCTGTTAAAAGTTATATAACTCAAATTTGTAAGTAGTATATGGAACTCTGGTACCCAAGGTAAGATTGAACTTGTGTTATGGGTACCAGTGCTCTCTCATGATTTGCACAGAGTTACATGAATTATTAGATGGAGGACGTGGTTTTAGTGGGACAACACATTAAATTGAAGAAAATCAAAGATAAAACAATATAAAAAATAAAATAAAAAATAATAAAAGCCTCAGCATGACATGTATGACTATGTTATGTATGTATGTTTTTGTGTGTGTGTGACTGTGTAAAGAGAGCGTGGGTGTATATAAGTGAGTGAAGAATGTGTGAGTGTGTGTGAATGAGTTAATGTGGACTTATATTATTCCCTTATTTTAATTAACCTTTCTGTCTCTTCATTATTTAGAGTTAGGATCCAGTTGCAGACCTTATCCTTACATAATTTTGTAGTGAGAGGGAAAATATTGCAATGTTTATTGATTAAATTGTACAAGTGGCTTCCAACAGTATTATAATGTCTTTGGGCAGTAGCAGTATGAGAGAATTGAGTGGTACAGACATTGTATGGTCGACGACTGTTAGCAGCACTCGCATCGAATTCTGAACTTTTATGCTTACGAAGGATGGTTTGGAGCACAAAGAGCTGTCTCACTGTCAGAACCTTACAATCCAAGTACAACGTTGTGGTTGGAAATCTGAAATGTTTGAAGGTCATGACCTTGAGAACAGCCCTCTGTGCTCGTTCCACTTGCAAGAAATGAGTCTTTGGTGCCCAATGTAGTACTCCATTCCCCTCCGCAACACATCCGTCACGGCGTCCGCGCACGACGTAGCATCAGTGGAAGAAAAGCAAGTAGGCTGCCAAGGGTAACATGCGAAGAAAGATCGCATGCCATCCCAATCTGCTGACTTGTATCGCCATACCCGCCGGGTGCCTCTTGGGCTAGGATCGGGCGGAGAGTAGACAGACACAGACTTCACCAGACAGTGGTCGGAACTACCCAGTGGTGATGAAATCGACACCGAATAGCGGTCTGGATCTGTTGTCAGCAGAAGGTCCAAGCAATTGGCAGTGTGCGAATCAACATCCGGCACCCTCGTTGCCCCCTGGACCAGCTGGGTAAGATTTAACGCAAGCGCTAGCTTTCGCGTCTCACGTCCAGCATGGTCTGTGCACTGGTATGGGAAGAGCCACTCCTGATGGTGGGCATTGAAGTCCCCCAGTAACACCAATTGGGCAGAAGGGTACCGCTGCTGAGCCGCATCCGCCGCCTCACTCAGGTGCTGTGTAAGCCCAGTTGTCTCCAAATCACCGCTGTGCGAACGGTAGACGCATGCATAGACAATTTTGTCTAGACCTGTGTCCACCATAGCCCACAGCGTTGAGAACCTGGAGTCTTCAAGGTAGCGGAGACGCCGATAGCAGATGTCGTCCCGGGCGTACATGCATACGCCCGCGCGGGGTCTAAAGTGGTGCTCCAGGGTAAACCCAGGGTAAGACAGGTATGACACGTCCGACGGACATCCGATCTGCGTCTCCGACAGGAACAAGAGCGCTGGTTTCTCGGTCTCAAGATGGTGATGGACTGCGGCGAGATTTGAGTGCAGACCTCGTATATTAGAGAGGTGCACTTTATGCGAAAGGACGTGCTGCCGCTGTACAGCTTTTCTCTTTTTATTCCTGTTCATTGATAAACTTGAGTGATGGAGGTTGAGGAGAAGGAAGTGAAATGAGGTTCCAAGCTGCTAACCTTCAGGCACGCCCTGACAGGACGACATCTTTGGGGGACTAGTCTGGAGACTGCGGGGACGCCCGAGCCCCCCCGGGAATGTCCATCGGGCCCTTTCATCTGGTCGCCATCCAGCACGATGGTGCATTCCGGGATTTTTCGTCAGATGGCGGGGCAGCCTTTCATGTGTGGCTAGCACACTACTTGGGCCCCCAACTATCTGCGGTCGGCCAGCGGTGCACCGTGCCTCGGATCCCGCTACCCTCCAAGACTAGTCTCCCGATACGCCCATGCCAGGGCTAGCCTGGCTGGGTCTGCCTGCATTGGAACAACTATTTCGACCCAACTCCTCTGAATTGGCTACACTGAGCATCGTACCGGAACACAGCTAAGCCGCTTGGCGGTACGTCTTTGCCCAGTGGGTGGTCACAAGCCATCGGCCGAAGCCTACCACCAGTTAGTGTCACCTGATTAGCACCACCCGGGGACCACGTGTAGGGTCTTACATTGGGTATTCTCCTACGGACGCGGGTGACTCGGCCCCCAAAATGTATCGACTTCAAAGACTACATATTTTTATACAAAGTTCCCCTTTCTATTTCGCCGCTTAAAGTTGAAATTTCCAAAAATGCTTATCCGTATTCCAACTTTCAGCTTTCTATACTCACTAGTTTTTGATGTGGGTTGATAGCCGTCAGGAAAATCTATTTTATAAGTAGGTATATGCTCTCAAACGCAAAGGACATTTTGGGAGGAAACTTTTAATGATTTCCCATCCAAAAAAAAAGGTATATGAAGATGGAGTTATAAAAGCAATTCCATCAGCGTTCCGTTATGCCAATATAATCGTGAAACAATAAAACAGCCATCTATAACACTGACCATTTCCTCAAGATGACATTCCATTGATTACTCACATCGCTACATTTCTTCTCAGCAACAATTGCGTTTTACGAGGCGACAGTATAACTCCTTAATAAAATGTTATTACGCGAGAAAGGCATTAAAAAGGCAAGGGTCATAAAATTGTGACGTCTTTGTAAGAGTGGTGTCCAATCCCTTTCAGATTAAGTAGCGCCCAAAGGATAATTTCGTGATGCAAAAACAGACGTTGAAGGGTCTGCGTAAGGCTGAATTCTCTTTTTGTTCGATTGAAGAGACTGATTGATTATACTGGACCACAAGGTTTAATTCGTTTTCTACACAAGTCAACACCATGTATCCCACAAATAAAAGAAAAAGTGCAGTTTCTTACCATCGATTGCGATAGTGAATAACGTGAGCCTTTCAGTAATAATGAAAAAACAATCAAACTTAATGTTTAGCCCAATACACGAAATCTTCCTCTTTCTTTATTTTTAAATCTACCCTAATTCAAATCCTGCTAAAGGTAGTGAATTTATAAAAACAAAAAAGTACCACAGAATTGTCTTTAAAACTATTATTTAAAAGCTAGCTTTCATGACTCCTCATCCCACATCAAAGATAATACATACTACAAAGTCACTATCAACGGTCGTAGGAGGCACCAAGGGCGGGAGGATCCTATATTTAAACCCGAACTTGATAACAAACAACGCCTGTATTGCTAAACCATAAAACTTTTTCCATCTGCTGTCTGCACGCCCATAACTCCGGAACAACTGGGCAGATTTTAATGTTGTTTATTCTAACGTCAGAGAGATTGATTGAGGATCCCTTTTAAATATTTGCTATAAATAGGCCTTGTAAAGGTCATACGCACATTTTATGGGACCGTTTCGGTTTCGTCTCACGAGTATTGAGTTTGGTACAGGCGTTATGCAGTTCGTCATTAAATATTTATGTTTTTGCATGGTACTAAAGCTGATGACATTTTGCGCTACCGATAGTAACTGCTGAATCGATTCTCCAAACTACAGATGTCCCTCACTATCCGTGTGTCCGCTAAATAGTAAACGTCTTCTGGCCATCTCAATTTAAAGTATTCTGCTTCAATTCTTTCCATTATGTATCTATTATCCCGAAATCTCTTTCAAGGTCTACCGCAACATCTTCGGCTTTGTCCGAACACCACCAATGAATGATTTTTGTCAGTTATTGAAATCAATCAATGTGCTTTTTCTCGGTAATATTGGGGTCCACAATAACAGGATGCAGCTGAGTACCAGAATGTTATATACAGCGACTATCTTACAGACCTTCACAACTCAGTAACTGGGTAACACCCAGGTAACTCTGCTACAAAGCACGTGCTTTTGATAGGTGCCAATGCACTATTGGAAATAGTACGAATGGTTGGAATTGAATTCAAAATTCCACTGAGTATTGAATAACGATGGCGAGGGTCATGGTTGATTTCTTCTGTTCTTAGCAGTAATGCATAATCCATAAACAGAAATAGCATTCCTTTCGCAGGTTAATTATTTGATTCCTACTTAATATTGAATAGAATCGTCATTTCGGGTTCTGTTTGATAGCTTAAGCGAATGACGAAGTAAACTGCGATACAGTACTAACCAATTTTCTTTTAAAGATCTTTTGGGATCACAGAATCCTTGGCAACGGTTCGAGTGGCTGCCTTCCGAAGGCTATGTCTACAAAAGTTTGTATAATCAACCGCAGCTCTTCACATTTAAAGTGGAAACCTTATCATCTACTTGACACACATAATCCTTTATGCCAAGTAAATACTAGCAGAAATAACTCACCTTTTTATTGCAAAACATAACTATTAGTATTGAAGCTATAATTGTTGGTAATATTATTGAATAGTGCATTCCTATCAGTGGTAGCCACTGGTCACTTTCTCTGTTTAACTTTATAACTGTTTGTTGTGTTAGTAATATCGTTTACGAATGGTTAATTAAGTTAGTTTTGTTTGTTTGCGTTTTCGTATTGATTAATTGTGAGTACTTTCATTAATCTTTGTTTTGTCTGGTTTGTGTCTTTCGTCGATCCTGTTATCTTCCCATCATGCACGTTCTAAACCTTTGGCTTTTAAATCCATGCTCTTTTGGTAAGTAGGCTTGCTATTTTAAGTCGCTTCGTTGTAAGACATTTCAACTATCTCCTTCGGGTATTTTAGTTAAAAGTTTTTATTTTGTATGCATGTTAGTAACAGTTAATCTTTCTTTCTCGTTATTTCTTTCTTTATTCATGATAAGTTCCTTATTGGAAATCCTTTATTTTTCTCAAAATTGCCGTAACGTTTGTCTAATTACTCACATTTTTTCGGTATCTACTTGCAGTGATCATTTCGGTAGTATGATTGTCCTGTGTGCCACAATGTGCCCCTTTTGGTAAAATAGTTAGGCAATAGGTACATCAATCGAGAATGCGAGATAGAATGTTGAAACCAGTAATTGAATGATAACACAAGAATGAAACGCTGCCATAGTATTGCATAGTAGTTCAACACGTGTTTCTATCTGTTTAGAATAGTGACCAATTAATTGATTATAATTATTTAAAGCTATTTAATTGATTCTGCTATCTACTATCACGCCGCTTTTACCACCACTGATCGTGGAGTTCAAAGGTCAAACCAAAGATACTCGTACAATCAATTCCACTTGACAAGTATATTTGGTTTAGAACTATTTTATGACTTCCTATTTACCAGTTAGGAGCTTTGCCAATGTTTTGAAGCATGGAGTTTTTGAAATTCTTCTTCATTATCAGTTGTAAAAAGTAAATTATTTTTATTCTCTTTCGCATCTTCAAAATAGTTTTGGAATATTCTTTCCTGGTTTCTTAACTAAATCGTGTTTTACTTCAAACTTACCTCGCTTTTGAATTTCTTTTTCAGTGTCGGTAGTAAAAAGTTATAATTTTATTATTCTTCTATCTCGCATCAAAAAGAAAAAAAAACCACACACACCATCTTCAAAATATTTTGGAGATGTTTCTTTGTTTCTTAACTACATTATTTATATCGTGTTTTACTTCTTTACCTCAAAGTTGCTAACCTCCGTTACACCATCCTTTACAAAATATAGTCCATTGTGATCCAATTATTTCAACAATGCTTCACTCAGTACGAAAAATAAGGGTCCTCATAGTCAAGTAGTTCGCGCCATCGCTTGCTGACTTTATCAACCAATTTAGCCTGTTCCAGTTCGTACTCTAGTTACTATACTGGACGATGACCTGATACAAAAGATAAGCTTTGAAAAAAAAAAAGATGCAATAAATAAATCGAAAGGTGTCTGCTGCTGGACTATTGTCGTCGCAACAATGATGGGTCCTATGCTTCTCGCTTCCAACTCATTCAGAGCTAAGGGGTACCAACATCATTTAGTTTTTTTTGCCCATCTAGAAGCAATGTTACTCTTTTATCTTGTGTGTTTTCGACTATAGGTATTCAATCTTGAATTTCACCAATGAGGCTGAATTCAGTCAGCACATCTGATCTGTCGATTCAAGAGCTGTCAATATCATCATCTTTCTGAAATATAGACGCTGACATGTCTTCAACATAGTTTCTCAGCTAACCGTGTTCAGTTTCATTAATTTCGAAACTCGCCCCTAGTAACTATATCTGTCTTACAGGGAGCAATCAATATAATTACTGTAGCCGTCCTTATACTTACCCAATACTATTTAGTAGTCAAACCCGAAGGACCTTGAAGGTTGTTTTCGATTTCGTATTAGTCTCGTTGCCATGTTGACAGAAATATTAATAAACGATAGGAAAGTTCGGAAGTTATTGATTGGCGTTTTTCCGCTGTATTTCCAATTATAACTGAAGACGAGCTTGAAGTATAATTACTGCTATAAATAAAACAGACAAAGTTAGGTATTGCGACAATTTGTACTTATTGACTATTGAATTTATATCGATATCGCTTTCTGAATAACTTGTTACCTCCTGCTCAAAACTTTATGATCTGGGGTCCTACAATGACGTGACATCGTGATGCCGTTGTGAAAAAGGGGTAGTGGTAAGCGTCTTTCATAGCCGCATCTCCTTCATCGGAATAATGATAGTTTTGATACGTCATTGTGGAGTCCCAAGTCGTCACTTGGTTCTCTCATCTACAAATCGTGGTTGTCTGGTAGAGAAAGCCTAAGGCATGAAGTCCATGATGTCTGCCTTTGTACCTGTTTGTTGCATGAAGTTTTAAAATAAATTCTTATATATCGTCCCAAAAAAGGTTGAAGAGAAGCCTACTGAAAGTTGGCCTCTAAAAGTGAAGAAGATTCCTCTAAAAGTGATTATGGAAAGCTCTTTTAATTGGATACAATGCGTCAAGTGCATATTATAGCCACGACCAATCAGTCTGCTAAGCTTGCTACTTATACCCACAAACGCCCATTGTATGTAAAAACTCATTAAGCTACCATTTACAGCCTTTTGTTTCATTTAAACACGCATTTCTCAACACAGTACGGAAACGCAAAACAACAATATAATTGTCGCCGGAGAAAGCGCTTCTTGTGAGAAAGTGGTTCCATATCACACGGTCCTTGGAGCGATGTTTATTTGTCTTTTATTATGTGATCCTCTCACGGAGTGAGTCAGAATTTCGTAAGGACTTCGATGTTGGTGTGAAGCGTCTGCTGCCAATGAATTTGCATCCTATATTGTTCATACGAAACTTCTTACTTTATTACCTTTGTTGTCCCCTATAGCGCAAAAAATTCCTTCGGTAAGAAAATTTCCTTTTTTTTTGGGGCGCGAAACGTTATCTTGTCGTTCCTCTTGATGTTATTACGATATAACGGCTTATTTCAGAGCTAAAACTTATTTCGGCCCAAAGCTGCTGACCTTTCAAGTTTTTTTTAATCCAAACAAAACCTTAACCCACGAGTATCTTAGAAAAAACCAATAACTTTTTTGCCCGTCCTGAGCCTGACCTTTGCTACTCCTAAGACAATAAGTCGCTAAAAATCTTCAACACCTACGCGGTATAACTTTCTTTTATTTTATAATACGCGGATGACGTAGTAATCAAGTCTGGCGACTCAAGTTACATAAGTATTTTGTCCAAGTTTCAATAATGTGAACGCAGTTTTATAGTTGCTTTGACACCGGGACAAGACGATCCACAAACTTGCTTAAATTCTACCAATTATCGCGCCCTGTGGTTACAATCTTGCGTAAATTCAACCAAATACTCCGCCCTGTGAATCCAATCCTGCTTAAACTTAACGAAATACTGCGCCCTGTGATACCAATCCTGTTTAAATTCAACCAAATACTCCGCCCTGTGAATCCAATCCTGCTTAAATTCACCAAATACCGCGCCCTGTGATACCGATCCTACTGTACTTCAGCCAATCGGAAACGTTCTGTGTTCTATTCTGACCAATCACGGCCCAATGCTGGAGACTTTGTTAACTAATGCTGGTCATCAAGGGAGCTAGTGATTCAAAATGTTTAACAACATGCAGTGCTTGTACGAGCCGAAGTTTCGTCAGAATGGTGTTGAGAAAGGAAGATACACTCTGCTGGATTCTAGGTATGTGTTTTATATTTGTACAAGTTTGAAGAGTGATAGTGAATTGGCAATACACTAGTCAGTACCTTCCTACTGTAAAGGGACCTGTAAACTGCAACGTGTTTACTTATAAATACCTGTTGTTTTACGGATACAATTTTCAAACTTCAGATAGATTTACTTGGTTCTTGCTTCTTGACATTCAAAAGGTGCCTTTTAGTGGTCTTATCAATATATATGCTTGAAAGCGCTAATCTCAGGAACTGCTGGTCCGATTTGAAAAATTCTCTCAGTGTTAGATAGCCCATTTATCGAGGAAGGCTATATATATCATCACGCTAAGACTAATAGGAGCGGAGCAGACGAAGTTGCGCGGGTCGACTAGTAGAAAGAATAATTTGACTTTGAACATCATCCCTCGGTACTTGATCGAATACGTCGGGGACATGAGTTTTACGAGGCCACTTTAATTACCCAATGGATGGTGAATTATGAACACAATGTATGAATTAGTATGCGAGTATTGTGACTAATCTAATGATGACAAAAATTTCACAAAACAAAATTTAATGTTTTCAAAATTTGTCACTAAGGCATATGTTACCTACACCAGCCCTTTTCATTGATCTGATACTGAAGATAATTACTCGTGGTAAATCCTGCTTCTCTAGTAGTATAGTAGGTAGACTTTGAGAAGCTTTCTTCAGCAGAAACCTTGCTGACTGGAACTGAAATCATAGTCATGATTCTGATCGTATACTTTTTCCATATAGTTTTGGGTCGGTTATGGATTCTTATTAAATACGTCCTTATATTGACTTGTAGAACTTTCTTGCGCAGCCCACGGCTTAACTAATGAACGATAGGAATATAATGGGCAGACTAGTTTAAATTCGTTGTATATTTTTAATTCAGACAGGACAACGCTGATGTCCACATTATTCATCAGCCCAGCACCCAAGCAAGGAAACGAGATGAAATAGTTGGCAGGTATATGAAAACTGCACATTTGTACTGAATGGAGCGTCAGGATTGCAGTGTACAAACGAACGCTTATCTGCCTCGATCAATTAGAAAGTATTCACGACGCTACGTACCGGCAAGTAGCGCCGAATCTTTAGCCCGATCATTAGGTAACTGTGCGGATCTAACATTCCTGGTGTGGAAGATTTCGTTTATTAACACCCACGTTTTCTATAACCATCTAGAAATCTCGAGATTCATATATCTTCACAATCTCACATCTATACTATTTATTTTACCATTGATAGGCACACGTTTGACCACAGGATGTGGTCGCAGATGGAGCACGCTTGCCTAGAAGTAACATATTCACTCTTGAGTTAAATATTCTCGCTCTCAGTTGTAGATAACAGAAAACACAGACAAATGAATAAAATCGAAATGTCAGTGTATTTCGGCAAATCTCCGAAACAGCTGAACCGATTTTGACGAGACTCGCTGCGTTTAAGTTTACTTTCATTTTAGAAAAATTCCGCGCAATAAAAGAAAATCCCATGAAATTGTAACTTGTGCTATTTTAGGAGTTTGAACGCGGACAAAGTCACAGACAATATCATCATCATCATCTGCCTAGCCTGTTCCCAACTCCATTATGGGGTCGGTTTCCAGTCAAACCGGATTCAGCTGAATACCAGTATTTTACGTGGAGAGGCTGCCTACCAGACCTCCACAACCCATTAACTAGGTAACACGGTACTTCATGGCAAGACTGGAGTCAGATTTACTGGCTTCTGACTATACTGAATATCATCAAAGTTTCAAATCAATCTCGATTCTAACAGTTAGTCAGTCTTCCAGTTCAATCTGTTCGGGTCCGAATCTGACCTCTTTTCGGATTATTTCCTTGCCCTAGTTTCTATAAGCCTAATTTAATCTGGGATTAGTGTCTACCGTCAATCTCTAGTTAATATTGATCAAGCTATCCACAACTGCTGGGAACTAGGGATTTGGGAATACGTTTCTTAAGCGGAGACTAAAATATATTTGGTGTCAAAAAGTAGTAAGTGTAGGTTGGTTTAATTTTGACGTGGTACACACATTAAAAAAGTTTGCGATCACATTGAATTAAAAAAGTTTGCGATCACTTTGAAAACGACATCACAAGGTTAGACTGGCTTGCCGGCTCGCCTGACTTAAACCCAATGGAACACGCGTGAGATACTCTTAAGCGAGCAATTTGGAACCGTCGCCGCGTCGGCCACGTCCCGGGCCCCAGACAGTGCCAGAGCTCAGGGAGCCGCTATTCAAGAATGGGACAGGTTACCCCAAGAAATGCTGGATAATTTGATCCCCAGCATGCCCAGGAGAATCTCCGCATGTGTTAGAGCCAGGGAAGGAGTTATATTGAATATAAACCTTTTATTAATAAATTGTTGTTTAAGTTTGGTTAAACAGTACTTTTCCTTCTATCAAATTCCTGTTACAATTACATTCTGATTAATTACTCAATTTTGGTTTATAAAAAAAGGTTTATTTTTTTATTTCAAATACGGTTTTTCTAGCTTCTAGGAGCTCTTACTAGGAGCTCGTGGCTAAATAATAACAGCCGCACGGGTCGATATTTAAGGTTAAGCAACGCACGCCAAGGTTGGTCTGTGGATGGGTTCCATCTTAACATACCGAGTTTCCTCCGTGCCGAAAGCACTTTAAGCTATTGGTCCCGGCTGTCATTTTTAGATCCTTGGCAGTCGCTACGGATTGTCAGAAGCCAGTCAATCTGACTCAGTCTTCCCAAGAAGTATCGTGTTACCCAGTTAATGGGTTGTGGAGGTCTGGTAGGCAGCCGCTCCACGTAAAACACTGGTATTCAGCTGAATCCGGTTTGACTGGAAGCCGACCACAATATAGTTGGGAAAAGGTTAGGTAGGATGAAACAGGGTTTTTCTATTTAAAGAAAACACACTACAAAGATTTTTTCTTATTAAAATTAAATTATAAAAAATATATCAGCATATGCTAGTGATCCCAAACTTTTTTTGATGTGTGTACTTATAATTATGTATTTCAAAATTGGCAGAACTGACTTGCGAAACAACAATTACCTAGTCTCGAAGAAAGCGTAGGAAGTGTTTTAAATCTTCAGGTAATTACTGCCTAGCGCTAGCATTAAGATGATGAATTGATAATCGTTTTGAAAAATATCACGTGAGTAAAGAGAAACCCGGTAAACAAAGTCTTGAACCGGAATAAGTATAACTGGTTCCTGTCAGCTCCCCCCGCGTAAAAGTAAAAAATTATCCCAAGGGAATATTATCCCGGGACCTCTTCGAAGATATGGTCTCTAACCTGTGTCAAGTTTCATTCAAATCCGTTCAGCCGTTACAACGTGAAGAGAAACAAACAATCAGACAGACAGAGATACTTTTGTATCTAGATAAATATTATAGAGTTAAACTGTTTGTTTGGTTGGTTTGGCGCTAATTTCAGGAACTTGGAATGGAAAAAACGTTTTAGTGTTGGAAAGCCCACTTATCGAGGAAGGCTATAATGCTATATATTATAACATCACGCTACGACCAGTAGGAGTGGAGCATTAATGAAAATTGGGACGCAGATGAAGTTGCGCGGTCAGGTAGGTTTATAATGTTAAATATGGAGGAATTACAATAAACCGAAAACACTCATCTGCCTAGCCTTTTCCCAACTATAGGTATTGGGGTCGGCTTCCAGTCAAACCGGATTCAGCTGAATACCAGTGCTTTACGTGGAGCGGCTGCCTACCAGACCTTCACAATCCCATTAACTGGTTAACACGGTACATCTTGGCAAGACTGGGGTCAGATTTACTGGCTTCTGACAATCCGTAACGACTGCCAAAGATCTACAAATCACAGCCGGAACCAACGGCTTAACGTGCTTTCCGAGGCACGGAGGAAACTCGGTATATTAAGATGGTCACCCATCCACAGACCGACTTTGGCAAGCGTTGCTTAACCTTAAAGATCGACCCGTGCGGCTGTTATTATTTAGCTACGAGCTCCTCGCAATAAACCGCAAATACTATTATTTGTAAATTGCACTGAATTAGCTGTGATTATAGCATAATAATGTTCTTTATTTTTTATTTATAATAAATAATTTCCTTGTAACTTTGTAACAATGTTGTTTTCCCATTCTCTGCGTAGTTGGCGGGTTCATATTACGCATGTTTTACGTGTGTTTGTCCGTAGTCCGTGTTATTGTTTAATAGTAGGACCATTCACTTATTATATGAGCTCATACTGTCGCACTGCTGCCAAGAGGACCTCGTGGCTGAATAATAACAGCCGCACGGGTCGATCTTCAAGGTTAAGCAACGCTTGCCAAGGTTGGTCTGTGGATGGGGGACCATCTTAACATACCGAGACTCTGCCGTACCTCCAAAAGCACGTTAAGCCGTTGGTCCCTACTGTCATTTGTAGACCTTTGGCAGTCGTTACGGATTGTCAGAAGCCAGGAAACTGAAAACAGTCTTGAAGTAACGTTTTACCCAGTTACTGGGTTGTGGAAGTCTGGTAGGCAGCCGCTCCACGTAAAGTACTCATATTCGGCTGAATCCGGCTTGACTGGTAGCCGGCCCCAATAGAGTTGACACGGAGAAGCTGTCCAGATGTGAAGTATCGCCTTACCCTATTTAGGATGCTCAGCTTCTTGGCTGCAGTCTGGGCTTTAGCCTCGATATTTTTCCCAAATCTACTGTTATCTGCCCCAAGCCCCTGCCTACCCAGTACTCGTGTACGCATCAAAGTTCACGGCGGCCGCTAGTTATAACCGGCTGTCTAACAAAATGGCCCATGACTGTATTAATACTCTAATAACCTATTTTATCCGTTATCTGGCGGACAAGAAATTTAACACTCCCGTTAATGATAATGTGTTTGATTCTGTGCATTTGTTCCATAATTTATTTGTCGCGTCAACTCATTTTTGGCGAATAATGGTCTAGTTTTATTTAGTATTATTTATATTTCTAGTGCTTACCCGCGACTTCGTCCGCGTTAAACTCGTAAAATTGCTCAAATGAAAATTTCACGAGTTTTTCTTTTTTATTTGCGCGGACCATAATCACCTATTTTTTCTAAAATAAAAGCTAGTTCGTAATTTACTCTATAAAATTAGCTGAAAGTTCCGTCAAAATCGGTAGGTATAGCCGTTTCAGAGATTAGCAGGAACAAACAAGAGTCTGAAAAAATCATCGGCCTAGCCTTTTCCCAACTATTTTGGGGTCGGCTTCCAGTCAAACCAGATTTAGCTGAATACCAGTATTTTACGCGGAGCGGCTGCCTACCAGACCTCCACAACCCATTAACTGGGTAACACGGTATTTCTTGGCAAGACTGGAGTCGGATTAACTTGCTTCTGACTATCCGTAACGACTGCCAAAGATCTACAAATGACAGCCGGGACCAACGGCTTAACGTGCTTTCCGAGGCACGGAGGAAACTCGGTATGTTAAAATGGTCACCCATCCACAGACCAACCTTGGCAAGCGTTGCTTAACCTTGAAGATCGACCAGTGCGGCTGTTATTATTAGCCACGAGCTCCTCACGAGCTCCACCTATATTTTTTCAGACTCTTTCCCAATAGTCTGAAAAAATACGCTTTCATAATTATGCATTTAGGTAATAAAAACTGTTATTTTGATATTACGAGTGCGAAATTACGAATAGATACTTCTATCTTATTTATTTTTAAATAGGTATTGTTTTTTATAGATATCCTTTAAACCTTTCCATCCGCACCATTGAACATGGATCAAGCGCTCAACTTGAAAGGATAAGGTCAATGGAAGCTTTTAAGGGTCAAAGTTCAAAAAGCCAAAGGTCAGAATGGTGACACGCGAGTCAAATAATAAAAATACGTAGAGGAAAATTCGGCCATAAAGTGTTAAGGGAATAAGCCAAGTATAGTCATGAATTTTTCAACACAGTAATTTCAATGAACTACTCCATATTTATAAACAAACAGCTGTCATTTATCACGTCAATGATGTTCCAATATGTCCGCTCTGTACTCTGAGTTTTTCGGTTGAAGTTGGATATGCAAGTCACATGACAAAGCAGCAAGTCTGCGCTCACAATCACCATGATGAGAAAAGGGCATCAGCATATCATCATCCTGATAAACAATAAGGAAATGAATTTCAATAAATCTGTAAGCAATTAAAAGTGACAACTGAATGTCAAAGTCGTAACATCGATCAAACCTGACACGGCGCCATTTTCTAAGGTTACATCGGACCCCTCGACACTGATGAAATATACAAGAAAATTGCGTATTCAATTAATTATACTCGATCCACTATTAAACAGCTACCTTATAACCTATTAATGCGTTAGAGGTCAGAACTGCATCTAATCAACTGTCATCAACGGACATGACCCATATAATTCAACGTCGCAATTCAAATATCAATGTTTATTGTTAAAATAAATCTAATTAATGTTCACTATTAGCTTGTTAGTGTTTCTGTCCGCGCGTGTTAGGTGGACACTTACTATAATAACAGATTTATTTAGTTATAAAGCCCTCGTTTTATTAAAATCAGGGTTTTTAGGGCGTTAACGACAGGCCAATTTGGAGCCACATTAAAATTCGAGAACAAGTGTTTGTGTAGATTTCAAACACGAAAAAAATTAGCGAAGAATTTCAGAGGTTTCTTTTGAATCCTGATACCGTAACGTTTAGTTTGAATATTTTCGGATAGCACCCCAAAGAACTAGAAAAGACTTCGTAACTTATACCATTTCCACGTGACTTTTACTTCCTTTGTGTTGTGTGAGTGTCAATGTGCCTGTGTGTTTCACCATGGCGGTCCAAAGGGGCGGTGTTGGAGACTTTCGTTACTGCTTCTATTACTGTGCCAATACAGACTTCGAGATTTATGACTTGGAAACTGAGGACTCTGCCAAGAATCCAAGGTGAATATGTTTTTATGATGGTCTTGTGATCCGCGCAGGAGTTGACAGTCCGTTTACTAGAGTGGCAACCATGATAGGGAGTTACTACTAATTATATCATCAACCTTTTAGATTGGAGTGGTTGGCCTGCTTTCCTCCATACATTTCAATCACCTGTCTGTTCTGTATGAAGGCTTCTCCTGTCTTCTGCCAAACTTGTCCCTTATTTCCAACTAAATCTCACATAATTCCTCCACTGTTTGATTTTGTCGGTCTCTATTCTTATAATCATTTACATTTTAATTCGTACCAATGAAGCGATGATACTTTATGTTTATACTTTCGGTTTTAAACATGTGTTTAATTGTTGAATACCCCTCAGTCTTACTCATTACACATCTTACTTTATGACCATTTATAGAGTTTTAATTGAAAGTGCGTTCGCTGTCACGACTTATGAGGTGGTTTTACTAGCTTTGTCTGAACACGTTCCGATTTCTAAACGCTCTACTCGGTGCGTCTGTTACTAGCTCCACGCTGGACCAACGTGTTAGTTTGTTAGTTGTTGAGATAGTATGAATAATGATTTCCGTCAGTAGTTTACCCGCTAAAGCTTTACACGAGAACAGCATATCTGCCTGTGCTGAACGGATGTTAAAATGTTCTGTTATATCATTATTTATAACATTTTTTTGGCCTTGACCCGTGTTAGCATTCAGCTGATTAAAATTAATTTATTTGCGTACAATTGCACTTGACGTAGTTTCATGTAGATAAGACATACCTAAGTATTATTTTTTATTCCATTTTAGTCTCTCTCTTCTCAGTGACAATCAATGTCGAAAATTAACATAATTTGGATTGCGAACTTTAGAATTATGGGAGTTGCAACTCAGGTTCTGATTTGACAACCTTGTGTCGTATAACTGGACTAATATCTAATCTAATAATGTATTGTCTCTTTGTTGAATAGTTGGTTTAGGTAAATACTTCTACTTCAAACCCATTTCTGCCTTCTTTGGTTCAAATTGAGCCGAAAAATTGGAAGATATTTCCAGCTTCTTCGTAAGTCGGGCAACGCAATGACATTCCACTTGATACTGCAGTTGGCCGGCGTGCCAACCGCCCGATAAGCCTGCTCGAACGTCCAATTTAATTTCTCTTATCAGGTTTCCCAGATAATTGCCGAGAAACAATACAGAGCCCAATATAAACAGATATTGGTTAATACAACATTGTTTGGTATACATGTCGCGTTTACTCTGGCCAGTTGCGGCGCTATCTGTAAACAAACCGCCGGCGTATGATGCAATATGTTGGCTGGAACGCTGATACTACAACTCTGTGCTGAAATGTGTTATTATCTAGCTGTTTTCTGTTGGCTTTTGTCCTTAACCTTGGTGTTCTAGTCTTTTGTTTATTCCTTAAAGGAGATCAAATGGTTTTTTGAAGATTTTTTCATTAGTCGATGTTTCTTCATGATCAAGAATGATTTATCTATCATCCACAGCCACTGCGAACATGTGCCAACCTCATCCAGGTTCTTCTCGATTCTTATGAAAACAATGTGATTATACTCACTACTAAAATATAACTCGCCGCTGGACGATCGTCACATCTTCTAAAGCTTGGACGCCATTCATTCATTTATATCATTATCACATAACCGTGCGTTGCTAGGTGTCCTTCGAAGTTTAGGTTTATTAAAATATCTTCTTAGTAACCTCAGATAGTGTTATCTCTCAGGGCACTACTGAAATATCGGTGAAACATCGGTTTTTTTCATCTTTAGTACAACACTGCATACAGTACAAATGTGCATCTGTTCGATATGCTATCGATTACAAGTTGTTAAATAATGATTTATTAGCGAGTTAATAATAAAGCAATAAACGGCTGCTCTTTGTTGGTTTAAGTAATTTTAAAATCGTTAATATTAATAATGCTTTATCATTGTGCATTATTAACTACTTATTATTGCTCATCAACAAACCTTTAGTTTATTCGAAAATGAATACGCCTATAATATGAATAATGTTAATTGCGCCTAACAGGTGATTCATTATTACAATTTCAATCTAAATCTATGTACGAGTATTGTTTATTGACTCATGAAAGACAATCGGCATTTCAAGTAGAACAGCTTATCCATGGAATTCATCACCAGTACTGGGAAACCCGGCCACCGGAGAACGTGAAGAGATTATAATAAACTCAAGCACGCTTGGCAGCTTTAGAATCTGAAAACTTGTGTTGTCTGTTATCAACAGCTGTCCTTTTCACTTCGTTACCTGCATTCTGTACAGCTTTTGTTAGTTGTCTAACGTGTGCTTTTGTTTGTTGCAGTAATGGCGTGAACGTAGAAGGGTCTACCCACAGGCAAGTGGTAGACCTCATCAAGTCTGGAGGCGACTGTCTCACACTCACTGTTATCTCTGTTACACAAAGAGTGAGTATACTTCCCTACTTTATTGCACTTCAATTATAAGCCCGCATCCACTTCTCTATGAGTTGAAATCCGGCTTGAATCCGAAGTGGATGCGGGCCTTTCATTATTGTTAATAGCTGGGAAGTAGGAACTAGTACTATCACTTAGATTAGTCATCGCAGTATATACGTTGTTTCCTATTCCTTTAATAAATAAATTAAAAAGCTGTCACTTCGGGCGCCGCGCGTCGTTGCCGAGGAAGGAAACTAGCGTGTCGACTTGAGGCGTTCATGACGGATCGGAAGAGTGAAAGGCTATAGGGGAGACCTTTGGCCCAGCAGTGGGACACTATATGTTAATTAAAAAAAAATACTCAAGAAGACATGATTGATTTCGCTTTTGTTTTAAAACAAAACAATCGATTAGTCGTTCATTTATACAAACAAACGGAGACTGACACTTGTACGTATGTTTAAAATCGATAAATATTCGATTGTCCTTGTGTCATCAACGAAATAGCAATTTAATCAAACGACTAAGCGACTAAAAGTTTCAACGTGGGATGGCACTTTTCCACTGATTCACGTCTACCATTTCAATTATCTAATTGCCTTTTATAGCTTTCCCAAGGCGAGAACCAATTGTATTCTCTTTATCCAAACACTAGTTGACCCGTGCAACTTCGTCTGCTCCGCTCCTATTGGTCTTAGCGGGATGATGTAGCCTTCCTCAATAAATGGGCTATCTTACCCTGAGACATTTTTCCAAATCGGACCAGTAGTTCCTGAGATTAGCGTGTTCAAGGAAGCAAGCAAACAAACAAACTCTTCCGCTTTATATATTAGTAAGGTTTGTTATTCGTTTCCTATGAGATACGAGTATAAAGCATACCTGAATGAATTTCTTTGTATAACAGCACAACCGAATTCGTTAAATATAATACACGAAACATTCCCAGCTTCTAATTAGCTATGGCCTACACAGTCAACAACTGATGGTAAAGTATCTGTTTACCAGTCCATAGTCATCATTTTCATTCTTACGATCTTGCTTTTAATTAATCACCCTCTCTTACAGGAAGCAGAACGCCTAGAGCCATGCGACGACGGCTCAGCGCCAGTAGGCGTCATAGGCGGCGCCGCCAACTCCCGCGCTACCGTCTACCAGCGTTACGATTACACAGACAAACGGTCCCTCCCCGTCTCCATACCGGACTACCGGATCGTGATGGAGAGGAACACCGGAAGGTCCTATGTGGCTTTCAACGTTCACATGGCTGGCAGACACCTTTGTAGTAGACGGTATCGAGAGTTTGCTGCGCTTCATCATACGCTTAGGAAGGAGTTCTTAGGTAAATACTGTAGCGATCAGGTGTTGGAAGTTGATAATAGGAAAGGACTAAGATTTGAACCTTGGGGTACTCCAATGTTAATTTAGAAATCTACATGTGTAATGCCATTGACACTTAATTTTGTGTCCTTAAAACAAGTAGAAAGTTACAGGATCAATGGTACTCCCAGTAATTCGGAAGCAATCTGTTTTACCGTTGATTCAATAGTAATCAGCGTAATCAAAAGTCTTCGTAAGATCAGATCAATATTTTTTTAGAAGTTTGACTTTGTGGTGTTTTTCTTGAATTAAAGGTAAATGTTTACTATTACAGGCTTCAATTTCCCCAAGCTGCCCGGCAAGTGGCCGTTCACATTGAGCGAACAACAGTTGGACGCAAGAAGGAGAGGTCTCGAACAGTATTTAGAAAAGGTAATCTTTATTTCTATAATGACCTTTAGTTTAATGTGTTTAAAATGGATGTTCTTATCATATTCGTTTCATTGAAATAATGCTTTAATCGTAATACTTAGCAAATGCAGTAAGCTCTTTAAGATCTCGCAATCACCATTTACGGTAGAAAAGTACCTACGCAATATATATATCTGCATTATGATCATGACTATCGAGGGAATAAGCAACATGAACATCATTCTGCAACAACACATGGCCTCATGAACCTAATAGAAGCTTACTCCTTTTCATTCTTCACCAGGTTTGCGCAGTCAGAGTAATAGCAGAATCAGACGCAGTCCAAGAGTTCCTTACCGATTCAGACGACTCCTCGAACCCCACTCCAGTAGACCTGAAGGTCCTCCTACCTGACAAGGAAGTCGTCACCGTCAGCGTGTTGAAGTCAACCAACGCTGATGATGTTTATAGAGCCGTGTGTGAGAAGATCGGACTTTCAAAGTCGGTGCAGAAGTATTTTTACTTGTTCGAGATTGTGGAGTATAATTTTGGTGAGTGTTCATTGATCAATCAATCAAAAATATTTATTTTTGGATACAAAATGGTTATTTTTTAACCGACGAAAAAACAGAGGAGGTTCTCAAGACGACGCGTAACTTTTTTACAGAGTAGTCCGATTATGATAATTCTTTTTTATTGGAAAGTACCTCAAAATTGTAAAAAAGTACACCTTTGTCTAACCCCACGGGTGTTGTCTTTTATCTTCCAAACCGATTTGTAAACAAAAAGTGAATTTATTTGTTACCTCTTCACGTTTCAACGGTTTTGATGAAACTTGGCATCACATTTACACGAGTAGACCTGATCCTAGAATAGGACAAACAATACTTCTCGTCCCGCAAGTATGTTCCCTTGAGATATTTTTCAACAATGGCGGTCAACATATATAATTCATCATCTGCCTAGCCTTTTCCCAATAATATTGGGGTCAGCTTCCAGTCAAGCTGGATTTAGCTGAATACCAGTATGTTACGCGGAGCGGTTGGCGAAGCCGCTTGCAGAAGCTAGTATAAAATAAATAAATAGTTTATTTCCTTGCAGAACGCAAACTGCAGCCAAACGAGTGTCCGCACTCGCTGTACATCCAGAACTACTCGACGGCGTCCAGCAGCTGCCTGTCGGTGCGCAAGTGGCTGTTCAACCCGCGCACCGAGATCTCCGTCGTCGCGGAGGACACCACCGCTGCTTCCTTCATCTTCTGGCAGGTAAGATAACTTACTGTACTTTTATTAGGACCTCTTCTGAACCTGAGTCTTATTTTGTGCCATATATTTTCTGATAAGTCTCCACACGAGTCCCGGAAGACGAACGGCGCCGCCGAGGCAGGTCCAGGACGAGCTGGACATGTACCATGGCGGCTGGGACGTACGAGGTGGTGCGGCGTAGGATTTCTTGACCACGTCACCGATATTTCACAGATTTAATTAATATACTCATATATATCTTTTCACAGGCAGTAGAAGACGTCAACCGTGGCGTATGCGTAGCGGGAGCACGTTTATACCAATTAAAAGCCCTACAAGACGTTCGACGCGCCGCAGATTACCTCGCACTAGCAAGAACCCTGCCCGGCTACGGACACGTAGCCTTCCCGCCTGCCAGGACGGACTGCAGGGCCACTCCGGCGCTTGCTATCACTATCGGTATGTATGGGTTCACGTATATGACTTCACATTACAAATCGCCCGGCTACGGACATGTACCCTCGTAGTCGTAATCATTATGGCTTTGTCAGATGCTAATCCTCTGTTGTGTTTCCCAGGCTGGTCGGGCCTCAAACTGTCGACGTGGTGCGAAGGTGAAGCAGGCGGAGCGGCCGCCGACGTGAGCTGGCGCGCCGTGCGCGAGTGGCGAGCCGACGACGACGCGGCCGCCGCGCGCCTGTCGTACGTGCGACACGACAACCTGACGCGCACCGTCGCGCTCTTCACGCCATACGTGAGTATCAGCGACGTTCCTGCACCTACGTCAGCCGACGACGACGCGGCCGCCGCGCGCCTGTCGTACGTGCGACACGACAACCTGACGCGCACCGTCGCGCTCTTCACGCCATACGTGAGTATCAGCGACGTTCCTGCACCTACGTCAGCCGACGACGACGCGGCCGCCGCGCGCCTGTCGTACGTGCGACACGACAACCTGACGCGCACCGTCGCGCTCTTCACGCCATACGTGAGTATCAGCGACGTTCCTGCACCTACGTCAGCCGACGACGACGCGGCCGCCGCGCGCCTGTCGTACGTGCGACACGACAACCTGACGCGCACCGTCGCGCTCTTCACGCCATACGTGAGTATCAGCGACGTTCCTGCACCTACGTCAGCCGACGACGACGCGGCCGCCGCGCGCCTGTCGTACGTGCGACACGACAACCTGACGCGCACCGTCGCGCTCTTCACGCCATACGTGAGTATCAGCGACGTTCCTGCACCTACGTCAGCCGACGACGACGCGGCCGCCGCGCGCCTGTCGTACGTGCGACACGACAACCTGACGCGCACCGTCGCGCTCTTCACGCCATACGTGAGTATCAGCGACGTTCCTGCACCTACGTCAGCCGACGACGACGCGGCCGCCGCGCGCCTGTCGTACGTGCGACACGACAACCTGACGCGCACCGTCGCGCTCTTCACGCCATACGTGAGTATCAGCGACGTTCCTGCACCTACGTCAGCCGACGACGACGCGGCCGCCGCGCGCCTGTCGTACGTGCGACACGACAACCTGACGCGCACCGTCGCGCTCTTCACGCCATACGTGAGTATCAGCGACGTTCCTGCACCTACGTCAGCCGACGACGACGCGGCCGCCGCGCGCCTGTCGTACGTGCGACACGACAACCTGACGCGCACCGTCGCGCTCTTCACGCCATACGTGAGTATCAGCGACGTTCCTGCACCTACGTCAGCCGACGACGACGCGGCCGCCGCGCGCCTGTCGTACGTGCGACACGACAACCTGACGCGCACCGTCGCGCTCTTCACGCCATACGTGAGTATCAGCGACGTTCCTGCACCTACGTCAGCCGACGACGACGCGGCCGCCGCGCGCCTGTCGTACGTGCGACACGACAACCTGACGCGCACCGTCGCGCTCTTCACGCCATACGTGAGTATCAGCGACGTTCCTGCACCTACGTCAGCCGACGACGACGCGGCCGCCGCGCGCCTGTCGTACGTGCGACACGACAACCTGACGCGCACCGTCGCGCTCTTCACGCCATACGTGAGTATCAGCGACGTTCCTGCACCTACGTCAGCCGACGACGACGCGGCCGCCGCGCGCCTGTCGTACGTGCGACACGACAACCTGACGCGCACCGTCGCGCTCTTCACGCCATACGTGAGTATCAGCGACGTTCCTGCACCTACGTCAGCCGACGACGACGCGGCCGCCGCGCGCCTGTCGTACGTGCGACACGACAACCTGACGCGCACCGTCGCGCTCTTCACGCCATACGTGAGTATCAGCGACGTTCCTGCACCTACGTCAGCCGACGACGACGCGGCCGCCGCGCGCCTGTCGTACGTGCGACACGACAACCTGACGCGCACCGTCGCGCTCTTCACGCCATACGTGAGTATCAGCGACGTTCCTGCACCTACGTCAGCCGACGACGACGCGGCCGCCGCGCGCCTGTCGTACGTGCGACACGACAACCTGACGCGCACCGTCGCGCTCTTCACGCCATACGTGAGTATCAGCGACGTTCCTGCACCTACGTCAGCCGACGACGACGCGGCCGCCGCGCGCCTGTCGTACGTGCGACACGACAACCTGACGCGCACCGTCGCGCTCTTCACGCCATACGTGAGTATCAGCGACGTTCCTGCACCTACGTCAGCCGACGACGACGCGGCCGCCGCGCGCCTGTCGTACGTGCGACACGACAACCTGACGCGCACCGTCGCGCTCTTCACGCCATACGTGAGTATCAGCGACGTTCCTGCACCTACGTCAGCCGACGACGACGCGGCCGCCGCGCGCCTGTCGTACGTGCGACACGACAACCTGACGCGCACCGTCGCGCTCTTCACGCCATACGTGAGTATCAGCGACGTTCCTGCACCTACGTCAGCCGACGACGACGCGGCCGCCGCGCGCCTGTCGTACGTGCGACACGACAACCTGACGCGCACCGTCGCGCTCTTCACGCCATACGTGAGTATCAGCGACGTTCCTGCACCTACGTCAGCCGACGACGACGCGGCCGCCGCGCGCCTGTCGTACGTGCGACACGACAACCTGACGCGCACCGTCGCGCTCTTCACGCCATACGTGAGTATCAGCGACGTTCCTGCATCTACGTGATAAGATATGGTTTACCCGGTTACGATCCAAAAGCCAATTTTTGTGCTTAAAAAGTTTTAAAGCACCAAGTCGCAGTATCATTCCAGCCACCACAAATGTTAAAAACTTATCAATATGTAGAAAAATTAGAAACGTTCTGTCAGTTTGCGATTGCGATCCAAATGCGAAAAAACTTTGACCCAAAACGAGACGGAAAAAAATAATTACCTCACACAAACCATCCATCTTTTCTTCGGCCTTACTCTCCCTCTCCATCCATCCACATTTAAATTTATAACTCTTCTCGTTACATGCATTTCATCAAATACAAATAAAGAAAATATTTTGTTTAAATCAATTTCAACCCGTAGCTAATTATTTTGTCAGTATCATCTTTCACAACCCTGAAATATCTAATAACTTCTTAAACAGCGCGAAATATTCATGAATATTTCTTGTTTCAGTACCAATTCCTATGCAACTGCATGGACAGAATAGCCGAAGAGGCGAACTGGGTGGACACCGGCGAATAGAAGACGTCACAGCCTCCACAAACACAATAGGAAATAAGCACGAAAACGGTATTATGTCACCTCAGCACCGAACTATTTGGTAGAAAAAATATTTTGAAACTGGCAACACAATCTCAAAGTATTGCCAACAAAATAAAATTTCTACCAAAATGGCGGCGCGGGAGTATTAGTTCGTTATTCTTATTCTAAAATACAATTAAATATTAATTATTTATCGTAAATCTTCAATACCTACCTACTTTTAGTGATAATTATCATTATTCAATCACTGTTTTTGAACAAAATGTTACTATATCTGTAAAAGGATATTAGCTAAAGCTGGCTTGATCAATAAACTGTTTTTGATTGACTGATAGAGCAACAGGCAATCAAACCTCTTGCTTGACACAAACATTTCCGGCAACCAAATTAAATATGGCATGGCAACGAGGGTCATGTCACTATCATCAAGGCTGTATTCTTTACTTTAAAGTGACATTTTGTCTAAAAACTCAATCACAACTGGTTATTAGGAAAGGGTATTATCATCTTCCGGAATTGGACGCAATATCGAAATGTAATTGTAGATTAATATAATACTAGTAACTTTTAAGCTATGCTTATCAAGGATCATTTGTAGTGTAATAATAATTATATAGATTCCAATTTCGTGGAATTTTGGAGAGATACGATGATGGCAGAAGGTCTTAGCATTTTGTCAAATTATATTACCGATATTTTTCGATTTTGATCCAGATTCGCGTTCCAAGTTGTAGCTGTGAAACATTTTCTGTGAAAATCCAAGTACAGCTTGTCTTAAACCTACGGACAATTACATCACTGCCAATACTTTGCTGAATCAAAATAAATTAAGTGCCCTCAAGCATGCTAATTTCAACCTTATGCTACTGGTATTCAGTCGCATTTGTTAGAAGGGAAACCAAACACTTGAAAATCCGCCAGTTTTCATCTATAAGTGCGTGAAGTTGATTAAAATATTAGTATTTTTTTAATCTATTAATTGTTATCATGTTCATATTGTTGTTCCAAGTTGATTGCCGGGACAGTTATTGTTCTTCTTCCATTCATCGTATGTTCCATAATTTTTTAATACAGTAGCCGGCATGAGTCGTAAGCACAGAAAAATGTGCAGCGGGGTGTACTCGCCAATGTACGGTGGGCGAACGAAACCTGAAAGCGCAACAGTCGATGAGCATTGACTGACGAACCAATAACGTGAAGCGTCAGCGGTCAAACTGATTATGGAGTGTGCTCACCACTCGTGCCGGTTATTATATCGAGTTGGACTGTCCCTAAACTCAAGGTATCTTCCTACATAAGTTAAGTTTTATGTACTTACAATATTATGATACGGTTTTATTTAGATCTGCTTCATTTAATTGGCTCTACGCAAACTATTTAGTTAATTTTTTTATTAATCGAAATTATAAATAGCAAAATTAATATTCTAATCGATATAGTCTAAATGTTATTAACAAATCCGATGATCGAATACAATTTTGAATCGATTTTATTAATCGAGTTTTCGAAAATAGTTTAATAACTAGAAATTCTTTTTAAAATTAATATACGCATCATAATAGCAGCTATAAGCTCATTTTTTATTATTAGACGATTTTATTTAGTTATATTTTTTATTTTAATTATTATATTCGTGTAGTGATCGTAGTTACTGTGAATCATTAACGCATTTACCGTGATAACTGTAAAATATATTACAAATTAACTTTAAATAATCTTCATTAGTAAAATGTGTTTGTGAAAAATATTTAATTAGTAACTGAGAGAACCGATAGACGCAAATATTCAAGTAATTCGAAATCGCACAATTGGTATTCTAATAATATATTTGCAGATTCCTCACTGTTTTGGTAACTGTGGGGTCTAAAAAGGCCAGTTCAGCAGAATCAGAAAGCAAATCACGCTACCCGTTACTGTTCTATTTTGCCAATCAACCTTAAACCTACTGCGTTAGCTATAAAAATGAAAATGAAATTTGACAGATTGTTTTGTGATTAATATTATGATTCTGCTAAAGTGGCCTTTTAGAGTCGCAGAACTGTGACCTGTGGCTCGTTCTTTGTACAAAAAATTAGGTTAAGCGTATGCGAAGACGCAGGCGACACGGCACAGTACAGATTTAGCAGGGCAAGGCAGGCGAGGGAAACAGGCGTACGCAGCTACAAAATCTGGTCCACTCTGCGCTACACGGACCTGCGTCACCTGCGCCTCAGCATACGCTTAGCCTTAGTATTGCAATAAGGAGCGAGCAGAAACTATAGGTGGCAGCACACAAATGTCACTGTCAAGTACAAAATTCGAAATAACTACGCTAGATGGCAGTCTACTTCGCGCACGTTCCCCTAAACTGAGCGAGCAGGAACCGCAGGTGGCAGCACATAAGCGTCAATGTGAAGTATGACCCTTAAAGTTTCGAATATGCGACACTAGATGGCACGGTCAACGTCGTGCACAGTTCCTATAGAAGGTGGCATTGTCAATGCTGCCATTGCCATTCAACATGGCAATGCTGCCAGTCTTCTTGGCACGATTGCCGATGGGATAGAGTACTGCGACGCCGGTTCTAGTTTTCTTTCTTCTCGGTTTTGATAAACTTAATGAATATTTTTCACAAATCACTATAAAATATCATGAATATGATATAAGCAAAATCAATTATATAGTTTGTGAGGTGTATGTGTTAGGTATTCGAGTAACCGTCTTTGTACTATTATCATTTTTAAACTTTATTTATGGCTGTCTAAGTGATACATGTTTAACAGTAATTTTAACTACGTAAAAAACATTAAAATGGCCTCTAAATAATTTTATAAATTTTTCAAAGATGAGAGCTTATTTCCAGTTGATAAAATTGCAGTAAAAAAGTTAAACGTTAAGCTTTTTCTACGATATACATCGTGTAACAGAATAAACACAATATCTCTTAAGGGGTCTTTGTACTCATCATTATGAACAAGTGTTACTATGGGACCAATCATGAATTAGCGAAAAAAAAATCGACTGCCCCATACATTAATAATAATTTCATATTTATTCATCAAAGACAACTCGTTCCACAGTAGGTGTTCGTAGCACTTAATAATAAATGTTAGTTAACCAGCCAAACCCATAGCGTTTCATCTTTTGTTTCCATATTCTGCAATAGTCCTGCTCCAACCGGGGATTGTCCTTGGGTATACTTTCACAGTGCATACAGGGATAATCGTCGGTTGGTGTCCCATTCCATTTGAAATGTCTAAAGAGGCCTCTGCGAGTTGGCTTCGGCCCCTCGTACGCCTACCAAAGGACCGGTTCTCTAGGAAGAGGGACCCGAGAAAGTAAAAAATTTTTTAACAAATACGACATAGTCTTCTTATGAAATTTGTTTGTGGGTGTATTTATGCGTGCATAACTCGACAAAATGTACAGAACAGCTGTTTTTTTTCGCGATTTCGGGGTTGGTCCCGTAATAAAATTGTTCATAACAATGGCCTCTTAAGAGATATCGCGTTCATTCTGTTACACGTTGTATTTTATAGCTGCAATATTATCTAATACCTGTCTCAACTCGATTGAAAAAAAGCTTTCAAAAAGTTGGTTTCAATCAGCAAAACTGTTCATGTTTGTTGCTGTTTATAGCTATTTTAATAGTTTAAGCCTTTCTTACATATCTATTATTATACCTTTATCTTACATTATATTAATAGATTTTATATGATCGTGTTTTTATATGATTATTGATTGATGGCAGCGAAATGTTTCTGAAGGTTTAGTACAAATAAGTGAAGAAAAACAGGCCGAATTCTTTATCATACATTAAAAGTAATAGCTGTTCGTCGTTTGAACGTGTTTCTTTTATGAAGATGTATTTTATCGCCTGCGTATAACATCGCATCTGCATAGCTATGTGAACAGTCTTTATATGATATAATTATTTTTTAGAAGTGCAGTTCAGTATTAATATGTGAAATAATTGTTGGTGCCATAAAACGGAAGAATTTTGTAGCTAGTGTTGTTTGCAAACTTACTTCAAAGATCTATCAAATAAAATGGGATTGAAGCTTCGATATTTTAGCAGAAAGGGAGTGGTACGGTAATATTTATGAATTAATTTTGAATATCGATAGCATCTGTCCTTTAAGTATCGATAGCATCTGTCCTTTAAGTATCGATAAAATGAACAACACTAGCTGACACAGATAATACAGATTTGGTTAGACACACATATCGATACAAAGCAATATAAAATTGCAAAACTTGAAAACTGCCTATTATTGGAATGTGTTATCACGAGTCACGACATTCAGCCTATTTTCTATTGGCAAGTTTATACTGGTATACAGTGCTTTTGGGCCGTACAGAAATTTCGTAAGCAAAATTTTTGTAATTTTTAAACCCCTTCTCCCTTCCTTTGTCAGCAATAGTAATCAAAGCTCTTATCCCCTCCTATGCCTACGTAAGCATTGGTGTAGGTTTTGCTCGCGCGAGACCTATTTCCCGCCACTTCGATTACTTCTTACTTGATTATGAATCGCCTAAGAGTAAAACCAACTAACTAGCCATAATTATGTCTAATCAAAATTTAAGAAGATTTGCAAACAATAAAGTAAGTATACGTTGTTGACGTAATCACCATTCCCCCATGTCATAAGACCCTCCCACCCCCCATTGGCGCTTACGTAATAATTGAACGGCCCCTTAAGAATACAAATGGAACAGTATCGCTCCACATCGTAGAATGTTATATAAAATTAATGTTGCTATAAATATATAATGTATCGTCCTATTGTGATTGTAATCTTATGTTGTCTAAACGTATAATTATGTTTATAGGAAATTTTATTATGTTACACTGACTTGCAGAATTTTGGCCATACCTACCTGGCTTTGAGATGGAGTCAAACTTAAAATTTTATTAAGTTGAATAACAGAGAAAGTTAATGTTTTTGATCTCTGTGTTACAAGTTTAAATAAAGCCCCACAAATACCAGCAGTGATTTTGTGGGGAAACGATGTTCTTGTTCCACTGTAAAATATTTCTTGGCAGTTTCGAAGGTAGGTAATTTTGCACGTCAGTGTAATAATCTCAATAGTGGTAATAGAGATTTAGCTTCTCATGACAAATCTGTAACTGGTGACATGTACTTATTTATCTCTTGTGTCGGGTTTGTGTGGGTTAAAATAACTGTTGGATAGATGGACTGGACACACCATAGAAGTTACACATGTATGAAGTGCTACAGCTCCAAATGGTGTGGGTTTAAAATTGTTGAGTTTTTGAGATGTAACTTCTATCTTGTGTCCGGGGAAAAATGCAATAAGTGCTTTAAATTACGTTGGCCCTGAAGGTAGATGTTAAAAATTGGTTAAGTGTTAGAAAAAATGAAATAATGTTTATTTCGTTAAAAGAGCATAGTTGTTGGCTTGTAAAGGTGCCATTGCACGAAGGACTGAGAAAGAGGTTATATAGTCTGTGGTATTTGTTTAAAAATATAAGTTGCTTTATGGCGAGGCTCTATGGTTTTTGCTGTTTGCATATTTTAATATAAAAGCGATGTAACATATTAAATATGCTATCTCGCACGCATGTTTCTGTTGACATGTCTAACTACAAATTAATAAAATATTATCCATATTAAATATAATTTTACATATTTTTAATTAATTACAATACTTTAATTTTTTGTTTATTTATATTTTTATAGGTATAATAATTATTTTGGTCTGATGTGTAATTTTAGAAATCAATGTTAAAATTAAATTTTAGTTGTTTTATGTGACTAATCAATTCTTATCCAATTTTAACCAATTAGAGGTCATGAATTATCAAAAAAATTATTAACTAAATCTTTTTTATTGCACTCCAGTGTACTATGGATAGCGGTATTATAGTGTAAGACTAAAATCTCATTTCTTTAATGTAACTACTTGCGGCATTTACAAACATAAGTTGGGCAATATGGCCAATGTTTGAACGCCAACACTGACTATGAAAAAAGTAAAGGCAATGTTGGACGTAAAAGTTGGCTTTGGCCAGCCAGTGTTTGTAGATGTGGGTAACTGTATAATACATTCCAATCATAGCATAGATTCACTTCACATCGCTGTGTCCGATACTTAGTGATTGTTGGGCAACTTTTTAGTGGCTTATGTGTTGCGTATGATAAAGCAATAACTGAAAATTAAGATATGGTTTATCTGCAAAAATGTGGAATGAACGCAAGAATATCTTTAGATTATGTTTTAGACATGTATCAATAAAGATGCGGTTCATGCAAAAATAAATTAAAAAAAAAATCGATAAAAGCAACCGTTCAATAAATTTTAGTTATCATGAGTTCATGACAAAATATATGGCTGTTTTGTTCAAGCATTGTTTCTTGCAATAATCGTGTTTTTATTGAAGCATTATGCTTGATAAAATGCATTTTTATAGAAAAAACCACAATGTATTTCACGTTCACAAGTGTCGCCCAACTATCGGGCAACAGTGGAACGATATTAAGTTGCCCACTTCTTATACTTTGGAACGACAAGGCTTAGAACTCGTGTCTTCCAACCCCCTTCCCTTCGCGCTGGCTAACATGACATATCTAAAAAGTCGTCCAACTTCAGTTTATCTGTATGTAATATTAATGTATGTTGTTCACAGTGTTTGTGTGATAAAATCAGTATGTATAGATTTCGCTTAAATAAATAAAATTGTATTCAATTATGTTTTTTTTATAAACACCCATTATAGAGACTCCCCCGTGCCTCGGAAACTGTTGGTCCCTGCTGTCATTAGTTTTGGCATTGACAGCCGTTAGGCTTCCGTTACATGGTAGGTTTTGATGTCAGGTGACTGACAGATAACCAATCGTGCAATGCAGTGACTGATGCTTGCATGAAATTAATTGACGAAAATCTGGATTTTCATCATGCAACCATCAGTCATAACTTTTGAGTGAACATGTGGTGGCGTCCTTACGAATTGTCAGAAGCCAGAAAATCAGACACCAATGTCGCCAAGGTGGTGTTTGTGCTACCCAGTTTCTGGTTATGGAGGATAGGTTAGGTTAGTAGCTCCATGTAACAGTTAAAATATTATTCATTTCAACCAAGTCCTGCTAACAAGATGTATGCTATAAATATTTTATTTTTTTTGTTAATTTGGTACCCAAGAAACTTAAATCACCCAAATAAAAAAATAACCATACACAATTAATTATTAAATTAATCGCTAATGTGCCCATATTGTGACTACAACACTATTCTTTACCGAGTCTCGATGGTACTTGTAGATTAAGTGGACTCAGTAAGTTGTCACATTAGCAGCACCAAGACTGAATAATTGGGTTAAGTATCATCCTGCATTACATGAGCAGATTCAATCACCAAATTGTCTACCCCGAAAGAGCGATTAAGGCCAAACGGTAACCTGATAAGAATCGAACCTGCGGCCCTGAGCATACCTGGCTCCACTCGCTGCACTATTTAGGTCAATATCATTGCTTGACGCCTCAAATATCGTTTTAATTCAGACTTCCTTCCTCGCCGTAATTGAAACGTAAGACAAACGCGTTAGCTCGAAGTGCTTCAACCATTCGTGAATTGGTAAATTACATAATGTACGTGTGAAAACTTGTCTGGCCTTTTGGCTCTGTAAACGATATCTTGAAAGAACGTTATCTTGTAGGAATACTCATCAGCATCATATCAGCCGAAAGACGACCACTGCTGGACATAGACCTCTCCCAAGCGTCACCACAAGAACCGGTCTTGCGCGTCTTGCATTTATCGGCTACCCGCGACCATCACCCTGGTCATCGGTTCACTTTGTGGGAAGCCTTCCAACGTTGCGTTTTTCGGTACGCGGTCGCTACTCTAGAACTTTTCGGCCCCATCGACCATCTGTTCTGCGACCAATGCTGGAATTCTCATCATCATCATATCAGCCGAAAGACGTCAACTGCATAACAACATGTTCTAGGAATAGATACTTACTCATAAAAATATTAAAAGTTGGACTAGGAAAACTATAGTCTATACTTCTACTAGCTGACCCACGCGGCTTCGCTCCCGTCAACTGGCTACCTACCTACCTACCTCCTTATCTCCCTACCTACCCAACCTACCTCCCTACCTACCTACCTACCTACTGTAGCGAAATAAAAGATGTTATCGCATAAAACATGTATCATATAATTTTGCTTTTTTTGAAAAATAATGAAATCAAATGTAAGTATAAAAAAATATAAAAACAGTCAAATACAAAAATACACTAAAACATATTTCGTACTGGTGAATAAAATTTGTTAATTTTGAAGCAAAAAAAATGCGAAAGAAATCGGTCACGGTTTTAAAAACTACCTTTAAGTACCTAAGCGAACTTCTACACCTTCAGATAGTGATTGCAATCATTACTGAGATTTGGAAGCACCTCAAGTTACAAATAGGAGTTGACTTTGCAACTCCTAGACAATATGCAAATAGGAAATAACCAGGAAAAACAAATTAATAATAGGAAAGAAATGCAAACTAATAACATCAACAAAATTTAAATATCTATTTTTAAATAAAGTGCGTGAATATCCCGGAGATCGATGGATCGATGTTCAACTGGATCACGTTTTCTAATAGAACTCTGAACTATGTTGTTTTGCTCACGGTTATTAGGAAAGAATCTCCTTTATTACTTGAGGTAGACCGTGGACCGTGGATTGTAGACCTTGGACCGTAGATCGTAGACTGAAGACCGATACCGTCGGCTGCGATCGGTATCGGTCTCACCCAACGGTAAACCGTGACCATGTTTCCTTTAATATTTTTGTTAAAAGCCTTACTAAAAGCCGACGTCAAACCAAATGTATTCCAGAACTCTATACCTAAAATGACAGAAGACGTCATAGAACGAGCTACCAAAAACTCGTGGTCAAAAGTTGTATTATTGAAGTTAACTGGAAGAAAAACACTTCCTAAAATAACAATTGGGGAACTATTAGCAGAAATAACCCGTGGAAAAGAATTATTGCCCAATAAGACATCTAGCTCGTTGGTTAAACTTTCACTTACTAGGGACATTTGAGCACCAGAGTCAAGAAGAGCCTTTACCAAACGATTGCATAGTAAAATTTCAATAAAGGGTCTATTATCGGAAGAATCAGTGGTTATCACCGGTGAAACAGTACGTGAAAATTCGTGCTGCTGATGGGTTAAACATTTTTTATGATTGCATTTTGGACAATCCCGTGTAATAAAACCAGGGGTGCGGCATTTAAAGCACACCATCCCAGGTACATCTGGGCAAGAACGATACGAATGTCCGCTCTTGTTGCATTTAAACCATAAAAGAGTTTGACAACCAGATGTTTTAAAATTAGTAGGGTTTTGAAAGTAATTTTGAGGGATGCCTTGGAAGGTTTTTAGATGTGGATGGCTGACTAGGGTCGTTAACACTAGCAACAGTTTTTGAGGGTTTTTGTATATAACTTTCAAAATGAGATGCAGACTCAATAAGCGAATGGATGTCGTAGAACTTTTTGATGGAATGTAATGGTAAAAATTTGGGCAACATGTTATGGGAAATAATCTCTACTAAATAGGGTTCGTCAATACGTTTTCGTAATTTGTCGTTTAAGTGGTTCACTTTTATTACGAAATCTTTAACGGATTGGTCGGACCGCTGTTACAAATTGCGAACTTCTTGTTCCGTACGAAAATCAAAATCGGCAGAACCGAAGGTTTTAAAGAAAGCCTGCCTAACTTCAGGATAAGATAAATGAGAACGACGTATTGACCTGTAATACTGTTGAGCAATACCAGTTAGAACTTCGTGAAAACGTTTTACGACATAAGAATCTGTTATATTATCAGCCTCCTTGTATTCATCTATGCACGCAAAAAATTCACGAACGCAAGTATTCCCATCAAACTTAATATTCCACCTTGAGAGAGAAAATTGTTTTCTAAAAAATTGTGGACTATCCAACAAAAAAAAAAGAAAAATCATCAAATCCAAAAAAGAAAGAACCAAAAGCGAGAAATACATACCTACCTTGAAGAAATTTTATATAAAAAACTTAGTACATCGAAACTGGGTAGGTATCTACTTTATGATCAATTTACAATAAGTATTCAATTCACTTGATTCAAGATAAAATTGTCATTTACTGACTCCTAGTCACAGGCACATACACCTAGTTTAGGAGTCAGGGTATTTAAAATTATCTACAATGTTTAAAAAACCTTTAACGATTTATGTGAATTTTGTAAATTTATGTAAATGATTGGTGAATAAATTATTATTATTATTATTATTTAAAATTCAATCCAAACGTTTACCAGATACCTACTCAAAATATTTTTTGACCAATTTTCCTTTGACATTTTGAAGGAATCGGAATTTGAATTCCTTTTGATCAGAAGAAAAATACTGTCCACAACAAAAGAGGTTAAATCAAGAACAAAGAGTTTAATACAGATAAAACTATTATGCAGTATGTACACAATGCTGCACTACTTACTGTTTTTTTTTAAATATTTCAATACTTATTATGCTATTCCGGACAAAGACTAACCCAAAAACACAAACATCATGAAAATTGGTCCAGCCGTTGAGTTATAAGTGTTCGAACAGACCGTGCACGGCGTTGACTATGCCATCTAGTGTCGCATATTCGAAGTTTTAATGGTCAGAATACTGGTCATTGACGCCTCTGTGCTGCCACCTGTGGTTCCTGCACGCTCAGTTTAGGGGAACGTGCGCGAAGAAGACTGTGCCATCTAGCGTAGTTATTTCGAATTTTATACTTTAAACATACTTGACAGTGACATTTCTGTGCTGCCACCTGTACTTTCTGCACACTCCCTTTACTAATATTATCAAGAGGAAATATTTTTTGTTTGTTTGTACCGAGTAGGCTCCGAAACTACTGGACCGATTTTCACCATTTTTTCACCAATAGAAAGCTAAATAATCAGGACGTAACATATGCTATAATTTACTTTATAAAAAAAAATTATATCCCTAGGTACGAAAATTGTTATACTAAACCCGAGCGAACGAAGTCGCGGGCGAAGTCCAGTAGTTTACATTTGGATTGGAATGAAAGATACGGCAGGAAAAGTTTTGTATTGTTTGTAGCCACAAAAGTAAGTGCATAGATTGGCAATATTTTCTTAAAATAAGTACTGCTATAATCATTTAGGCAAGTAGCTAAGGGCCTAAGGATGTTTTCCTTCGTTTATAAGAAACTAACACTTCGCCCGCGACTTCGTCCGCGCTGAATTTTTCTTAATCCCTAATTTGTTTCTAGACAATTTATATATTCAAGCCTTCCTCCATAACCACTCAATCCATTGGTGAAAATAGGATGAAAATCCGTGCAGTTATTTTTGAGTTTATCGCAAACAGATAGACACAGCGGAGGACTTTGTTTTATAATATGTAGTGATATACCAAAACCTTCGTCGAGAACCACTCTATCCATTGGTGGAAATTAACAGGATGAAAATCGGTGCAATAATTTTTGAGTTTATCGCGAACAGACGGACCGACAGACAGACTCGGAGGAGGACTTTATTTTATAATATTTAGTAATAGTGATAGTGACTAGATTCCGCCAGCGACAGCGTGTGAATGTCGAAAATAGGTACTTAGTCAATATCTTATGACACCTACCCGTGTGCCGAGTTTCAGGTGAAGAGGTGACAAACAGACAGACGGCGTTACTTTTGCATTTGTAATATTAAACAATCGATACCTAATTATGGATCTGGGATGATATCAAAATGACATTGCTGTTTGGATGAATCGATGTTTTTTTAATGAAGCCATTGGATATATACCTAGTCAAATGGCTTGTTAGAGTTACCTAAGTGTAAGTACCTATCTACTTAGTAGATGCATGTAACTCGATATAAGTTGCAAACCGAAAACTGCTAACAAACTTAGGTAATTTCAGTTAAATATTAGCAGTTTCACACATAATGTCGGCGCTAAACTAGTTCACGTGAACGTAGCGCTAACTAGCCAATCACGAACCCGGCTGCTAATTCACCATCATAATTTATCATGACCAGCTCTTCACGTAGGCATTAGATTTTTTTTTACTATGATAGCTATTAGTTACTGCGTGCCTACGTACTACTTAATTTATAGTTAATTTTAAATAGGTAGGTATTTAATTGAATGTCCTGCAAAGGGTTCGCGTTTTGTAGGGTTCCGAACATTCGTAAAAAAGAGATCCCATTTAAGATCACTCGGGTGCCTGTCTGTCCATTTGTCACAGCTAGTTTTCTCCGGATTAACTAGACCAATTTTGTTGAATTTTGGTTTAAGTACCTATGGACTTCTGTGACCCAAACACGGTGCGTCCGTGCGATAATCTGGAAAGGGTCTTGTTTTTGTCTCTCCGGGTTAACGAGGCCCTACTGTAGTTCGGAACCCTTAGCACGCGAGTTCGATTCGCACTTGTCCGATTTTTTTATTTATTTCGTCATAAATGTTATAATAAATGTTTATTACACTTGGTCTTCAGGGAATTTCCATTTAAGTAAGAAGTATACTTGTACGTAGGTATTAGAAAATAAAGTGATATAAATAAAAATTATAAAGTAAACCATAAACAAAATAATGATTGATCAAAGGCGCGCTGTAGTGTGAGGGTGTGTAATGATGTGTTTGTGTGTGAGTGTATGTGTGTTTAATTATAGTATAATGGTATGTATGGTATGTATCATTGGATATGTGCTAGTGAAGAAAAAGTAGTCTCAATTAATAAAAACCGATTATTATTAATATTTATGCATCTAAGAACATATAGTTTGGACTATATTCTCAATCTCGTCATAAGTTTTTGTCTTTAGCCATTCAGTCAGAGCATTTTTGCAGTCTCGATACGAAAGTCGATAAATATTTAATTCCTTGTTTATAAAGTTATATAAGTGAGAAGATTGCTTAGCATACTGTCTCTTAGCTAAAGTTGATTTAACAGGAACATTGGGGATCATGTATTTCCTTCTTCCTTGTCGAGTCATTGAGTCGAAGGTAAGAGATTTATGTGTTTTTTTAATAATTTGGAGCACATAAAGTTTCCGAACCGTCAGAACTTCAGAAGTCAGGTAAAGAGTTTCAGATGGGAACCTAAAGGGCTTAAATAGCATAACTTTTATTAGTGATCTCTGAGCTCTTTCTTGTTCTAGAAATTTAGTTTTTGTTGCTCCTCCCCAAACTGGTAAACAGTACGCTAGTACTGACTGTGCCAGATGTGTAAATTTGTAACAGAAGGCTTTTAGTACCTAGTCACGTAACGCAGTGTTTTAAATATAAGTTTCCGAATTCATTTCATTATAAGTTCAGTATGCCAATGCCAAGATTAACGTTGGTCGATCATTATACTTAGATATTTGACATATTGGACTTTTTCAAATTCTATGCAAGAGCAAGCAGAGTTAGAGTAGGTATGAGAGGGTCTGGCAATTGTAAATTTTTGTTTGAAAGTCAGCTGAAGGTTGTGAAAAGTTATATTTAGAGAAGCAAATAAAGGTGGTTTTAGATTTATCTAGAGTTAAAAGATCGTGGTTGAACCATGACGCTATCATAGACAGGCCGGACTCAGCAGATTTCTTAACTTTGTTCCAAGTTGTGTCGCTAAACACTATGGCAGTTTCATCCGCGTATGAGTAGATGTGCCTTCTATGTTTATGTT
Organism: Lacanobia oleracea; assembly: GCA_950371165.1. Classification (NCBI taxonomy): domain Eukaryota; kingdom Metazoa; phylum Arthropoda; class Insecta; order Lepidoptera; family Noctuidae; genus Lacanobia; species Lacanobia oleracea. Next base: position 23,028,285 of record OX493405.1, on the reverse strand, counting down.
TACAGAGGCTGTTTATATAAACTAAGAACATAGTGGGGCCAAGCACGGTTCCTTGACCAACGCCGTAAGTAGTAGTTTCATCTGAACTAACGGTGTCGCCAATTTTGTCTTTTTGCTTTCGCCCACATAGATAGTCCTTGAATAAAGCAAGTGGCTGACCTCTTATACCATTACTTTCCAACACGTCCAGAAGAGTGGAGACAGAGACAGTGTCGAACGCTTTTTTGAGGTCAAGGAAGACGGCAAGACACTTGTCTCCACTGTCTACTTTACCGGTTACAGTGGAGGCAAGAGCCAAGGCTGCGTCTTCCGTTGACATTCCTCCCTGGAAGCCAAACTGATTGGGTGACAATAATTTGTAAATCTGGATGATGAGTTTACAGATTTACGAAAGTGAACATCAAGTCCAAGTTTCATAACTTAAGCCAAGAAAGATGAAATTCTGGTTTCCTGAAATAACTGAAACTAAAAAAGTTTGACAGAACAGAAACAAGCTAGACAAGCAAACTCCCAAGGGTCCACTCCAAAAGCCTGATGCAGAACGAAATGGTGATAATCATTCCGCTTGTAGGCAAAGTCAAAGTCAAAATGTCAAAAACGATTATTTCAATTACGCCATTAAACGGCACTTTTGAACGTCGCCGCGTCGTTATTACATTTAAAATAACAGTGACTCTACTGTCCATTCGGAAGTGTAGATTCTTATGGAGAAGAATAGACAAGAAACTCCATAGTTACTCTTTGCAAATCAATGGTTTACATGTGCTGTGGTATACAAAACTTTTGTTAATATATGTGAGGACCATGAACCTAGAGTATGCAGAGGTAGACTTATTAATTATCTAAATAAGTACATGGTACTCACATATTTACAAATATTGGAACCATCAATTAGCAGAGTGTGAGTGAACAGAAAAATAAAAACACAAAAATGAAACAGTAGTTACAACTATACAGTAAATACATAAACCAACCAGTTTGATCTTGTCTCCACTATTGATTGTCCTATGGGGCAGGACCAGCATCAGTTTTTTCGAAAATTAATGCGACAAATATCTATTGAGTTTTGAACGACCAATCGCACCACTTACGTTTAATATGTGACGGGTCGATATGTTTTTCTACAAACCCTGGGTAAATGAAGCACCTGGTGTTTGTTGAATTATACTTAGGTAGGTAAGTTTTATACATAAAATTCTTCCGTTACTGTTGACTGACTTAGTGACTGACCAGACAACGTACAGCCGAAACTTCTAGTTGTAGAAAAGTGAAATTCGGCATGTATGCCGAATTTCACTTCTTTTAGAGAGTGTAGGGGAGCACTAAGAGAGGAAGTCCCATAATTCCTCGGGAACGGGAAAAAAACGGAATACCCCCGTACGAAGCCGTGGGCAAAAGCTAGTATAAACATATGTACGTACAGTACAGTAAGTACATACTTGTAATTCCTCGTTGCATCACGGGCCAGCCAGTTAGCGCGGCGACGGATCTTATTGTGGCGTTAATGCTTCCTTCAGACTTGAAGACGACCCACCGGGTACCTAACTACCTACTTTGAATTAAGTAAGCATGGGAATGTAGGATAAACGTGTTTTTAGAGGGACCATATCTTGGTAGGTATCTAGGTACCTATCATTGCTGTCTGTCGCCCGCATAGGTATAGCCCTTTGCGACCACTCAAAGCTGGACCAACTGTGTTGTGGTGACCACCAGCTAAGTGCCGAGGCAATAAAGCTTGAAGAAAAGTGACTTTACTGTCTTGAATCCTGCAAGGAAATATCTATTTTTATTTTTTTATTATTGACAGGCACGCGCTTGACCACCATCTCACCTTGCACGCTTGCCTAAAAGTAACCTATTCACTCTTGACTTAAAGACTCCCAGGTTGTAGCTATCAGGTAACACAGACTCCGGCAGGGAATTCCACTCCTTAGCTGTACGCATTATGAATGTGTTCCCAAAACGTTTTGTGCGCGTGAGTGGGATGTCCACCATGTACCGGTGGCACATCGCCGTTCGTCTTGTGGTCCGATGATGGAACGGGCTTGGCGGAATTAAATTATGCAATTCCGTCGCACATTCCCCAAAATGCAACCGGCAGAAAACCGACAAGCTAGCAACTCGTCGTCGATGCTCAAGACTTTGGAGCTTCGTCCCGACGAGCCTCTCATAGCCAATGATCCTCTTGGCTCGTTTCTCAATTGTCTCAAGGGCTTTAAGCTGGTATCTAGCAGATCCGTCCCAAAGATGAGAGCAGTACTCCATACACGGTTGAACTTGCGCTTGATAGAGTTTGAGCAGCTGTTCTGGCGTGAAGTACCGTCTCACCTTTGCTAGGATCCCCTCTATGAAAGGGCCAAAATTGAGAGTAGATGTTAATGTAACCCCAAGAAGCTCAAGTTGGCCGGTTATCGGCACGGTTGCACCTCGGAAAGATGGAGCTGGGTGGAATTGGCTCCTTTTGGCGGAAAATAGACACGCTTGGGTCTTAGCAGCATTGAACTTGACCAGATTAGCATCACCCCATTCAATGACAGCCTGTAAGGACACATTCAAGCGCTCAACCATAACCTACTGGAGAGATTGGATCTGCGACCCACCAGCTCGTGCGTCGGACACGTATCTCTCAGCAACAGTGCTGTCGTCTGCATACCCAAAGGTACCGGGTTTAAGCAGATCATTAATATGCAGCAAGAATAGTGTTGCCGGAAGCATCGACCCCTGAGGAACCCCCGCCATTAATATCCAGCAGTCCAGACGAGCAGCCATCTATGACCACTCAGATAAACCGATCCCTCAGGAAATCTGCGATCCAATCACACAAACCGGCGGGCAGACCGAAGGAAGGAAGCTTACTAATCGGCTTACTAAAGGCTATCGTGCCAGACCCTGTCGAAGGCCTTCGAGATGTTAAGGGAGACCGCTAGTGCCTCCCTGTGCTTCTCTATGGCCTCACTCCAGATGTGAATGGCATACGCTAGAAGATCTCCAGTTGACCAATTTCGGCGGAACCCGTATTGTCGGTCACTAAGGATATCATTCGCTTCTAGGTACGCCAGGACCTTATGATTCAGCACGCGTTCCATAGTCTTACAGAGTATTGAAGTTACCGAGGTTGGTCTATAATTCGACGGGTCAGCTCGACTACCCTTCTTGGGCACGGGTTGCACGTTGCTAGCTTGCTTCCAAGCCTTCGGCACTTTTCCATTCTCAAACGAAAGGCGAAATAGGCGTGTCAAGATCGGAGACAACTCAGGCGCACAAGTTTTCAGAACAATTGCCGGTATCCCGTCGGGGCCACTAGCCTTGTTCACGTCTAGGTTACGCAGTACCCTACGGACGTCCTTCTGATGAATGCGAATGTTCGACATGCTCGACTCGCATCCACCAGGAGAAGCATGGGGCCTCGCGCCACCAGGAAGGATCTAGACGCGATGATTCCGCAAACAAGGAAGCAAACAAGTTCGCTTTCTCTTCACCGGAGGGGGCCAGCGTCCCGTTGGGTCGCAGCAGTGGTGGTAGTGAGGGGCGGCAGAAGTTTGATTCGACCGACTTAGCCACGGACCAAAAAGCCTTACTACCTGCTGGGTATGAAGCAAGTTTGTTCCCTATTCGGCTAATGTCGTCAAACCGTGCCCTCCGCAACACCTTCTTGCAGGACTTGGCAGCCCTGTTGAATGCTCTCTTCTTCCAAGTCACGTCATTTGCTTTGCGCGTACGAGGGTTGACCCTTGCTAGGTATGTATGTATGTATGTATGTAAATCGGGCTGGTTTCCGCAACTCCACGACTAAGCGCGTATTTTGCGTGTAGGTGGGACAAATGTGTCATTCGATCCACCCCAGCTCCCCAAGGAAGGCCAGCAACGCCTTGGTGTTACTAACTATCTCGCAGAGGGTACCTGGGTTTCCGAAGTACTTTGCCCTGTAATCCGCAACCACCGGGCAGCTTAGAAGCAGGTGTGCTGCTGTCTCATTCTCCTCCATGCAGGCTCTGCATAGCGGGCTGTCAGTGACTCCTATAGCATAGAGGTGTTTATTAAAAGACCCATGTCCAGTTGTTACGGCTGTGACTGAACGCAACTGTTGTTTAGTCAGTCTTAGGGCTTGTTTTGTGAAACGGCCATTTATTGAGGGAAGTGCCTCTTTGGCCTGCCTACACTCACTATGGTCAACCCATAGCTTGTGATGTTTATCTCCGGTGCGTTTCCTTACCAGATTGCGTAAGTACCCGAAAGGCAGCGGCACGATGGGCTCAGGTCCCATTGCTGACAAACTCGACCCCCTTCGGGCGAGTTCATCCGCAGGGTCGTTGCCTCGAGATTCACTGTGTCCCTTGATCCATTGAATGGTTACTTTGTTGTGTCTACCAACCTGGTTGAGATGTTGGTGACACTCGAGAATCAACCCAGAGTTCACTGTGTGGCTGTTCAGAGCTTGCAGGACAGCCATGCTGTCCGAGAGTATGCGTATTGAGTGGTCCTTAACTTCCCTGGTTAGGATGGCTGATGCCGCCAGAGAAATGCCCATGCATTCAGCCTGGAACACTGTGTTGTGGACCCCCAATGGTGTGGCTATGTGGATATTGAGATCCTCTGAGAAGATTCCCGCACCAGTACCTGTACCTGTTTTTGATCCATCGGTGAAGATCCGCAGCTCGGCGGGGCAGAGCCCCTCGTACCGATGATCCTCATGCAATTGGATTTTGTATTTTTTATCGAAGATAAATTGCTTGGGTACCCGGTCATTGATTGCTTTTGTTATGGGGAGTTCATTGTTGAGCTCCTCGAGCAGAGCGGTGTGTCGTGTGTCTCTCTTACTCCAGAGACCTAATGTTTTAAGGCGTACTGCTGCCATCGTCGCTTCCTGTTGTATAAACAAGTGTAGCGGAGGGAGCCCCAGCATGACTTCCAGCGCCGCAGTTGGAGTAGTCCTCATGCAGCCCGTCGTTGCCATGCAGGCAAGCCTTTGCATGTGTTGTAACTTGTTTACGGCTGTAGCTAGCTTTGAGCGTGGCCACCACACCACGGCCCCGTAGGTTACCATGGGCCGAATTACTGCGCTGTACAGCCATAGTATTATTTTGGGAGATAGGCCCCACTTCTTCCCAATCATTTTCCTGCATTGCCAGAAGGTAATGCAGGCCCTGTTTAGTTTGTAGTCTAGGTGATTACTCCAGCTTAACTTACTGTCTAGGATGACGCCTAGATACTTTACCTCGTTAGACAGCTGGAGCTCTGTATTTGATTAGCATAGGTAGCCGGTAGTGGCCTAGTGCTCGCTTTTGAGTGAACATGACTAATTCAGTTTTCGTGGGGTTCACCGACAGATCATATTCGTCGCACCATCTTTCCACGATGCGTAGTGCTTGTTGAGTAAGGTTGCAGATCGTTCCAGTCACTTTCCCTGACACTAGGATTGCGAGGTCGTCAGCATAACCTATTGTGTAGTAACGATGTGCGTTGAGTTTGGTGATCAGGTCATCAATTACCAGATTCCACAGAAGAGGGGAGAGCACACCCCCCTGCGGGCAGCCTCTGGCTATCAGAGCCAACTGCTGCTCTTCCTCAAGGCGAACCACTCGTTTGCTTAACATATTAGTTATCCAGTCAGTTAGTACCTGTTCCACGCCGTGTTTGGAGAGAGCGGCACTAATGCTGGAAAAGTTTGTCTTGTCGAAGGCTCCTTCGATGTCTATGAATGTGCCCAGGCAGGACCCTTTCTGGTGAATCGCTTCCTCAATCTGGTTCACCACCAGATGAAGAGCGGACTCTGTCGACTTACCCGAGCTGTATGCGTGTTGGTTACCATGCAGTGGTATTGTTTTTAAAACGCCATCACGTAGTTCCCTTTCACACATGCTAGGTAAGCCGCTTGTTGAAGCGCGTCAGCGCGATTGCACTCTGCACCAAACCATAGACGAGCTTCGCCAGACATTTTTATATAATAACAGCCGTCTGGTTGGAGGATCCTCCTTTTCAATTGAGATGTGCGGGACTTTACTCTCTATACCGCATCCCTCTAAAGATCTACAAGTTCATGATTTAAGTATCTACCTTAGTAAATGACCATTAAACCTAGAATTCTTACCTAGGTAAATCTGATCTGACTTTAGCTTACGATGGGAATGCCTAGAAAAGAAATAAGAAAAGGAAATGGTGTAAATAAAAGTCGTTTTACGGACGACAATTTTACGTGATAACGGGTTTTTCATATATCAATGTGATAACGTTATAAGAAAACAATCGAATTTTTAACAAACAAGCCGAACGCTTAGGCCGATCGTGCCTCTCTATCGCTGGTTCCGCGCTCTTGCTTGCACGCTCGGCTCAGGCGGAACACTTTTTCGTGCGTGCAGCCGGCGTTCATCGATTAATAAGACGTTATCACGTCAAAAAAAAAACAAATAATGAGAAGACCTATTATGTCATGATGAGTTCATAACAGTCAAAGTCAAAGTCAAGTCAAAAACGTTTATTTCAATTAGGCCATTAAACGGCACTTTTGAACGTCATGCATGAGAGAATAATTTAATAAAAAAATTTCGTAACCTCATTAAAATCAGATCATTGATTTAGAAGCCATAACAACACACATTCAGACACAAATAACATTAAAAACTATCAAGGCAAGTTAATAAAATATATCCTGCTCACTCACAGGTCACAGCACACGCTAGAATTACTCGCGTGGGCACCAATCTAATGCTAAACGATACGTTATTAATGGATCTAGGTACCTAATTAAACACTACCATACGTACCTGCCTACCCACTTGGTAGCAAGTCGTGAGGATTTCCTCACGACTTGCTAGACTCACGTGTGTCTATAGTCACACATTACCAGTGAATCAGAGATAAGTACATAAACTATAGATTTAACGCTCTAGAATGACATAAAAAATTAAAATCTAAAAGACTTCTTTTTAGAGCATTTAAATAAAAGCTTTTTAAAACCGTTTCATTTGATACCCATACCTATTGTAGAAGTGCACGAAAATAAATATTCCGCTATCGTGGATGTTCCGCCATATTATATTTAGAATGAAATCACATTATTTTTCAAGTTACTCTCAACAAGCCCTTTCATATTTGATAACAATATTGTAGAAATGCATTAAAAATATGTTCGCGACGAACCATCACAATAGTTTTGTATAACTCGCGTACATAAGAGCATATGTAAATATTTAAGAGCATTTATGTATTTGGTATAGTTGTAGTTTGATAGCTATGTAACAGAATTAAAATCATATTTGTTTTCGTTTTCCCCCGGATACATGAGATGTTCTTGGGGAACTTACTTTTTTGAATAAATAGATAGGTAGGGCTACATTTTCCCCGACACATTCCTGGTAAACCCTTAAAAGGTATGGTTCTGATAGCTGGTAAAAGTCAACAGTAAAGAAGGTACACAGGTATTGAACATTTCACACATAGCGTCACAGGACAGTTAGTCAAAGGTAGGATTAGAATTACTCAAAGGCTGGATAGCAAAAAACCACCATTTACAGACACCTTCGTTCACTAAACATACAGAAAACTAGGTATTTAGACTTTAAATAGTAGGCACTAGAAGCCTGGCACTGAGCCCTTTTCAAATATGTACACATCTTTATGGTCAGATGAGGCATAAAGCCACAATTTAGGAAAATGTAAAAACTTTTTTTCAACAGATTTTGTCCCCTTCCGGGTTCCTGACCTTATAGTACACAACACGACAAGCACATTGCTTATCGTGTATTGTGCTAACTAAACGTGTAGGTATACAAAATTTCAGCTCAATCGGTTGAAGATATCTGCTTCAAAATTGAGTAGCAAGATTCCACCCGAACAAACATACATATATACATAAAAAATTACATACCTACATAGATTGCAAGTTAAATAAAAGCTTATAAAACAATGGCTAATGCAGCGATCCCATACTCCGCGCCCTAGACCTGGCCCTGGAACGCAAAGGACATTAGAGCTCATACACACGAGCGGCATGTTGCCAACGGCAGAGGTAACTGCAGCCGTCGACATGGGTCAGCGGCAGCCGTCGTCGACGCGTCAACGGCTGCCGTCGACATTCCAACTTTGAAGATCAGCGGCTGCCGTCGTCAGCTCACATAGTATAGGAGTCAGTTGCAAAATAGATTCCGAATAAGAAACACTGTTATTGCTTCTACCTACTTCTACTGCGACGCCAACAAAAACGAAGAATAAAAACACGATCATTATATGTACACTTTTTTTTCTTTATGGATTTATTATTTAAAATCGCTGACAATTTCTTCACATACCGCCATCCATGCTCTGTTTTTTATTCTTACTGTAATCTTTCAATTTACAATTCCGTATACAAGCATTTTTTTACTGCCACAATTAGCAATTCAACATCAATTTCATCACTAGAACGCATTTTACAAATTTCCGTGGCATGCGCACTCTTGAACTATTCGCACAAAATGGCGGACGCGGCACGCTACAACTGCAAGTGTCGCTATAGGTCGACGGCTGCCGCCGACGCATCGACGGCTGCCGCTGACGCATCGACGGCTGCCGTCGACCCGTGTCGTCGGCTGCAGTTACCTCTGCTTTGGCAACATGCCGCTCGTGTGTATGAGCTCTTAGGAGGAACACGGATGGGTTTTAGTCAGTAAGAGTCTGACGCTCCCTTTTGCTTCACCAGGAGCGGGAGGGGTCATTTTATGATTTCCCATCCATAAAAAAAGACTGCGCTGTTATTTAGAATTGATGTTGGCATAGATATAACGCATCTATATGTAATACGTCATTGCTACTGGATACCAAATTAAACACTACTATACCTGCCTACCCACTCGGGAACCAGTCGTGAGGAAATCCTAACTCACGTGTGTGTGACGTCACACATTACTCAGTTTGCCGGCAGTCGGGTAAACGCAGATAATGGACAGTGTACTTCGCGCCCCCGAGCGACTCCCGCGCAGCTTGGCGAGGACGCGTGTGATTGGCTGTTGGTGAAGTGAAGTGTCACTTTGATTTTTTGAATGTAGAATTTTTTTTTCGACGGTAGTGTTGTTTGTGTTTTATGTGTGATTGTAAGTATGGTCTTGTATATTTATGTAGAAGTAGTCTATAGAAACAAAATTTAAATATATTGCTTTTGAAGTTACTGCTTTCTTCCTTAATTAGAAAAGGAAGAGATTTTACTCGACTGCCCAAGAAGATGCCCCGCAGGAGGATAATGTTTTTTTTTTTATGGAAACCTTGACATTTACGTGCTAAATTGGGGGTAGGCTGGTTTTTAAACACAGTGATAAGTTTAAATTGTGTAATTTTGTGACTATGAACGTCATTCGAATTTTTCACAGGTAGATACTATAAGTACTGTACCTATGTTAAATTAGAACGGACATCTCCCTTACAGTTATCCAACGTTCTTTGCATCTTGACATCTCGGGCTAATTCGTCAGGAACGAGGCCAAATCGTCACGTCATAGGTTACCACGGCATTAGGCTGGTGGTATACAAAAACTATTGACATTGAATCAGAATGTGTTATTAAAATAATAATTTAAAATAAAATAATTAAAACCATCACCGTATCAAATCAGATAAGGTAGGCACTCAATAAAAATCATAAAATCAACACAATAAGTTATAAATTCATATATTCTACTTACAATTGCATTTAAAAATAATACCTTCATTTATAAACACATATATTTTTTCTTTTATAAAATTCATTAAATGAATGTAAACATGTAAGCAAATTCATTAAGTTTACTGATTGTATAATATCTATTTCGTTTCCATTTAACTTAACGTCTAAATTATTACTACCTAAGTAGGTAAGTAATAGGATTATTGAGTTACTAAAATTACAATGGATAATTATTATTTATTATCTAAGTAAGCTTACATAAGTAAATTAATGAGCCATCTCTGATTATTATTGTACCTACCTGCAAAGTAAGTAGGTAGATAATACTGTGATTTTATCAATTTTGCTACATAACACAAACCAGTTAGTAATACAATAGGCACCTACTTAGTAGCAGTTTATCATCCTGAGAATTCAAGGGTTTGTTATGCTAGTTCATCTTACCAGATTTTATAAGTAAGTTCCGGAAAGATTTCCACACGAATATATATTTTAGCTTATTTTTAGAAGCAGTGATAAAGCATTACAGAAATATGATTGCTGTAAAATATAAATTCTTTTTCCTACTCTTCCGCTGTACTTTTCTGATTAATTTCGTTGAGTTTACTGTCTAGGATAGACAGTTGAATCGTTTCTCCGGGACTCGTCGGGCTTCATTAGCGCGACGTTTTTCTAGTGGTCGCAACTGATGATTCTGGCGTTCAGAAGTTGCAGTGGTAGGGAATGTGTGGCGGGCTTGACGCAAAAAAAAAACTTGGCGGAAGCCGTCCCAGATAGGTTTCTCCAGCTGCTCAGATATTTAAAATGTAAAATAATATTATAAAGAGGAAATATTTGATTTTTTGTTTGTTGGTTATACGATTTAACTAAAAACTATTATACCGATTGCAAAAATTCTTTCACTATTAGAATGGCACATTAACCCTGAGCAGCATAGGCTATATATTTATTGCAAGAAAAAAATAGGGATCTTTAAGAAAATTACAGTGCGGGCGAAGTGTATCTTAAATGTTTATTTATACACTTACATTAAAAATATCCACATTATGCCTTATTATTGGCCTTAAGCCCTCGATTTTCAGCTGACAATATTTTTACAGTCGGTGACGGCATTTACCTGCAGCATAGTACCTAACGTAAGTGACTCGTTTTCCTTCAAGGAAGATCGGATGGGACTCCCCGAGACCCCAACAACAGTTTGGAAAGAAACTGCAATTTAAGACTAGGTACAACAAAGAGACAGGGACGAAATTATCACAATACGCAGCCGTTGCAGTGGGCCCAACCTAGTTTATTTATTTTTAAAACAACTTGGCTATTTTTTGCAAAAACGAAGAAGCTCTACTCCTTTGTCTGTAATTTGATACTGGACTTTATATTCCTATGATGATGCCAGTAAATGGGTTGTGGAGTTCTGGCAGGCAGCTGCTCCACGTAAAATATTGGTTTTCAGCTGAATCCGGTTTGACTGGAAGCCGACCCCAATCATTTGCCTAGCCTTTTCCCAACTACATTCGGAGCCGACCCCAATACAGTTGGGAAAAGGCTAGGCAGATGACGTACCTTATTGTATAACTATGACGTACCTAAGGTTACATAAATTCGCCCGTGGTGGTGCGATATGTTCCTATGTGCTTCTAAAGGGTCAACAGAGATATTTGTTTAAGGCTTTCAGGTTAATATTAGTTTCTTCGTAAGAAATATTAATATTAACTTAATTACCTGTATTACTTCACCAAGTATTTTTTTTAAGGCGTTAGGCTAAAAATAAGGCCGTTTTGAGAATTGTTTTTTCTCGTAAAGTACCTGTAATAATGATTTTATATTTTGGTTTTAGTTTCTTGACTATATGATCTACCTAAACGCTAAAGGTGTACACGAGGCGAAGAAATTTTCTCGATAGATTAAAATTACAAAGTTCGATCTGTCTTTTTGCCATTTGCATTTTCATAGTGAAAAAAAAACTGCTTTTAAACATAGAAAATAACCTTATCTAGCTAAATTCACAACAGGTTTTGATTTCATAATACTTTTAAGTTACAAATTCCGAAATTTACTTTTGGCACGTACATTATTTATTCCGAGCCGCCCTCATTCTATCGCCATCTCTTCTTTTGCCTTTTAAAAGTATTTGCATCACTGTCTATTAAGATCAATTGATGATGATGGTCCGTGGGCCTTGTCAAGGTAATACCTATGTCACTTTTTTTTGCAGATCAGAGCTGTCAGATTTTCGTAATTATTTTTTTTACATAGATCAGCAGCTTAAAGTTGTTATTTGTTAAAATTAGTGATATAAACTTATTTCCACCGTGTGACTGTGTATTTTTGTGACCTTGGACAGTATATACTCGTAGTCATTTTATATTCGTACCAACATTAAATTTATTTATAAAAATGTTATGAAATAAAAGACTAATAGTGCCTAAGGCGCAACATTTGGGAACATAACTGAACGCAACAAAGGATTCATATTACAGGAAATTAATAGTGGCCAATAACATCGGCAAATGATGATAAAATAACCCATAGTCATAAAGAGGGAAATGAGGTCAGTGGCCTCAAAACCTACTTAAAAAGAAATAAAATGTAAAACAATAGTTGTCAGTCCCGAAAATTCCCCAAACATACTTACTTATTCGTGATTCTATTAGACATTGACGCCTTTATTTAGATGGTTTTATGATACTCGTAGATAGCTACGTACCCAACATAACAGTTACCTACCCAGTAAATAGGTTTATGTTTGGTTTCCTTGTTTATTCTATGTACAAAGAGCCTGCCGCAGTTTCTAAAAACAATAACATGAAGGTAAGTATCTAATCAAAAACGTACATTAGATACCAATAACTTCGTTCAGCACACGTAATTTTCATTGCGAAGGAAAACCGTTGTACAGTACAACCATAACTGTTTTATGTTGATTGTTGTCGTAAACCATGAATGAATAAGTTCTCATGTTTGCCTTAGATATTGAAGTTTGATCATGATTAGAGCCTTTGCTTAACCTTGTTCTATTGGAAGGTGCCCTAGTAGTAAGCTCTGCGAAGTCTGCCCTATAGCTTGCTAGCTTATTGTCATCAACTGGGTAGAAATCTTGACTCAGGGCTGTTCGAAAGAGTCACCGTAGCCCTGGAACGCAAAGGGCTTTAGGAGGAACACGGATGGATTTTAGTCAGTAAGAGTCTGACACTCCCTTCTGATCCGCCCAGTGTGGGAGGAGCCATTTGATGATTTCCCATTCTTAAAGAAAAAGGGCTGCTACTGGGAAAATCTAGATGAAAAACCCCAAACCCAAACACAATTGGCCCAGCCCGGGCCAAACGTGTTTGGGATCGTGCCCAAGCGTTAGTTCAGTTTCCGGTGACAATGGAACACTTACGAAGCTCACGCGATCTATCACACAGTCTGTCATCTATCAACGGTAGACATAAGTACCTTTGTCGTATTGTGTCATGTTTTTCTCTAAAAATTCGAAAAAAAAAACTGTAAAACAAATCTTTTTATGATTGCACCTCTATAATTACGAAAATCACTGCAATTTTTGTATTACTGCGTAATGTCGTCCTTCCTTCAGAATGAGTAAATTATTGTTATTTCAGTAATCGACAGTAGTTTGAAACAATTTGTTGGGTTATCTTCATTACCATCCTATTTATTAAGTCGTCACGAGCTCGAATACCTTGCGATATACAATTTATTCGGGCAAGCTGATCAGTAACGATGATATCCGCAAGAGAACTAAGATTTCCGACATAGCCCGAAGGATCGCCAAAGAGGCAGGCAAGGCACAGTGCTCGCAGAACAGATGGTCGATGGGGCCGAAAAGTAACGCAGCGTTAGCGCGGCCTCTCACCAGGTGGACCGATGACCTGGTGAGGGTTGCGATTAGCCGATGCATGTGAGACCACACGACCGGTTGTTGTGGCGACACTTGGGGGAGGCCTATGTCCAGCAGTGGACGTCTTCCGGCTGATATGATGATGGCCCTCATCATCATCATAGCATATACCTCAACTTTTTCCGCCTTTTTTCGATCGCGGGCCAATAATTTAATTAAGAAGGAGTCCAGCTTACTTGCGATGTCCCTTTCCTGTAAATTACAGAAGGTAATAGGCCTTTTTTTGAGCAAAACGAAGAGATTAATATCGTGTCGAATATGAAAAAGCCTTTGTGCAGCAGTCGGACGGTAGCGACCCGGTACTTATTCATCATTTCATCATCAGCTGGAAATCATCCGTAGCTGGAACTATGTAGCTTAGTCCTCTCTCTAACCACGGGTTCGATAAAGATATTTATACTGTGCCACAGGCTTGGTATACTTATTTGTATTCACCATACACAATTTGATCTATCAAAGCCTCTTTTCCTTATCAAATCATCAATGATTCGTTGAAATACTTAACCTGAATAGATTTAAAATTTCAAGTGTTTTATGTTTACTTAAACTCACAATATGTGTGAGTATTTATTACCTATTTCATTGAGATAGCGGCTCAATGGACTGTTTGAGATAACCTTTCATTCGAATGTGATAATGACTGGAGTGTCCATTCGCGATTATCATCTAACAATTATGTAAACAATGTTTTTGTCGTTGTACTCGTAGCGGACGAAAATTGAAGTTTTTTTAGTATTTAATTGCTTCGTCTGCGTCACAATTTTCATTACTGCTCTGCTCCTGTTTGTCTTAGCGTGATGATATAATTAAAATATTGTGCGTGATGATATATTTATAGTCTGGAATAACTATATAATAGGCTCCCGGGAGTATGTTCCCCAGGGATCACGCGCGCGGAATTACCTTTTTTTTTTTAATTAGCTACTGTCTTGCTGTAACTGGGTACAAATCTATGTATCTTTACTAATATATAAAGCTGAAGAGTTTCTTTGTTTACTTGAACGCGCTAATCTCAGGAACTACTGGCCCGATTTGAAAAATTCTTTCAGTTTTAGATAGCCCATTTATCGAGGAAGGCTCTTAGCGTGATGATATATATAGGCAGGTAGGGTGGGGATATATATATCATCACGCTAAGACCAATAGGAGCGGAGCAGTAAAGAAAATTTTGACGCAAACGAAGTTGCGTGGGTCAACTGGTTGTTTACAGATATCTTTTTTTTAATGAATGTGGAGTATACTTTTTTTTTTTTATTTGTTATGGGTTTGCTCTCATTGGATAGATAAAGTGGGAACCGTTGTAAGACGATTAAAATGGCCACGTGTATGGTAGGTCTGAGAATAGGTCGTAGGCTATTTTTTATTCATACGGCAAAACAACGTTTGCTGAGTGCACAGCATTTCATTGCATTGTGAATTGAAATTTTGGTTAGGTATCTATTCTAGATCTCAGACAGACGTTACGAACACTACTTCAGTATTCGTAACATCTGACACCAGTGTTCGATCCTATGTATTGTTCAAAAAATCTGGCAACAGTGTTCCCTCCTACCTATCGTGTTTGGGGGAAACCGATAGGGCACTGGGTTGTGGAGAGCTGACGGGCCGTTGATCCATGGTATCCACTTAGACTTGAAACTAACACAAACATGGTAAGACCTAACTTATACCTAAGTTAAATCACCTACCACCTACGAACAACCACCACCTACCAGACCAACCCACCTACCTAAGTTCCATCATCAGCTCAGCAACATGAGATGATGATTACCAGGCACAAATATCTGCATTGCGTTAGTAAGTTTATGTAAAACATTGTATGTGCCTATAAAATTTCAGTGTTTCCCTCTATTTTCATGGGATTCCATTTGGTGGCAATGGGGCCACCTCAGAGACAGGCTTTCGAAAAAAAAAAAAAAAAAACAGTGTACAATTGGCGGAGAAGTCGGTGAATATACATAAAAAAAATACATACAGCTGAACAAACATAGAACCTCCTCGTTTTTAGGGTTCCGTACCCAAGGTTACCCTTTGGGTACGGAACCCTATAACTATTACCATTGCCTCCGCTGTCCGTCCGTTCGTCTGTCTGTCAGCGGTCTGTATCTCAAGAACCGTAATAGGTACACAATTACTTTTTTCACAGATTGTGTATTTCTAATGCCGCTATAACAGCAAATAACAATTTAATAAAAACATTAAGGTGTATGGTACTTCGTGTGCGAGTCCAACTCGCACTTAGCCGGTTTTTGAAGAAGTAGGTTAAAAAAAATTACTTTGTCAAAAAACAGTTGGTGGCATCAGATCAGTGATTGAACTGCATCAGACTGCTTGAAAAGCGACTTGTTTCGAACTTTTAGTCGTTTTTAGCGGTCGGGTTTTTGACAAAAACAATTTTTTTATTTCCTACATTTTAATGCGTTAAATTTTTGGAATCGTCTCCTCGAGCTCTTTATCTTGATACCCCACTTGATAGGTTTTGAAAAAAAAATTTTTTTCGAAGGCAAAATTTGGCCCCAAAAATCCGTCTTTTTGTTTTTTTTTTATTTTGATATGCCCAGTGTCACTCTCACAGTAAATACAAATCTAACGACACCTCTCAAGCTGAAATCCATCGAGTCGTTTAGGCAAAGAAATATACATACATAAATACCCTCCAAAAACATGACCGTCCTTCTTTCGCAGTCGGGTAAAAAGGTCAGGTTCATTTTATTTTCACTATAAATTCAGACAATAAGGGTAGCTAAGACTTTTTCATGTCTGTTACTTGGTTTGTTAGTTTTGTGTCCTCGATATTATACCTGTTTGTTTTGTCAATTTGAGTTAGCCATTATTGGCTAAATATTTTTTTATAAGTAGGTCAACGATTATCATGTTTTCAGGCCTTGTTTTACAAATTACTGATACTGCAATCAATTGTATCGATACAATCTATTGATCGGTAGCCGATAGACCTCTCTGATAGTTGCCGAAATGCCGACAAACGCTTTCTAGATAAAATTGCATGTTTTCAGTAATCTGACAGCTGGATTAGCTTTGATATACCCGCCAGTTTGTAGGTCACAGTGTGTAGGCTCTGTTTAGTTAGGTAAGTTATTATGCCGCATCGAATCACATAAATCGGACCCTAATTTTTATCTAGACAAATTATACATCTAAAACCTTCTTATTGGTGAAAACAGCACTAAAATCGGTGCAGTAGTTTTTGAGTTTATCGCGAACATAGAGACAGACAGACGCAGTGGAGGACTTTATAATATGTAGTGATACTATGATTGAACTAAAGCGGCCTTTTTAGACCAGCTGTTCAACCAATATAACCATTTGAATATCCTTCACTATTTTATTACACCACATGCACTATAACATCTACATAGTGAACACCAACACAACACGTAATATGTAAAGTACATGCGCTAATGAATAGGGCGCATTGTTAGCACGAGGCCTAATTAGCATGCCCACTAAGATCGTCCGTGAATCGTGATACAGATCTCTTTGAACGTGGACACAGGGTTACAGGCTGCTGAATGAAGTTCTTAGTGTTGTATGACGTCATAGGCAGTTATTTTTAATACATAGGAGAGGATAGTTTTTCATAGTACCTATTCGTATCTGGGGCCGTTCATGTATTACGTTAGTAGAATTTTTGTCATTTTTATCCTCCCCCCCCATCCCCTTGTCAGCGATAGTCATCAAAGCTCTGACACCCCCTCCTGTGCTTACGTGAGCATTGGTATAGATTTTACTCGCGCGAGACCTGTTTCTCCCACTTCTGTTATTTCTTACTAAACATCGCGTGTGAGTAAAAACAACTAACTAGCTATAATTGTGTCAAATTAAATTCTACTAAGATTTTCACACAAGAGGATGTCAATATTGATGACGAAATTACCATTAACCCCCCCCCCGTCCCCCATTGATTTTGCATTCCAAGATACTCAAGAAAATGATCTATGTATAAATGAACAGTGTGGCAAGAATGGGCGCCGGCAATATTATATTCAGGGGGTGCATCTTCGAAACCCCGCCTCGAATGGCTCAAATAGGATATTTTCTTCTGCCCAGAACTAAAGAAGACGGATAATATTTACATGTTTTCGTATGTTTTATTGAATGACAGGGGGGTGCAAGTGCCCCCTCTTGCACCCCCCGCCCAGCACGCATGGCGGCAAGGTTGCGGCCGGGTTTAGTTTAAGTATACCTACAGGGTGATTGGTAGAAAAATGTTACTCGAAAACCACCAATTTGGCCCTCAAGGTGCCGGGTGTTAAAATCGTTGCATAGGTACCTATCACTCAGCTCTAGAATATCCCATTTGAAGGAACGCGCTCAGTTAGCAATCATTCTGGATCATAGTGAAATCAAATTATTAGGCACAGGTGATATAAATCACGCCTTCACATACTCCATTTCGAGTTAGGAATGATTAGGTAAGCCTAATTTTTCCAATTAGTGGTGTTTTGAAATAACACTATGTAAAAGTATTCGAACCACAAACCGAAGAATGCGTTAAGAAAATGCAAAGAGTTAAATTTTATTCTAATTAGGTATAATTATCTGTTTTTATCGGGTTCAAAAGGTATTTCAGACAAAAAGAAGATCTGTCAGGTGTGGGGTTCGAACCCACGCTCCCTCTCGGGAACCAGAGCTTAAATCTGGCGCCTTAGACCACTCGGCCAACCTGACGTGGTTATCTGCCCTCAAATAGTGAACCAGTCTCGGGTCGTGTAGTATGAGACTTTCACGTTTCATGTTTCTACAGCCTTTTTAATGAATACGCAGTATTTTCTATGTTAGGAGCCTTGTTGGTTCTACAAAGGCTTTTTTTAGGGTTCCGAACAAAAAACGGAACCCTTATAGGATCTGTCGTAGGTCTGTCGTCTGTCTGTCTGTCCGTCTGTCACAGTCAGTTTTCTCCGGTTCCACTGGACCGATTCTGTTGAAATTTGGTACACATATGGACTTCTGAGACCCAAACACGGAAGCATTAAGTACGTGTCTTATTAAATTTTCAGTATGGGGGTCACTTTTGGGGGTCAAACTAGAAAATAAAAAGAAAGATTTTTGAACAATACCGTGTGACATATCGAATTAAAGGGCTTACTGTGAGGGTTTCAATAATATATTTTTTTATTAAAAATAAATGGTTTTGAAGTTTTTCAAGAAATGAGACGAAAAATTACTATTCTCCCTCCTTATCTCCGAAACTACTGAGCCTAAAATTTTGAAAAAAACATTGCAGATAATAGATCTTTACCTATAGATTACAGGAACATCTATGTATAAGAATTCTATAGTGTTAAATAACATGTAAAAAAAAGAAATTCGTTCGGAACCCTTTGCACGCGAGTCCGACTCCCACTTTGCCAGTTTTTTTTTGTATTGATTCGTTTCCGCAATGCGGGCTTCACTGTGGTGGCCTTTGACTCGTCAAAATAAAACCGTTTTAAGTTATAATGAAAAAAACAGAATTGGATTGAATAAATCTTCATTATAATGCGATTATCAGTGAATATTTGGTAAAATATTAAAAGCCTAAGAAAAGCCGGACAGACCGAACACACATTCTAAAAGCCTGACTATTACCGGGTTTATCCGGACGCCTGGCAACCCTATCTACGGAATTCACCATCTGCTACTTTGTTTCTAAGTGATAGAATCAAACTAAATGACCTCAGGAAGTCAGAGTTCAGTTACCGAACCAAAGAGTATCACTGTTAAAGTGATGTTATCAATTCATTATTTCTAAGGTTTTTTTAAAAAAAAATGAACTTGTCTTTTTAACTTCAATGAAGTAACTATCTATGTATTGTCTTTTCTGTAAACTGAATGGGGCTCGTCTATTGTCTTCACATCACCCTTCAGGGCTTGAAACCGTGTCATCTTATTGATATATTTTCCTCAAGTTACGACCTTTTCCATCAACTGTCTGATCATATATGCAGACATTGTAGCAGTTCATCCTTTTATTTTACATTAGGTAGATCTATCTACTTACAGATCTCCGAGGAGCTCGTAGCTAAATAAAAACAGCCGCACGGGTCGATCTTTAAGGTTAAGGTTAGGCTTGCCAAGGTTGGTCTGTGGATGGGTGACCATCTTAACATACCTAGTTTCCTCCGTGCCTCGGAAAGCACGTTAAGCCGTTGGTCCCGGCTGTTATTTGTAGATCTTTGGCAGTCGTTACGGATTGTCAGAAGCCAGTAAATCTGACTCCTGTCTTGCCAAGATGTACCGTGTTACCCAGTTAATGGGATGTGGAAGTCTGGTACGCAGCCGCTCCACGTAAAACACTGGTATTCAGCTGAATCCGGTTTGACTGGAAGCCGACCCCAATATAGTTGGGAAAAGGCTAGGTAGATGATGATCTACTTACAGATCTATCTTAAAAGGCCTATTCTTCAGATCGCTGCACTGTTTGAAAAATAAGTGGTTTCTGATCACTTTTTTATTTTCTAGTTTGACCCCCAAAAGTGACCATATTATAATCAGCCTATAATGTTCCCACTGCTGGGACACAGGCCTCCTCTCGGTGAGAGGGAGTGGGCCGTAATCCACCACGGGGCCCAGTGCGGGTTGGTAGATGAAACATGTCTTCGAATTTTTGGTTCTAGGACATGCTGGTTTCCTCGCGATGTACAACTACCTACGACCTACAACTTGTAAGTCGCAGCCATTACCACCGGGCTACCACCGCTCTCAAAAGTGACCCCCCTATTAAAAATTTATTTACATACGTAACGCGTCCGTGTTTGGATCACAGAAGTCCATATGTATATACCAAATTTCAACAGAATCAGTCCAGCACCCGAGTGATCCTATAAGGGTTCCGTTTTTACGGATGTTCGGAACCCTATAAAAAAAACTAAAAAATATAATAAAGTATAATATAATATAATATAATATAATATAATATAATATAATATAATATAATATAATATAATATAATATAATATAATATCATGACGGCCCGTGGTGCGAACGCTTCTGTAACCACTGATCCCATAGTTATTTGCCGAGGAATATTTCAAGGAGATTCATTATCACCGCTACTGTTTTGTTTAGGTATAAACCCAATTTCAACCATACTAAACAAATACATTTTAAAAGGCTATAAACTCAAGAGTAATTTATCAGTCAACCACTTAATATACATGGATGATTTAAAAGTTTATGCAAACAATAAAAATAGTTTAAAAGTTTTGCTCGATAGTACTGAAATATTTACGCGAGACATAGGAATGCAATTC